>PPKG02000002.1:0-600000 GCA_003706045.2 Peterozyma toletana | reverse complement strand
GAAGAGAAATGGATCTATTCAAACATAATAGACGGTAAATCCGTGTACAACCCCACTTTCATCCACGAGGATATTTTGGATATCAAGAATCAAACCACGTTATTTCCAACTTTGGATTTGATAACGCTAATGTTCACCACAAACGAGTTGTTTGCGGAAAATAAAGTCAAGACAATCAAGCTTCTACAAGACATGAACAAGAATTGTAAAAAGGGATGTTTATTGTTGATCGCTGAAAGTGCTGGCTCGTACTCGCACATCGAAATTGGCAGCAAGAAGTTTCCAGTTCAGTTCTTGATCGACACCATTTTGTCCGGTAAGCCAAACGAGAAGGGGAGCTGGAGAATCGTTGACCAAAATGATAGTATATGGTATAGATTGCAAAACGGTGGTAATCATTTGAATTACGGGTTGAAATTGGAGAACATGAGATTTTTCTATAGGCTATATGTAAAAAATTGATATTTTATCTCTTTGTCTCTTTGTGGCGACAATTCAATTGATTGTATTAAAGCTACAGTTTGGTTCTTTTAGTGGAAAAGTCAATGTTCCATCTCTCGATATTTAAACAAGTTATTGTCTGGCCTGGCCTGCTTACTGCGTCGATCAATTTTGGCTTCTAGCCCGGATCGAACAGTGCCAGACTGACTGCTCGCTACCGGATCCGACGACAGCACGAACTGAAGTGCGATGAGCTATTTCATCCTCAGTGGGTTCGGTTGCAATCAAGTTAAGACGCTGGATGGACGGACTACCAGTTCAATGAACTTTAAATGCCTGTGGTGGAAAAAAAGAAAAAGTCGAGAATGGGCTGAGTGAGGCCACAGCTTGAACTGGAGGTTGGTCAAGCTGACACCACCAAACCTTCCAGCATCTACCTACCTACCTACCTTAGTGCACTTCTAGCTTCCCATGGCCACTGCCAATTTACCCGGCCAACTACAACAAATAGCAGATATCGCTAAACGTCGCGACGCTGTTTCATGTGATTTCAGTGGCTTCCAGTTCAGCACAATAAAGCAAAAACAGAAAAAAAAGAAAAAGAAAAGCAAAGCCTCTGGTGCCCTGCTATTATTACACACAAATTCCACTATTTGGGGTCATGTTGCTGGTGTGGCACTCGTCCATGATCCTGAAGACTGAAGAAGGCTAACCCTATTGAAGCCCACTGGAGCCCTCTGGAGCCTACTGGAGCCCTCTGAAAGCCACTACTACTGCTGATGTTATTGATCTACCTACACACCCCTCCCTCAAAAAAAAAAAAAGCTTTCTACGCTTGGTAACCCACGTCCATACCCAGCCTTTGCTTTGATTGGCCTGCCAATTGTGGAACGGACGATGATCGTTCGATCCAGCTAAATCATATTATCTACCTTATTAGGAAATTCTCTTGCTTGTTTCAGACGCGATTTTTCATGTCTTTTTTCACGATCTTCAGGGGAAAGGGGGAGGCTAGGTTTCGAGGAATTGTAGAACACGAAAAACTAAAAATAGATTTGAACAAAAAAGTCGATATAAAATGAGTTGCAAATCACGTAGTTTGAATTGATTTTGCTTTATTTCTGTATCACATTATCAATCATCGATCGATTCTAATCTTCATCAAAAACTATAATATCTATATCAAAAATGGCCTCAGCTACCACCGCCTCATTAGTCAAAACCGCCAACGTTGCTGGTAACTCCACTTCATCAGCCTCAACCGCCGCTTCTAACACAACCTCTTCAGGTGGTGCTTTCAGATTGACTCCATCATACGCCGTTGCCGACCACCCAAAGTACAAGTACGCTGTCTTGTTTGGTGGTTTGTTCGGTGCTTCCGTTTTATTGGGTGCTTTGTAAGGAAGTTGATTGAGATTGGCTGTACATTAGGGTTTTTTGTTTTGTTTCTGCATTTTCTTTAGATATAAAAGTGTTTATTTAATCGGGTTTCATTTGATATTTTCTTTCTTTAGGTCTGTTTGTTCTTTCGTTCGTTCGTTCGTTCGAATCCAACATTTCAGCTAGTTGAGAAATCAAGACATTTAGTATCATCACATTGTGTGCGTGCCAGAGGCAAAGAAAGTAATACAAGGGAGTCTTTTTTGAAGTATCCCTGAAGCGCTTGATCTGTGTAGCTTTCCTTTTGATCGTCGCATCCAGATACTACCACGATCCGTATGGCGGCATATAAAGTCCATCTTGAGGTGGCATTGTATCCCTGGTGCTTCAACACTTCAGCGCTGAAAATCAACAAGAACAGGCAATTCGACATTTTGGCCAAATCATTGAAGTCCCTCTTGCGAACATATCCCAATCAAGTGAAGCCAATGACAAAGTTGGCTATTTTCAAGACGGATTCGAGCAGTTGCGACATGTCTGCCCTAAAGGAAGGCTCTTTAGAGATCTGGGATTCGATATTTATCAACGACAACATTTTGACTTACTCAAATAGCCATTCCTTGATCCAAAATTGTGTTTGCAACATTTACGTGGCCGAGATCGAAGGCTATACTATCATGGCCAATGATGGGTCTGACAGTTTGGATACTCTTTTGAATCAGCTCAAGATCTCGAAGGAGACCACTCAAAACGACCTCTATTCTGAGACTACCGAAGTCCCTCAGATGGAGTATTACAACCCGTCAGACTGTGAATTGATCTTTCACTTCTACTATTGCTTTGACCAGCTATCGACTGATAGCGAGATAAATGTGGTCAAGCTGCAGACCGATAGAAACTACAACTCACATTTTGATGAAGACTCAAACAGTGAAATGAAAGTTTTGGACGAATCTGGTCTTTACGATCAAAGATTCGAAAGCCTGATTTCAGTTTTCAGTGAGGATACTTTGGAATCAACAAAAATAACTTCGTTGCCAAACTCAAAGCTAGATGGAACTTGGGAGCTGCTACATTTGAATATCAAGGAGAAATTGTTAAATCATTGTAAAATTGGCGTCATATTATCATCCTTTTCAGCTCAAATGGATCAATCGTATATTGACAGCTCGAAATTATCAGTACTAACTGGCCCTCCAGGAACCGGTAAGACATCAACCTGCAAAGCCATCGCTCATAAATTGACAACAAGGCTCGTTTCTACTGATTATTGTGCTGATTCAGTAAAAACCAATGACAAATTTGATGGGGGTATCCTTATCGAACTAAGCTGTGCAAAATTATTTAGCAAATGGTATGGCGAAAGTGGACGGAAAATTTCAAACTTGTTTACAGATATAGAATCGTTATTGATCAAACAAAATGGCAATAAGAAGGGAAAAAAATTTATCGTATTGTTGATAGATGAGGTTGAGACAATAGCTAACCACAGGAATGAGATACTTAAAAAAAATGAGGCCAGTGAAGGTGTAAGGGTCGTCAACACCCTATTGACCCATTTAGACAGACTAAAACTCTATAATGTAAGAACCACCCTCACTCTTTTGAGCTTTAACTTCTTGATTTATAAATTACTAACTGTTGTTCGATTCAGGATGTATTGGTTCTTGCAACATCAAATTTACTAGACTGTCTTGACCCGGTGCGTGTGCATTTACACTCTTACGTCTACTACAACTGACAATACTAACTGATCTTGAAAGAACAAATCATATCATGCAGGCATTTTTGGATAGGTGTGATTCAGTTTTTCATATAGACGAACCCTCCACCGAAGGAATTTATCACATCATTCAACAAGGGATTCTTGAACTTGTTAGATGCAGAGTAATTGAGTGCAATGAACCAGTTCATGATTTTCAATGGTCCATGAGTCATCTCGAGTTATATCCTGAAAACATCTGTTGTATATTGTTCAAAATCAGCAACGAGTGTTTCAAATCAAAAGTGAGTGGTAGGTATGCAAAAAAGCTATGTCTTTTGACTTTAACCTCGATTGATGCGAAATATTTTGAGAAAGGAATTCCAATCAACATGTTTTTCAGAAAGTTGATCCAAACTGTATTCAGTAGCAAAGAATGAAAACTATATCATTCACCCGAATATGATCTGATCTGAGCATTACCCAATGTTCACATGATTCTCGCAATAATGAAATAAGATGAAATGAATTTGATTAAAAAATGAGCATTGCTATCAAGAGGAACCGGATAACATCAATAATAATGTATAGAAAAAAAAATACAAACCCCCCGTCTACCAACAATTGAAGCCATGAAGACTTGGAAAAAGCAAAATGAATGATTTTCGTCTTAGATTATAAGCCGTGATTTAAGTTATAACCTGAATTTATTTTTGAAATGTTAGTATTTCAAAGTTTTTTGCCTTCTTTGGTTTGTTAAACTGAAAAATAAAAAATTGCACTTACTTGGTAGTGTTACATGATGGACATTGACATCCGGAACCACATTTACAGGAGGCACCTGAGCAGCATGATGATGGTTTGTTTGTTTGTGGGGCATCCATTTTGGTTTAGTTGTATATCTGCTGAGTTATTGAGCGTTAAATCTGATTCACGATTGATAAAATTTGCAAATGAATTCAGATTTTTTACAATGTGTATCTCTGAATATATATATATGTATATGGGGTTTCATGAATCTTAATGCGATAAAGAAAAAGATGTGTGTTGACCTTCCTTATATGGAATTAGTTTCCGCCCTATTACAAATTTAGGCGGCCGGTATCGAATTGCCTATTTCGATGGTACCACCAACTATCTTTGATTATATAAGTAATCATTATTATTTGAAAATAAATAGTAGAAGTAAAAAAGACAAGAAAATGCACAATAGCAGCCCATACTTGAGAGTAGAATACACGAGGAGTATTGAACTACAACTTTGACTTTGCAATAGTCTCAACCTCTTTCCTGATACCTTCACCCAACTCTGTAGTAACCTTATTGAAATACAGATAAACTCTTTCCCTAATATCCGGTCTTGCATTGGCGATATGAATTGAGATGTTATGGATCAAATGTTGCTGCTGACCTGCAGTTCTGCCTAGAACCTTCCACAACTCTCTAGGTTGAACGAAGTCGTAATCAGTGACCTCCCAGTGGAAGGGAATCAGCTCACCAATATGTTGCTCATTAGGTTGGGTCTGAGGTGTTGAGTTGGACAGACCAAATTTGATAGGGCAGTGAGATGCAAGGTAGTTTGGTTGCGATCCCATGTTATCTGTGGTCATCATTGGACCATCTCTAATGACTGGGTTATAAACTCCTGACTTCAATGGACAATTGACTGGAATTTGGTTATAGTTCGTTCCTAATCTATGTCTGTGCGTATCAGGGTATGAGAATAATCTCGATTGCAAAACAGGATCAAACGATGCCTCCATTCCAGGAACTGTATGAGATGGAGAGAATGCAGCTTGTTCAACTTCAGCGAAATAGTTTTGTGGATTCTCGTTCAAAGTAAACTTACCAAACTTTCTTAAGGGGAAATCCTTCTTTGGCCAGGTCTTTGTCAAATCAAATACTGAAAATGGAATTTTCTTAGCCTGCTCTTGGGTCATTGTTTGAATATAACATGTCCATGATGGGAAATCACCCTTTTCAATAGCGTCGAACAAATCAGCGGTATGGAACTCAGAATTTTCACCTGCCAACTTGATGGCATCTTCAATTTTCAAGGTTTCAAAACCTTTATCGTTTTCAAAATGGACTTGGACGTAATGCCAGTCACCATTTTCGTTGTACCACTTGTAAGTATGGCCCGAGTATCCGTGCATCTTTCTGTAAGAAGCAGGAGTTCCACGGTCTGAGAACAAAATCATAACTTGATGGATTGATTCCTGGTTTGTAGTCAAATAATCCCAAAATGCATTGTTGTTGTCCATAGTGTTCTTTTGTGGTGTCTTCTTCTGGGTGTGAATGAAGTGGGGGAACTTGATTGGGTCCCTGATGAAGAAAACAGGAGTATTGTTGTAGACTAAATCCAAATTACCCTCTTCGGTATAAAATTTGGTTGCAAAACCTCTTGGGTCCCTTGCTGAATCGGCCGAACCCTTTTCACCACCAACGGTCGAGAATCTGGTGAAAATTCTGGTCTTCTTACCCTTTTCCAAAAACTTGGCTTTGCAGATATCTGCTATATCATCGGTTGCTTCAAAAACACCATATGCACCAGCACCTTTGGCGTGAACCACACGTTCAGGGATTCTTTCTCTATCAAAATGGGCCAACGTGTCAATCAAGTTGAAATCTTGCAACAACAATGGACCAACTGGAACCTTGTGTTGGTACCCATCTGGGTTAACCGCAATTCTTTCTGTTTTGAATGGGTGTGGGATTGGGCAACCTTGACTGGTTGTCATTGTTGGGGGAACCTTTTTATCACTCATCTCGTCTAACGTTGATACAACTATACTTTCTCAAAACTATGACAAACCCTCAAGAAGAAATGCTTTCTATATATATGCACTCATTGGCGAGACATATGAAAACTCATGATGAAAATTGAGGAGAATTGTTATCGGTTCTTAGTAGTAGTGAGGGTCATATTTGCTGCATGAAAGTCCCGTTTAAGCTTATTGCAATAGTATATTTAACAGCAATAACCGCACTTTTTTGTCCTGTTTCTATATAGTATTTCATTATCTGCCAATACATTTTCTCCATTTCATAATCAGAAAAAAGCTGATCGAATTTCCTAAACTAGAATTTGGCTTACATATGCACTACCCAAGTTGAAATTTGAATACCTAAAATAGCTAACATTAGAGTAGGTTGCAACACCAAGACACCATTTAAAAACAACCTTTATAGAGTAAAATTTGGCTTAGTTCAGAAGAACTGAGTAAACTCACAAGACGACAGAAAAATATAGCTAAATAAAAAGTAGTCAAGCCATCTCAAGCTTCAACGAAAAACTCCTTCTCATTCTCATTCTTTGGAAAAACTGCACCCTTTTGTACCAACTTATCCCCAATATAGCCTCTTATCCTGTCTGTGGTCAAGGGACTGATAAACGGTATGTTGACATTTCCTTCCAGATGACCGTGCTCCAACCTAGCATAGTTGATGGCATTCCTGATGGCGAAATGAACCGCTGAACCCAAAAATAGTGGCGGCTCACCAATACCCTTTGACTTTTTAACGGTCTTCAAGTGCTCAAACTTACGATCGTTCAACATACTGATATGGAAAATCTGAGGAACATCCCTGAAACCTGGAATCTTATAGTTACCAGGCCCTCTGGTCAGCAACGCACCGTTATGATTGAACCATAAAGACTGTTCTATTGTAAATAGTCCCATACCTTGTATGAATGCGCCCTCAATTTGGCCGTAGTCGATGGCTTGATTTATCGGTCTCCCAATATCCATCTTGATGTACGATTTCAAGCATGACCAATCCCCGGTCAAAGTATCAACTTCGACTTCAGCTATAGCTGAGCCCTGAGTGAAATAGAAAAATGGAGGCTTGGGGTTCCGATCACCAAACTCATAACCAATTTCCGGAGTCTTGTAAAAACCAGTTGCAGATAACGAGATCCTTTCAAAATATGCATGGTGAACTATCTCATCGAATGTGGCAGTTGGATGTGCCTCTCTAATTGGCTTCAAACGCAGGTTCAACTTCTCACAGGCAACTTGGCATGCCATACCGTTGAGATCTGATGACGCACTTGCTGCTGTTGCTGAAGTGTTTGGAACAGATTGAGTGGAAGTTTCACTGATAAACACTTTCTCTAATGGAACGTTCAATTCTTCAGCTACAATCATACACATCTTCGTATTCAAACCCTGACCGATTTCAACACCACCGTGACTCACTAATACTGAACCATCATGATAGATATGAACTAAAGCACCTGCCTGATTCAAGAAAGTTGCACCAAATGAAACACCAAATACAGTTGGAACATGAGCGACCCCTCGCTTCAACCATTTCGATGTGCTGTTGAACTCTTTAACACCCTTCACCAATTCATCATATTTAGCAGTTTCCTTATTCTGTTTGACCAAATCAACAATGGTGTAATCCACGCCAATCAACTGCTTATATGTCGTAGTATCACCAGCGGTGTTATCATAATAGTTCAGGTTTCTGATGACCTCAGGATCGACTCCCAATTTCTCACTCGCATTGACAATGATGCTTTCAGCCAAGTACATACCTTGTGGAGCACCAAATCCTCTAAATGCGGTATTTGATGCAATATTGGTCTTACACACTTTACCCAAAACCCTTGCATTAGGAATGTTATAAGCGTTTGCAGCATGCAACACTGCTCTATCCAAGACACCTCTAGACAAATCCATAGACCAACCAGCATTTGCATAACAAGTAACGTCCAAACTTGTAAACTTATAATTCTCATCAAACGAGCACTTGTAAGTAAAATAGAAAGGGTGTCTTTGTCCAGAAACCAACATATCCTCATAACGGGATAAGGACATCCTGATCGGTTGATTGAATTTTTTGGCAGCAATGGCAGCTAATGAGGAAAGTTGAACAGCTCTTGTCTCTTTACCACCAAATCCACCTCCCAATCTCTTGACTCTGACGACAACTTTATGCATTTGAGTGTTTGTGACTTGTGCGGCATATTCCTGAGACTCTGTAGGGTTTTGTGAAGACGAATAAAGCTTCAACTCTCCTCCTTCCTCTGGAATGACAAGACATGTTTGTGGTTCAAAATAGAAATGCTCTTGTGCACCAAATTTGACGACATCTTCAAATTGATACTTGGAAGTTTTGAAAGCCTCTTCCCAATCACCCTTTTCTGTTAGCCTTGTGCTCTCTTCAAAAAACGAGTTAGCCAGAATAGCATCTGGGCAAGTGATCAAATGAGGTAAATCCTCGTAAACAACTTTTACTGACCTGGCCAGTTCACATGCTCTTTCATAGTTGGTAGCAAATACAACACCTATAGTTTGGCCGGCAAAATTTACAACCCCATCAGCAAAAAATTTCTCTTTACCAAATGGCAATGCTCCCCAATCGTTGGTATCTCTCGAAGGTAAATCATTTATATCAATGTAACCAGCAACCGATTCAACTGCATATATTCCTGACCAATCGACCGAGAGTATATTAGCATGAGCTTTAGTAGACAAAATTTGAACACCAAATAACTGTCTTGCAAAAGATGGGATATCATCAATGTACTCAGCCTCACCCGAGGCTTGCTTCAATGCACTCATATGTGGAACTGAAGAACCAAGAACAGAACCTGTGAAAGGCTGAACCAAGTCTCTGTATCCGACAGGTTTCTCCCTAACGACATGTCTTAACGAATTTTCATCAAAGTTTTTGTTGTCCTGAAAGTTTTGCAAACAGTACTGCCAGAACTTGTAAAAGAATGAAAACGTGAGAGTTCTCCTGTAGGTTGCCATCCCACCTGGGACACCAAATGATAGGGGATAATCAACATTCAATGCATCTATACCAGCCTCTAATGCCAGTTCATCAAAAATTGACCTCCCGCTTATTGAGTCTTGTGCATTTTTAGAGAAAACTGTCATCAGAGCCATACCACCATAAACCAATGACGAATTTTTGATGACACCTTCATTATTTAACTCTAACCTCAAACAAGCAGTCACTATGGCGATATCGTCGTCTTTTCGTTTACTCTGCTTGTAACTATGAATGAATTCATTCTCTTTTGTTTCTGGAATGAAGATTGATGAGATAATATGATTTGGAGGCAATTTATGTCTTCTGTAACCTGTGAAAAAATCATTCATGGATAATTCAGTTGAAGTAATTTTACCGAATTCATTTAGGGATTCCGCAACTAGTGTAGCACCACATGCGACCAATATTGGGTTCAAATCTGAGATTGGTGATGCAGTGACTATTGCTCCAGCTGGGGTTGCAGCATTTCTGATTTGTCTGCCTGCAAAATATTTCAACTGGTTCTTCAAATGCTCGAAAACTTGACCCTTACCAAATTTGCCCAACTTGTGTACGATGTCTTCGCAAATATACTCAAGCTTAGAGAGCGATATGTTGGCACCTATCAATAAACCCTTATTTTCAATGTATTCCCACTGGCATAACTCCTCTATGTCATTGGCAAAAATGTTGATCTTGTAGTCACTTGCCTTGATCCTCACTTCGATTTGAATTTCTGAGGCACCACCCACAATCTTAGCTGCTGGATAAGCTTTAAAAATTTCCAAAAGTTGCTGTTTGGTTGTTGGTCTATACCAAACCTTGTACTCATTACCAAAAAAAACTGGCTGTTTTTCATATGTTGTCAACTTCTCTGGGAAAATCAAGTCTTCTGATGGCTTATATGGCTTTAATGGCAACCCATTTGCCGTGAAAAGCTCATTCATGTCAATCTCAGCATCTGGGTACTCTGTTGTTGAAGATTCTGAACTTTTATTCTGACAGCAAGCATCACCTTTTGAACAACCCTGGTTTGATTGGCATGCTGCTTTATTCATGTCTGGTTTCTTGTTCTGACAACAATCTTCACCTTTAGCACAGGCAATAGGTTTGCTTGCATCATCTTTCAATAAGCCTTCGATCTCAGCTTTTGTCTTCACATTGTAATTGTTACTGTCATAAGCAAAACTGTAAGCGGCGTCGATGATTGGCATGTATCCGGTGCACCTACACAAGTTACCATCTAGTGCCTCGCTAATTTCCTCTTTAGAGACATGGCCGTTCTTGGACCTCAACAACCCGTATAAGCTCATCACAATACCAGGTGTGCAAAATCCACACTGTGAGCCATGAAACTTGGCAATTCGCTCTTGGATCGGATGTGGATTGTTAGAGCTGCCAATTCCTTCTGCGGTAATGAGATGGCAACCCTCAACCGAGATCAAAGGAACAATGCACGAGTTGATGGCATCAAATTCAATAGATCCATTCCTAAAAGACGCTTTGACCACCGAACATGCACCACAACCTCCTTCACCGCAAGGCATTTTTGTTGCTGTCAAACGGGGTTGTGATCTGATATAGTCGATCAAAGACCCCTCGGGATCTGGGTTTTTCACAATCTTCAATACACCATTCAAATAGAATTGCAAAACGTTTGAGAACTTGATGTGGGATAGACTCGAATCAATCCTTGTGATGTCGTTGTCGAAATCTTGTATTGTTGCAGCTACTGGCGCCATTTTTCACAAAACTACGGTTTTTGGTCGACTTGTGGTGTATTGCTCTTTGCCTCGTCTACTGGTCTGTTTTGGACTTCCTGGGTGTATACTATGACTTAACCCACTAAAAATTTGTTTGAAATAATCTACTCTGTACTCTGTAGCAAACTGGCCAGGTCAATGTTCATATATTGCCTTTCCTGAAAAGCTGACTGGCTGTTTAACTTTCATGCTCTCTTATCGGTGTAGCAACAGTTTCCTCTTTACTTTTTCCACATCGTCTTCAAACTCGGCTTGGACCGCGGGACACGAGACACACGATAATGCCATCAGCACATTGACTTTTGACAGTTTAGTAAGCGAATGGCCTGAACTGTATAAGGCATATCGATGAAACAATCCAAAGCCTTTGTCATGTAGTCAAACATATCTTTTTTTGTATAAGCTCTCGATGAACAGAGAGATGTTCATAGGTGTTTAACAAAAATTGCAAATCACGCTCCAACGAGTGTCTTGTCACTCCGTCACCGGTAGTGTGACAACAGGGAAATCTGAAAATCTGAAAAGTCGTCTGCAAAATATCATTTATCTAGAATAATACACTTTGTACAAGACGCACTACCCCATCAAATATGGTAAATTTCACGTGACTCTCAGCCATAATTTACAATTTGATTGCAGAATTGCTCCCTTTGATAAATTAAGATCCCTTATGTATGTTTATCAAGACTTTGGAATCTAGGTGATTGAAAAAAAAAATCAGACAACAAATTCCAGGTGTCAAATACTTAAGAAGGTCAAAAACAGTATTTGCAAGGAAGCAGGCGATTGGCATCTTGTATATCATCTTGGAAGAAGCTCAAAAATTGGTGTTCATTGTTACCAAAGCTGACGAAAAACTCAACTCACTAGAAAGATCCAAATTTGTGCCAGATCATCTCCGACATAGCGAAATAGTTTTGACCTTTATAAGATGAGTGTCACAGTGAAGAGGTTTCCGTTGAAAGACACCAACCTATTCAAGCCAATTAAAATTGGGAATTGCTTGGCCCAACACCGAGTTGTCTTACCACCTTTGACGAGGTACAGATGTGAAGACTACACACCAACCGATTTGGTGGGAGATTACTATGCTCAGAGAGCTCAGAGGCCAGGAACGTTCATGATCACAGAGGGAACATTTATTAGTGCGCAGAACGGTGGGTGCATTGGGGTTCCTGGTATATATGATGACTGCAAAGAGAAAGCTTGGTCAAAAGTATTTCAAAAAATTCACCAGCACGACTCGTTCATGTTCGTTCAGTTGTGGGGGTTGGGAAGGCAGGCAGACCCGTTGTTGTTGAAGAATGAGGGAAATTTCCCCTACACTTCTGCTTCTGGAATCTATCCAAGTGACGAGGCAAAGATTGCCGCTATCAATGCAGGCAATCCGTTGAGAGAGTTGACCAAAGATGAGATCAAGAAAGTAGTTGATAACTATGTAGCTGCGTCAATTCGTTCGATTAGAGCCGGTGCTGATGGTGTAGAGATCCATTCAGCCAACAGTTATCTCTTGGATCAATTTATTCAAGAAATCTCAAATAATAGAACTGATGAGTACGGTGGATCCATCGAAAATAGGTCTAGATTATTATTTGAAGTCATTGACAGAGTCGTCAATGAAGTTGGGGCCGAGAGAGTCGGTGTTAGATTTTCACCTTGGGGCAAATTTGGTGGAATGGGATGGCTCAACCAGTCCCCAATCCCACAATATTCTTACGTTTTGAAGGAGTTGGAGAAAAGAGCTCTTAAGGGCAATCGTTTGGCATATGTTCATTTTGTCGAGCCAAGGGTTTCGAACTTCAAATTGATCTCTTCAGAGACAGAAGGTGACAATGAGTTCATCTATGATTTATGGAAGGGTAATGTTATAAGAGCCGGAAACTACACTAATGATTACATAGCAACAAAAAAGGACGTTGATAGCAATGATAGAACATTGATCTCATATGGTAGGTTTTTCACCTCCAACCCAGATCTACCAGATAGATTGGAGAGGGGATTACCATTGACTCCTTATAACAGAGATCAGTTCTACACTTCTGGACCTGGTGGCTTGGGCTATACCGATTACCCAAGGTGGGATGACTCAATGTATGATCAGACTGAGATTGCAACACACCTGATTGAATCCAAGCTTTAGATGCGAGGTTCTGCTGTCACCCCCTTAAGCTAGTTATGTTTTTCACGATTTCACTATGTTAGTTTTCTAGTATAATATTTGTTCATCTGCATTTTTCTTCCTAAAAGTTTAGAGCAAATAATATTTCGATAATATATAAACATATATAAACATACATTCGGAAATGTCTTCTGAAGTGATAATCTTGGAATAAAAAATAAGAGGTAATGTATGGGTGTAATGCATTGGGGGAAAACTTTTTTTGAAAAAAAAAAAATTATTAGCGAAACCTATTCTAAGCTATCAATATCTATCCGATTGAACTTCAGCTGTATTTAGTATTTCGTGGAGTAAACTTTAGCTAAAAGAGGTATCACTTATATCAAGCAACATGTATCGTATACTAGGTGGAATATATATTTCATCGATTGAACCAATTAACAACGATGTCGACTTGAAGAAAGATTTCAACATAACTCATATTTTGTCAATGTTACCAGGTCCGCTTCCAGCAAGATATAAGACTGATTACAAGCATAAGCAGATTGAAATCAACGATGATGAGTTGACAAATATCATTCAGTACTTTCCAGAATGTAACAAGTTCATAGATGAGGCTTTGTTTGGCGATGAAGAAAATAAAGTAAAGGGTAGCATATTGATTCATTGTGCTCAAGGTTCTTCGAGATCAGTGATTGTCACTGCTGCATATTTGATGAACCACTACAAGTTGAATATGGATAAATCATTGTACGCAATCAAGAGGAAGAACAAGGAGTCTAATCCCAACGACTACTTCAAGAAGCAATTAGAGTTGTACGAAATTTTGAAAGCAGATGATCCAAACCTATTCTCAAACCCCTTGTACAAGCAATTTCAACTATCGCATGATGTTAAATTTGATCCAAATGGAGCCCATCTTATAACACAAGAAAATTTTTTCAAGACAGAAGGCCAAGAAGAAAAGGATGCTGATTCAGAGCAAAATAAGAAAATCACAGAACTACGTTGTAAACGTTGTCGTCAAAGACTAGCCCTCTCAACTTCATTTGTGCCACATGAAGCACCAGATGAGGATGACTCTCAGTCCCAGTTCATCAAAAGGGCTGCAAACTCGAGGCGTATCATTTCAGTTGAAGAAGGAGCAGATTTTTGCTCTCACTATTTTGTGGAGCCATTGCAATGGATGGAGGATGAGTTGAAGAAAGGTGAATTAGAAGGTAAGTTTCTTTGTTCCAAGTGTGATGCCAAAGTTGGTGGCTACTGTTGGCAGGGAAGTAGATGCTCATGTGGTAGATGGATGACACCTGCAATCTATTTGCAGAGTGTCAAGGTTGATGCGTTTGATAGAAGCAATGATGCAATTGAAAGAGTTAGAGTGGAGTTCTCTACAACAACTTTACATAGTGAAGATTAGCTGGAAATAAATCAGACTCTTTTGAAGATACAATGAATTAAAAGATAAGCAAAGTGAAAGTAAATAAGCAATTTATAAGTTCTGCAGACTTACTGTGTATTGGAGTTACCCATATGCTAAAGCTATAAAATGAGGCTATTTACGGAACCGTTTAACTTGATATAAAACCCCTATGTCAAGCGATAAAACCTAATGCATACAGAATGTTGAGGTTTTGATTGTTGATTATCCTCCAATTAACGCAGACGTTTGTAGTTAGTTATCATAAAACCTTATGAAACAACGTTCTTTTGTATCTTTATAAGCTGGGGGAATTAAGAATCTCATGAAACAAAACATTATAAAATCCAATTTCATGTATGCTCATTCTGTATTGTCAATAGCCATTCTATCACCACTAGTGCTATTCTCATCATCGAGAAAGCTATTGAAGGTGATTTCGTTTCTCAAATGAGATCCTCCGCCACTCAAGCTCGAGTTAGAAAAGTTTCTATATGACCCACCCATCGTGGAAACTGTAGTTGGTCCAGTACTGGTTGACCTACTCGATCTAATCATACTCGACGCATTGGTGGTAGGAGTAAATACCAGTTGTGGTGATTGCTGGTGCTGTGGGGAACCGTCAAATTGAATAGCATGGTTACGTGTATTGATATGTTGATTTACAGTGCTGGAAAGAATTGATCCTGATTCAATCGAGATATCATCTTGGTATTCTTCTTCGTCGGCCATGAAGCCTCTATTGTCGAATAAATCACCTACTTCTTCGGCGCCTATTTCATCCGAATCCCTATAGTTTCTGTAGAGATAGAAGTTGCTGTTATACGAAGTTGAGTTTGCACCATTTGCAACGTTCACGTCAATGTCAGAATCTTCTTCGTCCCCTATTTCTTCATCGTACTCATTATCGACAACTTCATCACCCCTATAAGAAAGAACTCTATTTCCACTAAACCCATGAAACGAGGAGGTTTGATTGTTCGATTCAAATCCTGGTATGCTCGCATTCGGATGCTCAAATTCATTAGTTCCTTCACCAATTGCTCCAGTTTCATTCATGATGTTGTTATTAGTATTGCTATTATTGATCATTGTATTATTATTATCATTATTGACATTATTATTATTATTATTAGCATTACCATTATTAGTATTATTAGTAGCAGTATTGGCATTCACATTATTGCTGTTACCTATGCTCCTATTGTTTTCATTCAATAAATTCTCAAAACTACCTCCTGAAGCATTATATTCATCAAATCGGTTGACATTATCAAATCCGCTCCCTGATAAATCATCTGGTGTTTGTGCTGTGCTATCATTTGCATTGTTCAACTCTAGTTGACGTCTATTTTCCTCTAGCTCTCTCAGCTCTTCATCCATTTGTTGCATTGTTTGCGTGATGCCTAGCGGTTTCAATGAATGGTATCCAATAGATTTCAAACTATCGAGATAATCTCTGGTCATAGAAACTTGATAGCTCAAATCATCATCTATTTTCTTTGACGAAAGTGTACGCAAAGTTGACGACGATGTTGACGATGATTTGTACGTTAACGATCCTGAAAAAGCAGCTGAATATGATGATAATGGAGGAGCTGAGAACATCGACTGATGCTGCTGATGTGTTTCGTTGGTGTTGTTGTTGCTAAAGTTGCCAATATTGTTGAGTGATCTGTTCCTATTATTTGCTTTGTTATTCGATTGATCATATGTGCTGTTGTTGAACCATAAACTATGGGTTCCCTTCGGAATCAAGTTGGGTAGATACATGTTGATCGAGATATCACTGATTGGAGCTGTTCTTGAGCAATATACAGTATTGTAATAAAATGCGCTTTCTATAAGTATTTCAAAAAAAAAAGTCAAGAATACAAAACATCAACAAAAAAGCTTGATCTGACTGAACCAGCAATTTATAGACGAAGGTTTGATTGGCCTGGAGTTTGAGATGGATAACAATAACCAGTCTAATGGAGCTCTCACTTTGGAGATTAGGGAACTAACAAGGGCATTCAAAGAATCAACGGCTTATCATCAGGAGTTCTTCAGTCAAGTTACAAACAAGCTTCAAGTGCTAGAGCAAAGGCTTCATGAATCCGAGAAAACCATTTCATTTTTAGCTCAAGGGATGTATAAAATAACTAATGCCTTGGATCTCACTGACGATATGTCAAGCAATGTGTTTTTGCACCAGCAACAACCACCAGTCCCAATTCCTCAGCCACTTCAGCACCAGCTGCCACTCACACAGCAACAGCACCAACAACAGCACCCGCAACAGCACCCGCAACAACATCAACACCAGCAATCACTCGTGCAACCACCACCACCACCACCACAACAACAACAACAACAGCAGCAACAGCAGCAGCAACAACAACATCAACAACAGCAACAACAACAACAGCAGCAGCAGCAGCAGCAACAACAACATCAACACCAGAGACAACAACACCAACTTCAACAACATCAAGAATCCAGAATGAATTCTGATTTGATTGAAGCGACTACTACTAACCATCATCTGGCTCGAAACCCTAGAATTGAATCACCACCAGCTTCCAATTTACAACAGATTATCTCAAGTCTGATACACAACTCGGAACATCATTTCTCCCCCTTGGACTCCGCTCAATATGAACTTGATAGCGCCAACCAGTTTCATTCCCAGCAGTCACAACTACAACTGCAACCACAACCGCAACAGCAACAGCAACAGCAACAGCAACAGCAACAGCAACAGCAACAACAGAAACTCCAACAAAAAAAGAGAAAATATGTAACCGGTCTGGCAAGCTCTGAATTCTCACCTTTGGCCAAAAATTTCAAATTCAAAGTTTCCCCATCAGTCAAAGAGATTTGGGACGAGTTTAGTAAGCCAAATGGTGAGACTCCTTCTGTCAAATCATTGGAAGAAACTCATGGATCGAAATGGAGGGGTGGTTCTCATTCATCTATGTCCAAGAAGTTCACTCGTCGAAGTGTAATCTACAAAGCGGTTTTGAAAGGTTTGAGTAAGGGGTTCAGTGAAGATGAAGTGTGCAAGAGAATAGATGACTATAGAGTTGTTCATAAGTTGAGTGTTTCTGATGTGATGAATAAGAAACTGATTCCTGAGGAGTTTAAGTAGGGGTGTTTTTTTCATCACTTGTCTTTTTTGCCCTTTGTACTTTTTCTACTTTCACAGATGTATTTTTAATTTTGGAATTCCGAGTACTATTACCCTTAGTCTCTGGCTATCATTCTATTCATTGACGTTTTAACTTTTTTCGTTTTTCTGCTTTTCTGCTATCGATCGGATCTTACTTATAATTTTGCTAGCCTTGAGCTACACTGAAACAGTATTTTGTTACACAATTTTCATTTATTTCTCAAAACAGAAACAGTTTAATTAAGTAAAATTTATATACATTTGAAATATTGTCTGCATCATTAATCTATCACCAAATCGTTCTTGCCGCTATTTATAAGTCTAACCTCTTCGTGATATTCCTCCCCTTTATCGAAAAATCTATCCCATTGGCCCTTTTTGTGCAACATAGCCAAAACCAAAACACCTGGTAAATACCAGACACTTGCCCAAAACGTCTTCTTCGCATAAGCACTTGCCAACCTGGTGCCTTCTTCTGTGGCACCCCCCTTACTGTAATTTATTCTTTGTTGCCACCAAAATTTGAATGCCCAGTATGACATCCATGCTGTTAGTAATGATGAATCAAATGGGAAGAAAGAATCAGTGACCCCATAGTACGTTAAACCGTAGCAGATCGGAAACATCAACAATGAATACCTTAATGAAACTCTAGCATTTAACTGTGGATTTTCGGCGGCTGTCATCTTATAACCCGCTTTCTTATAATCATCTTTGACGTTATGTGATAATGAATTGAAATGAGGAAATTGCCAGGCGTATAGTAATGCTGCAAGTACCCAAGCACCTGGATGAGTCAACGAAGAAGAAGCAGCCCAACCCATAAGAGGTGGAATAGCGCCTACAATGGCGCCAACCCAAGTATTCAATATTGATTTTCTCTTTAGCGATGTATAGATCCATGAGTACAAAATGATATTTAGAAGCCCTAATCCTGCAACAGTTGGATTAACTCCATAATACAACATTGCACAACCGGTAGTTCCAATCACACCAGCAAATGCGAATGCCTGTTTTGGCGTCACAAGGCCACGAACAACAGGTCTTGCTGAAGTCCTAACCATCAATTTGTCAAACTCAGGTTCTCGACCCATATTGATGGCATTTGCTGCCCCTGAAGCCAATGTTGTACCAACTGTCAAAAACAAAAGTTCTGGAACACCAACTGTGTATGGTGATAATGCATATGAACATATTGAGGATAACATCACAAGAATTGTCAAATTTGGTTTTGTCAACTTGATGTAAGGGTCAATCATTTTTTTCAACGACTGCTGTTCAATACTAGTTTCTCTTGTCGATTTATCCTTAGCATTAACGTTGAATGGAATGTGGGACGTTGCCAACTTCTCTTCGGACGCTTGTGGCTGGCATAATAAAGTTTTCTTGGCAACTGTTGCCAATAGTGAATTATCGTCCAAAGAACCAGGTGGGGTAGAAGAGCCTATTGGAGTTGCTGATGTTGAATATAAGTTGTTTAAGTCCTTGAGCGATCTATTGTTTATGAAATTGGTTTTGAAACCGATGTTAGATCTGTTGAGTAAGTTGGATGGGCGTTGATTAGGATTGTAAAATCTCTGGTTACCAACCTTACTTATTTGTACAACATTTTTGAGAAAAAATCTCGTACTCTCTAGTGGGGATAGTACAGGAGTCTTTAGCATGTTGTGTTTATAGTGATGGTTTGAATGAATAAATGGTCAGAAAAAAAAGTTGGCTTTGTCAATGTTTATATTACAGAATGAGGTTCAGCCAATCATATATATTCGGTACCTAATCCTACTGTGAACTTCCTATAATCTCTTCCGAAAATGCTCAAATAAATGTTCGCAAAAACCTTGATGGATATATCCTCCTGAATATCTGATATTCAACTATAAATCAGCTAACTCTAACAATATTTTTGAAGAAT
Organism: Peterozyma toletana; assembly: GCA_003706045.2. Taxonomy (NCBI): domain Eukaryota; kingdom Fungi; phylum Ascomycota; class Pichiomycetes; order Alaninales; family Pachysolenaceae; genus Peterozyma; species Peterozyma toletana. Next base: position 580,340 of record PPKG02000002.1, on the reverse strand, counting down.
AGCAGATTGAACGGTATCTTCTACAGTAAGGTTCTTGCTTGATTCTGATTTTTTTTTTTCAACTCAAGTCGAGATACGAAAAAGGCGCCTATTACAAAAAATAATTTGGGTGTTTTACACTACCTCATTGAATTTGATCAATAAATGAGATGCAGACAGATAACAAACAGCCAGTGATTAGTTTTATTTAACTAATAAGAGTTGAAAACTTTATGAGAGCTCAAGATCTCTAGTCCTTCTTCATTTCAACATCTTCATCTTTGTCATCCTTGTTGTCGTCCTTTTTCTCCTTGTCTTCATCTTTTTTGACTTCATCCAGTTCTGGTAAATCTTCCTTCTTGGCGCCATCGGTGTTTCTCTTTTTATTTTCCAACTTATTGTCTATCAAATCGTGGAACGCAATGATTGATTTTACCAAGCTACTAACATAGATCATCATCAATTCATCATTTGTTTTAGTTGTGAAAGCTTTTGCCAATTGTTGTGAATGTCCCAAAACATTCAGTTTTTCCTCTTTGGTAACAACATCTTCACTCAAAATGTTTGCCAAATTTGGCAACAAGTTGAAAATGTCTTGCAACTTACCCAAGATAACGTTGTTGATTGGCAACTCATCACTCAAGATTTTGCTCAAGTAACTTGCAATATTTGCCAATCTTTCGTTTAAAGACTGTAATGATTTGAAGTTATTGGTCAATCTGATGGACAAATTACCAGCAGCCTGATCCCTGATATCTCTTAAGAGATGTTCGACTCCGATTTCTTCAGCTTCCTCAGCCTCAATTACGGAAGGTAAGTGGATAAACGTTTTCTCCGAAGCAGATCCATCATCCTTGATCTCTTCGATGGCAAGATAGGAGTCTGTTGGGATATCAACGATATCGGTAGATGTAACATCAACAATCAACAACAACGGATTTGGGGTGAACTTTTTGAAAGTCTCATTGATTTTCAAATCCGACGATTTCAACTTTGGTCCTGAGTGATACCAGCCAATTAATTTCTCCTTTGCATTGATCTTCTTAAACATTTCCAACATTGATTCGATAAAATTTTGGTCCAAGAACCAAATATCTGAGTTTTTGTCATCTTCTTCGAAAGGTATGGCAAAAGAATTTGTCACTTTGATGATATTTTTATTCGAGTAGTTGTCACCTAAAATAACACCTACCACCCTCTTGTTGTCTTTATTCGAAAATGATGAATCGGAATTCTTATTTATAATTCTTTCATAGTGATCAACGACAGATAATAACACCAAAGGTGCAACAGAAACTGTTTTGTTCTCCAACGAGTTTTCATTGGTTATAACCGCTGGCATGTTTTGATGATTGAGTTTCTATTCACAGATGTTGATATCTTATAAAAGATTAGATTTACTGATGTTTATATCAAACCTCAATACTTTGTATAAAACCGAAGGCAAAATCCCACTATGAATGACTGCCAAAAGGGTAAACTTATACACGTGTCACTAATAACCGTTCAAACAGCCTTTATTGAAAGCGTTAAATACCACAAGCTTTATAAGATTGTTGGAGGTGTATGATATCTGTATTGACTTTTAACTAGCTATACATTATAATATGTGATTGTAGTCACTTTTCTTGTGGTCAAGTCTCGATTTACCTTTGAAAACCTATCGGTTCCCTGTCATCCTCGGAACGCCGTAACAATACCGGACTATGCTCGTATATGACTCTGAAAGTAAAAACATACCAAACACTGAATGTGAGATGAGATTTGAATTGAATTACAATTTGAGGAGCATACTATGTAAACAGCAACCTGACCTTGAGCTACATACAAAACACTCTCTCTACAGACGTATAAGATGCCGCCATCACAGTTAAAAATTAAACTAAACGCGTTGAACCGATTGTTGAAGGACGAATCTTTATATCATATCGAATTACAGGAACAACTTCAGTTGATTGAAAAGTTGAAGCAGGAAGAACAAAATGAAGAGAAAGAGTACGAATTGAAAAAACAAGTTGAAGTTTTGCATGAAACGGAGAAAATGATTCCAGCTTTAAGGCTGAAGATTGATGATTTTGCAGGAAACTTGAGCGAATTCATCAAAGATACAGAGTCGTTGAATGAAAATGAATTGATAGAGGCTAAGGTAATTCTTGAAAATGCTTCAAAGTTGACCGCTACGGCATGAGTTGTGGAGGGTCACAGCATTGTTGTATTATATAGTGTTTTAATTTCCACTTTGTGTATTTCTTTTCTTCTTTGCTCAAAAAGGTGGATGTTAAAAGCTTCTCGATAGGTAAGATAGTCAACTTAATTCATTTTTAGTTCAACAAATACAGTAATGCGTGCTGTTATGTGTTCAGTAAAGTAGACTGTTTGAGCCTTAATATGGCTGGACGTATTATGCTTCTGTCTGGACCAGTTTGGTGAATGTTGGGCTTAACTCCCTTAAATTCCTGAACGTCGAACTTTTGTGTTCCCCTTATGGGAAAGTATTTCTATAAAAAGGCTCCCAACAAAAAGAAAACAAGTGTTTGGTTGATTGAATTGAATGAGCTTACCATAATACTTATAACCTAAAGCAAATGACATCTTGCTGTTTAAAATACTCGTTCCATGGTATGAATATAATAGCTGGGAAAAGATCAACTTGACTCAGAAAACTTTCTACTAACAATCTTGAATTTCTTTCTAATATACATAGAAGGTACACCAGTTGGTACATTAGGTGAAGTTTACGGTCGTAAGTTTTGTGTTCACCTCAACCGCTTTCAAGTCTGTTAATTATGCTAACTATTGTCAAATTGCTACTACTTCCCTTCATTTCAGTTCCTTCATATATTTCAGGTGCAAAGTCGGACAAGATTATTGTCTGTTTGACCGATATTTATGGCCATGAGTTCCAAAACATGAAATTGATTGCTGATAAGTTTGCTGAAGCCGGATACTACGTTTTGGTTCCAGATATTTTAGGGGGTGAAGTCGCTCAAGAAGATTGGACAATGGATCAGTTTTATCCCTTTCTTATGGAGAGAAAATCCGAAGTCACCAAGCCAATCGTTGATAGCTACATGAAGAAATTGACTGAAGATTTGAAACCAAAATTTGTCGGTGTTGCTGGTTATTGTTTTGGTGGAAAGTATGGTATTCAACAAGTAACTAAAGCTGGCTTTGCTGATGTTGCTTGTGTTGCTCATCCTTCATTCGTTGAGACTTCTGAGGTTGAGCAAGTTATCAAACCAATATTGATATCAGCCGCTGAGAATGATATTACCTTTACTGAATCAGTCAGACATGAGACCGAAGAGACTTTGAAGAAGATTGGTGCCACTTATCAATCAACTGTTTTTGGGGGTGTTACCCACGGTTTCGCACTCAAAGGTGACTATTCAATCGAAAATGTTAAGTATTCTGCAAATAAAGCTTTGAATGATCACATTGAATGGTTTGATCGTTTCTCGAAGACTAAGTAAAACCCAGTACATAGCGGATTCTTTTTATTAGTACTCTCAGCATTCACTTTCTTACATTTAACGATGCTGGGCAAGCTCTTGTGAAGGGAAGAAATAAAGCCTGGCGATCAAAAGAGAACAGTTTATCTTCCTGTCTATTGGAACTTCTTCGTGTATACTTCAGTGATAATTTGGCTATCAAGAGTCTAATAAAATATATTAAAGTCAAAAGTTTTGATATGAAGATGTAAAAGAAGTGGAGGAGTCTTATCTCCCTTATTTTCGTGCAGCTCGTAATTTTTGCAAAAAATCGTTTCCTAGATCCACAATTAGATTATTTCAACGATTCTTCGAAAGGTTGCAAATGAAAGAGATATAACCAATACCAGAAGATAATTACATAAAAAATGACCACTTGCTGCTTGAAATACTCGTTTCATGGTATGTAAACAATAGCCGGAAAATGGCCAATTGAGTCAGTAGACTTCTTACTAACATTCTTGAATGACTTTTGAAAATACACAGAAGGTACACCAGTTGGTACTTTAAGTGAAATTTACGGCCGTAAGTTTTTATATCCATCTCAACAAGTTCCAAGCCTGTTAAGCAATTTTTATTAACGTTTGTTTTTTTATCGTTTTCTGTTATTTCAGTTCCTTCATATATTTCAGGTGCAAAGTCGGACAAGATTATTGTCTGTTTGACCGATATTTATGGCCATGAGTTCCAAAACATGAAATTGATTGCTGATAAGTTTGCTGAAGCCGGATACTACGTTTTGGTTCCAGACATTTTGGGAGGTGAAGTCGCTCAAAAAGATTGGAAAATTGAACAACTTTATGCCTATCTTGGCAAAAGAAGCAGCGAAGTCACCAAGCCAATCATTGACAGCTACTTGAAGAAGCTGACTGACGATTTGAATACAAAGTTTGTTGGTGTTGTTGGTTACTGTTTTGGTGGCAAGTATGTCGTTCAGCAGTTATCGGAAGAAGGTTTTGCCGATGCAGGTTGTATCGCTCATCCTTCATTTGTTGAAGCTTCAGAAGTTGAAAAAGTTGCCAAACCCTTATTGATTTCAGCTGCTGAAACTGATCAATCATTTCCAGAATCGTTGAGACATGAGACTGAAGATATTTTGAAAAAAATTGGCGCCACTTATCAATCAACTGTTTTCAGCGGTGTAAGTCACGGCTTTGCAGTCAAAGGCGACTATTCCATTGAAAATGTCAAGTATTCTGCAAACAAAGCTTTGAAGGACCACATTGAATGGTTTGATCGCTTCTCAAAGGCTTGAAATTCTCCTGCCATATCTCTGGCGATTGTACTATTGTACTTTAGAGTCAAACCGGTCAACACTATTTTTTAGAGAGGTTTTATTTATATAAACTACAAACTATTACTGTCAGTAAGGATTTAGAAAGATTTCTTCGCTTTGATTGAAATAAAAGATATAATATAGTATACTAGAAACAACATAAAAAAATAAATGAGAAGCATTTGTTACACAGTGATGAATCAGTTTTGGATTTTTGAAGCATGACAAATGGGAAAGCAAAACCAGAGTCTAAGGGAAAACTCTAAAGAAAAAAATCATACCAACAATAATAATAATAAAAATAGAAAGAAATAAAAGTGAAATAGAGAGAGAAAAAGGGACAAAAGCAAAGTGCAGGAAAAAGTATATCTAAGATATCTGATTCTTTTTTAATTGTAAAGTTGTGTGAGAGAAATTATTGTGCATAATAAATAACGGGATATGAGTATTGTCTTGATTTATCTGTCTATCCTTCACCTTTGTAACTTGAAAGATTAATTCCATCTTGATCCCTTATTGTATTCATTTCCATATGCTTGCTCGTACGGATTTGCACTGGTGTTAGCAGAAGGGATGAAAGGGTTGCTTGGGGTTCTGTTCAGAGCAATTCCAACACCACTTGAACCGTTAAAACTTCTGTCAACAACACTGGATGGAAGGATAGGACCATTGTTACTCGAGAATGAATCGCTTCTTGGAGTACTCAACGACAGGGATGATCCACCATTTACCGGTGCGTACGGTTTGCTCTTTTGTAAATTTTCGTCATATCCAACATCATCTTCATCATCTATGATGATACGTCCACTTCCCTTATTTGTAGAATTAGAGCTATCTGAAAATGGATTGTTATCCTCCAACATCGAGTTTCTATCGTGACCTCTCATTGCTGAAGCACCCAATGCCATTAATTCGAGATCCTCATTCCCCTTTTCATCACCAGCTTGCTTTGGAATGAATGAAACTCTGTCATCCTTCATTTGTTGGTAACGAGTATCTGGGTTCTTGTATAAAATTGCCAATGTACATGTGACGATTGTGAAAATCAACAAAACACATGAGAATACAGCATTTGCAACAAATAATACAACTGCCATAACTGACGAAACAACATTAGGTTGACCAAAAATCTTCGAAAAAAACATGTAAAATATAGCATTCAACAAGTTAATAGATGCGATAGCGATATTGTAGATGTTTGTTCTTTTGTCCATATAAGGTTTCTTCCACGAAACGGCAGCAAGGTAAAACAATTCCAATGCAAATACCAAAACTGACTGAACTTTACCATTCGATTGAATAACGGCAATGAACAACGACTTGATAAAAATATAGACCAAACTGACCAAGACCCAGTAATACCTATCAGCTCTAAATTGAACATACAAAAATCCGAATCTGTTCAAAACTTGGGGATCTCCAAACAATAAATATGCAGGATTTTTGTACAATTTGATCGATTTTCTAGCAATGATCATCAATCTAACAGCAGCCTGAAATAGCAATACAACAAAAATAACTAGGAAGCAAATTGCAATGGCGAGGCAACCAGTTGAATCATTTTGTGTGCATTCCCATAAACACAACAAGCTGACTTGTGGCAATGCCAACCAAACCAAACGATACAAAACACCCTTTGTGATCAACCCCCAGTGCTGCCTATACTCAGCATATTTGTGCTCTTTCATGACCTTGGTACGGATCAAAATTTCAAGAATAGCTTTGAATGAAAAGAGACATATCAATACCACAAAACCAAAGAACAAAAAGAAAAAGATACCAGTCAGGAAAAAACTAGAGATTTCAATTCCTGCCAAATATGCAACTCTTTGGATACCTCGTAAAACCAAAATTAATGACGTGATATTGGAATCTTCTTCATTTGTTGTGTAAATTGATGAATCATCTAAATTGTCATTGAAGTCATAATCACTTCTTTTTTTGAAAATTGTGAGAAAGTTGTCTTTACCAATGTTATTCACAGCGCTTAGTGCTCTTAGGAGCAGTCTCTTTTGAACTGAAATTGACAAGATATCTTCATTTTTTAAAATCGCTGTTGAGGAGCCACCAGTTGATTGTACGTACCAGTTAGCTATTGATTGAAGAAATGGGACTTTGATTATACCCACGGACCACATAAAATTCTGAGCCCAAGCGGCAGCAATGGGTGGTACTCTTGAAACACCCATCATAGAAGTGATCGCCAAACTTTGGAAATAAATAAACAATGATAAAGAGTTTGATGCAATATGAGCAGCTGTGTTCGAATGGCCAACAATTGAAAAAGCACTTGAGATCAACAAACCAACACCTGAAATGGCAGCAATTGGCCAAGCAGCGTATTTTGTTGATACGGTTTTTCCGTTTGTGAGAATGGCCTCGACACAGGCTAACGGAGTAGTTGAATTGTTGACATCGTAACCAATGACTCTGACTCTTGCGTCTAAATCTGGAACGGTGTACGCGATACCTGGAATTATGTCTGTGTATTTTGACGAAACGTTATAAGTCGACTGGACGTTGATGTGACCAGCTGAAAGTGGGCAAAGCGTGGAATAAACGTCACACAAAGCAACCTTTTCCGTTAAGATCGTGATACCGTACACAATGATCTCGATATAGGCCTCGACTTTGGCGTTTATGGTGTTGATAGCTGATATGTCGAACTCGATTTCTCCAGAGTCCGAATTGAAATGGACATAGAAATAAGATGCAGTTAACTGCGAGTCCTTCATACACGTCAACAAAGACTTTGTCTCAACGTAACCAGCATTTGTTACGTGAAATATCGAGAGCAAGACTGTTATAAGCTTCAACAATATCATACTGTAATATTTGGAAAACTGAATATGTCTTTGGTCAACTTGTTAATGTAAATCGACCTATGTCCACATATATTCTTTAATGCGTATTTCTCTGTAGAAAAAATTATTTTTTCGCTTTCGAGTCTCTTGGTATCGAATTTCAAGAAGCAGGATGGTAACACAAGGGATGCAAACCTGACACTTGATTATTACAAACCTAGATATGCTCATCGAACTTGGAAGGTGGTGAAAATTCTTTGAGAAAGAAACGAAAAAAACGGGAAAAGGTAGGATCTGGTATTCTATTATTACACAGGGGCAGTGTTTTGAAAATATGGAAAGGTCGTGTATGTACGTTACAAAGTGACAAATTGGGCCGGGGCTGAATACTGTTGATCTACCAAGCTTTTGGGTAGGCAGGTCCTCACTTTCTTATATGGCCTCTAGTGATGAGTAGAAAGCTTTGAGTAGAATAGGGTTGAAGGTTTCAAAAGATGGAAACTTTGATGTAAAAATTTGTTCAAAAGAAAGGTTTTGCAGTTCGGAAAGTGGTTGAATCTCTTCCAAGAGGGCGAGTTGTGAACATTTTGAAAGATACAAGCAGGAATAGGCAATTTTCGTACGTGATCAGTGGGCTTCCTGCTGCTCTACTGAATAGCAGGTATCCAGCATAACGCTAGTAGTCCTTCAAAGATTGGGTTTGGAGCACACACAACACGAGGCGATTGACTGCCCTCGAGCTGCCGCAATGAATAAGATATCGGCCAACTGAACCCCTTGATATAGACTTGCTTCAGTGTCTAAGAGACACTAGCGAACCAAGTCAAAGCTCAAGCCGTTCAACGCCTTCTCGCGAGTTCAGAGAAGACACTCCAGATATTGTGAGAACTACTTGAATCATCTTATATACCAGCTGCATTGCCTGCTTCCCCTTTTTTGCTTAACATGCGCATATAAAGAAGAAAAAAAATACCCAAACCTGATTTGAATTCTTGATTTGCCATCACCTTTTTGGCATTCTTCAAAGCAGAATCCCTACCGCCGTCCTCTACATCAGATACCACGTCCTGCAACTTATAGTATATACAAAACATAACTTGGTTGAGATTCAAATAAAAGGAAAAGTCAGTTTCCCGCCTTCTATATATCATGCCTGCCCATATTCCCTTGATCTTTGGAGCTGGCTTAGCGTTAGGTGTTGCTGCTGTTGTTATCGTGAACAAGGACAAGATCAGAGAATTTGTTGAAGAGAAAAAGAACGAGTTTCTTCAAAAGTATGAGGAGTTACAACACGAGTTCGAAGAAGAGTATCGTCTGTTTGATAAGCATCTTTTTAGAAATAAGAGAGAGCCATCCAATGCTACAGATGTTGATGAGAAGGATGATGTAATAGGCGATGAAAAAAATTCAACAAGTGCTAATGCCTCCGGTGCAAGATCAATCTTCAGCAATGATTTTTCAAACAATCCTTTCGAAGACTCAAACATGATTGATTCTGACATCACTTATCATTACTCATCTCCGTCATTTTCCTTGAAAAATAGAGCTCCTTCGAAAGCAGCGGAAAGGCCACCGTCGGGCTCAATGGTGCACGATGATTTCGATTCAGACACCGAAGAGTTTTCAGACGTTGCAAGCAACGGCGATGAGAATGACCACTCACAACACGGCTTATCTTTCAGTTTCGTAGATGTTAACACTGATGATGACTTTGAAGAACCTACTGAAGATTTGACCCCCGAGTCAAGTGAGGTTGGGGACTACAATCGTCAAGAAATGCGTGCTATTTGACTGAGAGGTTGCAAGTAGCAATTCACAGGATGTTGTTATATTTGTCTAGCTCTGTCTTTTTATTGATGTTTCACTTTTTTTTTTGTTTTCTGGGGGATTGGTAGGCAATGCATTTTGGAATTTGGATAGGTCACGTCGATAACATTAGTTTATTTTTCTTGTATGACTTTTTGTATATTTTTCATTGACAAGAGAGAGCTTTTATTGGCTGTTTGAAATTGATTTTTATTTTCTTTCAACTTGGGATGTAATCTTGTACAGAAATGTCTACACGAAACTACACGAGGTGAAACTAACAACATAAAGAAAGAACTAGTTTTAGCTTATCATCCTTCAGGCAGTTCACAGACTCCATGTCTTTTTCTCAAATACTACAAAGACAATACAAATTGCCTACCTTCTTCATTAAGTTTTATACACGGTCTGGAAATAGCTAAAACTCTTTCCCAAACGAACACAACTGACATTTACCAAAAAATTTAACCGCCTTTGACCTCAACCTCACTCACAAGTTTCTTGATATAAGTCAATTGATCTTCATCACCATTAGAATCTTTATGTATGAACTGATCGTATGGAAATTGAATCGTTATGGTATCAAACACAATGATATCATCACCACTGAACTTGATTGACTCAGAAGGTAAAAGCTTGTATAATTTTTTGAAAACTTCAACCCCTTTGTAGTTTTTCTTTTGCAACTGAAGTTTCAACAACTTATTCAACTTTGTGTCTGCTTCATAGTTCCTGAGTGATGCATCATAATTCTTCATTATCTTCGAAATTTGGACTTTATTGACTTCTTCGTTGGTGCTATTGACAGCAGCATGACTCAATGTCTTCATCGCTGCTTTTCTATTGACCACTTGAACACTTTTGATGAAACTAGTCTTGATGATCTTGTAATTTTTGTGATTGTTACTGTTGCTAGTCGACGTTTCTATGGTAGGTGCAAATTTACCGTTCAACTTAGTCTTACTGCTCTCATCCAAAACCAATACGACTAAGCCAGCTGCTTCATTGTACGAATATATTGTTCCCAGAAATGTAGAGTTTATGGATGTTGTGATTTTCACTCTTATGAAAGGTTTCGATGTTAGTACTACAGCCATGAAAGGATACACAGAAATCATAATTCTTGCAAGACACTTACTTCAAACCCAAACAATTTTCCAATTTGAAAGACATGTCTGTTTAGATTCCCGCTTAAAATTTTCAGAAATACTGCAATGAGCTAGGTTTTAGAATGCAATCAATTAGATCTACCCTCAAGATTGAAGTCGGCTACAAGATGATTAACGCTTTATTGCATCTCTTGTACAACTAACTGTCGACTTCTCCCTCGATCTTGAAAATATCAATTCTAGGGCTGTATTGGGTCTCTTTGTGGCACACGATTGAATGATTACTTTAAACTTGAGAAGAGGACTACAAAGACCAGTATGTCTAAGATGATTGGGCCTCTGATAATTGTTGAATGAATCATTGAAATATGAAGACAGTTCTCGTTCCAATAGGCGTTAAATCTTTTGATATTTCGGAAATGATAGTTTCTTGGTACCCCCACCTGTTCTAGAGGGTATTATCTTGGATTCCCCTGGCTTCCTGTTTGTAGATAGGTTAACTTCTCATCATATTGTAGATGTAGCTTTAAAATTACTATCTGGTACTTCCCCAAGGTATGAATGGTCAATATGCTTGTAACCGCAACGGTTTTGAATCACTAAAATGTGTTACAAGAAAGGCCACACGACCTTCCAATTTTCACAACAAACCAAATCATCAAATTGATTAGATTTTGAAACAATTCAAGCACAATAGTGGTTTATATCGTTGACCCAACCCTTCAGATTGTTTCATCCAGCTGCTTTGACTGTTTGATTTCACGCGTGCTTGTCTGAACTTATAATCATTTAGATCACCCACAAGAATTGGTGCTGATAATTCATCCAGCGATTACTTATTCGAACCAAGGTCAATCTGCAGAAAAGTGATCCCATCATGCATAGCAGTCATATTTCGAAAGAAGCTCAGTTGTTTGAAGAAGAAAATGTCATAGATGTTGGTATTGTAACTGAGGATTTGACTCTGGGCATTGACCTACTGCACAATCCACACATATCATCTCCTGGGAGGCTATCTAATAGTAGAAGCCGAAGAAGTAGTTTATCGATATCGCCTATTTCCTCGATCTCAGATAGGGGGCACCAATCTCCACACGAAGTGCCAGCAGTGGGTATCCAAGATATCTCTTTTAAGAACAACTTCAAGAAGTTTTTGGATCATGATAATGACAACGAGAAATCCGAGGAACTTAATGATTACTTCTCGTTGGACGTTAATGATGACGATGATCAGGTTTCGATTGCTACGACCGTTTCATCGATGTCTGTTGATTCAGTTATGTCAAATAACGATAATTCGATATTGTTGACATGTCCTGAATTACTTTTTCATATGTCTGATAAACAGGATTTCAAAACTGAGATCAACGACTGGTTTGTATATAATGATTTGAAAAGATTGAACTCAATAAAGTTGATTTTCACCAACACCACAGGCATTTTCGATTTTACTGATAGGGAGGAAGCTTACCAATTGAACATAGTTGATGAACTTACGTCAGATTTCATCAGAGCGGCAGACGACTTCGTATCGCAAGATAATCTGATGAATGATAACTACTCAGGATTGATGAAATCAATCATCAGCATAAACTATTTGATTTTGGGATGTTTTGATCAAATTTCGTCGACTGAGGATCAGATGTTGCTAGTCTATCAAAACATTTCCAAATTTTTAGAATATGGAATTACCAAACCCTTGACAGGGGTAATAAAAAAAATAATTGTGCTTATATTGAAATATGACCCCACCCATCTGAGTTTATCGAAATTAATGGAATTGAGCACTTTCTTATTTTATGCATTGACACCATTGTATTTCATATTGTGTTTTTTATCTGATAGCGATTCTGAATTGTATATCAATAGTAAACTCAAAGAAGCTGTCATTGATGTTTTGGATGAGTCTCAAATTTTAATTGAGTTGGTTCATTGTGTGGACTCATGGAGATGGTTAGTTGCTGACGCTGAAAATATTCAATCAAAGATAAAGCAATCGTTGAAAATAAGAAATATCAATTCTTGTATCTCAAAATTGATTCTTGTTGAATTTGGAGGGTTGAAAGACCTCAAGAATGTAAAACAGTTTTTGGTTGCTAAGCTCAAATCAGAGAGAACTCCAAATAATGGTCTGGACACAGCGCCAGGGCCGAATGAAAAAGACTTCAGTGTTTCACCGTTGGATTATCATCTTTTCAAGGAAGACCTAACTTCAAGATATCCGGCTTTCAAACCACCTGATTCTTCAATATCACAAGAAATCAAAACTACCCTTGAGGATGTTTATATCTCTGCTCAAGCTGGCCAAGCTGATCCGTTTCTGTCCAGAACGTTGTCTGAATCATTGATCAATCCACCTTTTTCTCAGCGACGTTCTAATGCTGTCAACAGTCTGATCAATATTCCACCGCCTGAAATGCATATTGCTACTCCTTTTGGGTCTCCCACGTTGGCCCCGGTTGGAAGTAACAAGAATAACAGTGGAAACAGCTATATGAATAGTATTGGGAATGGCATGAATAAGTCAAATGCGAAGAGGATATTTCAAAACAACTCAACTTATCCCTATCTTTACCCAGATGAATCCGAAAGTGAGGATGGGGATGTTCCCATAAGTATTAAGGAGGCTGCGGATCTATTTTATAGCAGTATCAAGGAGGAGGTCGACACAACTCAATTCAACTCAACTCTTGAACAGTTCATAATTCAAGAAAGGGGAATTTTGAATACTTCCCATGATCATGATGAAGGTGACAAAGAGTTCATCTATTCAGATCTGACAATCGCTAAATATCCAGACTTCGAAAAAGAAATAAAAGTTTTGATGAGGATTGAAAAGTTTTATTCAGCCTGCTTGTCCGACTTGAATTCTCTCGTGATTGTTATGCTTCAAATAATAGTTTCCAATTCTTCGACCAAGGACGAGAAAATCAAGAAGCAACAGGCATCTCAACAAGCTCAAGGAAATGGCGACTCAAAACTGTTCATGAAAGAGGAGGTGCATAAATTGTCAATTGATTACGACAGCAATAATTTTTCTACCAGCTTGAAACAGAAATATGAAGTTTCAAGAATCAAAGAGATTTCGTTGAAGTCAGCATCACAAGTTTTATTTTTACTACTCAAGTGGTTCAAACTATCGCACATTCTTAAGTTTGAGTTTTTGGCTATAACGATTTTTGACAACGACTATTATCAAGTTGTGTTGGATTTTTTGTCAACTAATTTTGACAAGGTCAACGAGTTCACAGATCACTATGAAGATTTTATGTTGAACAATCTCAATCTTGAAGATGATGATATAATAGCAAAACAATTTGGTGGGAATGAATTAGCTTATTTGAAACATCAGTATTATTCTGAATTTGGCTGGAATAAAATCTTGAAAGAAGAGTTCACTATATCAAGTTTCAACTTTTTCGATTTTTGTTTAAGGATCAGCTCGAGTGATCGTAAACTTTCAAATACCGGAAACACAAGAAAATCACAAGTGGACTTGTTCAAATCACAAGAATCGAGAATGAAAGCAGATAAGAACAACAGCAGCCATCCTGCATTTTTCAACATAAATCACCAAAAGTTGTCAATTTTCAATTGGAAATATTGCTTTATAATGACAAATTTGCTAAATGTTCTATATTTGACCATGCACAACAACAAAACCCAAAGGGTCAACCAATTGATTGAGAAAAAGCCAACAGAAATTTTGCGGAATTGTTTAAAGATTTACAACAAAAACTATTATAGGCCGGTATTGAAAATCATCAAAATAATCATACCCTTCAATGGTAAAAAATGGAAAGCAAATAACATGGATTTGATATCGTTGATCTACCTATACTACAAGGTAGGGTTGAAAGACAATTGGCTCACCAACAACTACAACAACACAAATTTGGATATAAGTGAGGAGTTAAAAAGATCTTATAATCAAGAATATTCTTTAAGATCTCTATTACAGTTCTACAATATGAAAAACTATAGTGATCAGATGGAAAAATTAGGTTACCAGTATCACGAAAGTAGCTACTTCGACAAAGAGTTCGGAAAAATGACTCGAATGTATATGACAAATGGTACTGAGGAGATTGAAGATTGAGTCAAGCAGCTATAGACTGCACACAAAATAAGGATATTGACGTTTTTATTGCCATCTATCTGTATAGCTTTTGATAAAGTAATTGATGTTGTACGCCCTCCTTTCAGTATATTACGCGCATCTGTGGTCTATGGGAAAAAAAAAAAACCAAAACATAAAAAAAAATCAAAACAAATACAAATGAAAACAAAGTACTTCTTCGTGTTTCATGAACTTTGTAGGCATAACATTGAAGGTCAGGCAAGAATAGTTTTGAAAGGTGGTTTTGTTTTAAGCATGTCATCATTAATATCACTTAATTCATTACTTTTTGAGTTGGTGCGCTCCATGATACCTCTGGAATTGAACGACACATACGTTGATTTGATATGCACCGACTTATCCCAGTATCTATCACAGCTGGACTCCATCATGGATACTTCGTTCATAATAAGCAAATACAAAAGACTGATACCGGCTGGAGTTAGTGAACATATCAATTGGAACATGTTTTACCAGGTGATCGATAAGCTATTGAAGTTGAACTCTGAGGAAGAAGTGATAGAGTATTTACGATTTGTAAATGCATTGAATGGTCATACCGATGTCGCTAGTGGAGGTATGCAAAAAGCATTAAATGGAAATAGACCGAAAGAAGTTACACAGTCTCCTTCATCTTTGGCGTTTGATAGCACTTCAATACGTTACAATTCTATGCCTAATGTGAATAATACATATCTCAATGGAGAGAAGGTACCCAATGACTTCAGATCAAGCAGCTTCACTATAGGAGGTAAGACTATGAACCAATTGATAAGCCCATACTATTACGAGAGTAGTGGTGTTTTGAAAGATGAGGAGATAATAAAGTACCTATCTTACACTCTTTTGGGTACAACCTCAACACTTTTTCCATTCACCAGAGAAGGAGGAATACAGATACCACAAAATGTCAACTTGAGTATAAGCGAGTTTTTACACCTCTTGTTCGAACCAGCACTATTATATAAACATCTCATCCAAATATCTGAACAATCAAAGAAAAATGGACTAAAGTCACAAATCAAGGTTGCGTTTATCAGCGAAATGGTCAATTCTTACTTAGCAAATTACTCAAAGTTGATCAATCAAATCTTTCTACAGCCATATCAGACACTTCGAACAATATACTTGTCATTATTTGACGAGATTATCAGATTGAGATTTCTTAATCACTTATGCCATAAATTGAGCTTGACCACTAGTGAATTTATCTCGTTACTTTATACGTGTTCACAATACGGTGATACTTTTATCAAGGAAACAGCTTGCAATCTTTTTTTGAAAGCAGCTGAACCTTATTATGATATACTCTTCAACTGGATTACTGATGGAGAACTTGATAGTGATGACGCCGAAGAGTTTTTTGTTAGTTCGACCTCATCGACTAGCATTACATCAGTAGGAATATATAATGGAGGACATCAAAATGATAAAATTCTTGACAGGTATATATTTCTCAGGGATAAAATTCCTTCATTTTTTCCGACTCAATTGGGTGATAAGATATTTTATATCGGCAAAACCATAATATTCATCAAATCATTTTGCAGAGAATGGACGTGGTTGAATGAGTTTACCTCAAAATATTCAAAGTTGATAGCCAGTCATGGTGGATTGAAGTCCATGAGTATTTCAAAGCTAACAACTTTGATCGATAATCAATACAAAGAAGCCATTAACTATTTCAGCTATATAATGTATGGCCAGTTTGAATTGATGGAAGATGTCAAGGCGTTGAATGATGTCTTATTGAGAAAGGGAGATTTGGCAAATGCGATCATAGTAAAGGGTCAGGAAATTTTGAATGAGCCATCGGATTCCTTGAGTTCGAATAGACTCAACCAACTTTTAGGCGAAGCTATATCCGACTCAAGTATCAGTTACTTTCCGGTTGAAACTATCAATAAGATTGATGCAAGAATGTTGTCTCACGGTGTTGTTGGGTTTGAATCATTTACATTGGATTATAGGCCATCTATACCTTTGATATTTGACGGCTCGACTAAGGAGTACTTGAGATTGTTCAACTTTTTTTTCAAAATCAAAAGAATCAGCAACATGCTTGATATGTGTTGGAAAGATTCTAACTCTATTTCCCTCAAAGAAGCAGGCTCATATGCTAAAAAAGTTAAACTATTAGCAGAAAAGAACTTACACCAATTGACCAAAGGGGATAAGGGGTTCATTTTTGTCACAAACTATTCGAAAAAACTCGGAATCATCACTTCCAACATGATAAAGTTCATTAATAAAATCACATTTTTTTTCCACTACGAGATCATTGACAAAAATTATAATGAGTTGATTGAAACTTTTCAAAAAAAAGATATTAAAATTGCTTTGGACGTGAAGATCAATGACCAAGGTAAAAAGGAGATCAAGCAGTTGAGTCCAAGCAACGACTACATACATGAAATGTCAAAGTTTTCTTTGTCGTCCATTCCCGATCCATCATTAGTGGAGTTGAAATACAATGATTTTAACATTGATGAAATGATTCGATATCACACGGAATACATCAAGAATATTTCAAGAAATAAGTTGTTAGATGTTGGTGACGAATCATTCAAGGGTAAATATTCTAATGTTTACTATATTCATCAGTTGAACGATTTGGTAGCGTTAGTTTGGAAGTATTTACAGATAAATGGAGAAATCTCGCATATACTACTACAATTGATCACTGTTATTCATAACAGTTTTGACAAAGACTATAAAGATGATGGTATTGAAGAATTGTTGAAGGATAATTTAAATGGTTTGAATGAAAGTCTCTTTTCATTGATGCGGGAATTCAATGAGTCTCTAAATATATTTAACAAAGATTTGGTCAATGATGATGATTTGTCTTTGAGGTTTCTAGGAAGTAGTCTTAGTGGTTAATTCAAACAAATTCACTTCGTGCACTTTTCCTGTCTATAGTCTTCTATTGGAGATCATCGATTGCTGTCTGTATTCTTTTCTTAAAATTAGTCAATATGATAACTAATACAACTTTCAAAAAGCTTAGGACGTTTTTGAAATTAGTTGCGCAGTGGTTTCAAGTAAGTTTTCGATTGAAATGATACTTGTGTCATGTTATATATAAACTTACCACTTAATTATGAACGATTCAGCTACATTGACTCAAAATCAAGAGTTGGAACTTTCTTAAAAATCTCAAACAAATCTCAAACTTTTTTTGGTTACTGAGTTTTGAGGTTTCCAATGTCTTTGACCAAAAGTATATTATAAAAGGGGGTTATGTTCACGCCTCAAGGAGAATCAGAAATATATATCTCAATAATCACTATTACTCACTAGTCAAGTACTTCCCTCTCAAAAAATGTTTTCAATTTCAGTCATACTTTTCATAATTAAAAGGATTCCAAGAATAATGATGATAACACTATTGTTTGTCTCATGCTTCCTTTTATCGTACTTATTGATGGGCTCGACAAAGAAGAGCTCAACATACTCCGACATATACTTGATCGAACTTCAATTTAATCAATCATCTTCAATGTACTCATTAATCCAAAAGGGTTATGAAGAACAAGGAAATGAATACTTATCGCAGATGAAAGTTAGACCGTGCTATCTTGGATTATGCGTTGAGGTAAACGGTACTGTGACATGCACATCAAGATCAAATACAGATTACTTCGATTCTTATACTGGTGTGTCGTTATATGATTCATCATCAAATTCTACCCTGGCATCATTGAATTTGATTGATATTGGTTTCAAGTTTGCAAATGAGGTTGTCCACCCCTATGTCTTGATGGCTTCATTGGTATTCTCCGTGGTTTTAATGATCAATATACTATATTCATCAATTCAGTTCTTACCCTTCCACCAATACAGTAATATTTTAACAATAGTTTTATCCATTAGTTTGTGCTTGCTATGGGGATTTGGTTCAATGTGGAGTCATGTTGCAAGTAACACTGCAATGGAGCTTCTACCAGAAAGTTCACTATTGATAGTTACCAGTGAGGTAGGATCAAGGGCAAAAGTGTTGACCTGGACATCGTTTGCATTCTTCCTTGTTACCACTATCGGATGTGTGTACATGTTTATCAAAGATAGCAGAGCCAAAAGAGATTTGGAGAAGTTGGAACTGTCCAAATTTTAGGTACAGAGGCTTAAATCTAATCTTTATCAGGTACATATAAAGTTAATTTTCCATAGTGACTTTAAACAAGATTCTTATTGAGCAACTATATTTACTGATTCTGAATGATTTTAGATCAAGTAATGTGTAATATTAGTTTTGTAGGACTTTCATTCCCCAATGGCTTGTTGGTGACAAAATCTTTGCAGCTGGAAAAACAAAAGTGTGAACTACAACAAAAAAAGATGTACAAAATCAAATAAACGAACCTCGCTTTCACACTGTCTGCTTTTGTAATAACTCTTGAAACTTGATCACATAACTGGTTCCTTATCATATAGCAGTAGAGAATGGCATTTATTGAAGAGCTTTGGCAATCAGTATTTCAACCGGGCACAACACCTGCTTTGATAACAGCGACACATGGTTCATTCGCTTTACTTTGTATATCATTGATCTGCTTGATCTTTCTTAGTGGCTCTATTCACTTTTACAACTTGTTGGGTATTTCTATACTATTATGGGCTACTGTTACTTGGTTTATTAGCGAGTTGGAGAAGGAAAAATTGAAAAATAACGAGGAATTGTCGAAAGAAGGCACCGAGAAGAAGCCAGTCGATACGACTGATGATAAAAAGAAGGATTAACCGACGACAAGAGGTTTGTTTGATGCTGTGATGGGTTCCAGCTTGTGTAATGTGGGCAACCGATTAATTTGGGGACGAGCTGTTGCGAGAATCTCTGCTTGGGATCTCTGTCGATCATCCATAAAATGATAGTAACGCTCTGCAAGTCGCATTTTAGAAGAAAAGTGGTATCAAATAGTTTTGCCTTTAGCTTTATAGGCTCTTCAAAAGCAGTTTTCAACCTAACAATAGGACTTTCGATATGAAGTACAAACTGTAGTAGTTCATAGTAGCTATATCGGTCGTGTACCTTGTAATTCTCCGCCATTTAGATAATCTAAACAACTCTGTAAAAATTCATAACAGTAGCAGCAATGATTGAATGGAGACAGAAATCTAGTCTGCTTTCAATTGAAACGACCAGAAGACACAAATAGGAGAATAATATAGCCAAATAATGAGTGGAAAGTTTCAACCAAAAATAGCCGTTCAGTTGAATCCCCCAAAGGATGATCCGATAACAATCCAGGAATTATCTTTGTGCGATGGTAAGTTCACATGGCTGAATATTGTGTTTATGTTGCCCAGATATTAACATGATGTTTTACTTTGAATCTGCATGTAGGGGAGAAGACAGATAGGATGTATATCGCAATCAAGGGTGTTGTATTTGACGTTTCGCACAACACAAATGCATACGGGTTGGGTAAAGGCTATCATGCTTTGGTTGGCAGAGACGCCTCGAAAGCCTTGGGAAAATCTAGCTTGAAGGATGAAGATACTAATATTGGCGTCTCTTGGGATTACTCGTCGTTGAATGACAAACAGTTGAAGGTCTTGGATGACTGGTTCACATTTTTCAGCAATAGGTATGTTTCTCTCTCAAACTCTCAAGCGAGTGTGAACACTAAATATCATTATACTAACAGGCTGCCGCAAAACTCAAAGATACAATGTTGTTGGAAGAGTCTCTGATTTACCTTCTTCGCAGTCTATATAATGTTCTAAGTAGACCTTATTGCAATCCTCGACTTTCAAGATTGAGTGCTATAACTGGCACAAAACAAATACCTTTCTAATAAATAATAAAGTTGATGAGGCAAGCCTCAAAACTCCATAACGCAATCATTCTAGTAGTAAGTAGGCTACATCTCCACTCCCCTTTGGAGTTATGTTCAAAGATTTCTACCTATCAATTTTAAATGAACCTCTTCGATGGAAAGAAAAAAAAAGCGTTTCGAGGAAAGAAAAAAATTATATTGAAGAAAATATCAAATTTCAGCTTCAAATTACAAGTAGCTCTCAATACTAATATTGTACAAGGTTGATCATGGATGGATATAAGCTGATCAGACCAGGTCAAGTGGGTGGCCCAATTGGAATGCCGGAGAGTGTTAGAAGCCAAAGATTAGAGCAACTTGGAGCCATTGATGTCAGTCAAGAGCAACCCACACAGAATGGTAAACATCGGCAAGAGCAGTATAACCAATCGAAGTTCAGCGATCAGTTTACATCGAATGGTGCATTTATGCAATACCAGCCACATCTACAACAAAGCCGTGGGTATCAGGAATCTTTTGTTCCTCAACAGATGCCTCAGAGGTCAAAGCCTAAGCCAAACCATTCACGCAGGTCCTCTATCACTTCGACAACTTCACATGCTAAGTTTTGGAAGTTGAACAGATCGAAGGATGAAGCAAAATTTGGTTTTGATGAGGATGAAAGTAAAGAGACGTATGTCAACTCGTCGGATATCACATTTCGGGACCTTGAACGAATAAATGATAGAGGAAGGTACGGAATGAACTCGTCAACTTCTTTAGATACAACCCCATTGATTCCAACACTTGAAACCAAAGCAAATGCTGTCTTGGGGAATAATGTATCAAATACTCAGTATAGGAAGCAAATAACTGCTGCCAAAAAGCTGATGTATAACCAATATGGGCAACAGTCTCCGAACCCTAGAGCTATGAGTATGCAGAACGATCCGAGAAGCATGAGTATGAACGCAGACCGAGGTCCTTTCAACCCAATGATGGACCCAAGATCAATGTCGTTTCAAGGTGGAAATCCTATGATGGATCCAAGGTCAATGTCGTTTCAAGGTGGAAATCCTATGATGGATCCAAGGTCAATGTCATTTCAAAATGGTAATCCAGTGATGAATGCGAAAGGAATACAGCCTCACAATGACCGTAGTCCCATAGTTGATTCAAGGGCTATGTCATTACAAGGAAGAAACCCGATGATGAGAGGGCCTCAACATCAACAACGTACAATGATGAATGCAAACGATCCTCGTTCAAACTCCTTAACTTCTGGGCTCGTTTCAAAACAAAATGGTCATCATCCCTTAGGTGCATCAAGGCCAACAAATGCAAGCGGAATGAGATATCTGCAAAACCCTTATCAAATGAGAAATAATGGTTCAGCTTTGAAAGAAAGTCAAGAGTTGCCACTTTCGGATCAACAAATCCAACAACTGCAACCTTCTGATCAACTAGTCCAACAACTGCAAACATCATCTGCTTCATCCGATTCTGAGGTCAACCGGGAGAAAATAGGCCTGAGCAGTGTAAAAAGACTCTCGTTCAGCAGCTTATCAGCTGAGGTGACTCAGGAATTACCAGGAACTGAAGTTCGTACTATAATCAAGAATTCAAGTAATGCTGAGGAGTTGAACCCTCCTTTGTTTGACAGCACTCATGTTGAAACTCCCGAAACAAGCCCAGTAAGACACCCTGCTCAATCGCCTCAAGGTGTCTTACAAAGTCAACATGTATCGAAATATGATCGTGATGACACCATAGGATTGCTGATTTCAACTAACGACAATTCAAGATATTCAGTTCAAAGTATAGCTGAGGAAGAAGGGAAGGCTAAAATTTTGAATGAAGATAAGCACCTTTATCAGTTGGCAAACAACACCACACAAAATGACGTTTATTATACAGCTTCTCAGTTTTCATTGAACGACATCAAAGAGGAACAATCTTTGAAAACTACTGAAACGAATAATGCCAATGAAAAAGACTCCGATATGGAAACCAATGCGGTAACTGTCACTAATCATAACGTCCCCGGAAATGCCAATGATATGCCTCTTCAAAGAAAGCCGCCAAGTAGCTTTCAAGAAGCGAAAATTCATCTGACATCTTCTCAACCACAGAAAAATTATCTACCTCAGCTTCATAAACAGTCGCCTCAATCACCACACCAGCAAAATCAGCAAGGCCGTGAACATCAAAGCAACCCATCTCAAAGAGATCAAGTGTTACAAACCCAGAACAGATACCATATGAGAAATTCGAGTACCTCGAGTGTTTCTAGCAGAAAAGCTTCTCAGACTCAACTGTCGCCAAAAAAGAAAGGAGGCTTTTTCAAAAGGTTATCATTTGGCAGATCTTCCAGTAAAGCATATGATGATTTTGATGAAGATTCTGGCGTCGAACCTTCGATGGATGCTTCTCACTTTTATCAAGTTAATGAACCCATCCGAAACTTCTCATTTGCTAGTAATGCTTCCAGTGCTCCTCACTCACCAAACATTATAGTTGCTTCGAACGATTCTGTAGTGGAACATTCTCCTCAAATCCAAGAAAATTCAATTAAACCTCAATTTTCGAGAGAGAAATCGCTACCCTATCCACCACAACAAAAGAAGGGTGTATATGAACTGGAAAAACTCGAGTCCTCGCCTTTTGCTGCACAGTTAGAGACTCAAAGCAGTGCTGAAGAGTTTGTTGCTCCACAAAATCATGTTGCTAATCATATACAAACACAACTGCAAACCCCAGAGATTCTTACAGTTGAGAAGAAAAACTTTGTCGCTATTGATAGTGATTATTCTGATAAACTCACTCCAATTGCTTCTGACACATCGAAAGCTATTGTCTCAGATGAAGGGGGTTTGAAAAGAAATGAAGTTGAAACACCGCAAGGAGGCTTGAATTTTACTGTAGAACAATTGGGTATCATGTCTGTCAACTCCGAGTTGATGAATGAATTGGAAATGGTTTCCAAAGAATTGGGTGATTCTATCTCAAGAGAGTTGCAACTAGATCAAAAGTTCAGATTACTCAATCGTTCTGAATCGTTTTCATCTGTTGATGACGTTGCAGAAGACAAACCAGATTCGATTTCTTCGAGAAATAAAGCAAACGATATTGTGGAATTGATTAAAAAGTTGAGTGAAGAACGTAAAAAGAGATTCATAGCTGAAGAGCATGTGTTGAGATGGGAAAATGGATCGAACCCATCTGCGTTAGATTTGAACTACAGCAACTCATTATTGAGCAAACAGTTGACCGAATCGAATAGTTTGAATGAGCAGTATATTTCAAAGGCTGAGATTTTGACTAGCGAAAAGGAAGACTTGACCATTAGAGTTCATGAATTGACGCAAGAAAATCATAAATATCAAAGGCAAATCATACCAAAATTGGAAAATAGAATTACAATATTATCTAAAAATTCAAAATACGAACAATTGGAAAAAAGATATAGGGAAGTGGTATCAGAAAATAATGACTTGAAGTTGAGACTTTCGTCTAATGACATTTCTGCTTTAGAAAGTCAAAAAATGGAATTGCAAGATGCTTTACGCTCTCTACGCGAAAAGAATGAAAAAGAATCACGATTATCAATGGAAAAAATAAAGAATTTAGAGGCAAGACTTACAAAGTTGAACAGCATGAATTCACAGTTGAACCAAAGAATATCTTCGCCACTTTTGGATAAGAGAAGAGTAATTACTCCTATAAGGGCAGACACAGCTTTCCAAAATTTCTTAGACGACAGCCCGGATGATAAGAAAGAAATATTGAATGAGACGAGGAATCCTCCGACTCCAACAAGGAAGATCACTGGTCTTCCAAACATGTTCAAATTCAAAGAAAATTCTCTTGAATGAAGAAGGTCATAGGTGAAATCATGGGACGGCAACTTTGTGATTTCTAAGGGGGTATAAAAAAGCGTTTTTTGTTTTGATTATTTATTTTTTTGGGTTATCTAAAATTTTTTGTAACTTTTGTCATGGTGATAAGCTTTCTTTCTCTCTTTTAATGGAAATGACACGAAAACAATAACAATCTCTGTATATACTTGTGGACTATAGTAAATTCAATCTTGATATTGTTGGCATCATACATTGTTGAGTTCAAAAGATCATGTTGACCGAAAGATAAAGAGTACACTACTTAAAAATAAAGAAAAAAAAACTTCAACATATTTTGAAAATACGCTATTTGTTAGGTTTCTTTAAATTGACAAAACACTCAAGCAAAATCATTCACAACCACAAAATGTCGATTCAAGGTGGTTCCAAGAGAAGAAGAGATTCTGATGAGTTGGAGGATCTACTACCATCTAAACCATCGTTTCACGCCCCTCACGATTCAACAGCACCATCTTTCAAGAGTTTCCATCAAGCCAAGAGAGCAAGACCAAATGAATTGTCTGAAGAATTGCAGCTTGCGATCAAGTTGTGTGCGGATATATGTAAGCTAGGAGAGACGGGACTTCTGTCTATTCCAAATGATTTGAAGTACATGTCAGTGCCAATTTCTGGTGAGATTGTTGATAGTACAGAGATTAGAAATGCAATTTTAGAAACAGTTTATGCTGTATTGATAGAACAGCCACATAAGATCCAATTCCTTTCTGCCTTGATCCAGACTTCCAATATTTCAAACCAGTATACGGGAAAATATGTGATTGAATTCTTACATCAAAAGGCACAAGAATTATTGGATGGGTTCAAAGAAGAAGTTACGGATTCCAGCGAGAATAAGGAAGACGAGAGTATCGTATATGGTACATCAGAATGTGGTAAATTGAATAGATTGAAGTTATTGCTACGTTTCTTTGCTACGTCATCTCCAATCATAAGTAATGATGGTGTTTTTTCAATTTTCAGACAGTTCATCAATTTGTCAATTGAGTTACAACAATCTTCAACAAAAAGATCCGCAATAGCTGAAGCCATTTATTTCAACACCTTGATTTCAATTCCATACATCATTGCCAGTGACCCAGATGATTCTGAGTTGATATTGAAACTGAACGAATTAATTGAGTTATCAAAAGATTTCAAGTCAACTCTAAACGCTTCCTCGGATTTTTTCACTCACTTCAAGTTGACAAATCCTGATCATCAAGAGCTACCTTTCAACCCAAAATTCTTGATAAATTTGATCCAACCTTCACTCGAACATCTCACCAACAACGACTGGGATTTATCATTTTTCATCAATTTGAAAGCTGTTATGGGTGATGTTACTGAAGAATTGATCAAAGAACATGGCGAACCATCAAAACACTCTTTACCCCAACTTGCATTACCTTCTGTAGAAGTTTTGAATAAGGTAAAATTATCTGGTAATGTTGATATGCTATGGAATTCACCAAGATATGTGCTTGAAGTCTATTTGGAGTCAACAAATGGGTTTGAAACACAACCGTCTGTTGAGACATTCTTGGGTTTATTACTACGGGATATCTGTCAGGATATCATTCAAAACTTAGAATTCAACAAAAATACTGTTTCTAGGCAGTTGTTACTTTTGAGTAACTTTTTCAAGGAAAAGTTGTTTGCCGCCCCTGGTGCTCCTATTGATAAGTTGGCATTGATCGATGAGAAGAGAAGCGGAACAGATATTATAGTTCCTGAGTATGATCCTGAGAATCCGACGACAAACAAACTAATTCAACTTGCGAACTCTGCATTGGAAGACTTCAATAATGGATACACATCGACTTGGAAAGTCGAAGATGTTATCACTGAATCAATTTTAAATTTGATCTTCAACTTACCAGATGTTTCCAACCCAATTGTTTACTTTTATACCGTTTTGGTCTCATGTTGTATTTCTGATGCAAAGGCAATGGCTCCAGTCTTCGGTAGAGCTATAAGGTACTTCTACTCGAATATAACATTGTTGGACTTTGAATTGGTATCTAGATATTTAGATTGGTTGGCAGTGCAATTAAGTAATTTCAGATTCCAATGGAAATGGCCAGAATGGGCACCAGATTCAATGAAGTTGAGTTCATCTAGGTTTCATCCTCGAATTATATTTATCAGAAATTTGATTGCCAAAGAAATCAGATTGTCGTCAAAAACAAAAATCAAGGAAACCTTACCTGAGGAATTTTATCAATATTTGGATATTTCGTTATATGATGCACAAACTGTTTCTAAGATTGAGGAATCAGTTTTCGGTTCAAGCTTGGATGACGGGTTGAATGATATTGAAATTTCATCTGTATCTTTGGACACCCAAGTTGTGGATTTGGATAAAAACTTGAAGTTCATTTTACCATCAAACCCGTTGAAGGAAACATGTAAAAAAATTTTCGAGTTATTGAAATCAAACTGCAAGATTTCGGAATTGGATGAGTTGGTAATGGAGTTGAAAGAAAAGTCAGTTGATTTAAATTTGCCAAATTTCGATAAATATGTAATTCATTTGATTATGCAATCTGCATGTGTCATTGGATCCAGATCAGTTTCTCATATTAGTTCGTATATCGATTTAGAGATTGAATTGTTGAAGAAGATCATTGGATTACCAAGCATTTCTTCAGATGGTGATGTTGATATGGCTGAAGAGGAAGCTGCTGAACCAAAAGAAGAGACGAAAGAACTACAGTTTTTCAAAACGATCGAGTCATCTGAAGAATTGGAGATAAGGCAGTCATGGTGTATTGAATCTGTTTTGTCAATCTGGAATCATGAGCCACAAGTGGCATATTTAATCTTGGAAATGTTATTGACCAAGAACTTGATCACAATCAAGGGTTATTTGAAGGCCATTTTCCACATTGATGATAAACTTCCAATTTTGACAAACATCAGTGCCACAGAGTCGGTATTGAGAGTCTTGGACAACTTATCGGTATTCGGTATCAACGACCCTGCCAAATCAAACGAAACATTCAGGTACTTTATGGAGTTGATAATCGATGACTTGAACAACATTTCTACAAGAATAGGGGAAACAGATTCGTTTATTTTCTCGCCAGTCAACGAGGACGAAGAAGTCAACAAGGATGATGATTTAAGGTGGTGTTTTGTTCAGTTGATGTCATTGTTGAAATCTTACTTGAGAAAGTTTAGTAAGAACTATCTCAGTATCCAAGATGAACTGGCTGAAATTCTGGGTGGGTTAAAGAACGTCAAGGCCAAGGATGACGTATTGGAGATGATTAAGATGTTGGGATCAATCTAGTTAAATTTCGAGATTTGACCATAGTTTAGAAAAAGTTTTTATTTGCTGTCTGCAAACTCAAAAGCCAAAACGAATAAACAGGCGCCAAAAAAGTGTATAATTAAATTCAAGTGATAGTATCTAAGGTTGATCAGCAGTAAACTTGACTTTTGTTCTGTAGTTGAAGGAGGAAACAAAAGCTAACCAAAAAAGGCAACTGCTCAATAGCGTAAAGGTGCCTCTTTCTCTCTCTCTCTCACTCTCCTTCGAATGGTCTCTAACTGGCAAAGTAGGGAAACGCCAAATCGTTGAAGATACGATCCTGGAATTATCCGTCTGGTTTTCACTTAGGCGACGCAGGAACTTAGAGTCACTTTTTCTTTTTGGCTGTTCAGTACATATCCAGGAATTTCATTCTTGGTTAAATTTTTTTTTTTTCTTGGGTAGATCAGTTTCCAAGATTCGATCCAGGCATTATTTGTCTCTTCAGGGAGTTTGGTTGACGGTAGGTTGTGAAGGGTCGACGTAGACAACCATGGGCTGGCCGAAGAGACACTCCAGAGCGTGTAAAGCGCTGTGTCGAAGCGAAATTTTACAGCCACCGATTTAGATTCAACAACATCCAAACAGGTACGAAACACCCAGCATGCCGTTACGTACATACGCACATTAATAAGCACCAGTGATATGGGACGCCTCCAAAACCGATCATTGAAATGGATTCTGGACCCTCGTATTCTGATTTCCAAACAGGAATGAAAAAAAAAAAAAAAAAAAAAAAAAAAAAAAAAAAAAAAATGCTATGTATGGTGTCGTTGGTTGAATTTGCTGTAAAGAGGCATAAACGGAAGTCTATATACCCACAATAGGCAATTTCCACAATAGGCAGTCTGCGAGAAAAAAGGAAAATGAAACAGAGTGAGTTTTTGCAGTTCCGTGGACATTCTGTGCTTGGTTTTCCCTCTCCATCCCTTAGTAAGCTAAGCTTGCTCTCAAATCCAACGTACCTTGAAGCCAGGAGGAGGGAAGGAAAGTCGGAAGGAAGCAAGCGCCCTGGGTTGGATGGTGTATTGATCGACTCCTTCCTGGGGAAGACTGGAGAGGTGGAATGTTGCAAGGTTCCCTCTTCCGTCTCGGTTGAGGTCTATACAAAGATCAAACAAACTACAAACAACAAACACTTAGCAAGAAACAAACCGAAAACTTTTCTTGTAGAGCACTAGAACATAACATAAACATGAAACTTGCTTGCTCGCTCGCTTGCCTGTTTCAAGGGCTTTCGTTCATCCCGTCTTCTCTGACACATACCACCTGCCAACAATCAACCCACAACCCACGCTCTCTCCCTCCCTCCCTCTTTCACTCTTCGGTACTTTGGTGCTTCGCAACTTTGCTTCGCAACACAAGATCAAGCCGGATCAAAAGGAGATTTTTTCATAATTTTTTTTTTTCTTCTCAAAAAATTGGTGTTTTGTGCCCCTTTTTGAACATTTTTTCTCTCATTTCTTGCCCTTTTGCTGTTGCTTGTTGCTGACGCGTCGTTGGTTCGTGATTTTTGGATAAACTTACACGTAAAGTTTGAAATTTGTATTTGATTCCAGAATTTTCAGAGAGTGAAAATAAAGGGCACACACAGCCAAAGCCAAAGGAAAAATTTGTAAGAGAGAGAGACATCAGGAGACATTTTTCGCACTTTGAGTCAGGCACATAGGAGGATAGGAGGATACGGAGACATTGGAATCAGTATGGTATGGGCGCCCGACCGCTCATATCTTTGTTGGTTTCAGATCGAAAATTCCAAGCCTGTCGTTCTCTGACACAAGCTTTTGTAGATCGCTTGGTTGTTGGTTCGTCTCTGTGCTTGGTTCCCTCCCTCCAGCGTACCGTGTCGAATGGTGTTTGATAGCTCGATTGTTGTATTGCGCCTGATCTGAAACCTCAGAACGGAATGTCTACGCCTGCTCGTTGGTTTCTTTTTGAAATCCGTCCAGAGCGTGCCCCTCAACGCCCCGAACAGCAGCAGATCAGAGAGAGAGAGAGAAATCAGGAAAAAATTCTCAACAAACCAGTTTTTAGAAATTTATTAATAGAAAGGATACCTAGGACCACTTGATCTTTTCTGGTTTGAAGTGCAATCAGATATTATATTTATATCATTTTTGTTGTTTCTATTTGCTGTTTCTGTTAAAGTCAACTATCTAGTCTCAACAGATGTCGTATAACGATAATTATCACGACCCAAATCAACCGAGTGCGGGTACCCATCCTGATTCTCATGGTCAGCAGGAGGAGTACTATGGCACCGAAGGTTACCCATCAGAGGAAGGTTTAGACCAAACGTACTACGACCAGAACCACCAGGACCCGTACTACAACCAGCAGCCACAGTACGACCAAGGTTACGAGCAACAAGGCTACGAGCAAGGCTACTCAGACGCTGGATACCAAAACTACTCAGACTCGGGCTACGGTTACACCGACCCAAACCAGCAAGGTTACTACGAACAGCCAAGAACTGCGGATGGTGAGAACTTCTCAGAGTTCAGCTACGGCCCAAACGGTAACGGTAACGGTACTCCATACGATGGATATGGGACCCAGTATACCCCGTCACAGATGTCGTACGGTGGCCCAAGGTCATCTGGCGCTTCCACTCCAATCTACGGAGGTGGTTATGATCCAGCTGCTATGGCTGCTTTGCCAAAGGACCCTTATCCAGCTTGGACTGCTGACAACCAGGCTCCAGTCACTGTTGAGCAGATCGAAGACGTTTTCATCGATTTGACCAACAAGTTTGGTTTCCAAAGAGATTCTATGAGAAATATGTTTGATCATTTCATGATCTTGTTGGACTCGAGATCTTCCAGAATGTCTCCATCACAAGCTTTGTTGTCGTTACATGCCGATTACATCGGAGGCACTAATGCAAATTATAAGAAATGGTATTTCGCAGCCCAGTTAGACTTGGATGAAGAAATCGGATTCGCCAATATGAACATGGGTAAGTTGAGTAGAAAGGCAAGAAAGGCCAAGAGAAAGTCAAAGAAGGCCAGAAAGGCTGTTGAAGAAAGTGGTGAAAATACACAAGAAACTTTGAATCAATTGGAAGGTGATACTTCGTTGGAGGCTGCAGAATATAGATGGAATGCAAAGATGAATGTATTGACTCCAATTGAAAGAGTCAGACAGATCACCCTTTACTTGTTGTTATGGGGTGAAGCTAACCAAGTTAGATTCCTTCCAGAATGTTTATGTTTCTTCTACAAGTGTGCTGATGATTATTACAACTCTGCTGCTTGTCAACAGAGAGTAGAGCCAGTTCCAGAAGGAGATTACTTGAACAGAATTGTTACACCAATTTACCGTTTCTTGAGAAATCAAGTTTATGAGGTTGTCGATGATCGTTTTGTCAAACGTGAAAGAGATCATAATGCTATTATTGGTTATGATGATGTCAATCAATTGTTCTGGTACCCAGAAGGTATATCAAGAATCGTTTTTGAAGATGGTTCAAGATTAGTCGAAGTTCCTGCCGAAGAAAGATATCTTAGGCTTGGCGAGTGTGTTTGGGAAAATGTCTTTTTCAAAACATACAAAGAAACACGTACCTGGTTACATTTGATCACAAATTTCAACCGTATCTGGGTTATTCATGGTTCCATCTACTGGATGTACACTGCTTACAACTCTAAAGTTTTGTATACCAAAGGTTATCTCTACTTGGTTAATAATCAACCTCTTGCGAGCTCCACATGGGCCGCATGTGCTTTAGGTGGTTCATTTGCCACTCTCATTCAAATTTTTGCTACTATCTTCGAATGGATGTTTGTTCCAAGGGCTTGGGCCGGTGCTCAACATTTGACAAGAAGGTTTACCTTCTTACTCATCATCTTTGCTATCAACTTCGGTCCTGTTATCTTTGTGTTTGCTTGGACTGGTTCCGATTACAAGTCGTCTGCCGCATTAGCAGTTTCAATTGTTATATTCTTCTTTGCTGTGGGAACTTTGGTTTTCTTCGGTGTCATGCCATTGGGGGCTTTGTTCACTTCATATATGAGCAAGTCTTCAAGAAAATTTGTTGCATCGCAAACATTCACTGCCTCATTCTCTAAATTGAAGGGTTTGGATATGTGGATGTCATACTTGTTATGGGTAGTTGTCTTTGCCGCCAAGTTGTCTGAATCATATTTCTTCTTGGCTTTGTCATTGAAGGATCCTATTTCCAATTTGGTTGGTATGAAGATGCGTTGTGTTGGTGAAAAATGGTGGGGCGATGTAACATGTAGAGCTCAACCTCAAATTGTCCTCGGTTTGATGTACGCCACCGATTTCGTTTTATTCTTCTTGGATACATACATGTGGTACATTGTTTGTAACTGTGTTTTCTCAGTTGGTCGTTCATTCTATTTGGGTATTTCAATCTTGACTCCATGGAGAAACATTTTCACTCGTTTGCCAAAGAGAATCTATTCGAAGATTTTAGCAACAACTGATATGGAAATCAAGTACAAGCCAAAGGTTTTGATTTCACAAGTTTGGAATGCGATTGTTATTTCAATGTACAGAGAACATTTGTTAGCAATTGATCATGTTCAAAAGTTGTTATACCACCAAGTTCCATCAGAAGTTGAAGGCAAGCGTACTTTAAGAGCACCAACGTTCTTCGTTTCACAAGATGATAACAACTTTTCAACAGAATTTTTCCCAACTAATTCAGAAGCTGAACGTCGTATTTCATTCTTCGCTCAATCGTTAGCCACTCCAATTCCAGAGCCGTTACCAGTTGATAATATGCCAACTTTCACCGTCTTCACTCCTCATTACTCAGAAAAGATCTTATTATCATTACGTGAAATTATTCGTGAAGATGACCAGTATTCAAGAGTTACTTTATTGGAATACTTGAAACAATTGCACCCTGTTGAATGGGACTGTTTTGTCAAAGATACCAAGATTTTGGCTGAAGAAACTGCTGCTTACGACAATGAAGGTAACGAAGAAAAGGATGATAATATGAAGTCACAAATCGACGATTTACCATTCTATTGTATCGGTTTCAAGTCTGCTGCTCCAGAATACACTTTGAGAACAAGAATTTGGGCTTCGTTGAGATCCCAAACTTTGTACCGTACTGTTTCTGGTTTTATGAACTACGCAAGAGCTATCAAGTTGTTGTACCGTGTTGAAAATCCTGAAATCGTCCAAATGTTTGGTGGAAATGCTGAGGGTTTGGAAAGAGAATTGGAAAGAATGGCCAGAAGAAAATTCAGATTTGTTGTTTCCATGCAAAGATTGTCAAAGTTCAAGCCTGAAGAATTGGAAAATGCTGAGTTTTTGTTACGTGCCTACCCAGATTTACAAATTGCCTACTTGGATGAAGAACCTCCATTGAATGAAGGTGAAGAACCAAGAATTTATTCCGCTTTGATCGATGGTCATTGTGAAATAATGGAAAATGGTAGAAGAAGACCTAAATTCAGAGTTCAATTGTCTGGTAATCCAATCTTGGGTGATGGTAAGTCTGATAATCAAAATCAATCTGTAATTTTCACTCGTGGTGAATACTTACAATTGATTGATGCTAATCAAGATAATTATTTGGAAGAGTGTCTTAAAATTAGATCTGTCTTGGCTGAATTCGAAGAGTTGAATGTCGAACAAGTTAATCCATACGCTGCTGGCTTGAAACAAGCTGAGAAGACCTATGTCGATCCTGTTGCCATCGTTGGTGCCCGTGAGTATATTTTCTCCGAGAACACCGGTGTTTTGGGTGATGTCGCTGCTGGTAAAGAACAAACTTTCGGTACATTATTCTCCCGTACTTTGGCTCAAGTTGGTGGTAAATTGCATTATGGTCATCCTGATTTCCTTAATCAAATTTTCATGAATACTCGTGGTGGTGTTTCTAAAGCTCAAAAGGGTTTGCATCTTAATGAAGATATTTATGCTGGTATGAACGCACTTTTACGTGGTGGTAGAATCAAGCACTGTGAATATTATCAATGTGGTAAAGGTAGAGATTTAGGTTTTGGTTCAGTTCTTAACTTCACTACCAAGATTGGTGCTGGTATGGGTGAACAAATGTTGTCTCGTGAATACTACTACTTGGGTACTCAATTACCTTTGGATCGTTTCTTATCGTTCTATTATGCTCATCCTGGTTTCCATATCAATAATCTTTTCATTCAAATCTCATTGCAACTTTTCATGTTGACTTTGGTCAACATGAACGCAATGGCCCATGAAGCTATCATTTGTTACTACAACAGAAATACTCCAACCACTGATTTACAAATTCCTTATGGTTGTTACAATTTGTCTCCAGTTGTTGATTGGATTCGTCGTTACACATTATCCATTTTCATCGTCTTCTTTATCTCATTTATTCCTTTGGTTGTTCAAGAATTAATTGAACGTGGTGTCTGGAGAGCTACTCAACGTTTCTGTCGTCATATCACATCCTTATCTCCAATGTTTGAAGTTTTCGTTGCTCAAATTTATTCTTCATCATTGTTAACTGATTTGACTGTTGGTGGTGCCCGTTATATTGCCACAGGAAGAGGTTTTGCTACTTCACGTATTCCATTCTCTGTCTTATACTCACGTTTTGCTGAGTCTGCCATCTACATGGGTTCAAGATTATTGCTTATGTGTTTGTTTGGTACTGTATCTCATTGGCAACCAGCTTTATTATGGTTCTGGGCTTCATTATCTGCTTTGATCTTTTCACCATTTATCTTCAACCCACATCAGTTTGCATGGGAGGACTTTTTCATTGATTATCGTGACTTTATCCGTTGGTTATCACGTGGTAATACCAAATGGCACAGAAATTCTTGGATTGGTTATGTTCGTCTTTCAAGATCGAGAATTACTGGTTTCAAGAGAAAGTTGGTCGGTGATGACTCTGAGAAGGCTGCTGGTGATGCTGCAAGAGCTCATCGTTCAAACGTTATTTTTGCTGACACAATTCCATGTCTGATCTATACCGCTGGTTGTTTCATTGCTTTCACATTTATCAACGCTCAAACAGGTGTTCAGGGTAAGGAAGTTGTCAGCAATGTTAACTCTGCTTTACGTATTGTCATTTGTTCATTGGCTCCTGTCGTAATCAACTGTGGTGTTTTGTTCTTCACCGTTGCCTTGTCATGTTGTTCAGGCCCACTTTTCGGTATGTGTTGTAAGAAGACTGGTGCTGCTATGGCCGGATTTGCACATGGTGTATCCGTCATCGTTCATATCATTTTCTTCGTTGTTCTTTGGGTATTGGAAGGTTTCAACTTCGCCAAGGCTGTCTTAGGTCTTATTACATGTGTTTACATCGATCGTCTCCTCTTCAAAGTTATGACTTTATTGTTTTTAACAAGGGAGTTCAAGAGTGATCACGCTAATACTGCTTTCTGGACCGGTAAATGGTATGGATCTGGTTTAGGTTGGATGGCTTGGACTCAACCATCCCGTGAATTTGTTGCCAAGATTATCGAATCTTCAGAATTTGCTGGTGATTTCATTTTAGGCCACTTCATCTTATTCTGCCAATTTCCAATTTTGTGTGTTCCATTGATTGATAGATGGCACTCAATGATGTTGTTCTGGTTGAAGCCTTCGAGACAAATCAGACCACCAATTTACTCTATCAAGCAAGCTCGTTTGAGAAAGAGAATGGTTAGAAAGTATATCTCATTGTATTTCGTTGTTTTGCTTCTTTTTGCCATAGTCATCATTGCTCCAGCTGTTATTTCATCTCACATTAAGGATAAGGATTATGAGAGTTACATCAATAAGATTAAGAATGGTTTCGCTCAGGGTCTTCTTCAACCACGTCATCAAAACAATAACGATACTGGTGACAATACCCCAACAACCACCCATATCTACACCACTACTCCATCCCTTTCAACCTGGCATACAAAAGCTTAGGTTTTGTAATGCATATGCTTTGTCACAAATCTATTGAAGATATTTGGCTCAGTTTGCAACTCGTTGTGGATAGCATTTGGGTATTTGTAAACGATCTCAATTGTTGACGTTGTGACATTTCTTTTTCATCATATTTTTCTCTATATCTTGTTTTCTTTTTATTTTGTTTTCCAATTTTCTTCTGTATGATATATATTCTCCTTTTTTTTATTTATATTCACTATTCCTCTTTTATAAATTGAAACTTAAGGTTATTTGTTTTGAATTATTATTGTCATCACTACAATCCTCTCTGTACGAAACTTTAATGGATCGAAAAATGCCTGAGTACATGAGCGCAGAAAAAGTACTGCTACACAAATACAAATACAACTACAAATACAAATACAGCTAATTTAAGCTCAATCAATCACAACAGTCCACTATGCAGTGGAAATGATTGACTATTGTTTTTCCTTTGAATCAGATGTGGCGTTTAATTCAAGAAGCTTGCATTGTTGTTCAAATTAACTGCAAAGTGCAAGATAAGATAGTGGTTGAGTACATAAATAAACAAGCAGTAGACTGATTGGCATTATCCCCTTTACCAGATGAAAGTTTCATACATAGCTCATATATCACTCTTTTTTGTACTTCTTAGCAGGGTGCAAGTGCTTGCAGAGTTGGTGTTCAGTAAGCAAAAATTGTTTGATCCAGTTGAAAACAAAACAGATCCCAAGGTAATCATAGCATCGAATATCAGAAGTGCTTTGAACCCAGCGGTTAAAACAAGAAAGGCCTTTCAGTCAATCCCAACTATTGAGGTTAAAGGGAGTAAGTTCTTTTATTCAAACAACGACACGCAATTTTACATCAAAGGTATCGCATATCAACCAGATTATAATCAATACATTCATCTGTTGGGCGCTCACGAAGTTGAGGATTCGACTCGAAGATATATCGATCCTTTAGCCAATCCACTGATATGCTCAAGAGATATCAATTTTTTGAGGGAATTGAACGTTAACGTGGTTAGAGTCTATGCCATTGATCCAAGCTCAAATCATGACTATTGTATGGATTTGTTAGCATCTTACGGCATCTATGTCATTGCAGATTTGTCAGAACCTGATTTGTCTATTAATCGTTTGAGCCCTATGTGGGATGTTGATTTGTACGAACGATATACCGCTGTCGTTGAATCAATGCATGAATATAATAACGTTTTGGGATACTTTGCAGGAAATGAAGTTATTAGTGACCTTAGCACTGTGGATGCGGCACCTTATGTGAGAGCCTCTATAAGAGACACCAAAGAATTCATATCAAAAAGAAAGTATCGACAGGTACCTATTGGATACTCGGCAAATGATGATGCTGACACAAGAGACATGTTGGCAAAGTATTTTGTTTGCGATGGCGTTTGTGGTGATTTTAATGGCACTTCGATGGTTGACTTTTATGGAATTAATAACTATGAATGGTGTGGCCATTCCACATTTCATACATCAGGTTATAGTGATAGGGTTGAAGACTTCAAGGATTATCCTGTCCCTGTTTTTTTCTCTGAATTTGGCTGTAATACCCATAGACCAAGGCCATTCACAGAAGTTGATGCATTGTTTAGCCCCTTGATGGCCAATGTCTTTTCTGGTGGTATAATGTATATGTATTTTGAAGAAGAAAATAATTATGGGGTTGTACTGGCTGAAGATTCCACGAATATCACAAGTCTGGTCGTCGAATTGGGCGATTTTGAATTTTTGCTGTATCAGTTTAACAAAGTTCAGCCCAAGGGTGTCAACAAAACAACGTATTATCCGGCTGAACCATTGTATCCTTCTTGTGTTGAGATGCAAGAAAACAGTACTTGGAGTGTTTCCAAGAACTTGCCCAAGACACCTGAGCTGTTCAAATGTGATTGTGCTGTAAGCGCATTGGAATGTACAAAAACTCCCTTGAGAGCGCTAACCATTGAAAACTATAAGTTGATTCACTCGACTGTTTGTGCCGATGGAGACTGTGATATTATTCAGGGGGATGGTGTAAATGGAACATATGGGGCATTTTCAGAGTGCAGGACTACTCAAAGATTGTCAATAGCGATGAATAATTACTACATTAGAAATGGTAAAAGTCAAGAGTTCTGTGATTTTGGCGGTATGGGATCAATCATGACTTCGAAGAATTCTCACAAACAATTGAGCTCAATCAGTGATCCAATCACTTACAGAACTTGTTTTGACCGTGTTGGTAAATCAAACTTGGAATATATATATGGAATTGAGGAAACACCGGTTATTCTCAACAGTACGCTTAATAATAGCACCAATGTTACTTTTGCCAACTCCAATCCCGAATCTGTTAGCAAAGCAACAAGCAATGTGGTTAAAATCAAGCCCACACTTGTTGGCTATACATTTACCGTTGCGATTCTGTTTATCTACCTCTTTTGAAAAAAGAATAATTATGTGTCTCATGATTCTTGTTTTGGTCTCAAGTCTTGCTGTGTATATGAAGCGTATAAGATTTGCATAATGTGTTCAAATTAATTTTGCTGGGAGAATATTCAAAATGGCTATAAAAATAGCTAGCTATAAACAAGAATGGCAATGCAAAAAATCATCAAATATCAACATCACAAACCAAGATCTAATCTTTCTTAGTGCCCCACTTAACACCCAAGAAACCAGTGTTAGGATCGTTAAGTTTGAATTTTCTCTCAGGCGTCTTTGGCTTGATAATAAAATGCCTATCTTCCCCTGCAACATCCAACACTATATATGAAAACTCCTGGGTCCAGTAGCTCTCGTCAATCGCTTCCAACTGGACAGAACCTTCTTTGGCTTCACTTTGAACGTGAAATCTCATTAAAACATGCTCCTTGCCATCTTTGCCAATTCTTCTAACAGAGTGGACTGGTCTGTTTCTAGTCCAGTTATCACCAGCGACTTCTCCAAAAGCTTTCAACCTTTCCCCTTCTTGCAACTTCATAATCTTTCTGACAGTTTCATCTTTTTCTGCTAAGCTCACAGCTCTGTTAAATGTC
This sequence comes from Peterozyma toletana, assembly GCA_003706045.2. NCBI lineage: Eukaryota > Fungi > Ascomycota > Pichiomycetes > Alaninales > Pachysolenaceae > Peterozyma > Peterozyma toletana. The sequence goes on along the minus strand of PPKG02000002.1, from coordinate 541,872 downwards.
TGAGTGTCTCCTGAAGGAAAAAACAACTCTGAAACTATCAAATAAATAACAATCCCAGCAAGTCCAGCAGCACCTAGCACAATAAGTGATGATATCAGAAATGTAGATCCTCTTCTCAATTTGGAAAATAGTGATTCGCTTGGTTTTTGATCTTTTGAAGATTTTGAATTACCTGAAGTGGAATTGTATCTTTTGGTAGTTTTATTGAATGACCTCAACTTTTTCAAATTGATAGAGTCAAGGCTTCGATTGACCAAAATTTCATTTATGTTGTAATTGTATTTCACGTTCAAAGTTGAGTGAAATGATCTGGAAAAGAAGGGCCTGATATTTGAACCATTTGCAGTTTGACACTGGAAGCCGATTGATAATAGGGTTGGGGATGCAATGGCATTTCGGGAGAGATATGATAGTCTACCACTGGCATTGTGAATTAATGCTTTAGACATGATACTATAACCTGGTAAAGCTAGTTTATAATGAAATGTAAGTCTGATCAAGTTGGTACTTACTCCACTGAATTCCAAAAATCAATCACCTTTCTAATATTATCAAAAAATTTGACAGTACACGACTCAATAAGAGTGTGCACACATAAAGTTCTCCAAGTATTTCAAGTGACCAAAGCCATTAAATTGCTCAATATTAGTTCAAAATGATTCCTCAGCAAAGAAGTATGGTATCACAATGCTCAATTGTGCTTCAAAAAAAGTCAAGTACTACTTTGAAAAAAAACAAATGGTTTTGTTACTTTCACCAATATCGGTATCATTAACATTTTTGCCTTTTGATTTGAAATTTTTGTCACGGTGGCCAAGTTGGCTCCGCGAACTTTTTAAGCCCTTGTAGCGTAATTGGTTAGCGCATTGCATTCCGGAGGCAAAGATTGCGGGTTCGAGTCCCGCCTCGGGTTATTTTTTTGCTCAGCTCAAATGCTTCATTTTTGCATTAAATGTGATCTTGCTTGTGCAACTCTTTTTTGAAATTTGCACACATGCGTCAATTCTATTCTCTAGTATGATCTATCGGATTCAATCATTTGAAGAGGAAATGATACAAAGGTAATTGCGTTGACTTCCATGAATCATAGATAAAAATAAAGATCATGTGACTTTGAATAGGTTAAGATAATGTGGTGTATGAATGTTTAACTTTTTCAGCTCGCGCAATTAAGCAGTCACATAATGATATTTCATGAGGTCGTGTTCGCTCTATTTTTCTCTAAAAATTTTCAAATCCTTAACTGTGAGAGAGCCCCTTTACTATGGCTTTTGCATGAATCGTAAAATCCACTGCAATTTGCTATCCTAACAATTTTGTAGCAGAAATGTACTATAGAAACATTTTAAAGGTATACAAGTATAGCTTTATTTGGTATTTTCCTGATCAATAACTAGACAAATATAGCAACAATGGCCAAAGTTAGTCAAGGTAATTATCATTTACAAATGGGAATCATTGTATCACTGAGTCATATAGAATTCATCCACCACAACATTTTCAACATCGAAGTGAAGTTTGGTTTAGTCCATGGTTATCACCTCAGCAAGTCGAATAACATCAGAGTGGCTTCTATTCATAAAGAAAATATCACTTCAGTCTTTGTCGTACCATTTCACTGTTCATAGTCCAGTATTTGAAGGAAGCAGGTGTAGTCGCACATAGCTCATTCATCAAATATTTATGTAATTCTGACATTTGAATAGTTTTATGAATGGAGTTTTATTTCAAAGACAGCATCAGACAGTTTTAAAGCATGGAGAACTAAAGAGAGTTGGCTTAGATTTGTGGAGATTTCAACCCAGATTTTGGTAAATGTTGTAATCAATAATTCTACATGACTCAGTACTTTCATCCCAGTGGCATCACATTTATTTCAAGAAATTGAAAAAATACTAACTGTTATTTTTCTCACTTATAATTTACTTTAGACGTTTCATCATCAAGAAGCAAAGCCAGAAAGGCTTACTTCACTGCTCCATCATCAGAACGTCGTGTTATCATGTCAGCTCCATTATCAAAGGAGTTGCGTGCTCAATACAAGATCCGTTCATTGCCAATCAGAAAGAACGATGAAGTCACTGTCACCAGAGGTTCAAAGAAGGGTTCAGAAGGTAAGGTTACATCAGTCTACAGATTGAAGTACGCCATCCAAGTTGAAAAATTAACCAAGGAAAAGTCAAACGGTGCTTCCGTCCCAATCAACATCAACACCTCAAAGGTTGTTATCACCAAGTTACACTTAGACAAGGACAGAAAGTCTTTGATCGAAAGAAAGGGTGGTGTTGTTGCTTAAGTTTCATCAAATAAGAATTATTTAAAATACTTTTATATATGGGTTTAGTGTTCTATTTTCTTGAAAAATGTACGTTGTTTGAAGATGTGTTAAAATTTTAATAAACTTCTGTATGATATCGATAAACATGAATGGTTTAGTCGGCTTGTGATCCATTAAACTAAGTTGTAAAGCAGACCTGATGCTTACTTGACATCTAAATTAAGTCGTGTTTCATTTATCAAGTCCCCCCACAAAATATTCAAATCATCAACACAAAAAAATTGGGAAAAGCAGGCAGGCATCCAACCAAACTCAGATCTAAACCTATTATGATTTAGGTTCAAAACACATTCTTGATCTAGTTTCCATTCAGTTTGATAAACTGTACCCTTGTATTCACTATTGATAGTTTTTTTGACGATATTTCATTCTCTTTTGATCAACCGCCAATATGTCAGAGATTTCACATTCAGAAACCAATGTTACTGAAAATGCCTCTTCTACATCCCTTTCTCTAGAAGATACATCGATTCAGCCAGCACTGTATCCGGGAAATTATCAAGCTAGAACACAAACCAGATGGCTATCATTGAATGAGTCGCCGGCACCAGAATCACCATACGATAGTGATGCAAATCCTCCCCTGAAGATGGACTCACCAAAGAAAAGAAGAGTAGTTCACAACGATACAGATGCCATTCATGACGAAATTAGTCCCAACTTTATCTCTCCTGCTCAACTCTATTCAACTGAGAGTGGTAGAATGTTTCATGCAGGGAAAATGTGTATAGCGTTGTGTGGTATGCCAGCAAGAGGAAAGACTCATCTATCTGTCTCATTGTGCCGCTATTTAAGATGGCTAGGGGTAAAGACAAAGATATTTCATCTTGGCGACTATAGAAGGGCCCATATTTCTAACAAAGGTTTACCAGAAACATTTTGGAACCCATTGGAAGCTACCGGTACCAGAGAATCGATTGTTACGGATTGTGTGCGTGATATGGCTGAATTTTTCGAGGAAGATAAAGGTCAGGTAGCCGTCTATGATGCGATAAATGCATTGTCACGAGACAGAATCAGCCTAAACGAGATGTTGAATGAAAAAGGCGTCAATGTATTGTTTATCGAGTCTACAGTTACTGATGAAGCGTTGTTGACCAGAAATGTTCAATCAGCTTCAAAATCTCCAGATTACGTTGGTTGGGATTCTGAAAAGGCAATACTGGATTACAAAGAAAGAATAAATATAATCAAGCCTGTCTATGAGGAGATGAACGAGACAGATTTGAGCTACATCAAATTTGTTAATTTTGGTGAAAGGTTAGTTTTGAACAATAATAAATACGGCTTCTTAGTCAACAAAATTGTTTTTTTTCTAATGAACTCTAGAATCAAGAGTGGGTCTGTGTTTTTTGCTAGATGCTCAAATAACAAGCTCAAGTTCAAGAGTGATCCACCCCTAGATCAAAAAGGTGATGAGTATTTCACAAAGCTAAACAAATCGTTGCTTGAGCACATCTCCAAAACGAAGGGTGAGAAGTTTTACGAAAACACTCCTTTAAAAGATTACACTATAAATGAGAGGCAACCACCAAAAGGGTTTGATGGTCACCATGATAACTCTTTCATTGTTTGGACTTCTACGAGATTGAGAACAGTGCAAGCAGCAGAGTCGTTTGCAAAGCTTGGCATTACCAGCAGACAAAGAGCACAACTTACTCAGAAAAACCCGGGTGACGTTGAAGGTATGACACAAGCAGAAATCAAGGAGAGATTCCCAGAAGACTACAAACTACATAAGAAGGATCCATACCATCATCGTTATAGCAGAGCTGAGTCATATCATGACATTGCTGTCAAGATTGAACCGTTAATCTTGGAAATTGAAAGAATGAGCGGTGACATTTTAATCATTGCAGATGAGACTGTGATTAGAGTTTTTTATGGCTATTTGATGTCATGCTCTTGTAATGACATTCCATCGTTGCAGTTTCCACAAAACGAGATTGTTGAAATAAAATATAACGCATATTCTAACACAGCTACTAGAATCAAAATTGAAGGGGTTGATCCTTGATCCAAGTCTTTGGGGCATTGTTTTTCATTGTTTTATATTCGGTTTGTTTGGTTTCTTTTTAGTTAGGTGGTTGTTTTAAATCAAACATCCTGGTATTGCATATCCTATTTATTCTTGTTTAGTTGTTCTGTTGTTTTGTTTTGCATTCCTGTATAACTTTTTTTTTTGCAACATGTTCTAAAACGAAATCTATAAAAATCATCATTATCAAAAACCAAGATAAATCTTGCCTCGAACACATTCAGCCTCATATGCTTTTTATCTTGTCGCTAGATAAAGCCTCACGCTTATGAGCCGACTTTCTCTCTTCCCATAGTTTATGTTCATCTTCAAAAGTAAGAGGACATTCGTATATCGAGTCTTTGATCCAAAATTTACTACAAATGGGCCAATTGATGATCCATTCAATGAGTTGAATGTCCCTAGCAACACTGATGATCAAAAAATAACCGCTTCCTAAAAAAATACCTACAAGAACACCAACAACAACCTGAATTGTTGAGTGATACATTAGATAGATTCTTGAAAAGGTGACACATATGCAGGATATTAAATAACCAAATACATACACCTGTTTCCAACCGTTATTTAGTTTTGATTGAAAAATGATCCTTAAAGAAAAATAAGCCATGAAAAACCCCATAAACTGAGAGTGTGCACTAGGCATTCCATACTCCAATCCCCTTGAAAAGCTTGGAGATGATAAGCTTATCGAACTCTTCATAAATTCAGGCCTTGGTCTTTCCTCTCTGATGATTTTCTTAAGGATATTGTTCAAAATATCATTGACGACTTGTCCTCCTGCAACAATTACTGGTTCGATTTCTCTTGATGTTAAAAACCATGAGAGATAGAACAGAAGAATACCTAATGGTAGCAATGAGAAAAATACTGATATCGTTGATATTGGATCGGCTGGGTCATAAAGGATGTATGTGTGATCAAACGGGATAGGATTGTATAATGATAACTCCATAACTTTCGATCTCCCTCAATAATTTTGTAACGGATTGATGAGAAAAGCTCCTTTGATGTCAAAACGATGAAATGGTCCTCAGGGTATCTGAGTGAAAGTGCTAAAGATTTGTAGAGGGTATTTACAGACATTAGCTTTAAAAATCCTGGATCGAGCCTGCGCTCATCAGGGTGAAGATTTAAGTTCTCAAGAGCAAATCAACTAAATTCAAAAAGATGCATTAAAAGGCACACAAAAAAAAAATTTAAGATATTATCAAGAGATGAGAGAGATAAAAATATATATATAATGGGAAAAATGAGAATTAGCGTGAGAAAAAGGCAAAAGAAGTTTAAAAAGAGAGATGACTGGATTGAAAAAAAGGAGAAGGGGATTAAACAGTAACCACAAAACAGAATCGGTGAGTGAAAAGACATACAAGAGAACAGTCAAAAAAATATATATAAGAAGGTTAATCGATGAAAACAGATGAGAGGCGTAAACGAAACTAAAACAACAAAATCAGTACAGAAAAAGGGAAAGATAGCAAAATACAATCAAATTGATACACCGCGGCATTCGATTAAATTCAACAAGACTGAACTACTTTAATATCATTATAAAGCAGATTGCTTCTTTTGTTGCTCTCTTGCCCATCTAGCGGTGTCTTTGGTTTGTTGCGTGAAGGTTGGGTTCGATCTGGTCTTCTTGATGAATGTAGTAACCCATTCTTGTGTGAAAAACTCTTTGAATTCGCCACTAGGAAATACTGACGCAATATCGCCAATGAGGCCAACAGCAGATCTGCATACGCTATCCGAAACTGATAACTCATAGTCAGCATAAACTTGCATTAAGAAGTTGAAGATTTGTGGAACGTACTGCAGTATAGCTTGGGGATCATCGTGCATGCCAGCAACTATACCAACATATGCATCCATAACAGCTTCTTTGACGCTGATAGCATACTCAATTGATTCAATAGTGCTGTCTTCGACTTGTATTACTTGGGCCTGGGCAGCAATACCCAAAACAACCCCCAAATATGGTGTGAACTCTCTACCGATTGAGGAAGCAATATCACCGAAACAAGATAAAATGACAGGTCTCAAATCTCTTCTGACATCTGCCGAGTTTATCGTTTCACCCAAAATGTTCATCAATCCTTGAACGTATGGGACGATCGATGCACCTAAGGAGTGAGAAATATCAGCAACAATACCAACTGCTGTGTTGCATACTGGAGAGTCAGTATTTTTCAATGTCGATGTTAAGAATGGTAAGAAAGCATCCATGTACTTCAAAAATTGACTGTCAATGGCATCAGCGATAGCACTTATGGCAATGAAAATATCTTCTTCAATCAATGAATTTTGGTCTTGTGATTGTAACAATCTTAAAAATAGTTGCATCAAGTTATCTGAAACTGCTATAACTCCAGCACCAGCTCTCCTAATGATGTTTGTTAACAATGCCAAAATGTTTGATTGTAACTCCATTAAGTTCGCTTTATCTTCATTGTTTTGTACATGACTTTGCAACGCAACTGTGGCATCCAATCTTGTCAAAGCTTCAGAAGCAATTTCGTTGACAATTGGCATGACATCAGCTGAACTGTACAATACCATGGTTGCTAATGTTTCATAGGCAGAAGTTCTGGCTAAATACTCATTGTCATTACTGCCACTCAATTGAATTAAAACAGGTGCAATTCTGGAGTAGTAAGGTGATAATGGAGTTGTTTGTGCCTCAGCGCCATCAGAACAAAGCTGCTCAACCAAATTCATAAATGTCCAACAACAGTTGATAGATACCTTTGGATGATCTACCAATCCTATAAGAATTGCCTCTATAACATTTGGTAAATGAATATTGATATTAATAGCATCAATGACAAGATCAGCAATTCTACCAAGACACCAGGCAACAGTTTCCTTCACTTGCAAATGATCATCTTTGATTAATTGTAAGATAGCATCTAAGGCCTGTGAGATCAAGGTCTTTAACTGCTCCCTATCTGGTCCGTCTAAAATGGACCCGAATGCCATAACAGCAGCTTCACGATCTCTCCAATTTGCTGAGGAAAGGTTCTGTTCAACGAATTGTAAAGTTGGTTGAACGACATAGTTTTGAGTGTTTTGGGCAAAAAGGGTCAAACATGCACCGGCAGCCATGGCGACCGACCATGAATCGTCATCTGGGTCGTCATTTTGTCTTGTTAACAACCCTAATAACGATGGTAAGACATCTTGAATTGCAACAAGGGCAAAATTGTACGATGTGAAATCAGCACCTTCTGGGGTATCTCCAAACTCTTCTTTGTTGATGGCAATTTCCAATTCCTCTTCGCAAACAGTAGACCAAAACTCAACGGCCATACAAGCAACCTTTTCATTTGGGTTTTGCATACCACTGACAGTTAAACTGTAAAGAGCCTTTTCCATATATACGCTCATATAATTGTAGTACAAATTCATGATTCTAGCCAAGGCACCAAAAGCGCTAGCTTGTAACTCAGTATCGTCAGCTTGAGTAGCTTCACATACCACCTGCATGATATAGTTTCTTTCACCTTCTCTTTCGAAATTGAATCTAATAAACTCCAAGGAATTGACCAAAGCATTGATAGCTGTTAATCTAACTTTGACGGATGGTTCCGATGGTTGAGCACCTTGAACGATTGCAATCAAGATACCATTGGCCTGACTCACAACACCTGGATTATTTGGGTCAGCTGATTCACAAATGAAACCGATGGTCAATAACGAAGCACGTTTGACATTCTCTGGTTGCTCAGGTTTAGTGTTTTCAACTATTATTGGTAACAATTCAGCCCACTCGGATCTTGGTAACTCTATATCAGCAATTGCAGCGACTAATTGAGCAGCGGAGTTTGCTACTCTTTCATTCTGACTGACCAACGTGGCTAATGCAACTTCTTTGATCTTTTTCTTGGAGTCTTCATTCATTGCAATCCAATGATTTGCTTGGTCAGTCTTTTTCTTGAGGTCCTTTGAGGTCAATTGGTTCTTCAATTGAAGACCAGCCAACATTCTAACCTCTGTCTTTTCGGAATCACTTCCTAAAGTGTCAGCCAACAATCCCAAGTATTCAACAAGATGATTATTTGCAGCGTCTTCTAACTGCCTTTCGGCCTCAGCTCTCCTCGTTGGGTCGGGATTCAACAAAGCAGCCTCCAAAATATCACTGAAATGGTTCATTATTATTTGTGGGTTTCTCTGGATCTATTGAAGAGTATGGGTTATATGTAATTGATGATAGTGACGGGTGGTATCCAAGCTCAAAAAGAAACTACTGATGCTTTTTCTTCAGATGATCGAAATTCAATGATGTTGCTATGACAAGTGAATGATACAAGGTTTCAATCTTTTTCTACTCGTTTTCTTTTTTTTTTGAATTCACACTAATTTCACTGGCGTATATTCAAATGAAACACGTCTAACGCTAAACTGAATGAGTGGTATTTTGATTTCCAATGAAGATGTCAACTTCAAAATTAAAGATCAGAACTACTCAGTTTCTTAAAATTGTATAAAAACAAATTTACCTATTGTATCAAAGAGAATGATGCTTGTTGTGATGAGGTTTAAATTGCTAACACAACTTTTTCTGAGATCAAAAAAAAAGTTGTTTTTGTTTTCTCTTACCTTCTTTCCTGAGTGAAGGATTATCCCATCCATACATCTAGTGTGCTAATATGGCAGATTTTCAAACATATATTACGTGACAGTAATATTTTGAATCTAGCACTACCTTTTCTATAGTGACTAACAAAACGGGAAGTCTGTCTAGGGATACTCAAGAAGTGCATTCATTTAGTTGTTGAGTGAAAGTTTTGAGTTGGGGAAGAGGGGTATTCAAAATGTGGGATTTGAGGTGGCTCATATCAAATTGAAGGAAACAGGGCTGGCTTTAATTGTTCCATTATAGTAATGGACCTGCCTCGAGGAAAATAATAGTGTGAAACCATCATTTAGAAGCGCAACCCCCTTTGAAACGGCAGGTGTGAACGGAAGGCAGCAAGGTCAGGAAGTAGGGAATGAATGAAGTTTTCAAAGTGGTTATACTAAATGAAATTAACTTGTTATTTACAGGTCATCCATGTTTGTTGGGTGCGAGAATAATTTGAAAATATCAAATACTCATACCATTTAACGTATTAATTATTTTTCGTTTTTGTGCTTAAAACTGAAACACTTGATCAATTTCAAAAAGGGGAAACGATCTGCAAAAATGTTATTCCTGGATCACAAAGTCTATTTAGGCCCTTTTGCAGCAGCAATAGCTTTCTTCTTCATTCTCGTAACAAAAAAACTCATTATTAAAGGCATCAAAATGTTGTTGAGGGCAATCCAACAGACCAAAACACCAACATATCTACCCATTGAGCCCTTGTAGGTATTAAGCATAATGACTTTTGCCGCCTCGTATGAGTTATGGATTGGAAACATGTAACCAAACCTATATATTCCTGCTAATAACTCAAATGGAGAATAAGTTGGAGAAATATTCGTTATAACCCAAAACAATAACCAAAAACCTAAAAGGGGTGGGTATGTGCAAATCGCCAACATTGCAATATTCTCATTGGCTCCACCAACAGCCGACATTGTCAAGAAGTTCAACATCCAGTAAATGGCAAACCCGTGTTTGTACGCTTTGGTAAAGTCAACTTGGAATGCTAGTGTAACCAAAGAAATATACAAGGATAGAACCAAGTAAGAAACTTGTGATGAAAGCATCCTATAAATGACGAATTGGAATGGCTTCAATTTATGGGCAACTTTACCATGAATTGCAGCAAAAAAGTTGAACTGGAAAAACGATAAAATGATCAACAGAATCAATCCGACTTGAAGTGGAGCTGCCACAACTGATGCAGTGGAGGGCCTTGTATCATAATAATCGAATGACGGCAAAGCCGATAGTAGCGATGTAGAATTTGAAATCAATGAACTCTTTTCATCTGTGCTTAGCTTTTTCAACAATGGTATTAATATTGAGGAGAAGTTTGATAAAAACAGATTCTCAACTTCATATAACAACGGTTTGATCACACTTGGTACTATAGTTGGATCCCTTCCAGTCTCGAAAACAACCTCAACAGCGCCGTTCATGTTGAAGTTGTTGTCTCTATTTTTCAAAGCTTCAAAATAGTTGTAAGTTGAATTGGGCTTGATCCAAATAGCTGCCCAATAGCGCTGGTGGTGGATTTCTTCTTTTATTTGCTCTTCTATCGTGTTCCCACTCCGCTCAGCCATTGAAGATATTTCACTTGAATTCATATATTTCCAGCCTGCTGAATTGCTGAAGTCTGCCAGTTGGGTCACCGAAATGACACTTTCACCAAGATACGGAGAAATTCCATTTGTCTCCATTTCATCCATAACAACTAGCATCTTCAAGTTCTTGAATTTAGACTGTCTATCGTAGTACGAACCCCAGTAAATTGAAAACACAGGAAAGACGAAAAGTCCAAAAAGTATCAAAATCTTGCCAAACTCCAAAAACAAATTGTTTCTGTCTTTCCTGAAACCTTTATCGAAAAATCCAAATTGTGTAGGTTGTGCAGATTCTGATTTGCAACCTTGTGTTTCCACTTTCTCCAATTTTGACGACCGTCTCATTTGCTCTTCTTGCTTGATAAACGCAGCTTCCGACTCCATCACTTCCTCTCTTCCGTCGTATTCATTTGTTATAATTGAAATAGTATCATTGAATACTTGAGCTTGATCTTGATCTTGGTCGGATAATGATTGATTATCGGTATCACCCTCTTTGGATGGTGATGGGCTTGACATTACTTTTTTTTCTTCCCCTAATCCTTCAGCGCCTTCTATACAGATTGATCAATTGAGGTGGACTGGTTCCTTAGTATGAATCATGCTTCAGCTAACAAGAACAGTAATTGAGTTTTACTTATATACCTTTTGCAACTCACCTCAGTTAGTCAGCGAATAATTGTAACCATCTGGAACATCGATTTGTTTCGGTCTTAGATTACACATTAATGATATAAATGCGAAAAGCCCCTTAAAGCCCTTAGAACCCTTAGAACCTCGATCTTCGGCTTTACATTACTTCATTGGTACATAACAGCGAAAACACTCCAACCCTCATTGAGAGTTGAGTCCCCTAAATCCGATTAGCAACAGCGAGACAGCTTCTACTCATTGAATTACATGATTCTCTGCTGCTGCTGAATCATCAGTCATCCAAGGCTACACTCAACTGACAGATCAAACAAAAACGCAAAAGAGAATTTTGCTTTCGTATGTATCTCTGTGCATACGAGGATTAGAGTGATTCATCGTGGTGATCCCACTGCCAGCAGCGTTCTACTGCTTCTCTCTTTGTAGAAGTATACCCAATGCTTGATTCACAATGTGATGCTGCGAGCCCTTTCCCACCAGCGCAAATGGTGCCGAGATTGGTAGCGCCCATGTTGACAGAGATATCCATTTGACACATTAACCGATCGCCCGTGTGATTACATAAGCCCACTGGGAGTTTGCAGCGTGATCACCAATACCACTTGAAGTGAATAAGGCAACTTAAACAGGATGTGATGTGATTGAGCAGATAACGGGCAACATATCGTTGATCTGTTGCTGGCGCCTGACTGTTTAGTTTTCCTGAGGCCAACCAGCCAACTCTTTCCCCTACCGGAGCACACCTTACTTAGAGAAAAACATCATAGAGATACATCACAGAGATACATCTATACATATACATCTATACACCTATTTACTGATTGCCTCTTTGGTGCTTATCTTCTTTTGGCTGTCTTGCGTGTCACATCACTCTGTTGGGGTAGAGGGGGTAATAGCTGAGTGAGCTGGAGAACGGCCGTAAGCCAAAGATTGCTGGTGCATGGAGCTTCCGTAATGTGGTTTCCAATCGCTACACAGGCAAATGAAACAGTTTCCTCTTGCTCTACAAAGTGCAGTTGATTCTGATAAGCAATAGTAGTGGACCCTTTCAGGTCAGAGCATGCTAGGTGTTGAAGTGAAGTTTTTCTGAATGACCTCAGACATGACTTTGTTGAAGCTTCGGCTCAAAGATCTTAAATGAGAAAAAACAGTTTTCATATTTTTCAGCGTTTTGGTGATCAGGTAGGTTCACATGCCAAATAGACGGGCTATATAAATATGGATTCGATTCTTCTTTCTGGTGGCTCGCCATGAAGTGGATAAATGAAGTAGAACCAAGAGTTATATATTTTGTGTGAGCAATGGCAGAAGAGGTCGATTCATTATTAGTAGATAACGTGAAATCATTCACATCCGGCGGTGTGGGTGGTATAGCGGCAGTGTTGACAGGCCATCCTTTCGATTTGGTCAAGGTCAGGCTACAGACAGGAGTATACAACTCGTCAATCGAGTGCATCAGAAACACGGTCAAAGCAGACGGGTTGATGGGGTTCTACAGAGGTGTCTTGCCGCCACTATTGGGCGTCACGCCAATGTTTGCAGTCAGCTTCTGGGGTTATGACATGGGTAAGAAGATAGTCTCATCCGTGACTCAGGTCAAGTCCGAGAACTTCTCTATCTCACAGATCAGTACGGCTGGGTTCTTGAGTGCGATACCAACAACCGCAATCGCAGCACCTTTTGAGAGAGTCAAGGTTGTGATGCAGATCGAAAAGGGTTCGCACAGTTCATCAATGGCTCAAGTTGTCAAGAAAATGTACAACGAAGGTGGATTGAGATCCATTTTTAAAGGTTCAGCAGCAACGTTGGCTAGGGACGGGCCAGGTAGTGCGTTGTACTTTGCTACATACGAGTATTTGAAGAGAAGATGGTCCAAGGACTCCGAGCAGTTGTCTTTGGGTGCAATTACAATGGCTGGTGGGTTTGCAGGGGTTTCCATGTGGCTTGGTGTTTTCCCAATTGACACAATCAAATCAAGACAGCAATCGTCAAACGTCAAAATCTCAATCAGTCAAGTTACAAAACAAATCTACAAAACAAGTGGTGTCAAGGGATTTTTCCCCGGCGTTGGTCCTGCATTGGCTAGAAGTTTCCCAGCCAACGCTGCCACTTTCTTGGGTGTTGAACTTGCAAGAAGCCTGATGGATAAGTTGGTCTGATGAGCCAGAGCTTTCTCCAGTCTCTTTTCCTATTTATTCTCTTTGTTAATATTTATTTGTTATTGGCACAATACATATATAAATTCATCTATTCAATCAACGGAATGAAAAGTTTTAGCTTCTAGTTGACCGATCTCGATTGCTGATGAACAACGAAATCAGGGCAACAAATTCTAAACATGTCTTCTATCGTTGTCTTTCGAAATTATATCTTGATTTTAAAAGATAGACTCGAGAAATTCATGGTAAAGGTTCTTCCCAGTCCACTAGATGTGTCACTGAATGATTCACACTTTGTCTAATCAACTGTAAATATTCAAAGAAATTAGTTCACTATTCGGAGACTTACTCAGTTTTTTCCTTGAAGTGAAAATTTAACGAAAAAGTGTGGAACTGTTTATCCGATCACCTATAATCAGTCTAATTTTGAACCTTGAGGGATTTTACTTCACAATTCACATTTATCCATATATATTGATGATTGTAAAGATGCTTATATTGATATTGTGTAGCGGCAAGTACTAGTTTTGCATTCAAAAACCCAGCTTTATGTCAAGCTAGTGTAAAATATGGTCGAAAGTGTAGATCTGGAGTGGTCAGAAATACACAGAATCGAAACGCAAAAGACGATCAAGAAAATTGAGTCTCTTCATCTTAAAGATGAAACAGATTACAAATCGGAATCACAAGAGAGCCTCCAAGATGAAGATGGAATCAGCAGCGATGAAGATGAGCTTTTGAACATTTTGTTGAACCCAGAGCAGGATGATTTTTACAACCGTCACTCGAAAAGAAGAAAGAGTATACTTCTTTTGATCGTTTCAATTGCATGCTTCTTGTCTCCAATTAGTTCCACAATGTTTTTGCCAGCAGTTTCTGAAATTGCAAAGGAGTTCCACACAACAGGAACCATAATTAACCTTTCAAATGCCTGTTACTGTATAGTGATGGCAATCTCACCATGTTTCACATCCCCTTTCTCAGATAGTTATGGTAGAAGAATAACTTTTCTAATCTGTACCGTTGGCTTCACAATAAGTACTTTTGTTGTCTCTGAATCACAAAATCTAGCAATGTTCTTCATATTTAGAATGATTTCCGCGTTGTTTGGTACTGCCTTTTTGACTGTGGGTGCCAGCGTGGTGGGTGACTTGTATGTTCCTCAGGAGAGAGGAAGCGCTATGAGCATAACATTGATTGGATCACAGACAGGAACTGCACTTTCTGGTGTTATTGGTGGGTTGATCATTACGTACACCTCATGGAGGGTAATATTTTATTTGTTAGGAGGATTAGGGGCAGTTGTTGCAGTACTTTCATTTTTCTTCTTACCGGAAACTTCGAGATCTTTGAAAGTTGATCAGTTGAAATTGGATTATCCTGACAAAAAGTTCCATTGGATACCATTCAACCCAATGAGTATCGTTTATGCTAGTAAGTATCCGAACATTCTCTTAGCTGCTATGACATCATCTTCACTCATGTACAACATGTATGCAATGCAAACTCCAATCAGATACGTAATGGATCCACGATTTAATTTGACACTTCCGATATATGGATCATTATTCTACCTTGCTCCAGGTATGGGTTACTTGGTGGGTACCTTTTTTGGTGGAAGATGGGCAGATTATAACGTTCGCAAATACATCAAGTTGAGAAATGGTGTTCGAGTTCCCGAAGATAGATTACGCTCCACATTGATATTTCATGGCTTATTCATACCAATATCAATATTGATATATGGATGGTGTCTTGAAAAGAGAAAAGCTGGAATTCCTGGTCCCGTTATTTTCATGTTTATAGGTGGCTTTGGGCAAACGATGAGTTTTCCTAGTATCAATACTTATTGCGTGGACGCATTACCTCAATTAAACAGTATATTTATTGGAAATAACTATTTTATTAGGTTTTTGGTTGCTGCCGTGGCAAGTGGTTCAGTTTTACCTCAAATAAATAGTATGGGCATTGGCTGGACTTGCACAATCAGTGCCTTTGTTGTTTGGCTTGGTTGCGGATGTACTGTCGTCTTGATTCTATACGGCGAAAAAATGAGATTCAAGCTGTTTCCAGAGATGAGGACCACAGATGCTACAATCGAAACAGAAGTTAAAGTTTGAGGCTTCTTTATAGACAACTGTGTATTTGTGCAAACCTATTTTTATAGAGAGAAGTTATTTTTTTTTTTCGCTCATGTTAGCCTAATTTGTGTCTTAAATCATCCAAAATCTTAGTGATTATCCTCATTTATCATATATACAGGCAGATACTGGTGATTGGTAACGGGGAGAAACACCGCTCACAAACCACCCCTTGAACCCAAGTTTCCAATTCTTACAACCAAAAAAGTCACCACTCAATACCATTCATTTTATCCTCTCTACGCTGTTTTAACTGAAAAAAATGAAAAAAATGTGGTGTAAAGTTAGTATTTGTTCCCGACATCCAAAAGTTGCTAACTTTATTGTACTTACCCATTCTTTCTTACATTCTCTATAAGCTCTAAAGTATTCACCACAAACTTGTTTGTAATCCTCATCGTGTTGTTCCATACATCTAATAGCCATCTTTGAACTTTCTTCACATGGATCGTAGAATCTAGAAGCTTCCTTTCTGTAAAGTTATCACACATGAGACGGATGAAAACGTTAGTAATCTTTTGACAAAGAGAAGGGTGGTATTAATTCACTCACATCTTGAAGACTTCTTTATGAACTTTTTGTGTTGGGTTGTCTGGGTAGAATCTGAACTCTTCAACTTTAGATCCTTGCTTTGCGAAATCAACTTTCGACTTGTCAGTTATCGAGTCCCTTGATTCCTTCTCAACGTTGGTCTGAGTCATTAGGGTCCTAATTTGTGTGCTCAACGAATAACAGTATAGATTCTGAGTTGCTGAAGCTATACTAAATTGCTTTCTATTCAAATCGTTTTTATGTAATCAACAATATCGCAAAAAAAAAAAAAAATGTGAAAAATAAAAAATAAGATACAAAAGAAACTTAGGCAAAATCTGTACCTGGTAGTACCAGCAAAAGCTAAAGCCTCATATAAACTGTAATCCAAAGGATTTGGTATAGCGTAATGAAATCAGCAGCGATGGAAATACTATCCGAGCCAGAAATAGTGCTTTGTTCCCGGTGTAAACATGAACCATCAGAGATTGTATCAAGAAAAGAAGCTTTTTGCTCGCAATGCTTCATCAAATTTATTAGTTCTAAACCCAGAAAACAGATGCAAGGAGAGAAATTCAAAGTCAAATATGCTAAAGACAACGAGGTGGTAAAGCCTCACAAAGTTTTATTCACGTTGTCCTTTGGTAAGTCATCATTATGCTTGCTAGACATGTTGATCACAGTCTTGAAAGAACAAAATCTCATGCATAAGGGGAGACAAGGGTTCGAATTGGTTGTGATGACGATTATTGAAAATAAATCTAAAACTTCACAACTCAAGAAAGCGTTGTCAAATTTGAATAAGTTCTACGATTTGAACGAAGATGTTAACAAACCATTGAAAATCACATTCAAGTTGTTGAAGTTGGATTCATTTATACCAAGCACAACAACATTGCAAAAGATCCAACTTGATAAACAATTCCATGCTATATTCTCGAATGTCGAATCTCAAAGTGGTAAATTAACTGTTCAAGACATTTTATTGATGTGTCCACACAGAGCAGCAACTGAGGATTTCTTGGATATCATATATCATGATTTAATTATAAATACCGTCACATTGGAAGAATGCGAAACTTTGTTGTTTGGCCATTCAATGACAAAGTTGGCTGATAATGTCATTTCGTTGACTGTTAAGGGAAGAGGCTCAATAATCCATGAAAGGCTAACGGATGGTATAACCACGTTCAATGATAAGCAGATCCACATAATCCATCCTCTAAGAGATGTGTTACTGATTGAGTTGGATAAATATGCTGAGTTCACAAATATCTTGCAGTTTCAGATAAATCAAGATGAAGGTATCGATGATCCATCAAGAAGATTAACCAAAAATAGAACAGTGAATGAGTTGACCAGACAATACTTCAATAACTTGGATTCCGGTTATTCAGATGTTGTTTCTACTGTGGTGAAAATTGGTAGTAAATTGGTATCTCCAGTTTTGAAAGAAGATTGCATCAAGAGCTGTAATCTTTGTGGTGCTAGTATTTATCAAAATCCAGCAGATTGGTTGAGGAAAATTACAGTCAATAAATCAGCTGAAATCACTAGTGCCGAAGATTTGGCTAATTTGAAAAATTACCATGACAAAGTAGATAAGGAACAACTCGTTAGTGTATCTGAAATAGAGAATGGAAAAGCTTTGGACTTGTGTTATGGCTGTATGGTTGTTGTTGGGACCCTTGGGATTGATAAGGGATTGATATGGCCAGTCAAAAATATTGCTGAAAACGACGAAACTTTTAAACTGAATGTTTTAAACGAATATGTTTTAACTGATGATGAGGAATGAGAAGAATGTTTGGGGCCATGTTCTAGATAGCGAGGTTAGATTGTCCTCAAGAGAAAAAGAAAAAAAGTCGTCTAAATAGCTTTTGGTTTGAATATTAAACTCAATTTAGTTTAAATGAATAGATGAAAATTGTCAATGTTGATACTGTATAAATGATAAAGCGGAAGACTTATGTTCGAATTCAAGATGCACAATCCTTGGAACAAGCGACACCAACGAAATGTTGATTCTTCTTATCAGGTTATAACGGAGAATGTTCAGGGTGGATGCGATGAAAATAATTCAGTAAGGTTGATCAAAAGGAATCATCACAGTGAGGTAACTTTCATATACTACAAAGAAGAAGACAAAACGCAATATGCCAAAGAGTTATCGAGGTCCATCCCATCAACTATTCGGAAGCACAAACCAGATTTCTTTGCAATCGAGAAGAACGAAAGCACGAGAGTGACCCATGAAAAAAATGGGGTTTTAATTGTACCGAAAGATGAAGAAGCCCAGAGAGATCTGGAGTTTGATGGCATGTTGAGGCAGTTGTTGAAGGATAATCGAAACCTAAGGAGTCAACTTCTGAAAACTTCAAGAGGCGCTGAAACTTCCGCTTCGAGACCTGAGTATAAGCATAGATCTGCAACATACCATAGCGGTTTGAGTTATCTCCAACAGCATAATACAAGCCATAACAGTCATCAGGACACCAACTCAAATCAATGTGCGATAACAAGTGGTCGAAGGTTTTGCCAAAATAATATCGACGGCGACAAAAATGCTAAAAAACATTCATCATCGCTTGGCAACCAATCAGAACATTATCAAAAATCGCACTTTCAGCCATCAATATCTAGACGTCAGTCGGATCCAACTCACAAAATTCCCAAAAGAGTCAGAAACTCGGGTGCCCCTCGAGATTTTGAAAGAGACAATTTAACTTTACAAAATCCACTAGATCCTATAAAAGAAATTACTGTCAAGAAACTGCCTTTAAGTAGTGACGACAATATGAGACGACTTGAAAAGCTTGAGCAAAAAAAGGCCTTGGACATCGTTTTCAATATCGCAAGTGAAGAGGGCGAAATTGCCAATAGTAAATCCAAAAGGGGGTCCACTTTGTACGGATGGCTTTTCAAAAAATAATTAAGAGGCTCCAAACTTTTCTCTTTTTACTGTGTATAATGATTATTAAGACTACTTCTTCTTAGGCTTCGTGCTGAAAACGTGAAATCGAATACTTAAAAAATTGAGACAATGTCAAACAGAAAAGTGTCACATGAATTATGTCCAACTCTGTCTCGATATAATACGAGGAGTATTGTAGAAGAATCAAACAGCTCATCAGCAAACCCTATATATACAGACATCAGTAAAGAAATGGATAAATACCCATTGGAATTTACAAATCAGCTAGCACCATTGATTTTTGTGCAGGGCCTAGGTCAAGATGGGGTGCCAAAAGGTTCGACAAAAGATCTAACGAGTGATGATCAAGTGTCAACGATAAGCGATAATCCGCTCTTGTTGAACGCTGATGTGATAACAAGAACCCACGAGACAATAAGAGGCTCAGTAGGACTAGAGTTGGTTTCAATGTTTCAAAGCTGTCTGATTGAGGGTGGGTCTTACTGGGATGATGAGTTAATAAAATCAAAGCTGGTCAATACCCATAATAATTTCAGATTTAGAGTTAAATTTATTGATAACCAATTCAGTTTACCACATGTTAAAACAGAAGTCGAGACAAAACAGGTCGAATTACCATCGGATGACTCAGCAAAAGAAGCTGGATCACTTGATGAACTGGCCTCAACTGCGACCTCGACATCGTCATCAAAGCCAAATAATAAGTCACCATTATCGCCTTTCAATGAGCAGTCGGATTTATTTCCAGATGGAATAATTTCAGAAAAATGGATTCAAAAGTACATGGATTTGATACCCTCTGTATTCATAAGTATCCACGAACTTGATGGTGATTTGGAGGATGAAAAGCAGATATTGAAACTGGATGCAGACTTAGCTAATGAAATCAATTATTTGAAGACGAGTATAACGAAAAGAAACACCAAGTTTGTCTCGATTATTGCATGTTCTAGATCTGTTGTCATGAATCCAGATTTAATAATAAGAATCAATAACTTGAGAAAAAGTACTGGGCTACCCTCTAGAACGGGCTTACTATTTTTACCTTCAGGCACAGAAAGAGAATTGAAAACCTTTTTTCTAAATACTTTGGCAATAGTCAAGCCATTGACTATGGACTTCTATAGCTTAGTTGAAAAGAAGATAAAAAGAAAAAAATCGAAACAAAATTCTGTTGTTAATTCGTCGTTACCTCCAAATCTAGTCCAATCGTTTTTGCAGACTAGGTATGATATCAAATTAGCAATAATGGAGGAGTTCAAAAATCAAGTAGAACCAGCATTAAAATTAATGGAGCAAGCTTATATTTCGATGATAAATGTTTTTGAAAACTTTCCAAAGAATCACACAAGATGGAATGATTTAAGAAGAATTTTAGACTTCATTGCACTTCATATAGTAAGGCTTTGTCTTTATTTGGAGAAGGCAAACTTAGCTTACACCAAGTTTGACGTTCATCTCCAAAACGTGATATTGTTTTTGAAGCAACATGATATTCTGCCAAAATCATATCCTGTGGTAACATGGTTGGGCTATCAAATCCAGTGGCTTGCTGAATTGGTCGCCAAAGTCCCTATTAATATTTCACCTATCGATGTTCCCTATAGGGAAGATTCAACAAATTCCAAAGTACTAACAATGCCGAATCCGGGTTATCTATATCTACAGTCAGTTTCTTTAACAAGAAGAAGAAAGTTAGAGGCACATGTGTACAATTTAGGGAAAACCAAGTCAGATGATGAGTTTTTAGATACCTATTTAGCTTTGACACCCCAAGAAGAATCAAAATTCGATTATTGTTCCACTTCAATTGAGCTTTTGAATAAATCCATCGATGTTTTCAATAGGTCCGATCGGTTTAAAAGAGCAAAATGTTTTGGAGAGTTTCAACTTGGCGAATCTTATTTTAGTCTCAATAACTACGAATCAGCATTTGAGAATTATGCTAAATGTGATTTGTTGATTTCTTGTGAACAGTGCTCATGGGAGTATCTTCAAAATTTTATAAGCTTCAGATTGTTACAATGTGGTGTTAAGTTGAATCAACCACTTGATTGGATTTTACAGTTGTTGAGATTGGGCTTACAAAATGAGCTGCCATTGAAAGATATAGGCATCAAAAGCATTTTGAATAACGTCGTCAGAGTTGAAGACACAAATTTGAAACTAGCCAAACCTTTGGACTTATATAAAATTGAGTTTTTATTCAAGTCACCAACAAGTTCGGTTTCCAAGAAGACAAAACTTCAAATAACAATAAAACCGAACAAATTCAACTCAATTCATTTAAGTAAGTTAAAGGTGAGAGAGATTCTTTTGAAATTGACGAGACTGGCATCATCAGACTCTGAAAATAGAAGTCACGAATATATTTTATTGAGGCATTCTGATGCGTTGGAAGATCACCAAATTGCTGAATTTGATGAGCTTCATCAGAAATCTAAGTTTGTTGAACTGATTGGTAGTGAAGTTTCTGTTTATGATTTAAACCTTCTGTTCAAAGATAATGATCATTTGAAAATTATTCAATTTAACAATTTCACGACTACTAAAGTTGGTATCACCTACTGCTCAAAAGCAGCAGAGGTCAAACTCAACTTCTCCGACAAGTTCAAGATCACAACCTCAGTTCCAATACAATTGAACAAATCGACCAACAGATACGTCTGGTATGGAAGATCACTCAAAAAAGGTATGTTTACGAAGGATTTAATCAAATCATATGATCCATTATCAATAAATGTATTACCGAGACAGCCAAAAACTAAGGTATCCATTGAGAAAATCGACAGTGTATATTCTGAAGAATTGTTTTCGATTAATGTGAACGTCGATAACAATGATTATGAAACAGTTACAACTGAGTTGAAATCAACAGCTACAGTTGATCATCAAGAGTCCGAGGGAAAAGTTGTTGAAACTTATTGGGAAGCTAACCTCAGCTCAAACGGTGATGAAAAATCTGTTTTGCGATTGCAACTGTTGCCACCTGATTCCACAACTTCTAATAAGTTGATGATAAAAATTCCACACTTGTCGCACGAAAATAGGTCAAATCCGTTACTATCATTGATAGTTTCAGTCTCATACTTTGTTGGTGCAAATGCAGAAATTCCAGTTAAGGACTCGTTAAAAATTGATATTCCAATTTTGAATATCTTTGAATCTCAATTCTCAGTATTACCAAGATACAGAAAAGGTGATATGCCGTGTCCGATAATCTCAGAACCCAGTAATTCAACTCCATTGCCTATTCCAACAAGATTTTGGTGTGGAAAAACCACAATCCAGACAAAAGTTGATGATGTTGAGATCATCAGAGTTGAGTCGAATTTATCTAGTGGTAACGATGAATTCAGCTGTGAGGTTGTCGAATACCATGATGAAACAAGTGGATCTATCACAAATGTTTCTGATGATAAACAGATAGTGTTGAAGGACTTATTCACAACCAAATCGGTAAGTGGTGCGAATCATAGATCAATTCCAGTAACTCTTGAACAAAGCATTGAATGGAAGAGACTCAACTCGTCAAACTCTAGCTTCTACAAAATGGCAGTGGTCAACTTATCATTACCATTATCAGATCCTAGGGTGTTGTTGAAAATTGAAAAAGATAATGTAAACATTAACTTAAAATACATAATCGAAAACCCAACACCCAGAATATTTCAATTCACTACATCATTGATCACTAATGACGAAGAAGATAAGAGTGAGATAAGCATTGTTGAGGGTTTGAGTGATTTGAAGAACTACACATTCCCAATTTTACCGTTTAATAGACAAGTTCTAAACTATTACTCTAAGCTCGAAACGCTCGAGCTGAAGAGTAATGATCGAGAATGGGTGAAATTACCTGTTTTCAAGGTGTTTGATTTGAACTATAGAATATATTTACCAACTTTGGTCGCCGATGATTTGTTACAAACCAATAAAGAAGGTGACATCTTTTATCATTTGGCATGAGGTTTTAGGTTGCATTGTTTTACATGGCGTTTCAGTCCTGTCTACAATTTTGAGGCTTCGAAATGATGAACAAGATCAAGTGTTGTGTTCATGTCAACAAGTGTGAGCGTATTAAATGCTATATAGGATTAACAAAGAAACTCATATAAATGTCTGAGAAAAGTCACTAATTGATTCCTAATAATTCAACAGTGAAGATTAAAGTAGCATTAGCTGGAATCAAACCTGGGAAACCTCTATCACCGTAGGCCAAAGCACCTGGAATTGTCAACTTGGCAGTTTCACCCAAAGACAATTGTGGAATGGCTTGGTCCCAACCCTTGATAACTTGTCCAACACCAATGTAAGTTTGGAATGGCTTACCACGGTCTCTTGATGAATCAAACTTCTTACCGTTTTCCAAAGTACCATCGTAATGGATTGTGACCAAGTCACCGGATTTTGGGAAGGTCTTACCGTCACCTGGGGAGATTCTTGTGATTTCAACTGACATGTTTCTTGATAATACTTTCTTTGAATTGAATAGTAAAGAAGATCTGATTGGGCCTGTTCTTCTTAAGGTGCTGGCAAACATGTTTTAATAAATGTGTATCTAGTTCATCATGACGCCGTCGTTCGCTGGGCTCAGATTTTTTTTTCTTTTTTTGTGCACTTTTCTTGGTCTATCAACAAGGTGAAAGAGATTTAGAAGCGGTACGCAACAACATCAGTGCGGTACGCAACTTTCATTATTGATTATATCATTACAAAGGGTTGGGTAACTAGTTAGTTACATTGAAGGAGAAGATGGGTGTGAGAATCATTTTTTCCTTAAGCTTCTTCTTCTCCCACCACCACTTGGGGTATCAACAACACTAACATCAGCGTCCAAACTGCCAGCAGTCGAGGGAGATGTCTTCGATAAAATGGACTTTCTAGTGGACCTCCTGGTGCTTGGTCTCGAAGGTGTTGCAATTGGCGTGGATGTCAACCTCGAAGACCTTCTTGTACTTGTTGATACCGACTTTGGTTTTTCCGTTGTGGGATCAAGTTTTCTGGCCTTAGCTTTGGATAACGGGGTTTCGACTATCGAGGACCTGGATCTTTTTCTGGCAGACAGTTGCTGCGGTCCTGGAGACATATCTGTATCGGATGAGATCATTGCAGAGTCACTTGGATGCAGGTTGTCCCCGTCTGGTTTTTCAGTTTCAACTTCTTCCTCTTCTTCCTCTTCTTGATCTTCTTGTTCTTCTACTTCCACTTCGTTTACCTCTTCTTCGTTGTCATCCTCATCCTCAATTTCTTCCTCGCCCTCGCCCTCATCCTCATCATTAACATCTCCATCTTCAACGTCATCTTCCTCCTCATCCTCATCATCACCTGCAGCTCCATCTTCCTCCTCTTCTTCTCCCTCCACTTCCTGGTTAGTCTCTGGTGTCTCCGACAACACGTCTTGCGCCTTTTCGTCAACTTCGCTGTCTGTAGTTGACTTCAGGCTGGCAATACTTTTTGCCCTTGATCTTCTATTTTTATTGTTTCTTTGAGATATCGTCGAAGTATCCGTCTGGTGGGCGTCCTCGTTTGCTGTATCTGCTTCAACAGCTTCATTGTCACTTTTGTCAATGGCTTCTTCCAGCCCACTTTCTCCGTTTACATCCAGGACTTCATGTTCTGCCACTTCAGCTTCAGCTTCCTCGTCGCCTTCACTCAATCTTGATGGTGTCGTCGCAGCACTCTCAAGAACTGCCTTTTCTCTTTTCATATCCGCAAACTCAACCTCGGGTAACTCAAACTCTGTTTGAAACTTAACCCTTGCCTTTAAAACCTTCTCATCCTCTTCTTTGTCCGATCTCCTACCCTTTCTTGTCTTCAGCTTTGTTTTCTTGATCTCCTCGATTTCTTCCTCTAGCTCAGCTTCCTCCTCCTCGTTGTCTAGCAGCTCTAGCCCTTTCAAATCAAAAAACGATCCTAGCTTTTCCGCTATGTCTTGCTTGGTTATTGATGTCCCTTTGAACGCTGATAGAATTGAAATCATGTGAGCGTGACGGTGCTTCCCTATCGGCCGGTGACGAGCAGCCACCTTGATGAGCTTGATTTCATCATCTAAGTTCCAATTTATCATTTCAATTTAACCCCTGGCTTTGATGGGTCTCTGTTTACTCCCTCTTGATAGTTGTTGTTGATGTTATTGTCGCTGTTGATATATCTCTGAAGTTGAAAAATAAATCAGAGGTCGTGTAAAATTGGCTACAAAATCCATCTTCGGTTTTCTCTCAAATTTTTTTGTTCAACACTCAGAATTGGATACTTTTTTGAAAAATATCAGTGATGATTCAATTCGATAGTACAAGACAGCAAATTAAACACTCAGGTAGATATCAGTTGATCAGTTCAAGATGCCTAAAAGATCGTCTCATATGAAATCTTTGAGTAGAGGTGTCGTAAGGACCTCTATGAACAAGTATAATCTCTTCAACTTGTACAAGAAGAGAGAACCAAATTATTCAGTATCAAATTTGTTCAGGCAAAAATGGGACTCCAAGGCCGCTGCAAGAGCTTACCATGGTGAGCATATCACAGAAAGAAGATGGAAGGCGAACTTCAAGCACAAGCTAGATGGTGTTGCCCAATTGGATGCGTCATTGAGTGGCTCGCTGAACACAAAGGTCACACCTGTCGCAATGCAAACGTTTGCTGTATTGGAGAGCAGGTTGGAGTTCGCTGTGTTCAGAGCGATGTTTGCTTCTTCGATCAGACAAGCAAGGCAATTTATCATTCAGAAAAACGTTCAAGTCAATGGTGTTACAGTAAAACATCCTGGTTTCATCTTGAAGCCAGGTGACATATTTTCTGTCAAGCCAGAAAAAGTGATGGAAGCATTGGGAAAGAAGAAGTTGAGTTTGAAAGAAAGTTATAAAGTTGATGAGATTCAAGTTGCCAAGTGGAACAAGTTTGTCAATGAAGCAAAAGCTAATCCGCATGAAACATGGATCAAACAGCAGAAAAAGCGTGATTTACAGAAGGCCACAAAGACTACAAGATATGATCAAGAGTACTTGAAGAATGATGAGTTTTCAGAGAAGAAGGTCAAGAAGTATCAAGAGACAATCATGAAAGACATGTTGAAGAAGCAAAATGATACAACTGTTGAATCACTTTTGACAACAATAGTTAACATAATCAATAAAAACATATCAAAACCAAACTTTTCAGAGAAAGCATTTGTTAACGATTTTGGTGCTGAATCAGCACCAAAATGTTTCAAAGTCTTTGAACTATTGGGCAAGACACACTCTTTGGTCGAAGGTACTGAAACAGTTCAACAATTCTTGGCTAAGCCAAAGGATGAATCAAAGGGAGACTCATCAGTATCTGCTAAGAAAATTAGACAAGTGATCAATGAGATCAAGTCATCTTATTTGGAAAAATTGAGAAAAGATTCGGAGATCTTGCAGAACTCAGTTCTGACAGATCAGGCTATCCCATACAATGCATCATGGGTTGAATCATTGATGAGCCATAAACCTTTGCCACCCTTGTCTGAAATTGAAGAACTGGGAAAAGAGACTAAATTAGTTGAATTACCATGGCAATCTGGATTTTATGGTAGGGCAAACCCATCAAAAAACTATTTCACACCATGGTCCCCAAGACCATTTTTGGCTCCATTTGCCATCTTACCAAAGCACATTGAAATTTCATTTGAAACTTGTCATGCTGTTTATTTAAGAGATCCAGTAGCTAGACCAGGTGAATCTGAAGTTATTTCACCTTATGGATTGGAACTTCATAAGCGTGCTTTCATGTGGTATATTAGACATTAAAAGGGGGTGAATTAGGTTTTAACTTGTATATAAGAGATGTAATTCGAAGTAATATATATTGAATACCTCTGAAACTTGCCATTTACTAGCAAGCGTTACCGCTAACTAATCAGGAAAGGTTGGCGGATATTGAAAATATTTCATCGTGAAGAGTCATAATTTTTCCTTTATATAATCAACTTTATGAAAGCCTGAATGGATTAATTCCAATATATATAGCAGAAGTTGAACCTACCAATTTGTATTAGAACTTTTGTTGAGAGATTGTAAACGAAATAAAAATGCTTGCTAGACGTTTGATAGCTCAACAGTCTTTGAGGAGGTTTTTGTCAACTTCGAGCATAGTAAGACAAGATCTCATTCCGAAGCCAACTCCGAATAAAAGGTCCAATTTCAAGAAATATGGTAAATTGGCGATTAACTCGACATTATTCACACTAACAATTGGTGTTGGGTATTTGGGATACTCCATATACAGTGAAGTCAACCCCAAAAAACAGTTACCACAAACTGAATTAACAGCAGTTGGGTCTCGAAAGAAGACTTTAGTGATTTTGGGTACAGGTTGGGGTTCCATCTCATTGTTGAAAAATTTAGATACCAGCTTATA
Source organism: Peterozyma toletana (assembly GCA_003706045.2). Lineage (NCBI taxonomy): Eukaryota > Fungi > Ascomycota > Pichiomycetes > Alaninales > Pachysolenaceae > Peterozyma > Peterozyma toletana. Next base: position 514,460 of record PPKG02000002.1, on the reverse strand, counting down.
TAACGTCATCATAGTGTCACCAAGAAACTATTTCTTATTCACTCCATTGTTACCATCAGTCCCAACTGGTACAATTGACTTGAAGTCGATCGTTGATCCTGTTAGAACTATTGCAAGGCAATCACCGGCAGAAGTTCAGTATTTGGAAGCAGAAGCAACTCATATCGATCCTGTGAATAAAAAAATTTCATTGAAGCATGTTTCACAATCGACAAACCCTGGTATTCATTCAAATCACAATATTGAAAGTGATTTATCGTATGATTATTTGGTTGTCGGTGTTGGAGCAAAGATAAATACCTTTGGTACCCCTGGTGTCTATGAAAATGCATCGTTTTTAAAAGAAGCATCAGATGCAGTCGAAGTCAGATCAAAGTTGATGCAGAATATTGAAGCAGCTCAATTGTTGCCAAAAGAGTCAGTTGAAAGAAAAAGATTATTGACATTCACTGTCATTGGTGGTGGTCCAACTGGTGTTGAGCTAGCTGCTGAGGTCAAAGATTATTTAGATCAAGATTTATCTAAATTCTTTCCAGGTATTGAAAATGAAGTTAATGTTCAATTGATTGAAGCATTACCAAATATTTTGAACACATTCAGCGAAAAGTTGATTGCTTATTCCGAATATGTTTTCAAGAGAATCAATATTGATTTGAAGGTCAATACAATGGTCAAGAAAGTTGATTCTGAAAATGTTTATGCCTCTGTCAAATTGCCAAACGGAGAGAGCAAAGAAATCATACTACCGTATGGAGTTTTAGTTTGGGCAACTGGTAACGGTAAGAGGGAAATAGTCGAAGACTTAACATCGCAGATTGAACAGCAGAAGAATGCAAGAAGAGGTTTATTATTGAATGAATTTTTGAAGGTTGACGGTTCAAATGAAATTTTTGCTTTAGGTGACTGTACTTTCACAAAACATCCACCAACTGCACAAGTTGCATTTCAACAAGGTATTTATTTGGGTAACCTATTCGGAACATTGTCTAAGATTGATGATTTAGAGTTTCAATTATCTAGAGCCAATGATGAAGAAGAAGTGAACAGATTGGAAAGAAGGTTGAGGAAATACCAAAGCAAGTTAAAAGCTTTTAGCTATACACATATGGGATCATTAGCATATATCGGATCTGAAAGGGCGATTGCTGATTTGGTTTGGGGAGATTGGTCTAAAATCTCAACAGGAGGTTCATTGACATTTTTGTTTTGGAGAACCGCATATGTTGCCATGTGTTTGAGTGTCAGAAATAAAGTGTTGATCGTCACTGACTGGATGAAAATCTCAATCTTCGGAAGAGATTGTTCAAAAGAGTGAAGTTTGTTTTATTTTAGATATGTAAATAATTCTCCATAGACTTGTTATAGTTTTCTTCTCGTTCTACAGCACTAATATTATCTAAAGTTTAGAATAGCCTTCTCATGTCAGGTTAAGCAAACTATAATGTAGGGTTAATTCCAGTTGAACAGTTCAAGTGAAATAATACAATCTTCAAGAAGGGATTAATATTAATGTTTTTTTGATTTCAATTAATTGTTGAGAATAAGATTATAAACAGAGAGAAAAGCTTATTTAACGTTTGTCATAGTGTGTCCTAGTAAGATAACAAACACCACTTGCAACAATACTAACACCCAACATCAAGACCAACATCATATTTGAGTATTCATACAATCTTGCCTTATCTGCTGGCCATCCACTGTAAAGAGCATAAGTTGCGCATACAGAACCCAAGTTTCCTAATCCTGACACCAAAGCAGCGCTGACAGCACATCCAACATCGCCGTAAACTGGACCGAAGATTTCAGCAGTCCATGCCATTGTGATTGGAACAGTTGGTCCTAATCCAAATCCAGCAATTAACAAACCACCATACTTACTCCATGGTCCAGGGGCATATGTAGTGACAACCATGCCAACAATAATAATTACTGTTGAAATACTGAAAAAAACTGGCCTTAAATTTTTGTATTTGTCGGCAATTGGAGTGACAATTAGAATTCCAGCAAGATCAAACAACCAAATTGGCGCATATAACAATGAAACATTGATGGATGTTAGCGAAGGGTTGTTAGTCTTGATAATTGTTGTTCCAAAGACAGCTAATCCGAAACCTGTACCTACTACACCAAAATACATGATGACCAATGGCCACAATCTGACATCGATGAAAATTTGATAAACATCCCTCCAGCCGTATTCAAGTTTCTTGTACCTATCCATCATATGCAGTTTATGCATCTGTCTTTCTTCCTCGTTCAAAGGTTGAGATGGTTTGGGTAATATTGAGTCAAATCCCCACAAAGTTCTCCATCCTTTTATATTTGAAGTGTCGATAAGATGTTGTGGTCTATCTGGTAACCACCATAACAAAGAGATACCACAAGCCACAGTAACACAACCATAGACCAAAAAATACCACTTCCAGCCTTCGTAGCCTCTGACCATGTCCATTTTCTGGAAACCTGCCCCTACTAAACCTGCTGATGCAGCACTTAGTTGAGCAGCAGTGAAATAAAATCCAATTCTTCTTGCCGACCTATCATTCGGATACCATAGTGACACATAATAACTCAAGCCTGGCCATGTTCCAGCTCCACACATCCCACTCATGAATCTAATGGCAATGATACCTTTATTGTTGTTCAATGCGGCGTAACAGGTATAAACTAATCCAACGGTGATGACAATTCTGCTCAACCAGATCTGAGGAGACAACTTCGTCATCATCAAGTTCATTGGGACGTCAAAGATAATGTAGGCGACGTAGTATAATGCCGAAGCAGTTGATGTGTCATGGGAGGTCAAATTTAACGTTTGTCCTAGAGAATGGCCATCTGCACTATTCATCGTCAATGTATTACCGTATGCTGATGACCCGAATGAGGTCAAGTAGTACATGCACCACAATGCTGGAATAATACGGTAGTCTAAATGTCTGTAGATCTTATCCATTTCCTTTTCCGTTGGCTTGGTCGAGCATTGCTCAACATCTGAAGCAAATTCATTTTGGTATGCAGCACAGTTTTCCTCTTCCTTTGTTGATAGGGAAGACATCTTTCAACTATTTATCTTCTCAATACTTGGACAATACTTGGATAAGTTAGGCTATCTTCAATTAAGAAGAAGAAACAGTTTGAAAGATCAAGGAAGGTGGTATTGGCCCTTTATATGTTGATTTAGATTCATCACCAACTGCTAGTCGCAGTCATTTTTTCGAATTTTGCTAAATATGATGGTGACTCAACCCAATCAGGTAATTTTTCTGAGTCTCTCTGCACGAAAACGAAAAAATTTGTCTGAGGAAATTAGCCTTTGATGCACTACTTTAAATAGTGGAGGGAAGGCTTTTTTTGGTGGGTATGAATTAGGTTTTGGCGTTGTCGAAGAGAAAGCTGCAAAGACACCTAAAGGAGAGACATTTGGCTTGGAGGCAGTCTATACACGACTACACAACACTGTAGACGGTTCTGGAGTTGAAAAGAGAAGAGAAGAGAAAAGCAAAGCAAAGCAAAAGCAAAAGAAGAAAAAGAAAATAACCCAATTATGCACAGGTTCATAAAGCGGCTTTTCGAACATCGAAACTCTGTTGAGATGTGTAGTACAGCAGCGCTTGGACTCCACATGGGCTCCACATGGGCTAATGGTCTTTTGGATATCTTTTTCCCTTTTATTTTTGGCAAAACTCCAATCGCTCTAAGATCAGAGTCACATTTCGGTAATCCCGCCGTATTGTAGCGCCCAAAGTTTTCGATAGCTTAAGTATGAGGCTGTGAAAATCTATTGGAGGAAATTAGCACTCGTTTCTGCAATTTTTGCCATTTTTGGCAGAGGATGTTCGAGTAAACAAGGCCAAGGCCTTCAGAGAAATGACTGCCCAAAAACTTGACCTTTCACAACTTCTCGAGTCGTATAAGGTATGGCGTCCTATGGCATCCTATGTGTGATTTGAAAGTACTGGCCGTTGAAAAAAAACTTCGCCGCCACCTTTCCCTACGAGAAATCGAGTCTTTTTGCGTTCAAAAAATTTTCCCGCCCCTTTCTTGTTATTACCATCAAAAAATTTTCAAGGAAAAGACTGGACAGGTTTCGAGAGGTATTCACAAAAGTGCGAGTAGCATCATTCTTGACAAATCTGGCTTTATTCTTATTGGTCAAAAGAGAGTCTGGTCAAGTTAGTGTAGATCGAATCATAGAAGGGTTACTACAGGCGTACGCAAATCAAGGCATCGATCGAGATTCATGGAAAATTGAAAAACAGGCTAAGCATACTCACAACTCATCATGGCGTATCAAAGTAACAGCTTCTATCCACAACAAGCACTCGGCAGCACCGAGTTTCGGACGCCAAACAACGGCGAATCGTTGAAGAGCTTGATAGACTGCCTATCGAATTTGGTCGATAATACAAACTCATCATTGGCGCCATCTTTATCTACGTTTCCGAGCCTCAGCGACGATTCGCTGAACACGGCGCATCACCACAATAGCAAAATTTCGCTCCCACCTTTGAGGTTGATACCCTCAAGGTTGCCGTCGATCACTTTCGTTGGCGGGGATAACAACAGCCCGATTTTGAAGAAAGAGGAAGCCGGTCTACGTCAAAATGATATTTTCAATCCCCATCAGGCTTTGCATGATGAGGTCAATAACGACATATTCGATAAACTTCTACTGGGAAACAGGCCGTCGTCGTTTCAAGCACCGACGCCCCTAGAGCATGTGCAAGCAACAATAACCACAGACACCAAAGAGCTCTCTCCTTCACTTCCCTCCTCCTCCTCTTCTTCCTCCTCGTCATCATCAACATCGAAACAACAGAGGTTCCACTGTCCAGAATGCGACAAGTCCTTCACAAGAAAACTGAACCGAGAGTTTCACTTAAACATTCATAAGGGTGAAAGGCCGTATAGCTGTTCCAAGTGTAACCAATCGTTTGTTCGAAAAAGTGACCTTCAGAGGCATCAGATCTTGCACTCGAGGTTGAGGCCCTTCAAATGTGAGGGCTACTTGAAAGACGGCGAGAGTGTTTGGGGATGTGGGAAGTCATTTGTCAGGAAGGATGCATTGCATAGACATCACAGAACAAAGTTGGGCAAGAGGTGTATTGCTCCGGTTGTTAAGGAGTACAAGTTGAAATATGATGCAGATGGGAATATCGATTACGGGAAAATCATCAGCACCACTGTTGGGGTTGTTGAGCTGCAGCAACTGCAGCTACAGCAAGATCAAGAGCAAGATCAGCAAGATCAAGATCAAGATCAACAAGAACAGGAAGAAGAAGAAGAGTTGTAACAATCCTAAACTAATCTGATCTCCGTGTGTTTGCACGTGTTTTTATTGCTCTCTCGTCTACTCCCCCCTCTCTGAACCATAAAATCTCAGGGTGTTGAATCTAAATAGATAATATATATATATATATATATACACACTTATATCACATACCAATGCAATTAGGTTCAAGGTTCAACAGAATCAAGAATCTTAGGTCTCGAATCGTTAGATTTCAACTTTAATAGGACGCGCAGGGTCCCCACTTTTGTCCCACCATCTCTCCGTTCTCAGTGTATGTATGAAACTGAAACGTTCAACAGCGCAAAAGTAAGTCAATAATATGTGCTCTACAAGTAAACATAACTAATGATAATCCTCTTTCGAAGATATAATAACTACTGCTGCAATTTAAGCGCAAGTCGGATGGCGCAAGAATTCGCTTTTCTAGAGAAATGCTTTCGGACAAAACGGTATTTTAGCCTTACCTGGTTCCCTTCCATTACCACGTATTTTTTCTTTGTTCAAGTCTGTCTATTTGCTGAGATGAGCAAATCTATCAGCTGTCCATACTCAGGGGACTTGTCGTTCGAGCTTTGATCACCGAATGACAAGCAAGCATTCAGTAAATAAAGCATTTTTGGGCAATTTTTTTTTTCTTTCGTCCAAGGCTTGAACTTTTTGCTTAGCATAAATTAAAAACTCTCCTATTATGTCGAATGTCCACCAAGTTTTGTGGGTGTGAAACAGAAAAACCGCAAAACCAGTTGGTGTTGGCCTTCAATAAAACTCTCACCAGGGTACTACTTTGTTCATTCGCTCATTCGCTCATTCGTTCTACTCCATATATGTTCTCGTATCCACTCTAAACTATCTCAAAACAAAATTAAACCCAAATGAGCAACATAAGAATGAGATTTATACGACATTCAACTCTTCCAAGAAAACTAAAGGTTTTGATGGTACTTCTATGCTTGATACTATTTCAATCCATATACTTAGTGTTCTCTCAAATTTCAACAGAAGAATCAACAGGTTTGGATGACATGGGCTTTTTCACGGCACGAAAGTTTTTCCATTCGATTTTACTGATGGATCCAAGTAGGCTGAATGTAAAATCTGAACTGGATCTTCGACTGGAGAAAATAGACACCGCAGATCCAAGTAGGTGGAAGTTTGACAACAAGTTGAACAACTTAGATTTGAATATCAATTTGAAACAATTTACAAGCTCCGAAAAGAAGCTTTTGCATTATGATCCTAGATTTACACTATCGTTGTACTTGAGCGACATCGTGTCTCGTTACAATAGTGATAAAGAGATCAAACCAATAACCTACTTTTCGTGGGAGGACTGGGTAGATTTATCAATTTTGAATCCGTATATAAATTTGGACGAGAAACCAACATGCCAGTTGTTAAATGAAATTTCAGAGAATACAAAGAGAAAAGTGTTGAAAGATCAAAATATCAAAACCAAAAATGACTTGAATATCGAGATTGCAAAGTCATTCAAATCCCACTGTTTAAGTGACGTACTGGGGCAACCTATACAAAACTTTAAACCGTCTCCCGGTTTCCATGTTAAGGACTATTCCATATCGAGTGGCTGGACAGACAGCCAGATTAGAAAGACCCAAGGTAAATCATACATTTATTCATCCATGTCACCACCGAGATCATTAGTGTTCATTGCTGATGATGGGGTGATTGAAATACCTATAGATGAAAATTCAATTTCAAACTTGAACAATTCAAAGGTTTTTGAAGAGTATCTACTGAGAAACGAAATTGACGTAACACTGACTGAGTCTATTGTATTGAACCCACAGGTTGAATTCAACAAATTCCAAGCAACTTTACCAAAAGTTGAAACTGGTACATCATTTGAAGAATTATTGTTGGCAAACCACCTATCTATTGATGTTCCACAATCAAGGTTTGAGTATACCTTTGATAATATTTTAAAGAATTATGAATCAATAGGATTAGAAAATTTGAACAAAAAGGAAAAATTGCATTATCATTCATTGAAATATTCAGCGTCTTTTGAACCAAAAAAGATACCAAAATATTTCAAAGAGGTTGGATTACAGAAGTCGTATACCAAGAAAGTCAAACAGAATGGATCTCACTATGATTGGAGATTCTTCAATGGTTTTCTCTCATTTTCAAAGATTAACGATTTTGATGATTTAGAGGAAAAAAAGAAGATAATTTTGCACAGAATGTTAAGGACCTGGTTACAATTCTCCTACAAGCTGGGAATTACAACTTTCACGCTGCATGGTTCATTACTATCGTGGTATTGGGATGGTATCTCATTTCCATGGGATTTTGACATCGACGTTCAAATGCCTATTATGGATTTGGATGAGTTCAGCAAAAACTATAACGGATCTTTAATTGTGGAGAACATCAACGATGGGTTCGCAAAATACTTCATAGATTCTTCGTCATTCATCACTCATAGAACAAAGGGAAATGGTAAGAACTCTATTGATGCCAGGTTTATCGACGTTGACAGTGGGTTTTACATCGATATCACCGGATTGGCGTTGAGTTCTCAACCAAGAAACGTTAAACCAAAAGCCACCGCCGAGGAGAAATTGCGTGGTGAGATTCTTGCACTGTCAGAAAATAGAGAGCTGAAAGCTTACAACTGCAAGAACAAGCATTTTTATTTGCATTCAGATTTGTCGCCATTGAGGGTGACTTTGATTGAAGGAGCAAAAAGTTTGATTCCAAATAACTTCGTGGGTATTTTGAACCTGGAGTATAAGAGGGGTTTGACCGACAATTTGTACAAAGACCACGTTTATATCCCACAACTAAGATTATGGATTGAGACAGTCAAATTCAGAAGGTTGTTCAGAGGTAACCCTCTCTCCACAGGTTTGAAGGTCAAACAATTTGTCAAAAATCTCGCTTCGGAAGACTTGATGAAGTTATTGGATGATGATGAAATACTCAGGGATTACTACGTAACAAGAAATGTTACAAACCTTCACACGATAGAAATGGAATACATGCTTCATGATGACGTACCGATACAACTCACATCAAATTCAAGGAAAGCCTCAAACTTGAAAAAGCTTCTCATTCAAAATTACATCAACACTGATTACGATCCGATAAGAAAGGATATGTACAGTTTTCAGAATGATGTGCTCTCAAAAGGCGGCAAAGAGAACTTTGAGTTGAAAAGCAACGATGAGTTGAGAAAGTCACTGGAGCTGGCGATTGCGAAGGATGGCAAATTTGAAGAGTATAAAAAAAGGGTTGACAATTTATTTGAGCAAAAGGTAAAAAGTGAAGTCGGAGTTTAAAAATATGTAAAATATGACGAGAGAAAACAACAGGCTATTATTTTTGATTCGTTATCAGTTTCATTCAAAGCTTTTATCGGTGATATATAAGTTCTTCTCGTTTATTAGGTGTTGTCGATGCATATGATATCTGGCGAATTATTTTGTGTTTAGAGAAGCAAATATAAACTAAGTCCCAATAGTGACGTTATGACAATAACTGTAACTATTGTAAACTGCCATCCCATGAAAGCAAGCAGCAATTACGACCAAAAAATGGAATATTTGGTGTGAATTTCCATAATAATCAAAGAAGCCAGGGTTGAATCTCTCAGGGACCCTTATGGCATACAACACAGCACCCAAAATGTATAAAACCAGTTCCCATAGCACATTTTTCAAATTGGATCTTTTGCAGGTCTCTTCCCATCCAAATTTTAACACACCCGCTACAATAGGTAGGATTCCCGAAAGCCCAAAAGCTATGAACATCATCGCCCTGAAATGACGAAAGTTGGGACTTCGAAAGAAGGGATTCACGCTGACAACACCACAACCGCCACCCAATATCAAAATCACAAAATTGAAGAACAACTTATAAACCGGGCAATCGATGAATGAGTAATGAATTATACCGATCATTGAAGTTGAGATCAAAATGACAATTCCTAAGTAGTCTAGCTGGTTACCGAACACTGAAACTTCAGGCGAATGGCATTTTGTGCAATGGAAGTACGAAGACAAGTTCAAACAGAGTATTGCACCAGATATCGTTATCACAAAAATAACGTAGTCAGTAGTACTAGTTGTTTCGTATATTGGGATAAATTTGTAAAACACAGTAACGAGAACTAATAGTAGGATACCAGGAATGAGATGTGAATAGATATTTACCGACTCGTTATGAATGTAGATTAGCGACTCGAAACATTTCACGAACGAGTTCGTCTGTTTGACATATCCATTCACTATGAATTGGTTATCCTTTTGCCATTGTGGGATCTGGTCGTATGAGTAAAGCCTTCTCGAAGTTGACGATGACTTGGAGGAGGATAGTAAAGGATGCTGGTCTTCTTGAACAGTTGAAGCTTCCATTGTTGATATGGTTCTTTTTTTGACCATTCTATGTTACTGAGTCGAGACTTCAATCTTTATTACGGCTTTATATTAGAACTGGTGAAGTGTAAACACATTCTTGATGCGAGAACTTTTTGAGGAACACGTACTTATGTTTGCAAAGCAGACCACATCACAAAATTTATAGAAATTATAGAAATTTTTGTTGGGCTCAAATTCTGACACTTCTTTGAATCCAGAGCAAATTTACAACGATTCCCTTGTTTTTGTTTAGATAACTTTTTCTTTATTGATTCGAATAGATAAAGAGAATAACATAGTTTAAAAAAATCCTATATTTCATGTTTTCAGAGGCCAGTCCAGAATTTGGTAGTTGAGAGGTCAAACTTTCCAGTCAATGATATATCGGCTGATGAAGAACCGATCAAGACTTCATATTCACCTGCTTCTGAGCAGAACTTGTCCTGATATTCATCGAAGAACGAAGTTGCATACTTCAAGGAAGTTGAGATTTTTACCGTACCAGTTTCACCGCTCTTGAGGAAGACTTTTGCGAAATCTTTCAATTCCTTGACAGGTCTTGTTATTGATGGTGATTTTGGGGCGATGTATAACTGGACAGTCTCGGCACCGTCAAACTTCCCAATGTTGGAAACATCAACCGAGACTTCTAATAAGTCATCTGATTCCTTCAATGTTGTTGATAAGTTTGAGAACTTGAAATCAGTGTATGACAAACCAAAACCGAATGGGAACAATACAGGCCTATCAATCTTCTCATAAAACTTGTAATCGACATAAACGTCCTCACCGTAAACGACTTGACCATTGTTAGATTTATAGTTGAAGAAGGCAGGATTGTCCTCATTTCTGATTGGGAATGTGATGGATAACTTTCCGGATGGATTGTAATCACCGAATAACACATCAGCGATAGCATTACCTGTTTCCAACCCGTTGAACCAAGCTTGAACGATTGCTGGTACTTCACTGGCCCATGACATGGTTACTGGAGTACCCGATTGATTAACGATGATAGTATTTGGATTTTCCTTGATAACAGCACGAATCAATTTCTCTTGGGCACCTGGTAAATCCATGGTCAATCTGTCGAAACCCTCAGACTCATGCTCACCAGATGTACCAACACATAAAACAACCTTATCGTTTGATTTAGCGATTTCCACAGCTTTTGCAATTTCTTCATCCTCATCAAAAACCTTATTGAAACCAAAGACTAAAGCACCACCACCATTATTGGCAACAAGATCGGTTGATTCAATGGTGAATGTTGGAGATGAACCGAACTCAATATTAATCTTGTATGTCTTTGATTTTGACATTTTGATAGTGTTTTTGACTTCGATGGTACCTGAACCTAAAGCAGCTTGACCTGCAGTTTGTGTTGTCTTGTTGTCGATGAAAAGTTTGTCATCAATGAATAATTGTGCAGTACCCAAACATGCAAGACCAAACTCATATTCAGCATCTTCTTCAGGAGTGAAGTAACCCTCCATGTCGATGTAGAACAAGTTGCTTGGTAACTTTTCGTGCTTGTAATCAAACAATATCAATGACGATGATGAGATGTTGAAATCTTCAACAAAAGTACGGTTTTTAGCATCTACAGGCTCGAGATATGTTGTTGCTGAATAACCCTTCTTACCATCTTTGGTCTTCAAAAATGGGCCCAATTCAGGCAAGTTCTTATGAATATAACAACCTGTGGTATAATCTGGTTTTTGAGTCAATTTTGATGATATACCTGTGAATGGGTCGACAACATAGTACGAATGCATAGAGGCAGAACCACCACCACAGAATCTTGCAATTTTAGAGTTAGGACCAATAACAGCGACCTTATCATCTTTTGACAATGGTAAGATGTTGTTTTCGTTCTTCAATAAAACAACAGTTTCTTGTGCAAAGTTTCTCAACTTTGCAGATGTTTCTGGGGTATTGTTTTCAGCAGTTTCTGGTGCGTTTTCAGCGACACCAGAGTTTGCCTTTGCGTACTTGACCAACTTCAAAACATTTGTAACCCTTTCGTCAATCGTGTTGATATGAATTTCCTTTGAAGTGACAGCGTGGGTGACCGAATCATATTTTCTCATAAGTGGAGGACCTGGCATCTCAATATCCAAACCACCATCGATTGATTCCTTCAAGGAGTAGACACCAAACCAATCCGACATAATGGTACCGTTCCACTTCCACTCTTCTCTCAAGACATCGTTCAAAAGATATCTAGAGTTGGAAACGTGTTCTCCATTAACCTTGTTGTAACATGACATGATGGCCCTTGGGTTTGAGTCTCTAATAGCAATTTGAAATGGCAACAAATAGAGTTCCCTCAAGGCTCTTTGCGTGACAACGGAGTTGATTGAGTTTCTCTCATCCTCCAAATCGTTACAGACGTAGTGCTTCAACGTGGCGGCAATTCCTTCGGATTGCATACCGTTGATAACAGCAGCAGATGCGAAACCCGACAAAACTGGGTCTGGCGAGTAACTTTCAAACCCACGGCCTCCCAATGGCGACCTCTGGATGTTGGCCGTTGGCCCCAAAATGACATGAGCACCCTTATACTTCAGCTCAATGGCCATCAACTTACCCAGCTCCTCCAAAAGCTCCTTGTTGAACGTCGAAGCCAAGGCGGTACCGCATGGGAAGCACGCTGATGGCGTACCGTTAAAAAACTTGGTACCTCTGATACCGTTTGGTCCATCCGAAAACCTCAACGATGGCACGCTCAATCTTGGCACAGCCGACGTGTGCCAAAAGTCGATACCCGAGAGCAACTTGACCTTCTCGTCCAAGGTCAACTGCGAAACGATCGATTCAATATCAAATGACTCTGCCATATTCTTGTACTTTTTGTTTTTTTACTATTATATATACGCTTTATGAACACCAAGCTTGTTCCTAAATTACCAGAATGTAACAAACTTGCTTGCAAAGAAATACACAACTTGCTCCACAATCCCCACAAAAATGCGGAAATCACAACTACTTTATATCTGTTTTTTGCTTCTCGGTCTCGATGCAAAGATGTACGTGAAACGTCGAACTTCTCCATGTTTGATCGACTGCCTTCCCCGGATTATTCGCAATTTTTCACAATAATCCGCGTCGTCGCAACTTATACTGGAAAAATGCTTGTGACACTATTATCCTCCGTGTCAGAACGTGTCACATTTCGGTGAATTGAAAAAAAAGCGGCAAAACAAAATCAACTCCGGCAAAATAAAGCTAGGTGGAAAAGGGGGTTAAGTACCAAGGTGTTTAAGAGTGGAAAATTGTGAGTACCAGGCAAGCAGGGTTTTGTTGATCAATTAGCGGGATTTGCAATTGTTGATCTTGGATGCTAGGTTGGGATGCTTGACTTTGAATTGGGATCAAGAAAGGGATTTACTCACTCAAAAAAAAGGTGTTCGGGGCATGCCAGCCTGTACCAGTGACAAAAAATAGAAGTGCTGAATAGGAGAAAGAAACTATTGTACTAACATGAGCTTTTTTGTAGAAATAGAGTTTAAAATTGACTAATCTAAGTATCCTATAACTGGGTTTGGGATCGTAGCAGCGGCGGAGGTGGATGGACCTACTTGAAGATATTCTTGTTTGCGCTTTGCGAATACTCCAAGTCATCCTCGATCTTTTCGACCCAATCCACAACGATTCTTACGAATTCGTCTGGCTTTTCACTTATCAACCAGTGGCCAGCATCGACATCTTTCACCTCAAAGGCCGGGAAAAATCTACCTATCTTGTCCAAAACGTCATCTGCAATGTACGGAGAATGCTCGCCTCTAATGAACAACGAAGGCCCCGTCCATCTTGTCACCTCTGGGTCAAATGGGAAATCGCTGATGTGGTCCAAGTTTTTGATTATGATGTCCAAGGGAACCTTGGAGACCATTACTGGCTCGTCTCCCGTGGCCTTTGGGTTTCTCTTGAGGTTCGTCATGAGAAACTGACGGACCGGCAACCGGTCCTCGACTTCACTCAAGACTTTATCTGCTTCTTTTAAACTCTTGATCACTGGTCTTTTGGTGGTGATTTTTTCTAGTTGACGAGCGTATACTCCAAATTTACTAAAGCCCGTAGAACCTCCTGTATTGTCCATTGGTGCATTGTCTACACTTATTATCAGTGATGGTAATTCTGGACGTCTCAACGACACCGCCATTATCAGCTTTGCCCCCATACTATGGCCAATCAAAATTGGGTTTTCGAGCCCAAGATTCAAGCAGAACGCTTCAATATCAGCTGCCATTGACGGATAATCATGTCTGTTTGTATGTGGCGATTCGCCAAAGTTACGAAGATCTAAGCAGTAAACATCTCGATTCAATAGTTTGGCCAAATGTCTCGAGACTGTTCGGTTATTCGACTTACTTCCAAATAATCCGTGCAGAAATACAATTGGATGCCCCTTCCTGGTGGCGTGGAACCTTTCCTCTGGTGAATGTTTGTCAAAAACCAACGGTACCGTATCGATTTCCAAATCTAGTGAGTTGGAAAAATCACGGGTAGAATGTGAAGCGTAGCTCTTTGCTGTTCCATCATACACTGGATAGGACGATAAAAACCTCCTCGATGTTGAAGGCAAAATCGTTTTAGTAAAGGTCTTGGTAAGGAACATTATATTGCCTGTTTTCATTCTGGGAATTGGAATAGTGGTGTTTCTCTTGGTTCTTTTTTTGCTGGTTTTTTTCCAACACCCGCGGAACGTTGTAAACATCTTCTCCCAAGTCAATATCAAATAGACGAAATATCACAACGCTGAAGTCAAACTAGTCTTCCAAGACAGACCTTTGGTACATCTGAAAAACATGAAATGGAGCTAAAAAAAGGTCAGTATTCTCATCTTTTTACACATGAACCTATGAACTGAGGAATGTAATTATGTTTGATTGAAACATATCGATTTAAATATTTAGTTGCAAACAAAAAAGAACAGGGTACCCAACACAAGCGGAAAAACCTTTAAACGCCGTAGAACAATATACAAAAACAAAGGAACCAACTCTAGATATAAACTTTTGGTAGCAAAATCACAGAATAAATTCAAACATCAACAGCATCCATACTTTTTTGTGGATGCATTGAAGTCATTGGTTATATCAATATTATCAAAGTTAAGCATACTTTGATTTTCATCAAGCCTCTTCAATCCAACCTCAGTTACTCTTAAAAACAATTTTTCCACGTCGAGATAATTCTTAGCTGTGATTTCAACAACATCCAATTTTACTTCCTCTATCAAATCGTGTAGATCAATATTCTCGCTTGCATACTCCCTCGCCTGTCGTAGTGAGATCTGCCTCGATTGGTGTTTATCTGCTTTGTTTCCAACAATCAATATTCCAGGTTTGGCAACGTAGCAGTTCTCAATAAAATCCTTGATCCATTTGTTCAAATGGTGGAAACTGTCAGAGTTGGTGATATCATACACTAAAACTGCAATATCACAACCTCTATAGAAAGTCCTTGTGATTGAGTCAAACCTCTCTTGGCCTGCAGTGTCCCAGACTTGTAAATTCGTACCGTTCACACTTGTCGTCAAATAATCTCCCCCTATTGTTGCCCTATATGCATTGGTAAAGACGTGATGGATGAATTGACTTCTCAATGAAGTCTTACCCACTGATGCATCTCCTAGTAGTATCACCTTGAGTGTCTTGTTATGTGTGTTGTTATTGATATCCACCAGCTGATAATATGTGGATGTCATTGATTGATGAGATACAGTATACGACGCTTTAAATGCACAATCCAAGAGTGGAACCCGTCAATCAACCTTTGATATGTATCCTAGGGTTTCAAATGGTAAACATTCTCTTCAACATTATCGTAGTGCAATTTGTATTAAATCTCATTTTTTGTTTTCTTAGTCTTGGGTAACTTTATGGCAAAAATATTTAGACGCCAACATATAGGTTCAACTTTGATAAGAACATAGCTCATTCAAATTATTGTTAATTTCATATTTGAGGACATTTCATAAACTTAGAAGATGAAGATTTACTATATTGGTATTTTGAGAAACAAAGAAGGTACAAAAACCCTTGAATTAACTTCCGCAAGAGATGTTTCGTCATTTAGTTTTTTTGAAAGAGCAAGGTAAGTAGCAGTACTCTCATACTCCAAGTACGGCATGGGTATATACTAACACTCAACCTTGTATAGTGTAAACCAATTCATGACGTTCTTTGCCGAAACCATTGCTGGTCGTACTGATCCAGGCACAAGGCAAAGTGTTGAAGAAGGGCAATCATATGTCGGTCATGTTTATGCCAGAGCAGAAGGTGTAGCAGCCTTCGTCATTACAGATAAAGAATATCCAGCAAGACCTGCACATTCGTTGTTGAACAAAATATTGGAAGAATATATCTCATTACATCCACCTTCAGAATGGTCACAACTGGAACAAACCTCCTCACAATTCTCGATGCCTGAGTTGAACAAGTACATCTCACAATACCAAGACCCTGCGCAAGCAGACTCCATTTTAAGAGTTCAACAGGAATTGGACGAAACAAAGATTGTTTTGCATAAGACCATCGAGAGTGTTTTGGATAGAGGTGAACGGTTGGATACGTTGGTTGATAAATCAGAAGCATTGAGTGCAAGTTCGAGGATGTTCTACAAGCAAGCCAAAAAAACCAACTCATGTTGTATCATTATGTGATAATTTCAATCCACATTTGGTATAAGTTATTTTCCAATCTCAATCTGTTATTGCTAAGGTGAAGAGCTGTTTTTTTTTTTCTTTCTTCGCTCGACGGCCATAATCATCTTTTACCAATATTTGATTTAATGAGAGTTACTAATAGCACTTCTGCCAACCTTTTTACTGGTGAGACCTTTCCATAATACTACAAAATATATAATTTGCTCTTTTCCTGACCTGATCTACATTTTTATGATGTAAAATTAGTTCTGGTAGTTCTTGTTCTCCTTTATTTCCATTTACATGCTCAACTTATTCGACAATTACTACCTCACTTTAAATCAAATCGAATCATCTCTCTTAATACTATAGTTTACAATTTATTGGGAATTGAGAAAAAAACAAAGGAAACGAATAAACAAGCGAATAAACAAACAAGGGGAAATTCAAAACAACACATGATTGGCATGGTTTAGTGTACAAAATACATTTTAACGAAACAAACTAGTGTTTACGTACATGATTCTTAGCCTCCAAGTATTTACCAACTGTATCCCACATTATTCTCGATGCTTGAACGTTTTTATTTTTCTGGTTTGGATCGTTGGCGTTTGTTGAAACAGGCAAAGAATACAAATTTCCCCAACTCTTTAATGCATCTGGAATTCTACCCCTTGGATCAGTTGTAACATAAAATCCTGGGAATTTTCTGAACAATTTTGTAGGGTCACTTTCTGGATAACCTTGGAATTGCCACTGCTGGCCAGTGGTGAATATGCCAACGACTCTGTTCCAATACTCTGGTTTCGTGAAAAACTTTTTAGGGTTATCAATGATAAGAAAGTTGATAGAACCTAAATTTCCACCTAAATCTTTTTTGATCATTGCTGGTTCCTGATTGTTCGTGGAAGTGGACTGGTTGAAAGTACCTGTTGAAAGAAATTCCTTCGCATTGCTCATGTTCAACAACGCAGAAGCTGATGGTGATAAGATAATGATTGGAGGTGCCTTCCTATTCGATGTATGGGAAGAAGATGATGATGACGTATTATTGCTAGATGATGATCTTACGCTATTCTTCTTATGTTTTAGTTCCTCGATTATCTTTGTTTGCGTTAATTTGATCAAATACGAGAAGTCGTCTTTACCTCTGTAGTCATTTTTTACCTCCCGCTCATTGTTTTGTACCTCTTGAGCTAATGGGTCAAGTTTAAGTTTTTTGGCTGATGTTCCATCTTCAGTTACCTGGGTTGCTATTTCTGTTGATGATTCTTCTGTCAATATTGGTATCAACTTTTGTCTTTGTAAAAATGAAAAAATGGTCTTGATGTTTTTCTTATTTGCCAATTGAATATAATCAGACGATGGTAAGCTGTTGTTAACAAAAGCAAAATATATATCTCTTAAGCAAACCTCGTCGTCAAACAAATTCAAAAACGATGTATTGATATCAACTATTTCATTCTCATTGATTTTTAAAAACTTGATGTCATCAATATCGGTTGATTCTGTCTTCTCTTTAGTTTCTCCCAAAGGAGCTAAAGTCTTTTTGATTATTGCATCTCTCAAGGAAGCCAAAGTAAGTGTCATGATATGCTTTATCTTAGAGATGATGGTATACTTGTGAAGTAGAATAATTTGATACTTAGTATGACATTTATGTTCGAAAAATTGTTGAACATTTCTGAACACTTTTTTCTACAGGTCGAAACCGCATTTTTTTTGCAAGATTCTATTAATCCATAAGATAAATCTTCAAATGCTAATGCCCTGGAGTGAGACAACAAGATATGCTTGGTAAACGGTATGTGAGGCTAGCACTAGCTAAGCCAACTCTTGTAAGGTTTTCTTCAACATCAAAGGAACAAATACAATCGACCTCAACCTCAAACTTAGCAATTGCTACCAAGCAACAGCTCTACATGATAGATTCCATGTCCCCTGGATCCATATTCTTCTTGCCAAATGGAACGAAATTGATAAACAAATTGATCAGCTTTATGAAATTGCAGCAGAAGAAGCAAAATTTCGAAGAAGTTATAACCCCATTGATCTATAAGAAGAAGTTGTGGGAAATAAGTGGGCATTGGGAAAACTATAAAGATGATATGTTCAGGGTGGAAGGAAATGACTTATCGAAAGATGATTTGACTGAAGATAACCAATATGGGTTGAAACCGATGAATTGTCCAGGGCATTGTTTGATTTTCAATAGGTTTGACCGATCGTATAACGAGTTGCCAATCCGATTATCAGATTATTCTTCGTTGCATAGAAATGAAGCAAGTGGTGCATTGACCGGGCTAACAAGGGTTAGAAGATTTCATCAGGACGATGGTCATATTTTTTGTACTCAAGAGCAGATTTCTGACGAAATTGACAAAACTTTAAAGTTGATAAAATTGTCATATAATGTATTTGGGTTGAACAATTATGAACTATTTTTATCAACAAGGCCGACAGATCATTATATAGGTAGTTTGGATGAATGGAACTTGGCAGAAGATACTTTGAAGAAAGTTCTTGATAATACCTCAACTTGTTGGTCCATCAGAGAAGGTGATGGGGCATTTTACGGTCCAAAAATCGATATTTTGTTAACCGATAATTTTGGCAAGAAACATCAAGTAGGTACAATTCAGTTGGATTTCCAGTTGCCTCAACGATTTGACTTGAAATATAGAGACTCAAAAGATTTATTGCAAAAGCCAATAATGATTCACAGAGCTATATTTGGTTCATTGGAGAGGTTTTTGGCTTTGTTAATCGACCATTATCAAGGTAAATGGCCGTTTTGGATGAACCCACGTCAGTGCGTTATTTTACCTGTCAACAATGAAACTCATTTGAAAAGGTCATTGGAAGTTCAAAAGGAGTTGAGTGGTGAAGTTGTAGATGAAGATTTCGTTAAACCAACTAAGTTGACCAATTTTCTGTTTGACTGTGATGTCGATGCCAGAGGTGAAACCGTCGGTTTCAGAATAAAGGATGCTATTAGCAAAGGGTATAGCTATATTGTTTTGATAGGTGATAAGGAGTTGGAAAGTGGAAGTATTAGTGTCAGATCTAGAGATGATAGAAAGATCAGGGTTATGAGGGTCGAAGAGACCATCAACTTGTTCAAAGAGAAAGAGAATAATTACGAATGATTGCTTGTATATAAAACATCAAAACTATTACTCAGTTATTTAATCATCGTAATATAACTCCCATACACCATAACTTCAAAAATTCTTGAATTTTCTCCTTCTTTTCTTTGCTCTTTTTGGTTGATGAGAAATCCGTATCGCACATTTGACTGATCAAATCAGCTTCAATTGAATAGAGAAGGCGTTGGATTTGTTTTGCCAGAAAGACAGACTTATCAATAATATAGTTCCTAGATGATTCGGAGGTTGGGGTTTATGGGATCGAGAAATGTGATACGTTGCGGATCCAGTGTTCTTTCAAGCAGAATCATCGTACCCCATGTATTGTCATCAAATCTCAGCAGGCATCTGTTACATCCAACCATAAGTTCAGCGTATATGGCTCCATTGAATAGAAGATACTATGTATCGACTCCTCCGCTACCCGCCAACAAACCTGAGCTACCGAAAGATGTGAAAAATTCAGAAAAACCAATATCAAAGAGAAACTCCGTCACTCGAGAAGAATTGTTGAAGATGGCTAAAAGTTTACCACAGAAGTTGTATATCAAATTGAAATGGTCAACCATAAGGAGTCTGAGGCCTTTCAACTTTGATGACTTTAGCGCTTTTTTCTCGTGGTTGGTTATTGGAAACATTGCATTATTCATCATCGGTACGACAACTTTTGTTTCATTGGTATTGTATACCATAAATACAGTTTTTGCCCAAGAATTTGTTGCAAGGACATTGGGTAATTTTATAACAAAAAACAGTAAGTTGACCGTTGTCTTTGAAAGTGCTATTGTTCCAAGTTGGCGAGATAGCAAGATTTGCTTCAAAAGATGTTTCGTCAGCAGAAGACCCAGAAATAAAAAGTCCTTTGAAAAGGGTTCCCAAAAAAACGCCATTGCAAATGCTGCTGCTGCTGCTGCTGCTTTGAACAAAGGTATTGACAATGACTATAAAATCGATAGCTACAACGAAGGTGACGATGAATATGATGATGGTAACTATACGCAATTTGATTTATCAGTCGAAGAGATAAGTGTGTCATTATCCTTTAGTAAGTGGATGAATGGTAGAGGTATTATCAAGTCTCTTGAAGTCAAGGGAATGAGAGGTGTGTGTGATAGGACTCATGTCCATTGGGCAGAAGGTGATTTGGCAACCAACTATAAAAATGTTTATCAGCCAGGAGACTGGGAAATTGAAGGTTTCAAAATGGAAGATGTATTGATCACGTTGATGCAACCTGACAATTTTAGAGTTTTCAACTTCAGTATATTCAACTGTGACTTACCGCAGTTGCGTAAAAACTGGCTTTACTATGACTTGTTGAATGCAAATAATATGTCTGGATCATACGATGGCTCGTTGTTTACAATTCACAAAAGACAAAAATTTAATGATTTTAACGAAATTGATGATTTTGATGATGATGGTGGTGACAAACCAAAAGATGGAAAAGGACATGATCCATGGAAAAGAGTAACGAGATTGAGAGTTGATAATTTGAACATAGATCACTTAAATTCTGGCATGGAAGGACCGTTTGGGTGGATCTCAAGTGGTGGTGTTGATATGATTGGTGATATAATGGTTCCGAAAGATGAAAACATGAATATAAAAGAGTTGGTACAGACGATAACGAAGAGTATCGCCAAAGAAACAAGCCGTTATTACCATTCGAATAAGTACTATCACAATCATCATCATAGCAACAAAATCCCGACCGAATTGGAAACGGAGCAAGCTTTAATCAAAAAGGACTTGTCCAAGTATTTTGTACTTGACTTGCAGATACGGTTGACTAATGTCAGAGCCGCTGTTCCATATGTCACACCCGAACTATCGTATGTCAATAGTGCATTGATCAGACCAATTGTTGGGTACATCAATTCGAGAAAAACATTTATTACCGTTAAGTGTCAAATAATAAAGAAACTTGAAGACTTTGATGGAGCTTGGACTGTGTATGATTCCCTTTTGATGGATGACATTAGTGCTGAGGTATATGATGCTTTCGCGAATTATGTTGCAAATGAAGAAGAAAGAAGTAGGAGAATGAAGAAGATTAGTTTCTGGTCCATGCAGTTCTTGCTACAAATCTTGCTTTGGAGTTTGGGTACTATTGCATAATAAATACTCTTTTTACTACTGAAAAATGATCTTTGAAATAAAGCTCGGAACTTGAAACTTTACTGTCGTCCACAAACAGATTCTACCTATATAAAATATACCAGAAAAAAAAATTGCGACTCTTAAAAAAAAATTGCAACAAAAAAAATATTAAAAGATGGAACAAACCAAAGTTGCTGACCAGTGAAATCATTGTAACTTGATTGTTGATAAGCTATTCCAGATAGTGCTCTTTTGTCATTTATTGTGCAAAAAAAAGGATTACATAAGTCTAGTTCATTTTAACCAAGTCGATCAATATAATTCTATCGAGCTTTATGACAAATTATAAAAACTTGTCATTTCCATCATTTTCCACGTTTGCATTAGATAGAAGCACATTCACATTAGCTAAAGTTATCATTGTTTTGCAGTTATTTGTCTCATCGGTCACTGCATCAACTAATCGTTTGATTTATAATAACGAGTATTATTATAAGTATTTAGAAGAACAGCCACAAGAGACATTTTTGAAAAAACTAGCTTTCAAATTGGAGAAACTATCGTCACATAAGTTGTCTGCAAGCTCTTGGAGTTATATAATAGTTGCCGTCACCACATCATCATTAATCGCTTTAACCGCCCATTATTTAAGTGACTCACAGGCACCAACAGTAGGAGAGAAAATCAGCTTTTTTGCAAAGTCAATAATGAATAGCTTCTCAAATGGAAGAAGTAGGATCACACAAGGTCCGTCCTCTCAAGATCCGAAGTACAAAGCAGCTTATGACATAGCTTTGAGATCGGGTGCTATTGGTGGATTGGTCAATGACAGTAATTTTTGCTTTATGAACTCAGTTTTGCAAAGTTTAGCATCGTCAAATGAGTTTACAAATTTTTTGAGTTCATATACCGGGGACGAAAAAAAAATCTCAGAAATTGATAAAGGAGATAAACTGAGATTCTCTAAGAATCTTAGAATCTTGTTGTCCAAAATCAATAGTAGACATCATAATAAGAAGCCGGGATATTATAAAACAATGCCGTTGATAAGAGCCCTATCCAATGGCTCAAACGATAACTTCATTTCTGGATATGAGCAAGAAGATGCTCAAGAGTTTTATCAGTTGGTCATGAAAATTGTAGAAAAAGAATTTGGAAAAATCTCATCCGAAGAAAATCAGAATGCAAGTATAAAAAAGAAAGAGCTTGTGCCATCTGACATGTTTGTCGAAAGAACATCAGAGATGATGTTTGGATTGGACAGTTTAGGCTCGTTGGGTAATGTGTATGTTCCAGCCATTCAGATAGATCCAAACTACATCAACCATGAAAATATGGTTTATCCTTTGAAATTGGTAACGCCTGTTGACGGTTTAACTGCTGAAAGAATTGGATGTATGTCGTGTGGTGAGATTGGTGGAATCAGATATTCAGTAAATAGTGGATTGGGCTTGAATTTAAGCGCATCCATGAAAAACTCGTGTACTTTACAAGAATTGTTGAACGACTGGATTAGTCCCGAAATTATTGATGATGTTGAGTGTAATAGATGTGGTTTGATGCAAATTCATAAAAGTTTAGAAGACCAATTGACTTCCATCACAAATGACAAGTTAGCAGAAGCTGTCAGATCAAGATTGAAAGAAATTGAAATTGAGTTGAATAAGCCTATAATTGATGATGAAGCTTACAGAAGATTGCATACCAAAAACATGGTTCAAAAATCAAGAAAAACAAAGCAGATTTTCTATAGTAGGCCACCGCCTTTGTTAACAATTCATATTAACAGATCAGTTTTTGATCCGAGAACATATACCATTCGAAAAAATAATGCTCAAGTTGAGTTTCCAATGAAGTTAGACTTGAGTGATTACGTTGCTGAATGTAAAGACATTAACATGGATGCCAGATTGGAATTTAGAAAGCAAGATGAGCTTAGGAGGCAGCAATTAGAAGATGATGAATACGAAGATCTTACGCTGGACTTACCTCATTTAAATCTTGATAATACTGAGGCTTCTGATCACTCTGAAGAATCATACGAAATGGTGGATAATGAAGAGGAACATAAGGATCAGTCCAGCTCCGAATCTCAAGAAGAGGAAGATATTGATGAACATGACGAGAGACCTAAACAGGACAAGTTGGGTAATGACATTGTGTATTCGGATGAAGAGTCTGTTGCTGGTGACGACGATTCGGATGATGAGGAGTTCTTGCCACAGAACTTGAACCGTTCAGGAAACACCTTTTCACACTCAGAAGGGACTTGTGAGACTGCCTCCCCACAAGAACTTATTTCATCAACTGATAAAATTGAAATACCAACCGGACCGCTAACTTATTCCTTGAAGTCGGTTATTTCACATTTTGGTACTCACAACTATGGTCATTATATTGCATTTAGAAAGTATAGAGGAATCTGGTGGAGGGTGAGTGATGAAACTGTCAGGGTTACTACTGAAGAGGAAGTTTTGTCATCAGGAGGAACATTCATGCTATTCTATGAACTAAGCTCTAGAAATGATGAACAAGATGGATTTTCATTCGATGAGAACCATCTACAAAGCTCTGCTGAAAGTTCCACCATTATCAATGGGAGCTCTGAAGAAGACAGCGGAATCCAGGACCTTATGAAGAATCAGTATAATCCGGCATCTGATCCAGAAGAGGGAAATCACCTCACAGAAGTTGAGTCCGGAGATGATGCTAGCAGCAATGAGCAAAACCCTTTTGATGATGAGAATATTGTTGAGCATGTCGAAGATCAAAGAGAAGAAGATGATGAAGAAGAAGAAGGAGATGATGATGATGATGATGAAACAAATTGAAAATCGACTATTATGGCTATTTTGTGAAGGGTGGTGTGGTACAACTGCATTTAACTGCAAATAATACATTTACAAACCATTGAACGAAGGGAGAAAAAACGATGCCTTGTTTTCTGCTCGTTTTGATTCAAAATATTCAACTTTTTATAATTTGCTCTGTATCAGTATTGTATACGTGTAGTACTAATGGATCTATCGTTTTGAATCACTTCATTCATATGCTTTCAGGTTACTTGACTTTCGTACTGAGACGAAAAGCTACAAATGAAAAACAGTAGTAAACTGATCTCCTCAATGAGCTTTTGATTCAAGAGTTTTGAAAAATGAGGCCCAAATCGTTAAATGTGGCACGAAGGGTGTTGTCAAGATACTCAAATGGTGCAAAATTTCAACTCAGTCTCACTCTAACTTATGAGAAGACGAGTTTAATTACTTGTGTCGTTGGTACCGCCTTGATTTATAATGATAATATATAACTCTTAGATATATTTCAGATGAAAAAATGAGATTTTGCAAGGTGGAAAGCGACTTTCATTTAACTTGATTGCCTTAATCAGGCATCTCACAATTATCAGTAGATTTTTTTATGGCTTACAGTGGTGAATTTAATGGATCAGGCTCAGAAGTGAGTTATGCAAACGATGTTTCAATTCTCGGATAAACTTGGAGCATGACGTGAGAATTCATATTGACTTGATGATTTTTGACCAAGATATTGTACTCAGTTCAGTTATGCTGCAAACCATTGGAATGGGGGCAATGGGCAGGTTAAAATTTATGAAGCATTTGTATCAGCCATACCATCTGAGAATATCTTTTACTACACATATGTCTTGTTTAACTACTGGATTCAAGCAAGACGGCACAGGATGGCAAAACCTAATTAGCGGCCATCTAAAAGTTATAGGATCAATGCATTCCAGGTAAAGGATTTTGTCATGAGATAAACATTATCGATAGAAGAGAAAGTTTATTCTACGTTCAATAGTTCTTGTGTATATCGTTAGTAGAAGTGCACTTAATGAGTCATCTGATCTGATGTAAGTAAAGGCTTAGACGAAATTGACTAAAAGCAGTTAAGACCCTTTTACCAAACTAAGGTTCAAATAACTGCTTCTAAGCAGACTTGTAATGCAACGTGATTTCCTTCTGGTTGACAACCAGCTTGTATTCAATGATGTACTTCAAAGTAGTAGTGTTTTGGGTACTAATAGAGTTTGTTTACGTTTTCCCGTTTTTGGCAATTTGAGATCTGGGGGTCCCTGTTCAGCAGAAACTTTACATGTATGTATCTTAAGATCTAAGAAAATTACATATTTCATTTCGTGGTATTGCATTCGATAAATTGAATCAAACTTTTCCAAGCCAGAACTGTTCAAAACTTACAAGTTCTTAATACCTGTAAGTAAAAGAAGTTTGAGGCAATTTCAAAGTAAACAACCGCTACAGTATGGAGGAGTTGCAGTTACCGTGTTTGACTGTAGCCCTGTATTCCTGGTCTGGTGAGCAGAAGAATGATTTGGGAATGATCGAAGGAGACATTATTGAGGTTTTGGATTTCAATGATGGTAAATGGTGGTATGGTAGGCTCAAGAGAAATAAGATGGAAGGATTGTTTCCTAGCAACTTTGTGCGGATGTTGGAGACCAAGATAAACCCTTCAACATCAAGGGCATCATTGGTGAAATCCACCTCAATGTCAAACTTTGATTTCCCTTTGTCGAAATTGGAAAAGTCAACGAGTGCTGCCAATATCCCATCAATGAAGACGAAAAATACATCGCAAGCAAGGTTACCACATTCAATTTCAATGCAGCAAGTCAATGTCAAAAAAGATCTGTTCAATGAGTCGTTTGAATTTTATAATAGGAGTCCAGTACCTCAGAAGTTGAAAAAAGCGGGTTCAGATTTGTCAGGATTTACGGAGACAACGAGTTCCAAGAAGGGGCCTGAATCTCCAAGATATCAGTATCAGGATGTTAGCTTTCAGTCCATTGCAAGTGAAGAATCAGACGATGATGACAATGATGACGATGATTCTCCTCCTCAACCACCTCCGAAATACTTGAAATCAAGACTTTCAGGATATAATACAAATTCAGCATCAGAAGATAGTTTAATGTCAGAAGGTTCAAATGAAACACCCATCACCAGATCGAATGTTGGAAGCAACTCGATGTTGAAGCAGATGCATCAGTTAAGATTGTCCCAGCAAGACTTTCCGGCTGAATTTGGTGATTCACAAAAATTGAATGGAAGTGTCAATTATCATAACTACTCAACAATGTCTACTGACACTGAAAAATCTTCCTACTTCGGACACTCAAACTTCAGTGCAACTTCCGCTGGTTCTTTTGCAAGGCATAAGTATCAACGAGAAATTGATGAAAGAGACACAAAAATTGCACAAATTCAAGAACAAGGCGGCTTCAACCAAGCCGATAGTGATTTGCAAAAAGAGATTTTTGGCATGGTTAATGACAAAAAATCATCAAAACATCCAAAATTTTTCAAGAGGTTGATGAGACAATCACCATCTTCGAATGAATTGAGTCTTGATCTGAAGATTCATTCTGGTGTTACACACTCTGTATCATTACAGGATTTGAGTTACCCTGCAAAAAAAACGATTGATTTGACTGGAGATGATGAACACCCAGAAGATTCAAATTTGCAAAGAACGAGATCATTAACCTCCAGAGAAAAGACAATTAGAGAGAAAAATTCAATGGAAAGTAATCCATATTTGATCTTGAAACCTTACAAGGACATCGACAATAACATCAATAGAAACGAAATAATTCATCAACCTAGATATAATATAGATTCATACCAGCTATATCAAGTGGATAAGTTTATCAAGATGATGAAGTTTGATAAGTATGATACAATTGAAAAAATAACAAAACAAATTGGTGAGAGATTTTCTTCTGATTTGGAAATATTCAGAGCAATTTATGTCTTCTGCACAAATGAATTCAGGATAATAGATCCTGAAGTCGAAGAGAAAATGGACAAAAGAATTCCACCAAATTTGACTGATGTTGTGTTTTCAAGAAAGGCTTCACCTTATCAATTAGCTTGGTTGTTCAGATTGATGGCCTACTCGTTAAATTTGAAAACAGATATAGTGTTTGGATATTTTAAACATCCTTTGAGAGATCACTATCAGATCAATAATTCATCAGTGTATGACAAACTCGATACCAATCATACATGGATATCAGCCTTGGTTGAAGGTGAATGGAGATTCATCGACGTCGTCATGGGTAATTCCAGATCTGAATTAAACCTCATACTCTATGACAACAATCCTGAAGAAGTCTTCATTAGCAACGAATTCTATTTTATGGCAAAACCCTTGGAGTTGATTTCAACTCATATACCAGTTGTCATCGATCAGCAGCATATAACTCCTCCAATTGAAACCACAATTGCGCTAGCATTACCATCAACTTTCCCTCCTTTTATCTCCAATGGATTGAAGATTTACAAGTATAATGCGGCACTAACTAGAATGAAAGATTTGGAGTACTCAGTTATCGAATTAGAAGTTCCTGAAGATGTTGAAATTTCTACATCCATCAAATTTGATGATCGCGAAAGTTTTAACCTTTCATTATCACAAGTGTATTGGAAGAGAAAAAAGAGAATTGCCAAGGTGAAACTGATCTTACCACCTAGGGTCTCTGTTGGTTTTATTCAGATTTTCGCTGGTTTGAAAGGTGCACAAGACACAGAAATGATAGTTCATCCACTAGCAATGAGTCTTCCAATATATCATCAAGGAACTTACAAAAGATTTGAATACGTTAAGAGATTCCCAACCGCACAGACATTATCTCAAGATTTGTACATCTCTTCACCTCAGTGTTACGAGTTATCCAAAAATGTTCGTTATAGATTTCACGTCAAAAGTTATTCATCTACCATGTCAAACTCACCGAACTCCATTCGAACAAGAATTGCTATTCAAAGACCAAATGGATCAATTTTGAAGTTTGAAAAGGTTTCAAAGGCTGATGACTTTTCGCTTTCTGAATGGGCCTTGGAGTTTTATGTTCAAGAACTAGGTCAATGGAGAGGTTTGGTTCTTTGTGATGACGGATCCGGTTGGTCTGTATTCTCAGAGTGGAATTGTGTATAATTTATATCAATAAGCATAAAAAAGCTTTCATTTTTTTTCTTCCTCTCTATGCATCACAAATTAGACCTAATTTTTTTTTGTTCTTCCCTTTTGCATTTTTCATCCGTCTTCTTTTTACAGACTTTTCAATTGTACTTATCGTCATACCTCTTTTCATTTCGATTGTTCAACTTCAAGACAGCAGGATGGATTGGCAACTCTAGATAGATGAATTTTTACAGCTAAATTTTCAAACTTATAGAAATTCAAAAAGGAAAGTCAAATAAATGTCCAACTTTGTTATTCTTCTCTCATTAAATAGTCAATAGTGCGGTTCAAATCATTGTTGCTAACAAAAAAAATAAAAAAATTAAAATGTAAATGGTTGATTCAGGAGGGGTTCGAACCCTCGATCTTCTCGGTGTAAACGAAACGTGATGAACCACTACACTACAGAACCATGACCAATTAACAATATGTCAAAATTAGCTGTAGATACCCTAGTACATTAGCAGCTTATTTTTGCCCGACTCAATATTTTGTAAATGCTCTTCGGTGATATCTCAGCATAACATTTAGTCTAAAAAGGTTTAGCTACTCAATATATTGATTGTCATCTCAAAAAAAAAAAAGAAAAAAGAATCAAATGGATCATATTCTCGGTTTATACCAGTTGATGGAAAAGGAATCATTCATCAGTGATTTTTCTTATCCAATTGTTCAATCAATCAACTTTAGGTGGCTACTATGAACCTATATCTATCATAGAATGATTGATATATACAACAAACCAAATTTTGGTGAGGTTTTATTCAAAGACTAAATACTTGGTGGTAGAGATACTACCATCTTAAAACGGTTTTTAGGGGTTGATTAAAACTATTTCAATTAGCTCAGGAGAATTACATCAGCTTATAACCTATGGTAAGAAGTATAAATAATTGATGCCCATTTTCTTGCTATAAGATGTTCACGGAGGTTCTTTTTTTTGGTCTTTGATAAGAAGCAAGTGTTGATGTCATTCTCTTATTCTCTCAGCACAATAGGTAGATAGTTATTTAATATAATTCTTGTCCTTTATAAAACAAAAAAACTTTTCAAATGTAAATTCAATAATGCATCTATTCTCCCCATTTCCTATTTCAGCTCATTCTACCTATGCACCAAAGTTGATTATCAAATATCTAAAACCTGTTCAACTCACAAACATGTAATTTCAAAGTAGTTTCCTCTCTATCTATCATAATGATGGATATCACAACAGTCAAGAGTTCTGAAGTCTCTTTCTTGAATCCGAATACGTAGTGACAGATGTACTGCCATTTTACAACAGATATTAGGGGTTACGTGATTTAAATATCATTAGCTTAAGAGAAATGAAACAGACAATAAGAACTTCATCTGTCAAAGATTGACGCCCTTTCACAGACGATATTTTGATTAGTGCCTTGTTTTCTTTTTTTGCCTTCCAACTTTATGGTTTCATTAACCGAATTAGATTTAGTTAGTTGTCTTTCTTCTGCTATCTTAGCATAACATGTAGCTAGTTATTCAATATAACGATTGTCATTTCAAGAAAAAAGTAGACTTTTTATATTACAATCAGGTCGATAGAGTGCTTTTACCAGTTTTGAAATTTTTTTCTACTAGAACGCATTAAATCCATTACATGAATGTAGTGGAGTTAACATCTCCCTTGATATATAGACAGAAATCAGATAGCTACTCAATGAAGTGCATATTCACTTCTTTGAGTTGTTGAAAACAAGAGAAATGTTAACGAATTACAAAAAACTATTAGATACCTTGTCAAAGGCTTCAGGTTCGGAATATATGTATTACTTTTGAATTTGATATGTGAAATCGAAAATTGCTACTGCGATAAAGAATTAATTGACTTTAATTAATTGGGGATACTTGTTTGCTTTTTGAAATCTTGATTATAAGTTTTTTTTTTTTTGAAATGCTAAACTCGACTCATCATTTACTAAAGTGAAGCTGTACAATTATATGATATGTATCACTCTGAGGATAGCAAAGGGAAACAAAGATCAACAAGTAGTTGATGTGTAATATCCAATATTGTTGCATTAGTTGGGTGGGGGGCTGGAGGAGTGAGATATTCTTTGAGTTGGTGAGGAAATTTGTGATTGTACGGAAGCCATTTTGAATATTGAGAACCATGAAAAAAGTCTGTTCGTTTTTATGTCTCCTAGACTTCTCTCTTATTTCTCGAATAGAAAACACCGAAACTGTTGCAAGTACCAAACCACAGCTGCTGTATTTGTTATAAATCTTGAAAAACAGGTATGTAGGTAGGAGTGTGTTTATTCTTTTAGTGTGCTTGTTCAAAATGACATTTATTTGGCAAATACAATTAGACAAGACCAAAATGACTCTACAGAATTTAATCTACAATCAACCAGTCAACTTTTCTCAACCCATTTTTTTCCAACCATTCGTTACAACTCTTGAAATGGTTACAATTGAAAAAATCACCTCTATATGCACTCAATGGACTTGGATGACAGCTTTTCAAGACCAAAATATTTTCGTCAGGACTTGAACTTTTCCTCAAAGTATCAACTATTTTGATGGCTGGCCCTCCCCATGCAAGAATACACAACTTCTCGTCCTTGGTGTTTTTGAAGAATATCAAATTTTTGATTACACTTTGAGTGAATTTCTCCCAACCTTTTTTCGCGTGTGAGTTTGCATCATGTGCTCTAACAGTCAACACGGTGTTCAACAACAAAATCCCATCTTTAGCCCATTGGATCAAGTTGGCATTCTTCTTGGGAATTTTGAAGTCAGGATAGTCAACCAGTATAGCTTTGTAAATGTTTTTCAACGACGGTGGGATCTTGGTTTTTGGATCTTTAACCGAGAACGCTAGGCCGTGAGCCTGGTTGAAGTTGTGGTACGGGTCTTGTCCTATTATCAAGACCTTAACATTCGATAGTGGCGTTAGTCTTGTCCATGAGTAGATATCCTCCAACTCAGGAAATATTGTTTGCGTCTTGAACTCCACACTCAAAAATCTTTTCAAGTCTAAAAAGTACTCTTTTAAAAACTCTTTGTGGAGCAACTCGAACCACGAATCTTCAATCGTAGTTATTTCCAACTCCAACAACTCTCTTTGCTCCGCAGTTAGCTTTGAGACCCACACCTGCTTATCAAACGACAGGGAAGCTGTCGCCTGCGTCTCACTTATAACACCAGCTTTTGTTTCTTTCGAAACTGGTGTGGTACTGTCCACTTTTTGGAAAAAATCAGTAATTTTGATCTCCAGTTTGATGGCCATTTTCTCCAGAATCTGCTGAACCCAAACAATTCAAAACCACTTCAGGATACACGGGGTAGATGGGTATATAGGTAGATATGCAGCCACCTGACTTACACCCAAGACCCACTTTTTACGTTTACAACACGCGTTAATGTGGTGATGTGCTCTTGACATTTATATTTTTGTCTCAATTTTTCACGCCCTGTGTGACACGAATTCTACTTATCGAAAGTGAGACAGCTATGACACTTTTGTTGTCAATATTCTGTTCGTTTTTCGCTTCTCCACTTTTTAGTACGGAGCGTTACATTTGATAGACACACGCACTCAGAAAAAACTGTTGGAGGTTGTGTAAAGCAATGTGCCCATTCGTCCAAAGAAGAAGGGGCCTAGCTAGATAGCATGAACACCCAAGCATAGTGTATATGGTGAGCGCCTATGCTTACGAAGTAAGAATGTAAAAAGTACTTTCTGGTGGTGTTGGAGGGGAGCGAGGGATGGAGAGATGGGACGCCTTTTCGGGTCGTTGCTTCGCCGTGTGTCACCCTCAAAAAAGATGAAAATTTACTACAAGAAAATTGGGAAATAGAGTGATAAGTGATCTGAGTTTGTGACTGTTCAGTTCCCTCAACGACAGCAGCTCCTTTTCTCCGGTGGGATCAAAGATACCCACAGAAGACAGTGTAGACACACCTGTGCATAAAAAGTCGAGTAAATAACTTGGAGCTGGATCAAAAAAAGCCCACACAGTCCAGTCGAGTGTCCCTACCAGCTTTCGAGACCTCTGGAAACACACACACACACACACGCCCACGCAGAAGACCCACAGAACAGCTCCAAAGTGACGTCCATTATCAACAGCGCACACCTCGATAGCAATATCAGCACCAAGCCCATCACCACCATCAACCAACTCTCAGCCACCCCATCTCCGACCAGCTCGAACTCGCTCTTGAAGTTGTTCAAGTCAAACTCGTTGACCAAAGTCCACACCCGGGTCGACCACATCGAAGACACAGAAACACTAGAGCTCTCCAAACAGCTCACAAAAAGAGAAATCACCTCGTTGTTGGGGAACTGCCCCATCTACAACAGAATCGCTCCGCTGAAAAAGGAGAAGGTCCCGATCAAAGACAAGGCCTTGGGTTTGTTCAACACCAGGCGCCCTCTACTAAAGAAGAAAGCTGCAAAACCCCTGGACAGATTACCCACCACTTTGATAATGACCAACTCACGTAAGTAAAGAACTAACAACTAACAACTCGTAAACCAAAGGGAAAAAGGTAGTGTGGAATATGCAATTAGCCTCGTTTAGGTAATTCATCTCCACTTTTTTTGTGGCCAGAGAGCAACCATTGGGAGCCAGAAAGAGTAGGGAAAAGGAAGCAAAAAAACCAAGAAAAATTGCCAAAAAAAAATCATCATTCATTTTCATGATGGGATGATGGATCGCATAGACATACACAATTGAACGTAACTCAAGAATCACAATAGAGCGAGATCAATCATTCCTAACTAGGGCTATTTGTACAGAGGTCAAAGAGAAAAGCCAAGAAAAGTCTGAGAGATATCAAGAGCCAGAACACAAGCCAAACAAGAGAGGCGGATTCAAGAGTTAAGCGCACACAA
The DNA here is from genome assembly GCA_003706045.2 of Peterozyma toletana. Lineage (NCBI taxonomy): Eukaryota > Fungi > Ascomycota > Pichiomycetes > Alaninales > Pachysolenaceae > Peterozyma > Peterozyma toletana. The sequence continues at coordinate 481,006 of PPKG02000002.1, read as the reverse complement.
AGAAACACAGCGAGCGAAGTAAACAAGCTCAACAATACATCGAAAGCCCCTCGGACCATTGATGAATCAGCCACTTAGCGTTCAATCAACCACATAGTACTGTTTTCCTTCCATCAAAGCCCCAAAAAGCGACTCGCGAAACATATCCAACGACCCAGTCTTATCAGCCATAGCTCCATACCACCCAACCACCCAACCACCTTTTTCCCTTTGATTGTTGTACCTGAGAATCGTAACTAACTAAGATGCCCGAGCATAACAACAATATAGAAACAATCACAGAGACGGTTCAGGATGGCCATACAAGCGAAGACGTGGTAATAACATACACGCAGTCGTCGTCGATGGTTGGCCGTGGGTCATTTGGTATTGTCTACCAGACCACCTTGCTACCTACGAACGAGCCTGCTGCGATCAAGAGAGTGTTGCAGGACAAGAGGTTCAAGAACAGAGAGTTGCAAATCATGAAGACATTAAGACACCGCAATGTTGTCGACTTGAAGTACTATTTCTATCAAAACGACGACAAGGGAGATGTTTACTTGAATCTAGTTTTGGAGTTTGTCCCTGAGACGTTATACAAGGCATCTCATGCATATGTTTCGAAAAAAAAGTATATGCCCATCTTTGAAGTTAAGTTGTACTCGTACCAACTTTTGAAATCGTTACAGTACATCCACTCATTAGGAATCTGCCATAGAGATATCAAGCCACAAAACCTTTTGGTGAACCCATCCACCGGAATATTGAAGCTTTGTGATTTTGGTAGTGCCAAAAACTTGATACCAACCGAAGGTAACGTTTCATATATTTGTTCCAGATACTACCGTGCTCCAGAGTTGATTTTTGGTGCTTCAAACTATACAACAAAGATTGATTTATGGTCAGCGGGTTGCGTCATTGCAGAATTGATCTTAGGGCAACCTTTGTTCCCGGGCGAAAGTGGAATAGATCAGTTGGTGGAAATCATCAAAATATTGGGTACTCCCACCAAAAGTGATATTCAGCTGATGAATCCGAGTTATATGGAGCACAAATTTCCAATAATAAAATCCATACCATTGGCCAAGATCTTCAAAGACAATTTAGACTTGGGCTTGGTTGGTTTGTTGAACAGCATTTTGGTGTATAGTCCAATCACCAGAGTCGATGCTGGGAACTCAATGGAGATGGTAGTTTTCGATGAGTTGAAAGAAGAAGGGAAGTTGTTCAATGGCTGTTTAGTCAAAGATATTATTTCATAAAGTATGCATGATCAGCCCTGTTGGTTATTTTTATTCCTTTCGTGTTTCTGTTTTTTCACTTGTCGGCCACTTTAGATCTTTATATGTTTTCGATCAATATCCTTTTCTTCTCGTATAATCTGTTACTCTTCATTTTTTTCACTCTTATACCGAAATGATGATGCTCCCATGTTGAAGAACACCTGTATGATTTTTTTTTCTGATACATATTTTTCCTTTTCCACTATTCTTCTCTTTTGTTCTCTTAAATGATTTATGTTTTAATAAGTTTATGATTTGCGAAGTAACTCATTCTAAAGTGAAGTCGTTTAATTGGCCAATGCTCCGAAAAAACAAATGTGTCAGTCCGCGGATTTCAGCCTTGCCATTTTGATAAACCCTTAAATTCTATAAGTTATCCTGCAAATAATAACTTTACAAAAAACCGATATTATCTCTTTTTGGTAAGGCAACAACCCTGAAAACAAAGAAGAAGAACGAGACCATCAGGCAGCGACATGGCTATCCTGACATCGAAAGTCGCAGGAGTAACAGCTGGAGGAAATCCGCTAATCTACAACTCATCAAATCCAATTACATTCTTTCTTTTCCAAGCCATAATTATCATCATATTATGCCAGTTGGTTCATTACCCATTATCCAAAATTAACCAGCCAAAGGTCATAGCTGAAGTCATAACTGGTTTGCTTTTGGGTCCTTCGGTTTTGGGTCATATTCCCCACTATACAGAAACCGTGTTCCCAACTGCACTGACTCCAGGATTAACACTCGTCGCTAACCTAGGATTATTGATGTTTTTGTTTTTGATTGGAATGGAGGTTGACTTGCCATTTATTAAGAAAAATTTGAAGATTGCAATTAGTGTTGGATTGGTGAATATGGCTATTCCATTTGGCTTAGGTTGCATAATAGCCATCGGGTTATACAACGAGTATTCCCCTGACACGAAGTTTACCACTTTTATGGTTTTTATAGCTGTTGCTATGAGTATTACTGCATTTCCAGTGTTGGCTAGAATATTGACTGAGTTGAGATTGTTGCAGGATAGGGTTGGTACAATTGTGTTGGCAGCCGGTATCACGAATGATTTGCTCGGTTGGATGTTATTGCTGTTGAGTATAACATTGGCAAATGCAGATAATGGTGTTAATACCGTATACATATTATTATTGGTTATAGGTTGGATTATCTTTTTATGCTATCCTATAAGATTCATCTTGAAATTCATCTTGACCAGATCAAATGATTTAGCAAATGGTCCTTCCCAGTTCGGAATAATGTTAGTTATTGTGATGGTATTTATGTCTTCATTCTACACCGACATGATTGGTGTTCATCCAATTTTTGGTGCATTTTTGATGGGTGTTATTGTACCAAGGGACAACGGCTACGTTATAAAGTTCACTGAGAAAATTGAAGAGTTGGTTAACGTTGTTTTGATCCCCTTATATTTCGCCATTGCTGGTTTGAAATGTGACTTATCATCGTTGGATAGAGGTGTGGATTGGGGATATATTGTGGGAATCATTTCCATTGCCATGTTTGGTAAGATTTCTGGTGGACTTATCGCATCCAAGTTCAATGGGTTGTTTTGGAGAGAGTCTTTGTCTGTTGGTGTGCTCATGTCATGTAAAGGTATTGTCGAAATTGTTGTGTTAACTACAGGTTTAAATTCAGGCATTATTTCAGAAAGGGTGTTTTCGATGTTTATGGTTATGACTCTTGTTGCTACATTTCTTACGACTCCCTTGACTTATCTTTGTTATCCAGTTTCATACAGAGATAAAGTTCGTAAGTTTAGAAATGGTGAGATCAATTGGGATGGAACACCAATTACATTGGATGATTCAAGCAAGTCTTTAATTGCCTTCAGCAATCTCAAAAAGTTCGAGATCAATGAGATCTATCCAGTCATAAAGGATTTAAACAATTTCAACGATTTGATTGCCTTGTTACACAGTTTTATCTCTTCTAACTCGTCATCATACAACATCAACAAAATTCATACCATACAGACTAAAGTTTTTACTCAACGTATGGCTGACTTGATTCAAGCATCAACTCAGCGTGATGGTATCAATGAGGAGATTATCAATGATTCATCGCCTTTGATTATGTCAATGAAAATATTTTTGGAATTATTAACAAACAATACAGAATTCAAGTTTAGATCATCAATCAGGTTGATTTCCAACGAACGAGAACTGTTCAACTCTTTGTTGGAATTCTCGAAAACTATCAACTGGAACGACTTGATGTTGATCCCAATTGACGGTACTGATTATTTGTTGAAAAGAACCAACTTGATTGACGAGGTTCTGTTAAATTCAATAGGGTGTCAGCTAGGGTTGATGATCAATACCTCAAACTCTTTGACTTCATCAAATAACCCCAAGACAACTACAGATATAGTTTTCAATGACAAGGACTCGATTTTGACGAGAACAATCACAAAGGTAGATCAAAGTATACCAGGCTCCAATATCAATTCATCATCTTTTGAAACCCTCACTCTAATCTTAGCCAACTCAAATTTGAAGGACATGTTATTATCAATTCACTGCTTCATCAAATTAGCTTCATCATCGTCTCCGACTAACGAGCACAAAATTTATATCAATCAATTTGAAGAGTTGGACGAGGTGTTGATTACTTCCATCTCTTTCCTGAGAGAACGATTGGAAGGCTATAAGATTGACATCAATTTTATCAAAAAAGATGATGAGAATTTGGACTTCAATGAAAGATTAATCAGAATCTTGGACAATGAACTGACAATCAAGCAGGACTATGCGGTCACCAACAGCTTATTTATAGTTAGTAAGCAAGATATTGAAGATGCTGACATTGTTGATTTGATGATTGATAATGAATGTGGATTTAATATCTTGGTTTGTGGATCGAATCATGACTACTAAGCCAACAAGGATCAAGATTTTGAGTATTTGTGATACTTTTTTCTCTCTCTTTTATTACTACCGTAATTCCTATTAAACTTTTACTAGGAAGTCTTTGATTTGAACAATTCAACCTCAGTTCATCTTTGATATGACATTCACTAAAGCTTTGAATTTCAAACTAGTGTATCAATTTATGCATTTTCTATTAATCATTATTTAAAAACAGCTCATTCAAAATCAGCTCAATGAGCCCTTACCAAAATAATCCTGTTCAGCTTCTTTGACATTTGTGTAATTGTTAGCAGGGGTTGCTTCATCAGAGTCGAACATGACATCATCAAATCTTCCTTTGTTCAAATCACCAAGATCTATCGAAGTTGGACGATCCTTTGGAGAAACCCAGTTGGCAGTTTTCCAAGGCTTAACTTTTGTCAGGTAAATCAAATTGACATCTTCAAAACTCAAACCTTTGGTTTCTGGAATGCAGAAGAACACAAACAGGGCAGCAACAGTTGTGGAGCCAGCAAATAGATATCCATAGTTGAGTCCCATTTTTGCAGTCAGAAATGGTGTAGCAAAGGTTATTACAAAATTCCAAATCCAATTAGCACTAATGGAAACAGACACACCCTTTGCCCTGATTCTTGATGGGAAAATTTCAGAAATCACAACGTATGATGCTGGACCCCAAGTCAATGAAAATGCAGCAATGTAGAAACAAGTGAAGACGATCATTGCATTACCCGCAGCCTTTGATGAGGGCATTGATTCGCCATTTGGATATAATGACTGGGCCCCCACCGAACTGAAAATGTATAAAAATACCGCTTGAATAATTGCACCGTAGAAAAGCAACGGTCTCCTACCAAACTTTTCAATTAGGTATAATGATGGTAATGCAGTTGCCGCATATACGCAACCCAAGATCAAAGATGTAAGATAAGAATCTGTTAGGCCAACAGCATTGAAAATGGATGAACTGTAGTAGAAGAAAAAATTGATACCAGTCAATACTTGGAATGATTGAATCAAAAAACCACTGATGACTCTGAACAAAATTGATGGTTTACCATTGATCAACTCGGTCCATGATGCGGTACCTTCGCTTTTTGAGAGATTCACCACACGCTCTAGTTCTTCAACTTCTTCAAGTAAAGTGACATCATCCAAGTTTTTGATGTTTTGAATGTTTGCCATTGCTTTTAACGCTTGGTCTTTCTTACCCTTAGCCATCAAATATCTAGGTGATTCGGGTAGGAAAAGAATACCGGTGAACATTGCCAACTGCCAAACAAAAGAAATGCCTAATGGGATTCTCCAGGATTTAGAGCCGGTGTATTTCTTGGTACCATAAGTGGCACAGAAACCGAGGAACAACCCAAAACAAGACAAAATTTGATACATACTTCCCAAGGAGCCTCTGATCTCCTTTGGGGAAACCTCTGACACAAAGGTTGGCGACAAGACGGACATTCCGCCCATGCAGAAACCAATGATTATCCTACCTATCAAGAACTGGTACCACTTGCGGTCCGAAGTGATAAGCACCAATCCACCGACAAAATAGCAAAGTAGGATAGCGATCAATGCCTTTCTTCTGCCAACCTTATCTCCCAACTTACCCGATGCGATACCGCCCAATGCTGCTGCCAGGTTGTATATTCCCGACATCAAGCCCATTCTGACGTTCGAGAAAACGTACTGCTGTGTGTCTGGGTTGTACTGGGCAAATCTCTGCTTGAAGTCCAGCATGTTCATGTAGCCACCGATCGTGGAAACGTCCCAGCCCAATATGAACCCACAGAATGAGACCGAGCAGCACAACATGGTGACTTTCAAGTACGACCTACTCTGTGTTTCTGCTTCCTGGTCCGGCAACTGCTGCCTGATGCCAACCTCGTCACACTCTCTCTTTCTCGCAGAGATGGCATCTCTGCTGCTGTTCGTGGTGAGTCTCATTTACCCGTCGACTGTGTATTGAGATCCGTTTAGTGTTTTCGCTACTACTGACGAAGTCAGTTCATGCCCACAGCATCTCCGGATAGTCTCTCTTTTATATGCAAACCCAAAAAACCCATCGCAAAACAGCCTACGCTATTTACAAACATCCACTTTTCCCTGAACAGTCCCAGAGAACCTTTTTCATTTTCTTTTCATTTTCTTCTAAGAACTCAGCGTTCGAGCATTTTACTGTGCATTACATCGTATGAAAAGGAAAATTGATAAGATTCTCCGGATTTTACATCTGTGATCCCTTTTGAAGATTTTTCAGCTCACAAAAAGTTGGGGTGGGTGGGTAGGTGTGAATGGACGGGACGCTGTTCCTCGATTCCTCAATTCCTCGAGCCGTCACTAGACGTTGCTTGAGCTCCAAGCAACAAGCTATGACTCACAGCTATTTTTAGTGAAACAAACAGCTCATTTACGCTCCAGATCTTGGGTTTGAAGAATAACGTGTTTTCAGCGCAATAAGAAAGGGAACAACACGCGTAACCACAAGCTCGAACAACTCCACTCTCCAGTCCGCTACGAATGCACAGCTTCTGTTTCTTCCGTGGAAGTCTATATATGTAACTTGGCGACAAATCGGCAAATCGACAAATCGACAAATCTGCCATTGGCTTGAGTTTTCTCAGATGCCGCCAAAAGCGTGAGAGCGGTATTCCAAAGGCATGGAATTCAGGCATGTTGCCGATGGTTTATCCGGCGCGCATTGAACAGGAGATTCGCCAGAGAGAGTTCGAGTGGTAACAAGCCTCAAATGTTCTAGGTGGCTGAAAGATCCGGAGGCTTTTGGGTTTGGCGTAGAGGATGAGAGGGTCCCATCCAGTCTTGATGTGTGTGTAGCTGGCGGTGGCTCAAGTTGCTTCAGCCTCGATAAGGCAGACGACGAGCCAGGTAGTGTGTGTCATAGAAGCCCAAAACGTATTCCAGACACTGGCGTGTACAGGCAAAAAGGCGTTGGGTAGGCAGGATTTCAGAAATGAGGTATCGTTTTTGTCTTTGTTTTGTTTCGTTTGGTGGATCGTATATAGATGGACTTGGGGTCAAAGAGAAAGAAAAAAAACAACCCTTCCACAGACTCACAACCTCATTCAGCAACTCCCTATGTACAGTTTCTGTCTTTATTTTTTCTCAAAAGCGACCAAAGCAGCTGTGGCCAAATTTCTTCTGAGGTCAACCTTATCCACATCGTGTGTATCCTCGACTTCACCCCACCTGTCTGTCTGGAAAGTGACCTCCAAGTTGGCAGCAACGGCGATCTGCTCCAAAGTCAAGACGTCATGGTCACCGGCATCGATCAAGTTATGATCATTTGCTCTCACGATGGCCGCACCACACAAGAACGATTTGGCAGTCAACGTAGCCTTCTCCAAAGCAACGATCTGCCAAACGTTCAAGCCATCCATCCAACGCCTGACAGCATTCTTTGTTTCCTCCGACTGCCAGTTACCAAGCATACCATTATCCGAATCCAACCAGTTCAACTGAACGGTTTCCACGCCAGCAGACCTTGCGAAATACTCTTCCATTGACTTGATCATTGGTCTGTACATAGCCTCTTGAGCCGGCCTCAACTCGGCATCGCAATCCTTCTTCGGGGCAAAAACCAAAAGAGTATCCGTGTCCAAGTATCTGAGCAACATCTCCTTGATATCATCGATCTTGCCAACTTTTGTAATCACATCCAGATCAGCTGAGTTCTGCGAGGCAATCAAATCAATAGCCCTGGATGAAACTGAGGTCAACGGCAACGAATGGTGTCTGATTTTCAAGCTCTCCAAGTTCTTCCACTCATTTGCAATCAAGTAAGCCAAAGTCTTCTTTGACTTTGGCAACAGAAGCTTGTAGCCCAATGGGGTCTTCATGGCCTTGTTATCCAACTGGATCTCGTATGTCTCATCGTGTTCTTGAACCCCGACCTTTTCCCAGAACTTGGCCAACGTTCTTTCCAACCTGTTTGTCTCTGTTATCTTGTTGCTTTCCAATCTTGTATCTTTTCCCACTGGCGCAAAATGCGTAGCTTTACCTTTAGCTGAGGCATAAGATCTTTGCCACGTATAGAGGGCTACACTTCTCGCAGCCAATCCCTTTCCGAGCAATCTTGCAGATGCTGGCATACTGTTTCTCGAAAGCATAATCTGTGTCGTATAAGTCTGTTTTGATGCAACGATCAACTGTAACGGTATTCATAGATAACCTATATCAAACTTTCCAGTAATTTTTCAATATACGAATTTTCCACCTCAAAAAAAGGTCGTTCGAGTATTATCAAATGGTGCTTCTTCACTTCATCACACAGCTCACAGTTACTCTGATAGTGACGACCGCACATATCTTGGAGCATCGCTGGTGGATGGAAAAGAGGGTATAGGCTTATCAGAACTGGCTACACACCAACTCCATTGGCGTTCTGGTCTTCACTTCTCTGTAGAAGAAGAAGTAAAAAAAAAAAAAATGAAACCTTACAAACGAACCAGGATAAACTCCCCCACACCAAAAAAAAACCCTCTACCACGTCTTCAGTCAACACAGTAGTAACCACTGGCTTTACTCTCGACACTTAAACCACGATCCATCTGTTCTTGGTCTGCTCTTGATAAAAAGCCATACAACAGACAATCTAGTCACGTGTTCCACCATAGTAAGTGAGTCATAAGAACAGAAAAAAAGAAAGAAAAAAATCTTGCAATCGAACGGCTCTGTTGTTGGATGAACAGTTTTATATAAATGAATTCTCATGCCAGTATCCAAGCAATGGATTTAGTTTGGTTCACGGTGAAGCCATCAGTGTGAATTCAGTTTTAGTGTCTTCTCTTTTGAAAAATCTCAAGTTAACAACTGGAAGAATTAAGAATTTCCGTTAATTTTGTTTTTCAAACAGCATAGGAGAAAGAAAGCTGAATAAAACTTGAACTTGAACTAAAACCAAGCTTATATCCTGTTAGCTCATTTCTTAAGACCTGTATAATCGATAATATATCTCTGAAGAGATCATTATTTTGCATTCTCGAGTCGGATATAGACACTTCAAGAGAGAAAGGAGAGAAAGTAGTTAGTTCAACTAGATCTCCATACCACCCAGTTTCATTTTTCACCTCATCATATTCCCTTGACTGTTACAGCTAAGATGAATTCAATTTGAAGTCTTGAACATCAAGGTCTAGATAACATTTCACAAGAGTTTTGATTCCATCCATATTCAACATTAAAGGAGACGAAACATAACATCAATTGATAAATCAGGAGTTACAAAAGTAATATATTAAAATAATTTTTCAACAAACATAAAAATAACAATGCCATCACCACCACCATCATCATCATCCACAAACTACACAACTTGTTGTAGCGGCCATTATGTGGATCATCACTACGAGTGCCAGCCGTCCTCGATAGCTACCACACCAAGGTCACTTGTCAAGGTTGAACAATCTTCACCACCCCCACCAAAGTCTGGATCAGTTCTCGAAGTTGTAAGAAATGAGAAACTGGTTTTGATGGATTTGATTGTCAGATTGATGTCAGTCCAGATCTTTGAGCAGTTCACCAGCAATCCAATGAAGCGTTGTAAATGCTGCAGTCACCATGAAGGCTTGTCCACATTCATCAAAACTTTGATATCAAGAAGTAAGTTCTCTCTACAAAACTTTGAAAAGAGTTTGATCATTTTGAAAAACAACTTGTCACAACTCAAGGGTGTTTGTTGCATCAAGAGACTGGTGTTGGGCTCATTTATCATCACATCGAGCTTGAATGATGATTTAAACTTGGGCGCGTGGAGTTCGATCAGTGGCTTATCTACTGAGGATTTGAACCACGTCTTGACCAAGTTCAACCATGATGTCTCTTTGAACAACGATGACTTGATTGATATGAACTTTAGGATTTTAAACATGGTTAAACAGAGTGTTATTTGCATTTAAAGGTCGGAGTTTTAATTTTAATTTTTTTTATTCTTCTTCTTCATCATCTTCTGCTTTTTCAAAGAGTCTTTAGTCTGGTATATATATATATATTATATATATATAAATGTCTATTCAATGTATTTATTAACGGAACTTGAACGTCTCTTCTACTCTCAAATAATGATATATTGTCTCTCTCAAGTGCAAAATTCGTTGTTGAAATTATTGTCAAAACTGTGGCTTCTTTTTCAATTATTGGAAATTTATCATCAATTTTTTTTTTTTTGCTGTACCTTTCAACATTGGTATAAATATAAACATAAATAATCTAGATGGTCGAAGAGCGAAAAGGGCAGTAGGCGTATATCCATCATCAAGGAATAATCACTCACATGGAAGGTTAGAGCAGTTGAGAGAAACAAATAGCAAATCATCAGTAATGGATCACAATAACAGTAATCACAACAACAATAACAGTAACACCCACGAGGCAAAGCTCTTGATTGACTTGTTCAATTCTGTGACGCTGAACGGCAACGACAAAAAACCAGCCAACGGTAACAGCGCGGGATACCAGTCGTCTTCAAACGTCATTGTCGGCAACGGAAATAACAACTTGAAAGAATATCAGCAGCAGACGGCGACTACAAACGAAGACTTGAACTTTTTGAAGTTGGCAAACGAGGTTATCCAATCGACGTCTTTGAAAACAAAAATAGATCCAACAATAGCTCAGTTGTTGCAAAGAGTTCAGTATTATACATCACCGCATGGTGGATTACCGATCAATCAAAATGCCTACCCCAACTTATCTACGGTCCCTCAGCAACTGCAGCATCATCATTTGACCAATAATAATAATAATAGTAATAGTAATAATAACCACAATGGAACGAATTTCCCGGACTTGACGTTGAACGCTTTTGATCCAAACTCCAAAAGCCAACGTTTCGAATCCGCGTTACAGTACACCGACCATCATTCCCCTTCCACGATAGCCTCATCGACGGTGAACTACAAGCTGACTCAACTACCCAAACCATTCAATAGGCATGACGACTCAGAAGACATCGACGACGATGAGAACAGCTTGCACAACTACATCTGCCTGAAATGCAAACTTTCCTTCAAAAGATCATCAGACTTGAAAAGACACGAAAAGACCCATTTGGAGGTTTTACCAAACATCTGTAAGTTGTGTAATAAGGGCTTTGCAAGAAAGGATGCCCTCAAGAGGCACATCGATACCCTTACGTGTAAGAGAAACAGAGAACGGTTGTTGACCAAAGTTGGGTTGATCAATAACGGAGAAGATAGTAATAAGTTTGATGCGCGTTTGGAGTTGGCAACTATATTTAATGAGTATGGGATCAATGGGGATAATTTATAAAACCAAAATCTGACGTTCATCACTTCTGTTGATGACAATTATTGCTCCTAGATTTTTTACGTTTGATCATTTTCAATTCATCAGCGGGCTGTTTGTATGCCGCTTGTAACAAATATATAATTAATACCTTTTCTTCTTGAATTTTTTTTCTTCTTCTTCTTCCTCTTGTTCTTATTTCAATGTTTGTTGACGGTTCTTGGTAAATAGGTTGGATAATATAACAGCGAATAATATTCAAAAGGCGGTCTCTAGTTGAGCTAACTGACCAAACTAAACTCAAAACTTTTATAGTGGATGTGATCTTTTCCCACTCTCTTTGTCTCGAGAACAGAAGTAAAAATTAGGATGGAGTCGGACACAAAAGTCCCAAGTTTGAGCAGGACAAAACAGACTTTGGCTGCCGTTCTTTCCCCATTGCTAACAAATATTCCATAAAGACTTTGGATTAGTTGGCATTGGAGACATGTCTTTTGCTTTGTTGTAACATTTTCCATGTTACAGCCTTATCTAGTGAGAAAAAGAAGAGCAGAGAAGTATGGAAAAGCAGAAAAACAGCTCTTCAGTAGATGAGCAAGGACACACTCTTTCTTATCAAGCCGCTTCCAACCTTCCACCTCTCTCTCTGTCTCTCTCTTTTTCTCTTACCCACCACTCCACCCCGAGGCTCTGGATCGCATGAACTGCATGGATCGTACCGTCTCCATGCCAAGAAACACACTCACCAAGGCTATCGCCTATTCCCTATTTTCCAAATTCAACAAGCAAGATTGCAATTTATCCGTGATAAGGCGCCAAGCACCAATGAACCAAACAAAACCCTGGATTTTCCCTGAGAGAAAGTCGGAGTTTCCCCCAAACCTGTCAACCAACAACGACCGCTTTTCCAAATGAGAAAAACCGCACCCAGATACGGGAGGGTTTCGACTTAACCGTTGCGTTGCCTGCTAAGACAGCTACATGGATCTACCAAGTCTGAACTATCCAGCCTTGCGGTTTAGTAGCAATGTCTCCGTTCCCCTGAAACACTGCTGGGAGCCTAGCTGTGCGATCCACAGAGGCTTCTGTGTCTGAGAAAAGAGCTATCGCCTCGCCCTCCTACCCCCGCGACGCTCGCAACAAGTACGAGCGTCCATGGATGGGTTGCTCGACTACCTGCCTGCCTCGAGCCACCACTCCGTAGCCCACCCCGTAGCCCACGACGGTACCCTTTGGCTTCCTGGTTGCTGTTGGTCTATTGTTTGTCTCATCTCGGGCATTGTCCACGCAGACTCGCTCACACGGATCCCATCCGCATGAAGCGAAACAAACAACCAGGTGCCTGACCTGACCTGACCTGAACTGACCTGACCTGCCTGACCTGCCTGCCTGGCTCGACTCTCGCTACCTCAGCAATCGACATCAGCACAGACAGCTAGCTGTCTCCCCAATTCGTCGGGCCCGAGATCCACAAAACTACCCTCCATGGCTCTGTAAGGCGCAAGCAAACTCCAGCTGCCTGTGGAGACCTCGATCCTGCAGATGGCGGGTCGGCCTGAGATCGGTCTAGACTGTTCCAGCGTCAGATGGAGACACCATCTGGCCAGCAGTCGGATACTGACTCTCGTTCGTTGAGGTATTTATCCTAAAAGTGCGTATAAACCGATGTGCCGAGTTCATAACCAACCAACTTTTCTTTTTCTCTTGTAAGCAGGAAAATTAATAATTTCATATAGTGATATTTTATGTAAAAATAAACATATATATATACACATCATCTGCTTTTCAAGGGCTTGAAGGCGGTAGTTGTGCAGGAATCCATCAATCCATCAATTCAAGGGCAAGTAGTGCTGCTTCCTTCTGACCTTTCCTTGTTCTCGATTGCCTGATTAATATTAGTAAGTGAACTAAGGCCTCCAGAAAAAAAAAAAAAAAACGAAAGCGAAAGAAAGCCCAGGTGTTACTTTATGAACCCAAACCAAGAGCGGCCCAGTACAACATTGCATCATTGAGACACACACGCCATGCTCATAAAACAAGAGCAGGAGCACGCCTCGGACGACGAGTCGTCCATACCCAACGCCCAGCACCAGACGACCAACTTGAACGGCGAAGTGAGGAAAAGAAGAGTGGGCAAGGCCTGCGACTCGTGCCGGATCAAGAAGACCAAGTGCGACGGCAGAAAGCCATGCTCGAAGTGCTTGGTGGACAACAAGATTTGCATCTACAGCGAGCGCAAGAAGCCAAAGGACAAGAACTACCCAAGCGGCTACGTCGAGTTGCTCGAAACGAGGTTGGAGTTGTTGTCGAAGTCGTTGGAGAAGTTGGTTGTGATGGTCAACTCGGATGAGGATATTTCGTTTTTGAAAAAACTCCACATCCAGGATCCCCCGGTCAAAAACGAGCAGTTCGAAGACCAGTCGAGAGGGGATAAGTTTTCGGTCAACGAAGTGATCAAGTTGTTGGTCAACGAGCATGGGCTATTGGACAACCAGCCAATCGAATGGGACGTCGGCACCAAGTTAGCTGCCAACCTACCAGATGATGCGGACGGTATCCATCAGTCGATCAATGCATACCAGGAAAGTTCTAAAGATTTCCCGTCCTCGAAACAAGACGGTTCAGCCAAGAAATCTTCATCCACAGCGAGCAAGTCGAAGACAGCGAAAGACTTGAAGAAGAAAAGTGCATCACCTCAGCAGCAGATCAAGCTCTCCAACAGTGATGGATGTTTTTCACCTTCAAGCTCGTTGAGTCCCGATCCAACCATTGGGTTCGAAACTCAACAGCAACAGGATCAAAATTTCAAAAGTGACTACTTGGACAAGCAATTGATATTTGACGATTTCGACAACTTGGAAGAATCCAAATTCACCCTTGATGAGTTTGAGAAAAGCGAGTATCTTGATAACGGCAAGGGATTAAACAGATCATCACAGTCGAATAACAAGATTGATTTGGGATTGTTTTCGTCAGGTGCTGCCATTGCCGCCCTGGCAATGGATGGTGGGCTATCGATGTCTGATTTCGAATCAAACGAACAACAACAACAACAACAACAGAATAGTTATCAAGGCTCATCCCCTTTCAGTGATACCAATGATTGGCATTTACAACAACAGCAACAACAGCAAATGATGAACTCTTTCAAAAATAGCGATGGATCAATCAAGGATAATCCATTGTTCTTGGATACAACATTGATCAACAATTCCACCTCAATAAACCGTATGAATTCAACTTCATCTACTGACTTGTTGCTCAATAATACATCCTATTCATCGTTAAATTCATCCGTCTTCAATGAAAACCCACCCTCATCATTGAATAGCTATAACTCACCGTTAAACTCCCCAATAATGGGTGCAACCTTGAAAAGAACAAATTCTAATTCGAGGCCAATCTCAACTTCGAAAACAACGTTGAATAACAATCATTCCGGACAAATTCAAAAACCCCATCATAGCCATCATCACCATCATCACATGTCAACGAGAAAGAATAGTGCCACTTTATTAGCTCGTACAAATAGTCGTAATGAATTGATGTCAACCTCACCAACAAATTCAACGTTGAACAACAACTTTTCCTCAATGAACACAACTTTGAACTTGTCGCCAAGCTCGAAATTATCACCAAGCTCCATAGCCAGTAATGACTACAACGTTGATGTTGATCAGTTGGATGAGTTGAATATGGTTGATTTGGCGTCTTTGAATCCTATCGCAGTTGATAATTTGAATAATACACTTGGTGGATTGTGGTTGAATAATAACGAGTGAAACGTTGCTCGTTTCCAGTTTTTTTTTTTGTTAACGTGAGGAAGGGGGACGTTGAATTATCTAAGTATCGTCATCCTTTTGACTCTGGATGCTTTCACTTCGATCTTATCTGATTTTATCCATTTATTCATTTCTTTCTAGTCCATGTTTTTTTTTGCTTGTAAGGTCTGTTCATATATATATTTGTATATTTTTGAATTTCTTTGGGTGACTTGTTGGTTTTTACTTTCATTGAGGTTGATTTCTGTTAAACTGGTTTTTTATTTTTTAAATTAGGCTTTATTTTACTTCTTCGTTTTCGAATATAATTTTTATACTCATTAGTTCATTCTACAAAGATAAGATTAGCCGTTGCAGATCGCATCATTACACCCCCTGTATTATTTCAGACTGGGGATTTGAGCCATGTGAGTTGTATTTATGTGTTTTAGTGTTCATGTG
Source organism: Peterozyma toletana (assembly GCA_003706045.2). Taxonomy (NCBI): domain Eukaryota; kingdom Fungi; phylum Ascomycota; class Pichiomycetes; order Alaninales; family Pachysolenaceae; genus Peterozyma; species Peterozyma toletana. The sequence continues at coordinate 465,364 of PPKG02000002.1, read as the reverse complement.
TTTCGAAGTTCATGTATTTATGTGTTATAGTGTTCATGTAGTATTTTTAGTTTAGCTGGGTATCGAGGAAGTTGGGTGGTGGTGTCACAGAGAATTTGGAGGACACAAGAAAAGAAAAGACCAACACACATTCGGTAGCATTCAAGCATTAGTTACTTTCTTGTTCACTTGAGCAAACCAAACAAACTTCGAATCCCAGCCAAATGAAATGAAGCCAAATCCGCTTCATTTCATACCTAGTCATGGCTTTTTGAAAAGGGAACTGAAAACGGTGTGTCTGTAGTCCTTTTCAAAATGTGTCAAAGTCGCACTTCTGGTGATTGTCCAGTTTCTTGTCAAAGAACATACCACTTTCCAATTGTGATTTATAACTTCTACGCAACATTTCCTCCGAGGCAATTGATTTGGTGATGAGATGAGACAGGACCTAATCAATGGAAAGGATGCGTCTTTTTGCTAGCCATGGATATATATCCCGAGAAATTTTAAGGGGAAAGTGTTGTAATATCTTCAGTCTTGCACGACTGGTATTGTTTCCAATGCTTTTCTGCAAACATAATTGGGGGTATTGGAGACAGAACTGAAGATATAATTGAAACCCAGTTTTGCAAAAGGAAATTCTTTCCAAGATTCCCACAAACACAAGTGGGAAGTAGGGAAAAAGTACTGAAGCTGAGCTTGCTAGATTTTCCACTACGGCCTTCACTCTTTGAATATGTGGGATTTCTTTTCAAGTGTATGTCTCCAGTCAAGATTCAGCAAGACATGAAGGTATAAGGTATCAGATGAAAGATAGAGCCTCTATCCAACATTACTGCTACGTAGCGTGTGGAACAACATGTGGCCGGTCTCTTGCAGCTGGACTCTCCGATTTCAATTGAACGCAATCACCGTAACTATACGCTTAACACAGTTTTTCTTTGAAGATAGAGACAGAATAATATACACACAATTTTTTGATTTTGATTCAAAAAGAATGGCCGGTCTCACCAGAGTCAAATTTGATTAGCTCTTCAAGAAGTCCTATTGTGTAGTGAGAACTCTTCAAACACTGATATAAGCATGACTCAGGACCTTCCGATCAGAATTCCAAAGAAGAAGATAAAATCAATAGCCATAATTGGTGGTGGTGCATCTGGTTCGATAGTGCTCGATACGTTGATCAAAGAAGAAAAGTTCGACGAGATTGTATTATATGAAAGAAGAGATGTATTAGGAGGCATCTGGGTGTTGGACAACGAAAAGCAAAAATTGAGTGTTGAACCAGGTGTTGATCAGAATTCTCTTGATCCTGCTGCAGAAATTCCATCAGATTTGATAGAAAATGAACCGCTACTCTTGGACTCACTACCGGACAACTTGAACTACAAATTCACTCCATCTTATAGAGGAATGAGAACAAAGACCCCAGAGAGGATTATGACGTTTTCGGACTCGAATAAATGGCCATATAAAGATAAGCCAGATTTGGATGAGTTCACTACCGGAGAAACGGTGCAAAAGTATTTGGGTGATTACTTGGGCAGGCATAAAGACCACATTGTCTTGAACACAACAGTCGAGAAGATTGAAGTTGATGATCGGGATGGGAAGTATTTCTTGATATTGAGAACATCATCATCAAACGGTAAAGACCTTTGGTTGAAAAAGAAGTTCGATACTTATATTGTTGCGACTGGTTACTACCACGTCCCTTTTGTACCAGATATTCCAGGTTTGAAGGAGGTTGTTTCTAAGTTCCCCGAAAAGATTGAACATGCCAAATCATTTACCAATGACGATAAGGAGTTGAGCCGATTTGAAGGTAAGAATGTTGTCGTGGTTGGCTCAAGACCTTCAGCAGCTGATATATCTAGGTTTGTGTCCAAGAAACTGAAGTTTGTCTACAACTCGTGCCGAACGTTCACACAGTTTATTGTTGATACCGATAAAATAATGATCAAACCAATGATCAGCAACTATGAACTAACAAAAAATGGGTTTGTCATTAACTTTGCTGATGGCTCAAAGTTGGACGATGTTGATATAGTGATATACTGTACTGGTTACAGAATGTCATACCCTTTTCTCGACAGATCGATAACAAATGGTGACATAGTTCCAGACTTATATCAATTCATAATCTCTGTCGATGATCCACTAGTAACGTTCCTTGGATTGGCAATAGATGCTGTCAATTTCAGGATTTTAGAATTTCAATCAATCTTGATATCAAGGTATCTCTGTGGTGATATTGAATTACCACCGCTAGAAGAACAAAGAGAGTGGTGCAATGAGAGATTCCTCGAGTTTGGAAACACCAGACTGTACCACACCATTGGAACCTCAAATGCTATTGCCTATTCAAAGAAATTGACCAAGTTGGGAGGTGGGGTCCGGTCTTTTAGCAAAAACGGAAAGATCTTTCCTGTGTTCACACAGCTGCAAATGGACTTCTACGACAGCGAAAAGTTGAAATTCAAACTCGATTACTGAGTGTTGAATGTTTCAAGTCTTGCTCAAGTATTTTTCTTATTTTTCGATTCTCTGTTTCTCTTTCAACAAGACTTCTGGATATCCATTCTCCCCTTTTAACCAAGTTCGTCTGAACATGTTTTATATTTAGAAATGCAAACCTCCTGGTTAGCTCACTTGCTGAGAGCTAGAGTCTCGACAATTGCTCAAACTCGTCTTCTTCCCTAAGCAATCCAACCACTTGTCTGGTTTGCCGGTGCTGGGGCTATACAGGATCGCCCCGCCAGGCTCAGGAATCTTTACTCACTCAAGTAATTCATCTTTCGTGGCTTTCCTCGTTCGTCTAGACTACATACCTCCTTCTCACTCTTTGTACTTACCCGTGAAACATCTTCTCTCTATATAAGCAATACACGAAAGCCTATCGTAGTTACAAGCGAAGGGGAATTGGCAGACGTTTTATCGCGCCTGAAAAATTAGACGCCAAAGTGAAAAATACAAACAAAGGGCTCAGAAATGTAAACAATGCAAAGCAAACGATAGAAACGCCAAATGTAGTATGAAATCAAAGGCATCAGGTATAAGAAAATGTTCCCAAGAGCTTGGAAAAAGGGGGTTTCATTTAGCGATGAGACAAAAGATTTGCACGGGAGAACAAGTCGCATCATGAAGTGGAAAAAAAAGCGCCAAAGTTCAAGGTGACAATGGGAAACGCGAAGGAGATCGAATTCGATTCGAGGTTGGGATGAAGATTATAAAAGGAGTATGATATCCATTGGTCTTATTCAACATGTTTTGGTTTGATTTCTATATCAAAGATCAAACCAAGAAAACTTTCCACTCGTTTCCACAAATCAAAGTTACTTCAACTTCCCACACTCTTTTAATACCCAATCTATATATCGCAATGAAGTACTCAATCTTATCATCATCATTATTTGCTGCCTCAGTTTTGGCTTACTCAAACACCACCACTACCATTTCAGATATTGAAACCACCTTGGTTACAATCACATCATGTTCAAACGATGCCTGTGCCACTTCGCTTTCAGCCGCCCAAGTTTCAGTTGCCACTGTCACTGTTGAAGGTGTTGAGACTCTCTACACAACTTACTGTCCATTGACCGATACCACTTCAGCAGCCTCATCATCAGCAACTTCAATTGTAGAAGCTGCTGTTGTTACACCAGTTACATCCGCTGTTACAGTCAGTGACATTGAAACTACCTTGGTCACCATCACCTCATGTTCAAACGATGCTTGTGCCACTTCAGAATCAGCTGCACAAGTTACGGTTGTCACTGAAACTGTTGAAGGTGTTGAGACCGTTTACACAACCTACTGTCCATTGACAGCAACCACATCATTGGCCGCTGCCGTTGTTACTCCAACCACCGACTCAAATGTTTACGTTGATGTCACCACAAACGTTGATGTTTACGTTGACATTACTCTTGAATCAGATGTTACCTCAACCGCCACCGCTGATGTCACATATGTCGATGTCACATCCACACCATACGTCACAACCACCAAGGCTCTCGAAGCTACTGAAACTGAAGGAATCACAACAACTTCAACCTACTCCGGTAACTTGGATGCCGCTGCCGTCACATTAGCAACAGAATCATCAACAAACGCTACATCAACATCTTTCACCCTTTCTGAATATGCTGGCCAAGCTAACGCAAACTCAGTCGGTTTCGTTGGTGCTTTTGCCATTGCCGTTGCTGCCTTATTGATCTAAGGTAGATTATCTATTAGTTTCTGTACATTGAAAAGGTTCCCCTTTTCATGGAATTGGTTATCTAAAGGTTTTCTTAATGGTTTTTTTTCAGTTTTAATTGGGTATCGTTCATTTTTGTTATTTCCGGTTTCTTGAAGTTTTCAAAGTTACATTTCATTCATATTTTTTATCATTTATTTTCTATTCACTTAGCTTTCTTAGAGATTTTCAAAAAGTATATATATATAAACAACTTCTTTTATATACATTCACAAGTATTTTATTTGATTGATACGGGTAAAGCATTACACATGTTGCCGAAGCCGATTATGCTTCCTCTTTTGTAACCAAACAGCGAGTAAAACCCGGTCGCTTAAAACGAAAAACAAGATTACAAAAAAAAAAAATGGATCATATATAAGCAACAAGTCCTTTTCTTGGATTGACTCTAGGTCAGATCTTTCATCAGAAGTGTATCCTCCAGCGTCAGAGCCGAAAATTTTATAACTGTCAGCATGAGTTTTTTGAAGAGACTTATTGGATCTGACAAATCTTTTGAAGAAATCTCAGCCATCGCACCAATAAGTGACTGCTTGTCAGAGTGTGATTCGTCAGAGTGCATAACCAAATTTCCCAATAGTGCAAAGCTAGACGACGGTATCGCGAAAGAGAAGCTTTGGAAATCGACATCTCCTTACTCCTTACATTGCCTTGTGTCAACAGGAAAAACCGATTGGCAGCGTGATGCTTTGGATCAATCTGGAACATTGCAGCATGCTGTCGGTGAATGGGGATCAAACTCTTCGAAGTTAGTGGGAGGTGGTGCTATCAAGGTGACTGTCAGCTCTTTACCTATCAACGACTCAAATCCAGACTGTATAGCCTACAAAACTGGGGATATTTTATTGATGCCTTATTTTGTATGGATTAAGGAATGTCCTGTTGAAAAAGCTACCTCTGTATTGGACAAGTTAGTACCAATTCTTTACGAGGCAAACAACAATTCTTCGGATATTGTACCTGAAGAAATTAATGGTATCAAAATCGAAAAGTCGAATTTCCAAAGTTATATCTTTTTGTGCTCACACAGAACAAGAGATAAAAAGTGTGGTATAACGGCGCCGATAATGAAGAAAGAGATGGATAATCATCTTCGTGAGTTAGATCTTTTGAGAGATTTTGGTGACGATAGGATGAATGGTGTTCAGGTTGCATTTTTGAATCATGTTGGAGGTCACAAGTATGCAGCAAATGTCATAATTTATATGAAAAATGGAGAGTACGTGTGGTTTGCCAAGTGCAAGCCGACGAACTGTAAGCCGATCATTGATGAAACTGTGTTGGGTGGTGGAAAAGTTTGGCCTGAGTTGGTCAGAAATGTTCAAAAATGTAACCCCATCAAGTGGTGATGATTGCTTTATTTATTTAATATACTTTATTTCGGATTTTTTTCATCTAAAAGGTTACCAGGTTTTAGAGCTGATTACATTATACAATTTAGCATTTGAATAGATTAAAGACATGTAATATTTCACGACATTCTGTTTTCAGCTATCTACTGATTCTAGATTATACAGCTTATAACTCGTCACGAACATGTGCTGCTTGGTTAACAAACTTGAAATCAACAGGTTCTGAGCTTTCAACTTCTTCACTACCACGAATGAAAGACTTCAAAATATTCAATCTCTTTTGCATCGAATCGATCTTTTCTTGAGCAAGACTTGAACTCTTTGTAGTGAGAATTTTTTGTAATCTATTTGCCTCCTTTTGGAAAAAATCAACATTTTCATCCAGAATTTTATAGAGCAATTTTATGTAATAACTGACACTCTGTATATCTTTGTGCTCAAGTGACTTTAATGTGTCAATTAGTTCGTTGACTTTATTTTTGGATTCGGTCAACTTTAACAATCCTTTGACATCGATATCCCCAATGATACCAGCTGCTGTGTTCAACTTACCATCGACACCTCTCGAAATACCAGTCTTTTCATTAACAAAGTTAAGAAAGCTCTGAACATCACGACCACCACTATAGACTTCTGGGGTTTCTTTGTTTTTCGAATCGAAATATAAAATTGTTGGAAAACCAGTGATTCCATAACGCTTCTTCAAATCTTCAGATGGTGAATCTGATGTCATAACTTCACCAATTACAATGCTATCTTTATCATTGGAAACTATTTCAGCCAACTTGCTGAAGTCCGATTTCATATTTTTACAATGACCACACCATGATGCAGTGAAGGCGACTAAATGAGGCCTGTCATCTTTCAAGACATTTTCATCAAATGATGCATCATCAAGCTTGACAATGTACTCCTTCTTTGGAGGCTCATAGACTTTGACACCAGTATGACTAACAATGAAGTTGTCAAACGAATCCAACTTTCTAGCGCCCGAATATTCAACAGGATTTTTGTAATCATCTTTTTTGAACAACTTCAAACTTGGATACCCTTCAATACCATAACGATTTCCAATCTTGCTATACTTATCTGCGTTGATGCTGACAATTTGAACATCCTTACCAGATGGTACTGCATACTTATCAGCTAATTCCTCGAAGATTGGTGCAATTGTTTTACAATGAGAGCACCAATCGGCATAGAATTTGACGAATGAATGTTTATTTGATTTCGTTACAACTTCATCAAAGTTTTTGTCAGTGACTTCAATGACATTTGAGGCCAACGTCAGCAGAACAAAAACTGCAAAGGCTGATAAGACACCACTTAATTTCATATTCAATTTGACTGGAATTCAATATAATTACAACTGACTAATGGCTTACCTGTTCGAAAGAACTCTGCTATATATTATGTAATGCATGTTTTTTCAAAGATGAGAGCATTTGCCACACTCGCCTTTAACTAGCCACAACTACTTGACCGGCTCACTCGCCACATCTGGTTTTGCCATTTCTCTAAATGGCAAAAGGACTTCCCTTATCATGTTTTATATGAGATGCCAATTCCACTTATTTTATTTACAAAGCAGCCTTGATTGAGTCAACTTCGAAGCTTTAGAGTCAATCAATCATTCTTTGAAATATGAAGTTTACCAATTCATTGTTGTACTCTTCAACTTTACTGCTCTCACTGATTTCTTTATCATCTGCATTGAATGTCAATGAACTACATGGTAAGATTCAACATTTCATTGGTGGCTCATCCCAATACAGCCCTTCACCTTTGTTGAAGGAGTTTGCTGAACAGCATCATGCTGATGTTGACCGTTTGGATGACGATGTACTAAAGACCTGGGAGGAGATGGAAAAGACCGTTTCGATTGATAAAATCCGCTCATCATTTCATGACTTCCAGAAGTTTTTAACTAGCCCAATCAAGCCGGATTACAACAAGGTTTTCAAGAACAAGGAAAAAGTTTGGGAATATGTCGAAAAGAAGGATAAGTTTGAAGGTTATTCTTTGAGGGTCAAGAAAACTGACCCAGCAGCTCTTGGCGTTGATACGGTAAACCAACATGCAGGTTATCTAGATATCAGTGATCAGGATAAACACTTCTTTTACTGGTTTTTTGAATCCAGAAATGATCCTGCAAATGATCCAGTGATCTTGTGGTTGAATGGTGGTCCTGGTTGTTCCTCGATGACTGGCTTGTTTTTTGAATTGGGCCCATCATCGATCGGTAAGGATATCAAGCCAATTTATAATCCTTATTCTTGGAATACAAATGCTTCCGTTATTTTCTTGGAACAACCAGTTGGCGTTGGTTACTCTTACTCTGACTCTGCTAAAGTTGGTTCAAGTGCAGTAGCGGCAAAAGATGTTTATGTTTTCTTGGAATTATTCTATCAAAAATTCCCACAATTTCTCAAAAATGATTTTCACATCTCAGGGGAATCGTATGCTGGTCATTATATTCCTGCAATTGCATCAGAAATTATCAATCATGCTGATAGATCATTCGAATTAACTTCTGTCTTGATTGGAAACGGTATCACTGATGCTTTGATTCAAAACCTGTACTACCAACCTATGGCGTGTGGAAAAGGTGGTTATCCTCAAGTCATTTCAGACGAAGAGTGCGAAGAGTTGGAAGAGGTCTATCCAAGATGTGCAAGATTGATAGAAGCTTGCTATTCATCTAAAAGTGCATTTGCTTGCATTCCAGCCTATTTATACTGTGAATCAAAATTGATGGGCCCATATCAAAAAACTGGGTTGAATGTGTATGATATTAGAAGACCATGTGATGAAGGCACTGATTTGTGCTACACTGGATTGGGATATGTTGATGAATACATGAACGATCCAACTGTCATGGAGACTTTAGGCGCAGAAGTTGAGTCATACAAGAGTTGTGATGATTCAGTTTTCCAAAACTTTTTCTTATCAGGCGATGAACCAAAACCTTTCCAGGGCTACATAACTGAATTATTGGAATATGGTGTTCCAGTTTTGATCTATGCTGGTGACAAAGATTACATCTGCAACTGGTTAGGTAACCATGCTTGGACAGACGCATTGGAATGGTATGGCCATGAGCAATTTGAAAGCCTGAAGTTGAAAGCATGGTATACTTTAGAGAATGATAATTATGCTGGCTTGGTTAAAAGTTTCAAAAATTTCACATTTTTGAGAATATTTGATGCTGGTCATATGGTTCCTTATGATCAACCAGAAAATGCATTGGATATGGTTAACAGATGGATTTCTGGCGATCACTCTTTCGGTCATTGATAAATCACTTATTCAGCAACAAGTCTCTTTTTTTCGAAATTTCATAATAGTCTTCTGACTTTTTACTCACTCTCTCTACTTTTCAATTTTCTTTTTAATTCCTACTCTTTCTTTTCTTTTTTCGATCCTGTTGGATCTTGAGTTCAAAAAATACCCTGAGATTTCTTATTACTTGATGTCGTAATTACTTCTCTATGAAATAAACAAAATTCATTAATATCTTGAATATTCTTATTTTAGTAGTAACTTTTGAGTACATTAGGGGAAGAAATTTTATTAAGCATTGTGAAAACTGAAAAAGTTGAGCGCATTGAAAATTAGCATATCGAAGTAACACTCAAGCTTGAACTAATGACAGGAATAGAACAAAATAGAATCACTTGAATTGTTGGTCTAATGTCTGACAATAGAATTACACAATCTATATTTTCTGCCATAGATTCGGGCTCCTACAAGCTTGCCTTACAACTATGTTCCAAGCAAATAACGAAATATCCAAACAATAACTATTTTCAAGCTTTGAACAATTACATTCTACTTTTGAACGGTTCTAAAGATGAAGCTATCAAAAAATCAAAGAGTTTGATGGCCAAGACACCCAATGATCAGCATACTTTGGAACTTTTGAGCACTATTTTCAAAAAGGTTGGCTTGAACAGTGAAGCAACAGAAGTGTACGAAAATGCATGTAAGAAATATCCTGATTCGAAACTAATCAACTCATGGTTCGAACTAAGCGTTAGAAATTTTGATATTTTGGGATTGCAAAAGTCTTCAATGGCACTCGTCCAATTGAAAAAATCGAAGGATTACAAGTTAATATGCTCATTTAACCTCTTGATTGCATCAAAATTGAACAAACTATCAAAGCAGCAAAAATTTTTGTATCCAAAGTTGGGCTTGAAGATGATTGAAGGCTTGGCACCTTTCAAAAATGCACAAGAGGTCTACATCTACTCACAGTTGTTGATAGAGAATAACAGAGCAAAGGAGTCTTGCGAATCGATATTACGTTTCTTTGAAGAGAAGGGGAAAGATTTAGAGCTACAAATCATTTTGTTGAAGACTTTGGATGAATTGAAAGATTGGACAAAATTATTCGACGTCACCCATGAATTTTTGGTCGTTGATAAGGTTGATGATTGGAATATTTGGTGTTCATTTATCAAATCTGCATCACAATTGAACAAGTTAGATATCGTTCTGAAGGTAATCTCGGAATATCCTGATTCAAGAAATTCAATTTTGGCAAATTTAGAAACCTACAGATACTCTAAAACAGCCATTCCAATTCAGAGGTCTTTGGATAAATACTTCGATTTATTTGGATATAAACTATGCTGTTTCTCAGATTTGAAAAACTTTCTTGATGTTGTTCCTTCGGATGTTTTAAGCTCATCGATAAACGCAAACTATAAGAAATTCAAGGTTGATGAGATTATCGCAGGTGAATTGAAACCTACCCAAAACTCAATGAGCTTCATGGTGAATTACATGAAATTGAGATTGATGGAAGACAAAGCTTTGTTGTCATCAACCGAGTTTTTAGTCGAAACCCTTTCATTCTATAATTCAACAAAATGTTTATTGCAGGGAAAATTGAAAACTGACTACTTTCCAGCCGATGAGTTCGTTTTGATTGCTGTTCAAATAGTTCTCACGATCATGAACAATAATAAATCATCTGACAGGACAAGCGAGCTTTTGAAATGTATCATCATTTTAGAGAAATTGCTGAGAACAGATGTCCATGAATTTCATGTTCGCCTTTGGTTGATCAAACTATACACTTCAATCAACTGTTACTCACAGGCCAAGATACACTTCGATACATTGAAAATAAAGTTTGTTCAAAACGACACATTGGCGCACTATTTGACTGTAAGATTAGGTTCAACATACCCAACAATGTTCTCATTGAAAGACATAACAACTTTTCAATCAATTTACAGAAACAACTCAATAGAGACAACTCATTTCATCAAACAGGCATACGATTGTGGTTCATTTAACAAGATTAATGGATTCATTGAGTTTGGTTTACGTTTGCTGAATTCTACCTCACGATACTTGAATGTAATAGAGTTGATCAAGATGTCCAAGGTTTTAGATAAAATTCCATTTATAGACGATTATTACAACGATTTGAAAGGCGTTTATCAACTTACAAAGTTTGATGAACCTAGAGTTCAGGACTTTGACGAGAAGTTATCTGATAATAGAGACTTTAAAACTATCTGGGGATGTGGCATGAATGAGTATTTATGTGACATTGATGAGTCAACTTCTTTGGGACCTAAACAATCAACGAAATATATTAACACCATGGTTGCGAAAGAACTTTTGATCATCAATGATGCGGAAGTGGATTCAATTGAAGGCTATCTTTCCAGACTTTCCATGAGTGTAGATTCGAGTGAGTTTACAGAAGTTGAGGCTTTAGAATTATCAATGATCTTGAGCATTTTTAAGCTAAAAGTTTCTGAAGACAAGGACACAATAATGATCAGCATTGAATCATTATATAAAAGAGTTATAGATTCGATTTCTGATCTCGAGAACCAAACCTTGAATTGGAATTTAAATCATTCATTGCTAACAGCATTTGCTACTCACCAATCAGTAAGATTGATTCAACAAAACTTTAAGAAGTCATTGAGCAGCGGAGATCTTAAAAAATTAACATCATTGAATAGATCTTTGCTTGACAAAATTAGAGCAATTTCAGTTGGTTTGAAGAGACAAAACACGACAACACTCAATAACTATAAGAAATCTTTGAATGATTGGTTTGTCAAGAACGAAGTTGGCGTAAACTTTGAGGTTGACTCCAAGTTCGTTGATAGTGTATTAGAGAGTGTCAAAGACTCATCCGAGTTGTCCATAGCTGTTTTGAGAAAGCTTTAGTTTGCCTATTGAATCCTGGTTTTGAAAAAGTAGGACCCCGTTTGACTTGAGGGAAGACAGGAAAATGTAAATCATGATCAGTTGTAACGCATAGTAATAGACAATAAATAATAAATAGTGGTTAAATATAAATAAATCTAGCTAGATATAAGATTTCGAATCACCTTAAATCAAGGCATGCAATGACACAATGTCTATTCAGTGTATAGCGTCATTCAATGGTATAGTCAGGAATGGCCAATCCAATTGAGTTACTCATTTCTTTATACTGCTTCAAGCCAACTGATAATAAATATTTTCTTTGAAACTTATCTGTCAATTTAGAATGAATTTTGAATTCGTCTTTGGTGAATGTTCTCAATTCACGCTGCATTGATAAATCATTTATTTCTTTTGATGGAGCATCAAATGTTAATATTCAATTTATTCAATTTTAGATACTTTCAAAATGTGCCCAAATCGCAAAAATACATACTGTATGAGGATCTGAGGATTGTCCTATATAATGATTTGATTTGGTTTCTTAATATAAACTATCGTTATAAGATGTCAGTCTCAGGCCATTAATGGGTTAGTATTATAGCCAATTTAGTCAAATTCTAACATTTGAATGATTTATATCCACTCACTTCATCAAGTGAAAGTACATTGCCAAGTTTGTTAGGTCTTCTTCTTCTCGATCTATCTACGGCTGGGGCATCACTCATATAATGTTTTGGTAGATGTATAAACTGCTTGAAAATGGATGATTCACCAAATAGACCTCTCGAAATTAATGTTCTATTTGTCTTCAATGACATTTTACGTCCTTAAAACCTATCAATTCAAGTAGAACTGTTGTGTGATTGTAGTGTTTTAAAAAGATTAGATGTTGAAACACAGAAAGAGGATACGGGCTACCATAGTCCCATACACCAACTACAAGGTGACGACTTTATCTTTGATTTTATTGTTCCCATGTTTGCAAAACGGTAATCTTTACATTAGATAGTGATGTTTTTTGTAAATAACTTTACATACAAATTCCATGAACATTATATCTTCAGGGTCCCTCTTATTGCCTTTTTTTCTGCGACGATTTGGCATTGTTCCTTTTATTCACACCAGAACGGTAGTAAAGCATTTGCAAACCCAAAATGAAATTCATCAATCCACTTAAAAGATAACCGATCAAAATCAAGTTATCATTAACTTTACTTGCCAATGTTGTGAATATTCTAGCTATGGAGCCTAAGTTGTAATTTAAAATACTAAACCCACTCAAGGAACCAGTTGATTTTAATTTGAAGTTGTTATAAATCTGTGGAATCTTACTCATGATTGATAACGGGATTGTTAAAGTCAGTAAATATTTCAAGAGATTGTTATCAACGCTACCAAAGTTTGATTTATTGGTAAAGAAAGAATATACTATTGATAGGATGACCAACACAATCAGCCCTGTTTGGGCTACTGTCTTCTTGGAATATTTCATAATCAACAAAATTATCACAAAGTTCTGAACGGCCAACAAGCAAGTTTCTCCAAACGTTGAAAAAGGATTGCTCATTCTAAAATTGTATGAACATGTTATCAAATAGTTAAACAATTCTAACAAGTAGCCAATTAATGATAATCCTTCGACACTACCACTCGAAATAATGGTTAAAATTTGAGGCAATTTGACAATTGATGATGCCGTGATAATACCCGTACCGATCAACTTTGAAAGGGCCACTTTAATCAATTCTGGTGATTCACTATCAAAAAATCGCATTTCAACAACTAATTTCTCGAATGGATATTCACCAATTAAGTGTGAACCCAGGTTCACCAAATACCCAGGCAAATTTGACGTTAATGGTCTCAAAAAGGCCAAAATCGGTTCAACTGTCTCTTCTAATCTATCCATTACAGTGTTCTATAAGTCTAACTTGAAGTAGTTCCAATAGGATTTACTTAGTTCCAGTTATGATTGATCTTTTATTAATAAACACATCATCAAAAAATTGAAACTAGGGCTTTTCTGATCATTTTCTATTCCCCGAAAGATAAGACTGATTTTTCGGTTCCTCTTTATCTAAGACTTAATGGCCAAATTAATTGACGAGTGTCTGTGATAGATATATCAACATATCAGAATAGAAATCGTTACTTCTCAGCATCTGAGACTTGAAACATACTTTAATCACTTGAAGCCAGCTACTGGATGCCGTATAATCTCTTGTAAGTAATGATAAGATCGATTTCCAACCTCTTCATTTTTTTAAATCGATTCAGTGCGAATTTTCAACTTATTAACAACCATCTACTATTCAAAGCTCTTATGGTACACTTATGAATGAGAAAATCTTATTTGAAGTGATGAAGGAAACTGATCGTTCTCAAATCGAGCTATTCCAGTCGGAGCTAGTAGGATTTCAAAGGAAAAAAGTGAACAACGTCAAGTATCCAGCGATTATCCAAACGAACAACAGTAGAGATAAACTTGCTGGGAGATTAATCACAGGATTGACTGAAAAGGATATCAAATTCCTTGATTGGTTTGAAGGTAAAGAGTATGAGCGAAGAGTCTTCTCCGTCAAGTATAGCGACACATCCAACGTTTCACGCACAGTAAACGCATTTGTCTATTACTGGATAGCTGGATTGGATAGATTAAACGAGAACGATTGGAATTCAGAATGGTTGAACAATGATGAGTTGGTTGAAAATTGGTTGCGAAATGAGATTGAGAGCTTGGATAATTGCCCAAAGTTTTGAGGAAATGTCTGTGGGACCAGGAGATTTTGGGTGCCTTTGAGCCTTAAAAAGACAAAATTTGTCGATTGAATGAAGATGCTGATATTTATAAACAACAAGAATAAACCAAACTAAATAAGAGAAGAAACAATGCAATGCTAATAAAACAGAAGTAAAAAAAAAAATATGCAAAACAGAAAGCTAACAGTACGTGTAGCTTATTTCATAGTGGAGACAGGTTCAACAGCAGTCATTTTTGGACTCAAAACGTCCTCTGTTCCAACTTTGGTCTCTGCGCTCTCCAAGTTATTGGTTTCGTGTGTCTCAATTTTTTGCTCCAAGTCGTAATGCTTGTCATCCCTCTTTTCACTTTGATCATCATCACTTGTTTCTTCTTCCAGGCCTTTGGCAAATACTCTAAATCTAAGAAGCCAAATAATCTGGCTCGTGAAAATACCAAACTCCAAAACGGCAACGACTGAATACAACACAATACTCATGGTATCAATATCTTGTTCAACAGCAACGGCAGCAATACTGAACACAGCACCACTGAAGTCCATCAGTAAAAAGACAAAATTGATACCGATAACTCTACCTTGTCTCTTTGCCAACTCGAAGTATGGTGGGATCAAGCCCAATGCCAATAATACGGATGCAATAATACCGAATACCAAAGGTGGCCATTTGACCCCGTGATCACTGTATAATGGCTTCAATGGAATGATGAACCCAAGTTCCAAACCCAACGAAACGACCAAGAATGTTCCTCCGATCAAAGCGATCTTCTTCTTTGACATCTTAATGGGTGGGTAGTATAGTGATTGCATCCAAGATATAAAACAGAAAAATGTGAACAATTGTGGCTGAACCTGTAACGCAATGGCTGAATTGATGGAGCATAGGTAGATTGAGAACGGAACACCACAAGCTGACCATAAAAACAACATTATCGGAGGCAACCCCTCGCAATCCTTTTTTCTGTAGTTGTAGTAGATTTGTGGTATCAATTGAATTGACCATAACACGGTACCGATGGTACTCAAAACGTTGATTGTCGTGGAAACCATATTTCTTGCTGATTGTTTTTTTTTTCTTGTGATTTACTGACAGAATTGATTCCCACTTCTAAGTTTCATCCTTTCATCAAGGAATTCATTTCTTTATTTATAATGTTTCCATCTTAAGGGAAGGTGAATAAAAATTTTCATCTAGCAGAAGAACTTATTTCTTCATTGTGGCTCCCCTAATTTTTTTTTTTTTTTCACTGAGGTTTGTCTCATGCGCAATTTTTCCCTCGCAAAAAGTGTAACATCACATAACACATGAATTTGGCATACAATTTGAAAGAGAACTTGGTCAAATTGGCTCGACAATTCAAAACATCCTTTTGAATTGACTCACTTCGGATCGATTCACTCAATTACTTGAACTTACGTTTTTTTAGAACACCACCATTACTCAAAAAGTCATGAGATGAGCCTGAAAAAGGGATGAGATGAGCAAATCCCCAACCGTTCGGATTCTACCTTCCTAATGAGGTATCTCCAAACTTTTTTTTTTTTCGCTTAGAATTCACATATTTTGGAATCGAAGTATGCAACAAAGCTCAACGGCTGCACGACGGATCGGGAAAGTCGAAGACATCAAAATATTTTGATTTCTATCCCAAGATGAAGAGTAAATATTGACAAAAAGTGAACTGAGCGAGACTGTCGGTGAGCCAGTTGAGGAATAGTCATTAGGTGGTTGACTCGCGAGAAACTAGTCTATTCAGATATCCAGGCTCCTTGCCAAACTTATGGACACCTGTTGAAGTGGTGGCAAGTTAGACGAATGTGTGTGATTTTAGGGGGTTGTTAGCGATGTGAAACATTTTCTTGTGTTAGGTAGGTGGTTGATTCAAAGCGACAGTGTTGAAATATTCATCGGAGATGTTTAAAGTGGAAACCAGCAGCGCTATCAGCACATTAGGTGAAAACTAAATGTGGCTGGATTCGCGTACACCATATGGTAGCCTTGTTTTCCCTCTGTATAACCCTCTTTCTCATGTGAAAAGAGAGGCAGCTGGTTAGCACTCGAGGAAAAAAAATCGTCCAGCATGCACACAGACGAATTTTCGAGGCAACTCACATTATCGGCAAATATTGAGGCTAACAGTTCTAGTCAAGAGTGAGAAATGCTGTTTGAGCCTCTGAGCAGAAACTGGCTTAACGATTGTCGCAAGAGGAACGCCACGCTACTAGCTGGTTATAAAAGGCTGAATATATTACTTTAAAAACAGATAAGCTCAAATTGAAAGAAAAAACAAACAAACAAACAAACACCAATATAATGCAGAAGAAACCCATTTTTTGTTGTCAAAAGGCCTCAATATGACAAGGCTATACGCTAACGCAATACACCCCCCAGCTCCTACAAACGAAACAGGGGAGTGGCACAAAAATTCAAGATATAGTCCAAATAGGAATGCTTTGATGTGCCTCAAACGATCTGATCAGCAGCAACTTCTTCTACTGAAGGACAAGTACACATCAAGTTTATATCACCGAAGGTGTCATTAACTCTTGCAACTGTTGGCCAACATTTGTTTTCTTTGAGGAATGATAATGGGTATGCAGCTTGCTCTCTGGTGTAACTTCTAGATTCCCAATCTTGGCTACCAATGATGTCCCTCAAGTTGTGTGGCGCATTGTGCAAAATAGCACCATCATTCAAACCTTTTTCAATCAGCTCAATCTCCTTTCTGATTGAAATCATAGATTGTATGAATCTTTCTAACTCTTCCAAAGACTCAGATTCAGTTGGCTCAATCATCAAAGTACCTGGAACAGGAAATGACATTGTTGGAGCATGGAACCCGTAATCTTGTAATCTCTTTGCGACGTCAATTGCTTCGATGCCAACTGCCTTGAAAGGCCTGATATCAATGATAAATTCATGACCACAATGTTTCAAACCAGAGTCGGTTTTAGCGTTTGGATCAACAAATAAAACTGAGTAATGGTCTTTTAATCTTTCCATCATATAATTAGCATTCAAGATGGCAATGACAGATGAATATGGTAAGTATTTTCCACCCATCATTTTGATATAGGCATAACTGATTGGTAAAATAGAAGCAGAACCAAATGGAGCAGAAGAGACTGGATTTATCGAGGTTTCAAAATTATTCGTAGTCTTAACAACTGGATGAGAAGGCAAAAACTCCCTTAAGTGCTCCTTAACACAAATTGGACCGACACCTGGGCCACCACCACCATGTGGGATAGCAAATGTTTTATGCAAGTTCAAATGACAAACATCTGCTCCTAAATCACCTGGTGATGTCAAACCAACTTGAGCATTCATATTGGCACCATCCATATAGACTTGACCACCATTCAGGTGGATAATGTTAATGGCATCTCTGATACCTGGTTCAAACAAACCATAAGTCGATGGGTATGTGATCATGACAGCGGCTAAGTTCTCCTTATGCTTCTCAGCCTTTGCTTGTAAATCTGGTAAATTCAAAGATCCATCTGAATTACACTTGACTGGAACAACTTTCAAGCCGGCCATCGCAGCTGAGGCAGGGTTAGTTCCATGAGCACTTACTGGAATCAAACAAACATCCCTGTGGGTTTCACCTCTTTTTTCGAAGAATTGCTTGATAACACTTAAGCCACTGTATTCACCCTGAGCACCAGAGTTTGGTTGTAATGTGGTAGCATCAAATCCTGTAATATCAGCTAAATCTTTTTCTAACTCAATAATCAACTCTTTGTAACCTTCAGCCTGGTCGACTGGGACGAAAGGATGCATACCACCAAATTCCTTCCACGTCAATGGGATCATCTCAACGGTAGCATTCAATTTCATTGTACATGAACCCAAAGCAATCATTGAGTTCACTAAAGAAACATCTTTTGACTGTAATGAGTATAAGTATCTCAACATCGATGTTTCTGAATGATATTTGGAGAAAACTGGGTTGGTTAAAATTTCATCCTTTCTTGTCCATTCTTCAGGGAACTTTGGTAATGATTCAACGTCATCTAATAGAACTTTTTCACCTGTGAATACCTCAATTAATGAAATCAAGTCTTTTTTGGTAACAGTTTCGTCAATTGATAATTGAACAGTTTCAGCATCAACCTTCCATAAGTTGATATCAAAGCTTTCAAGAGCCACCTTCAAAATTTCATCACTTGAAACACCAGATAGTTTGATTGTAATTGTATCGAAGAATAATTCTGTCGTTACTTCATGCTTAGACTTTTCTTTGACAAATTCGGCCAATAATGCAGCAATACCATGTATTCTGTTGGCTATGTTGGTTAAGCCTTCTCTACCATGATAGACGGCATAGTTAGCAGCAATATTTGCTAATAAAGCTTGAGCGGTACAAATGTTTGAAGTAGCCTTTTCTCTTTTGATATGTTGTTCTCTTGTTTGTAAAGCCAATCTCAAAGCTTGGTTGCCCAAACGATCTTTAGAAACACCAACCAATCTACCAGGCATTTTTCTTTGTAAAGCTTCGGTGACTGCGAAGAAAGCAGCATGGGGACCACCGAATCCTTGTGGAACACCAAATCTTTGTGAAGAGCCCAAAACTATATCAGCACCGAATTGTGATGGGGGATGTAATAAAGTCAAAGCCAACAAGTCAGATGCAACCGAAAACAAACCCTTTGATGAATGAACGACTTCTGAGATTTCGGTATATTGTTTGATCAGACCAATTGAACCATCAGTTGCTGGATATTGGATGATAGCACCACATAAATCGTGTTTGGTGTCCTTCAATAATTGCAAACCCTTTTCAGTAGACAAGTCTGTAATGACGACATTAATGTCAAGGGTCTTAGCTCTTGACATGATAACAGCAATGGATTGTTCGTGCAATTTTGAATCCACAAAATAACTCTTCTTTTTACCCTTTGTGCCTGTGTAGCCCATGATCATTGCTTCTGCAGCTGCAGTACCTTCATCCAACAACGAAGCATTGGCGACTGGTAAGCCGGTCAAGTCTGAAATCACAGTCTGGAAGTTCAACAAACTTTCCAATCTGCCCTGAGCAACCTCTGGCTGGTAGGGAGTGTACGAAGTGTACCACCCTGGGTTTTCCAACAAGTTTCTCTGGATAACCGGTGGCAAGATGGTGCCATAATAACCCTTACCTATCAAAGTCTTTTTGACTTTATTCTTGTTGGCGATGTCTCTCAAATGATCAATCATTTCAGACTCGGTGAAACCCTGCTGTGGAGTGACTTTCAATGGACGCTGAACCAACACAGTTTCCGGGACGGACGACTTGATGAATGAGTCCAAATCCTTGTAGCCCATGGTTGCCAACATCTGATCAACCTGTTTTGGAGATGGACCCAAGTGGCGTCTCTGGAAGGTGTCCAAACCGTTCAATGGCTGTATGTTTGTCGAGTAGATCTTGTCGTAGTTCGAGGACGAGATGTCAGCTTTCGATGGGGACGTGCCCAAGCTTCTCGAAATACTGCTGTATAATGAATGTGGAGAGCTGCTTGGTCTGATCACCGATCTCGATGCTGCTGACTTCAACGAAGAGCTAGATGTCCTCAAAAAGGCCCTTGTTCTGAACATTATCTTCTTTTTTTATTAGATTACTCTTCTATACCGCACAACCTTTTGATAAAGCTCAACAGATCTTTCTAACGTCTGTACCGCTGATTTGTTAGTATGCAAAGATGAAATCTTCTAATGCGCGATGATAAGAGAGACTGACTAAAGCGATAGATAACCTTACCCTTCAAAGTGTGTTCAGCTCGACTGTATACGAGAAGTAGCTGTACCGAATGATGATTTCTAGAGTTGAAGACATTGCAATATCGATCTTGAAGAGAAACTGATGGATAGCCTTTAATATATAAAGAGAAAGCCAACATTTCTTGTCGCATTCGACCTTTTGACTCGGCGAATCACTTCTTGACTTCTCAAGCGACTCGGGTTTTAACTAGCAAACTCGGGTTTGACTCCTGCCACAGCTCAACAGAGAAGTCAAAAGCTCATATTAACGTGAAGTTAGATTGACTCTTGTCAGTAGAGAAGCGAATCACGAAGGTGTATATATGGTTGGTAATGGCAAAAGGGCCAATGCCACTGGAGGAAGCTTTAGATCTTGAAAACCAAAAGATGAGTGTGAGTGTGAGTGTGAGGCGGAGGAGGGTGTGGTGAGCTCTCCAGCTTCGTAGACTTGTAGGTTATCGCGATTTTAGAGTTGGGGGATTGCTCGAGCGGTGTTTTGAAACCAAGAGCTCTTCAACTCGCTCAGCATTCAGTACCAGGGCGGTGGTGGTGGTGGTGGGGGAAGCGAAGAAGTCGAAATGGTGAAACAACACCCAGCGCGACATACCGCTGGTTGTATTGCCAGATGCGGCCGCACACAGCCAAAGCTATCCAAGGCTGCGGATATCGTCAAGCTGTGGACCCGTGTAAATCGACGCATTGGTGATACAGGAGCCATCTACTGGATCAGCTCGTTGCCGGGCACTCCTCAGGCCAAACTGCACTCGATCTATTTAGTTCATGACTCAACCGACTTCAAGGTGACCAGGCCCAGCTCAAAGCTCAACTGGGTGCTCGTTGGATCCACGGAAGCCAGTAGTGCCAATTCGAGTCTGAGTAAAACTGTCCTCCATATAACTTCCACCCGCTGCGGTAGCTTTAAACCCGAATCAACAGTATCGCCTCGAAGTGACTCACAAAAGCTTCATATTTGGGTTCGATTGTGACTTTGCTGAAAGGCGTCCGTATCTCGTCGGGGGTTGAAATAATCGCGCACCTCTCAAAAACGTATAAAACTAAAAGAAAAGATCATAACCACTGTAGATAACCTAAAATTTGGGGAACATCGAGAAGATAAAAGTGGTATTTAACTGCTATGATGCTGAAAAGTAGGTGAAAAATAGAATTGATAACCCAATTGCAAAGAGAGTCATAAATGGTTTGCCAGACCCAGTGTACCAAACCGCTATTCCATGCTTCGGAGAACTCGATCAATCCATGTTTCATTGGGCTCGTATTAATCATCGTTTCAAGTGCCTTTGTGATACCATGTGCCATCCAACTATACCAAACGATCAAAAATTATCCACTGTTTGGCTCGTTCAAATCTGCCAGAAGTTGTGGTGTGACTAGTTGGGTCAAGTTCATCTGTATATTGGTGGAGCTAGTGTTGATCAAGACCATCGCATCAGCCTCTTTATCATCACCAAATTTCACATTTGACCTGCTCAATGTGGGATTTCTCAGTCTCTCGTTGCTGACGACTCTTGTTGTGTTGCCATTGCACTTCACTGAAGTTTCCAGGTCGGTGATACCGCATGGTTCGTTGATATTCTTTTGGCCAACGATCACGATAATCTTTCTCATAATCTCCATCCAACACATACTTGGTGGTATCGAGGTCATGAAAAATTCAACACTGACGTTCGTAATGTTGACTGCATTTGGAACAATTATAAGCTCATTGGAAATATTTCACTATAAGCCTACAGTTGAGTTGTTACTGCACTGCAAGTTCAATCACATCGATACTGATATTCCAAATGCATTGAGTGATATCACTTTCACCTATTTGAACCCGTTAGTGTCAAAATCGTACAAGGACAATAGGATTGACGAAAGTTCATTTACTCTGTATCCAAAATCTATTGATCCCGATAATGCATACCGTTTGATGAATGCGAATTGGACTATTCAGCTGGCAAAAGGGCCTTCATTGGCTAAGGTTATAATCAGATCATATGGGCGCTTGTTTTTAGCCAGTATTGTTTTGGAGCTTGTATCCAATGCTTTGAAGTTTCTGCAGCCCGTTATATTGAAGTCGTTGATCAATACGTTTGATGATGATTCATCTCCCATCATTGTTGGGATCTTTCTTAGTTTCCTGCTTTTTGTGGCATCGGTGCTCCAAGTCGTTGTTTTGAACATGTCTTACATTAGACTTGTCACTGCAATCGGTTCCGTTACATCAGGTTTGACAAAAATGGTTTACATAAAATCAATGAAACTTTCACAATTTTCCAATGATAGACCGACTACTGGTGATATTGTCAGTTTAGTATCTGTTGACGTTTCCAACATCAGTGAACCTATCGAGGCAACTCAAAGGGTCATTAATATACTTTGGCAACTTTCACTATGCATGCTTTCATTATACTCTATATTGGGTAAATCTGTAATTATGGGTTTGGTTGTTTTACTGATAATGGTTCCCATCAACATTGTTTTGACAAAAAAATTGAAGCACTTTGAGGCCACTCAAACAAAGCTAAGAGATAAAAGAACTGGAATAATGAACGAGATATTAACTTCAATGAGATCTATCAAGTTGTATTGTTGGGAAGAGGCATTGCTATCAAAACTGTCAAATGCAAGGTTTTCAGAGTTGTCAAGTTTAAAAACAGTATCTATCTACAATTCAGCTATGCAATTCATGTGGTTCTGTGTACCACTTTTTACTAGTTGTTCAGTATACCTTGTTTATGGTACAATTGGTGATCAACCACTAACTCCAGCCATTATTTTTCCCTCTTTGACATTATTTGGCTTACTAGAGACTCCTATTTATGCGTTACCGTCGTTGATATCAAAAATCGTTCGATTTCAAGTTTCACAAGAGAGAATAAATAAATTTTTGGAATCAGATTCAATTGATGACAATATGATTAGTAGGTTGGATCATGCTTCAACACTGGAAGCGAAGACAGTAATTGTCCAAAATGCTACTTTCTGTTGGAGTAAAGTGAAGTACAACGCAACTGAGGATATAGAACGAAATATTTCATCTGATGGTTCACTCACTGCATTGAGTGATATCAATTTCTTTGCGAATAACGGCGAACTATCTTGTATCGTGGGTCGCGTTGGAAGCGGCAAAACTACTTTCTTGAATGCATTGCTTGGCGAATTGCCTTATGTTCCCTCGAATCCGGCAACTCCTGCAGTACTTCAATTGCATGGCTCGATCGCATATTGTCCTCAAGTTCCTTGGATAATGAATGCAACCATCAAGGCTAACATTTTATTTGGACACAAATATGAACCGGAATTTTACGAGACAGTTTTAAGTGCTTGCGATTTGACAAAAGATTTGAACAGTTTACAGGATGGCGATGATACTTTAGTTGGTGAAAAAGGAATCGCTTTATCGGGTGGACAAAAGCTGAGAATTTCTTTGTGTCGAGCATTATACGCTAGGGCTAGCATCTATATATTGGATGATATCTTGAGTGCTGTTGATGCGCATGTTGGGGAGAATATCATCAAAAACGTCTTGAGCTCCAAGACTGGATTACTCAGATCAAAAACCAGAATATTGGCTACAAATTCTCTTTCTGTCTTAACTGAGCTGGATCATGTTTCATTGTTGGAAGGAGGAAAAATTGTTGAAAATGGTAACTTTGAGAAAGTTGTTGAAGATAAGTCTAGTAAACTTGCTAGATTAATCTTCGAATTTGGCAGGGAACAACCACAAGACGAGAATGTGAGTCTTGTAGCCTTAACAAGTCTGAATCATTCATCTTTGTATACAAATGTAAAGATGATGAAGGCAACTCTAGAGAATGCCAATACAAATCATCTAGAGGTGAAAGAACAAGAGACTGAAAAGTCTTTACAGGGAGAAGTCAAATTTTCGGATTATGTGAGGTACGGTAGATCGTGTGGATTATGGAAGGTACTACTTGTCATATTACTCATGGGGGTATCTTCTTTTACTGCTATTGTGGCAAGTTATTGGTTGAAGCATTGGGCAAATGAAAATTCAAAATCAAGCAACAACTCAAATTTGATTTATTATCTTTCAATATTTGCATTCATAAGTATTATTTCTGGTTTGTTGACATTTCTCCATTCAATATTATTGATGGCCCATTGTGCGGTTGCTGGGTCGGCTCAATTGCATGATCAGATGTCATCACTGGTTATTAAAGCACCTATGCAGTTTTTCGAATCTGTTCCCTTGGGACGAATCATGAACAGGTTCTCTGCTGATATGAATACTATAGATGTCGTTATACCAGAAGCATTTTGGGATTTGTTCTCAAGGTTCATTATCATCATGTTTACGATATTGGTAATTGCGGTAAATATGCCTATGATGTTGGTGTTGTTTACCATCTTGGCAATAATCTACAATTACTATCAAAAATACTTTATTGTAGTATCCAGGGAATTGATCAGAAATTCGTCAGTCACCAAAAGTCCGATATTTTCTCTCTTTCAAGAAACTTTGAACGGAACAAGTACTATAAGAGCATATGATCAGAATAGTCGATTCGCTACATTAATTTCAGCACGTATCAAGGCAAGTGTGAATTCGAATTATAAATTGGGTAGTATCAATAGATGGTTAAGTGTTCGATTAGTATCATTTGGCTCATTAATTGTTTTGTTCTCTTCTTTGTTTGCCGTATCGACCCAGTTGACCTCAAATCCTATGAATGCTGGAATGGTTGGTTTAATCGTAAGTTATTCTTTGAGGATAACTGGCGATCTTTATATTGCTGTCAGATATAATGTTCAAGTTGCTTCAAGAGCCGTAAGTATTGAAAGGGTTCTTGAGTATTGTGACCTATCATCTGAATCGGATCATCATATTCCTGAGAACAAGCCTCCCGCAAACTGGCCAATGAGAGGTGAAGTCAAGTTTGTAGACTTTTCAATCAAATATAGGGAAGATTTACCTCCTGTCTTGAATGATATAAGCTTGAGTATAAATCCATGTGAAAAAGTCGGAATTGTTGGAAGGACGGGTGCAGGTAAGTCCACAATAGCAATGTCGATTTTTAGACTAATGGAATCGAGTTCAGGAGAAATTGAAATTGATGGTCTTGATATTTCAAGATTGGGGTTATATGACTTGAGAAAGCGGCTAAGTATTATTCCACAAGACTCTCAAGCATTCGAGGGGTCATTGAGGCAAAATTTGGATCCGGTTGATAGATATAGCGATGAAGAACTATGGAGTCTGCTAGAGTTATCTCACTTGAAACCACATGTATTGAAGATGATAGTCAATAATGGAAGGAGTACTGAATCTGAGAGTTTTACAGATGAAGAAGGAGTTTCAATGAACGAGTTTCGCGGCTACTCCGATTATGAAATCATGCAATTGGGATTGAGTGTCAAGATAACAGAAGGTGGCTCAAACTTATCTATTGGACAGAAACAATTGATGTGTTTAGCAAGGGCATTATTGAACAAGTCCAAAATTTTGATTTTGGACGAAGCTACTGCTTCGGTTGATCTGGAAACCGACAAAATCGTTCAAAAGACAATAAGAAGCGAATTCAACGATAGGACCATCTTGACTATCGCTCATAGGTTAGATACTGTGATGGATAGTGATAGAATTTTGGTTTTAGATAAAGGAGAAGTCAAAGAGTTTGATACACCTGCTGCGTTGTTGAAAGATAAGTCCAGTTTGTTCTATCAATTATGTCAACAAGGAGGGTACAATTGAGCTTTGAAGGCAGATAACAATGCTAAATGATTCTTGCTGCTGAATATATTTCTCCTAGCCATGGTTATGTGTTTTTCAAAGCATTATTGATCAAGTTAGAAAGGCTTGCTTAAAAGTCACTTGCATAATGAAGATGTAATTAGATCGTCCTAGACTTTTGTGACCTTTGAAAAGTGTTGCTAGTGTGATAATTTTGAAGTTGACACTTTATGAAAAGTGCAAAACATGTAAAGTTGAATTATCTTAAAGTTGAGAAAAATATTAGAAGAAAATCAATCTAAAATATTTAAAAATGAAATGCGGTTTACTGATATACAATAAATAAAAATGGTATGCCAAAATAAATAAAAAAAAACCCCAATAAATTCAAAAAGAAACCCTGACCCTAAGTCTGTAAGAACAATCATTTCACATCCTCATTAAAACAGGAACTCAGAGGTGATGTTGCTTCCTTATTACTGTTATTTCCACGCAATTCAACAGATGTCAAGATTGAGGGTATTGCAGGGGATGAAGAACTCAATCTGACTGCTTTATCATGATTCAACTCGTTCTCATCTGATTGATGTTCAAAGATCATGTTGGAAATAAAATCGTCATCCAACCCAGTACCAACTGGAGATGAAGGCATTTGTTGTTGCCCCGAGTTGGTGTGATAGTTATCGTCTGGGGTCTTATCGTCAAAAATGACTATTTGCTTTTCGCATTTCGCTGTTGATGTTAGACTCTTTTTCTGATCTGTATGAGAATCTTCATCTTCTTCTGCGTGTGAAAACAATGAGTTTATCCAATTGTTATTGTTGACATTAGTCGATGAGTTCGAAGTATGTGCGTTGCCACTCGGCGAGGCAATAATCAATGGTGATTGTGTGTTGAAATCAGTGAATGACTCTCTTATCATCTTCTCAAATTGGCTTTGTTCAGTTTTCGAAAACATAGCAATAGGTGGGTCATCAGCTTTATGAGGATTGGTATTTGGAGGCATCATATTCTCTTTATCATTATCAACATCAAAATTCATATCAATCAAAGTCGTATTGATCCTTGTAGCTCTTGTTGGTTCTTCTTCGTCAATTGGGGTCACTTCACTTGGATGGGGTTGCAATGGATCTATATCAGTCAACGGTCCGCCAAACTTGGAAATTTCATAGTCATTATTATTGAATCCAGTATCCACATCAGCATCGTTGAATGTCATTGGTGAAGATGAGAAGTTTTCGAGGGTTGATTTTTTGAAGGTAGCTAATGGAGGATGACGACTTAATGACGAGTTTGGTGTTGTTATGACAGCTGGCGATTTGACTGATTGGCGCCTTGTTACTTGCATCACAGGCTTCCTTGAGACCGTTGGAGATGAAAAATTTTGTAACTGATCTTGAGGGTGAAGAACCAGAGACAACGCAAGACCGTTGCATGAATTGCACATCAATCCGTTCTTATCGCCCCTCTTGACATATTTCCATGTTTTTGAATTTGTCTTGTGACAAATCATACAAGAAGGAGGAGGCTTTCCTTTATTGAGTATTTTCCCGGTAAATTCACTAATCTCGGATGATGGTGACACGTTGAACGAACTTTCCAGAAGGGATGTCATTTTAATTGCCTTGGTTGCCTTCGAAGCCTTTCTTCTCTTGTTTGATTTCTTGGCTATTGAGTCTATCAGTGAGACAGGCAATGACATTGTCCTTGTTGCCTTTGTGGGTAGTTGGTATAGTGGTTGCTGTTGTTGGTTTATTGGTATCCGTTCATATCTTTTCTTTGGATGTTGAAAAGTTGGCTGAGAGGTATTTTCCAGCTCGTCTTCAGTGGCATCATCGTCGTCGTCCTCTTCGATTTCGTTCTCAGACTCCGAGTCCTCCTCCCGTGGCTTGTTCAGCATAAAACTTTGCGAACCTTTACTCGAATGGCGTTTACCTTGCTTTTTGGCAACTTTCGACAATCTTAACTTGATCTCCAACGTCTCGCCGCCATTCGAATTTCCCAAAAGAGCTGCAAACGAGCTGCAAATTCTACCGGGAATGACCGTTGCCTCTTTCTTGAAGTTTACCAACAATAACGAGCATAACCCATGCCCGACATAAGGCTCATCAGGCTCTGTGATATCTTTGGAGTAGCACACGTAGTCGTACTGGTCGCTGCTGAATAGATCGGGACTGGCTCTTTTCAAAATATTGAGACACTTCGTCAACTCAATGGCCCCTATTCTGATCTCCGTGCCTGGAATCGGTATCACTCTGACGTTGAAGGGCTTTGGGGACCTGGCCAAAAACGACGTTTCATCGTCGATGCTGTACAACACCTTCAAGTTCATCGACTGGTACAAGTTGCTTCCGGCACTGTTCTTGCTCGACACCGGAGCTGCCCCTACACTGCTGCTGCTGCTGCTGCTCTCGTACAAGTAGCTCGGTAGCGGATTTGGATGCTGTGGCTTGATGAGTCTCATGATTACTTTGGCGGGTGTTTGACCGTTTTTGAAGCTTGTATATATGGGACTCTAAATATATCTCTGACTATATATCCTAGATCTTATGCGTATGAAGTGGGAACAAATGTGATAGCGGCGAGTTCCATGAGCTGGTCAGATAGTTTGCGATCAACCCGATGCTGTGTAGTGGAGCAATTTCAACTGAGTCTGCTTTGTTTACCCTTCCTCCCTCATACACAATATACAGAGCTTTATCAGGTAAGAGACACGAAAAAAAATTAACAGAAAAATGAAACAAGAGAGATATCGACCTCTGCAAAACCGGAATATGAGTTTTGAAAGGCTCGCAGGTCGGTTATGTGGGGTCTATAGTACATTAAAGTGAATTACTCTTTCTAACCGGCCTCATTTGTTGAACTCATGTGTGTTCCGGTTAAGACGTTCGCGTTCTTGCTACGCGCGACCTTGATTATACGCCATAGTTAAGCCCAACATGGATGAAATGGCCGAATCTTGCACTACTATTGTTTAATAAGTAGGAGAGATCGATAGATAGATAGATAGATAGATAGATAGATAGATAGATAGATAGATAGATAGATAGATAGATAGATAGATAGATAGATAGATAGATAGGGGCGAAGGCTGATTGGATGGTTGAGTCTGGTCTGAATCTGCGATGAGGGGACCTGGATCATGGCAAGCGGGAGTCTTGTGTTAGTGGTTCTACACAAGAAAACTCAGTCCAGTGGGGTGAATGGGGGAAGGTGCCCTGGTTTGTTTTTGGAAAATACAAAGAAAGGGGAACGAACACCGCTGGCTTGACTGTTCAGTGAATCGATAGCTACGCAATATGCTTTTGTTAAAGAGTCGGTGTGCGAGTTGGTTTTTTGTTGGAGGCAGCTGGAGACCGCAGTACGAGGGAAAAGGGAGATGTACTCCACACCATTGATTTGTCTGTCTGTCACCTTTGGGCCAACTGCAATCTTGGTGCACCAAGCAGGAAAAACTAGCAAAGTTGCACCATTCGTCGCCTGGACTCAAAATCCCATCTACCGTGCATCAAAAACCACAAAATTACAGAGATAAAGAGTGAAAAGCTGGGTGTAATACTGTATGTGTGTGCTGAAAGAGCTCCGGCTAACTGTGAAAACAAAACAAAAAAACGAAAAAAAAAAACAAAAAAACACAATCTTCGTATTCTTCAGATCCGATCTAAGCTCTTTGTGATAGGTATTGAGGGACCACTTTTCAAAGTATTTATAGCCGCTTGAGAGTTTGATGACTGATTGTGGACACACGTTTGAGTGCTGAAGGATTTGAAGGTTTTAAATATAAATCTGTGTTCCAGGACGTTTCGGATTTTTACTTGCTACTGCGATCAAAGAGTTGCTTGAGATGGGACGAAATGAACAGGTGCTGTCAAGAAGAAGAAAAAGAGCTCTTTTGATAATAGGGTTTATAGTGACCGCATTGATTGGTTTGAGTCTCTATGCGTTTGTGCTACAGGATTCATTTGACTCAATAGTGAGCGCTACTGAAGGCCCGCAAAGTGGATCAAAACACTCCAAAATAACAATAGAACCAGCCCGAATCAACTCTGATTTGAAGGCTGTTGCATCAGAGGACTTGCAGACGGTGGTATCCTTGAAAAGATCGCCTGAGTCGAGGTTGGCTTCTTTTTTATCCTCCATGTCTTACTCTGATGAGACTGTTGACACGAATTCACCACCTTACGAAAATTTTGACAGATTTGACCCAAGACTATTACCATCTCTATGGATTCATATGATAACTGAAAATATAAGAGTGTCAGCAGATGGCTTGGAGGTTTTGCCTCATGATTTTGAGTTGCCGTTTAATTGGAATTCCTTGTTGAATTACGTTTCAAAGGTTAAAAACTCTCCAGTTGTCAATCTATTGAAAGACGATAAGCAAGATTGCTCAACTTTTTTCGGTTCAGACCTGATCTCTTCTAAATTCAGATTGAAATATAAGAAAATGTGCAAGCAATATACGAAAGAAGATGCAGATATGAATGACTTCAATTTGCCCTTTCTGATACTATCAAAGTTCGATATTTATGTTGATAGCATTGATTTCAGGAGGATGCTTGGCTACATACATGGACTAACAGGGTTCAAAGCACCAAAACAAGTTATGTTCATCAATGCAATCGCCAATGAAAGATCACTTGTTGTTCCTCTCAAACACCAAAGGGACAACGAGGATAACTTGAACATTTTCACGGACAACTATTACAGTTCATTTCTCCATAACTTATCAGAGACTTACATTCATGATCGCATGGTAACCAACACTGAGTTGAACAGAACCTTTGTTTTGCAAAAAGGCATTTCCATGAGTATTGAGTTAAATGATTTGAATGAGAAGTTGGCGAAATCTGGTAGGCTTGATGCACTATTGGATTCAAAAAGGTCAAAATATGAAATGAACTCAAAAGATGACACCACTGACAAACTAGCACTTGAATTTCCTGAACCAATTGTGGGTCCATCAATTATCGGAGCTACAGTTCTGCAAAACGAAAGGTTTGCTACTGTGAACGTACCCAAGAAGTACTTCGATTGGAAATTATCGGCTGAAGCAGAAAAGATTGGCCACAAAATAAAGGCACTCAAAGAGTCTGTCAAGCAATTTGAGAAAGCTGAACAAAGCAGTGGAGATGATGATAATGTTCAGAAGTTCCAATCGAGTAAAGTATCGAAAACCATCGAACTATACAGCCAAATCCATCACCTTATAAAAAGATCTCAAGAACCAGCATTTCGTCAATACCGTTATTTTGGACTAGCAAGCGTAAGAGCAGGTGCTCTTGACCATTACGATTGGAGATTTTTTGATGTGCTCACCAGGGATAACACTGAGTTACAATTGGCTATTTTGCATCGATTGAGCAGAACATGGTCAAGAATGTGTTCAAATTTGGGTATCCCCACATGGATAAACCATGGTCCCTTGATTGGATGGTATTGGAATGGGTTTTCAATGCCACATGATCAGGACATTGATACTCAAGTGCCTATCCAGTCTTTGCATCAGATGGTATTAATGAATTTGAACAACACATTGATCTACGACGTTTCCAATCACAACAGAAGATACACCAATGATTTTTCGAAAATTGATAGTGCCGCTGAATTGGGTTTAAGAGGTTATTTGTTTGAAGTGAACACCAATTTTGGTATCAGGAATAATCTAAGGACTCGTGATAATAACATAGACGCCAGGTTGATAGATATTTCCAGTGGTGTCTACATAGATATCACGGCATTGGCCGATCTTCAAACCGAATTTGAGGATGATCTGAAAACCAGAAAAAAGTTCTTCTCAAGGATGGATGGTGAAGCAAAAGATAGACTAGTAAAAGCACTCCAATATGAAGATTTTTTTGATGGGATCAAAGAACTTCCTCGCATGCTGGATACTGAAGTTTCCGAAAGGTATGAATCAATCGCAAAATCTTTAGGAGTTGATGGGATGCTTCATCAGAGAACCAGAGGCAAAGGTGCTAGTGAGAAATTCAAAAGGGATAAAGTCATGGACTCGACCATTCTGCAAGGTGTAGTTCATTGCAGAAATAATCATTTCTACAAATTCACTGAAGTCTCGAAGTTGATACCGGTTTTCTTTGAGAATGAACTTACATACATCCCATCGAACTTCATCAAAAACATGGTTATAGAGTACAAGCCGAGATGTTTAACCCAAGATTTCTTTAAATCTTACAAGTTTTTCTCCTCTTTGAAACTATGGGTCAAACACGATGTATGCCCGTTTTTTGAACAAGAGAATAGCTCGAATTTGCAAGATGATGAGGTGAGATCCGCAGAGAATTGTCTTGCTCTGGATCCGTCCACTAGGCTGGAGTTTCTGAGCACCGACCAATATACAGACTTGCATATGGAGCTTCTTAGGTTGTTGATAAATAATGTCGATAAAGCTGACTATCAAAGCATTCCATATAACAATCAAGTGACTCAACACCTAAAATCGTATGATGGGAATCTACTCAGGGGTGATCCCTGGATCCAACAAAATGTCTATTACTGAGCGGGAAATGACTTTCCAAATATTCATCTCTATAGATGATGTTTGAGCATTTGATATAACCCTATGCAAATCACCCGTTTACTGGTGTTGGGGGTGGGCAAGAAAAGGGTAATTTAATCTGTAATACGCTCACGAGTTTTTCGAACTTACAATTTTTTCTCTAATTGTTGTATCTTGTTGGATTGAAATGCCCTTTTTAAATTCATCACTCATATATCAATATAATCCCTCTCCTCATGTACATATATACATCTTTTCGAATAAACAAGCAAAATGTCTTAATATCTAGTCTAGCTGTATACCTTACCTGGAGTGCACTACCATTTGAATTCCATCTTTCCGTGAAGCGAGAAGAGCGAGAACGCTTTCCGATGTTAAGAGGATAAGAACCGATCCAAGAAAGAAAAAAAAAAACACCTAAAGAAGTTCAAATCACATCTTGACACTAATAGATATATTCTTTTCAGTATAATCATAATTGAGAAGATACCCTATATACCATTCGAAGCATAAACAAAATGAAGGTATCCCTGCAATCGTTAGCCAAATATGTCCAGCTGATCAAGTTTGTTGGTGGACCACACACATTTACCAGTGAGTTTTTTTTGAATGTTTATTTGTTGTCTCATAAGCCAGTATTAATGGGCTGAGTGATGGATCTTTCATTTGCTTGTAGGAGTGTCAGTAAAATGTACTAACAGCGCCGAACGTGTTTTGTCAAATTATAGAAACAACTTCAACATTTCCTAAACCACACCCATGTGCTCCAGAGAATTTGATGCCATCGAGGGGAACGTCTAAAGCAGCTCCAGCTCAATCGACATCATCGATAAATGGGGAGCTTTTCACATCAAGAAACCAATTGTCAAAGAGATTCAGATATATCGCTATTGACCCAATTGAAATCGAAAGCATCGAAACTGGATATGCCAAATAGATCGATACAGCGAAGCGGGTAAGGGGGGGTGATCTACCAGGACCAGGGATTTGAAAGATCGGTGTTTGACAATCGGAACATGGTGCTTATAGGCGAAGTTGGAATTCAAATGCGGTATTTACTTGCAAATGGTTCCTCAATCTGCTAGTTTGTTCCTCATTGAGTTCAGTTATTTTTTGTCAAATCACTGCCACAACTCATACGCCTTAACGCTTTGATGTTCTTCTGTGGATATTATATTTATTTTGGATTGTTTAAACTTGTTATTTATTGAAATGAAAAGAATAATTGTTATTATGGATATGGTAGAGGTAGTGCGCGTAAACCCGATTTGAAGTTTTTCAACTTTAAGTAGGTTTTTGCCACTTCTTAAACGTATAAGATTCGAAAGGTTACAACTACATAAGCACAACAAAAGCAGACAGACGAACACACCTGCAAATATCAATTGAATATTGACCCTTAACTTCCTATTTCTCAATTTATTTCAACCTAAATATCAATAACTGCGAGGATGAATCACAATCCGTTTAACTGGGGTAGACCCCAAAATGATACATATGGCGATTACAACTATCAAATTGCATATGCTGAACATCACCAAACATCTTCTTCAAGTCCAATAATGGCAACACAACAGCCAATTGTCACTGGTACATCAGTAATTGCTATCAAATATAAAGATGGTATTATAATGGCAGCTGATAATTTAGCTTCATATGGTGCTTTAGCTAGATTCACCAACATCGAAAGATTGATTCAAGTTGGAGACGAGACTATTGTTGGGTTATCAGGTGACATTTCAGATTTGCAAAAGATTGAACACTTGTTGGAAGATTTAGAAATCCAAGATGGATACGATGTTTCTGATCCTTCAGAACACGGGTTGAAACTGTCCCATATTCATGAATACTTGTCAAGAGTCTTTTATAATAGAAGATCAAAGATGGACCCATTGTGGAATGCTTCGATTGTAGGAGGATTTGATGCTGAGACGGGTGAGCCATTCTTGAAATACGTTGACTTGCTAGGTGTCACCTATGGTGCTCCTGCTTTGGCCACTGGATTTGGTGCACATTTGGCCATTCCATTATTGAGGAAAAAAATTGATACTGTAGACGACGCCAAGAATTGTACCGAAGAAGAAGGTGTCAAGTTGATCAGAGACTGCATGAAAGTGTTATTCTACAGAGATGCAAGATCTTTAGACAAATATACATTGGTTGTTGTCAATAAAACAGACGGCGTCAAATTCCATAAAGGTTTGAAATGTGAAGATATGAATTGGAAGTTTGCCAAGGATATCAAGGGTTATGGTACCCAGACTGTCTAGTGGAGTTATAAATCAATGGGTTTTTTTGATCAAAGTGTATAGAAGTCGCATTGAAATTTGTGAGTTTTTTTTCTCTCATACTCATGAGTCAAGTTTCTATTGTTAATAATTTTCCTTCCAAATTATGATAATAATAATGCCAATTTCATAAAATCAGAATCGCACTTCGAGCGACGTTTCGAAAATGAAGAAATTATTGAAAGAAGTAAACACTAGAAGATTTGTTTTTTGTAGATGACCCACTTATATATAAAAATGGCCAACCCTTCAGAGTAGTGGGTAATAGAAATGAAGAAAAAATGTATATAAAGCATGCTTCGAAATATATCATAAGTAGTAATGAAGAGATCTAACAAATCTAAGTTTGAGAAATGAAGGCAGTTGAAAACAACAAACAAATAAACAGTAGTTGAAAAAAAATATAATCATCAATTTCTTTTTAATCACAACTCATAAGTCAAACCAGGCAAAGCGATTGTGAATATCAAACCCAATCCTGCTTTTAGGTTTAACTCATCTAACTGATCTAAGATCGTCCTTCGAGGATCAAGTCCATCACTACTCTCCTTCACATGGGTGATGATAACGTTGAACCCTTTCAAGATACTCCTTTTGTCCTCCACCTCAAACTCTGATGCAATAATATTTCGAAGATTAATGAATTCTGATATAAGATGGTCTGGGGACATGTGACCGTACAAAGGAGTTGAAGAAGGTACGTTTGAGTTTGAGCATTCGATCATTATTGCCTTTAAGGTATTGTTGTGAATTAAGCTTGATATTGATTTCCAAATCAAATGGTTCTTACCGCCGTTCAGACTCAGGTCATCTGGTTCAACATCCCCAAATATCAAAATTTGGTTTTGTGTTTCAACGCTGTTGATAAGATATGCTGTACTTTCGTATTGGAGCGAATGATTATTTTCCAAGAAACATCCATGGTTGTTTATAAAATATTTTATTTCAAAGTCTGATGAAAGCTGGATCCATTCCGAACTGCTCGGTGGAAGGACATTGAATGATAAAAAGTCTGAGGATAAATTGGGCCAAATTTTGTTGTTGAATATGCACGATTTGAGGTTGTTGATGGTTTCCAATGTCCCGTGAATCAATTTTGACTGAAGTGAAGGTATGTTTATCACTAAAGCAGCTATATGGTCCACATGAGTGTGTGTGATGAGATAGTTTTTGAGTAGCTCCATAATGCTCAAGCCGTATTGGTAGTTTGAAGTTGAATCGAGACTCAAATCTCGTTTGAACGGTATTATCGTTTTGCACCTCGTGTACGATGCAAGCGGAGATGAGTTGGAGTAGAGGTCCAATAGGTAGTTATCGGTATCCAAGGTTCCCAGCTTGACCCCCTTGATTAGATCCACCACACCCGCTATGCCTGTGCCAGCATCAACACTGATGAACCTGTTGCAAAGACCTTGGTCAACCATCTCATCATACGAGATACTGGACGGCTTGATTAGGTACGAGCACGTTTTGCCGTCAATTGGCCCGCCCGAGCACCCAAGAATCGTGAGATTGAACTTGGCCTCTGCCTTCACAGTTTGCACTCCAGTTGTCAGCATCGTTGGTCTTGTTGGTCTTGTTGGTCTTGTTGGTCTTGTTGGTCTTGTTGGTCTTATTGATCTTGCTGACGTTGTTGTTGTATCCAAGTAGATGCGATCGATTGGCAGACCAAAGGCTTATCGTTCACTTGTACCTTGCGCTATTGACCTGGACTGGCAACCTTTTCCCGTCTCTTGAAACCAGATTCAACCACTTCAGCAGATAGAGGCAATTGACGAGCAAAAGCGAACACCACTTACGACACTGGTCACTTCTATTTTCCCAATAATTGAGCTGGAGAGCAAAAAAAATAAAAAAAAAAAAACTTTTCTGGATTTCTTTACGTTTCTTTTTCTCGAGACTCACTTTGCAATTTTTTCTAGAAACACACCACAAAACCTTCTATTTTGCAAAATTTTATAAGTTTCACATAACGATGTGACTAGTACTAAACGAAGTAAAAGAAGTGATGTGAATTGTTCTTTTCTATTGAAAGGCAGAGAATAGGCTAAACGTTTCTATTTTTCTGCTTGAACTCTGTTTGTAAAAGTGTTCTGTAGCAAGCTTAACAAAGGCTGGAACCATATTATGTCAGATTGGGGGAGAGGACCAGCTTGTGGTTGGACGCTTTTTTTTTTTTGATTTTTTACTTGTTTGGCAAGGGACGTAGCTACAACAACACAAAGAAAAGCATGGTTCCACACTTTCTTGAACTGAACACCAAACGGTGAAAATGTCTTAGCGGGAACAGATAGAAGACAGCTAACAAGCTGGCTAGTGAGAGAAGAGTGGCATATTCTACTCGAATTTTGGAACCCGAGCATCAACGCTGCATGCTTTGCCATAAGCTCGGATGCATAGCGTGCTTTTGTGTCTCTCTTTCATCTGTGTCGAGCGTCGATAATCCACTCCGCAAACATCGTTTTCCCTCTGACACATTGCTTCGTAAAACATCGGCCCCAAAGAGTTGGAAACCGGCTGCTGTTGTGTGTGTGTGTTGAGGTTGTGTCAAACTCTGGCGATTATACAAAGCAAGAGAGCTGATCTGAAAATCTAAGGCTGACAGGCTTTCTACGTCTCTCTACCTACCTGCCTTTACTACCAAGAGGTTTTTTTTTTCTTTCCAAGTTAACGCCGCATAGCGCTGATGAAAAAGATATCAATGAAAAATGACTCAGGTCAACTCAACTTATTGTGGGCTTCCAAAGTTCTCGCACATGCAATACTAGAGTACTAGTAGATTTAGTTCACCTGCTTCAACCGGTTGAGATCGTCTTCAGCCCACGGAAACTCATAGTGGAAAACCATGACCAAGATTGATCAAGAGTTTGTTGATATCATCAACCCAGAGGTTGAACACAGTGCTTTCAACATCAAGTCTGAGTCTGCCCCATTTTTACCAACGATCAAGATTTTGGGTACAGGTGGTACAATTGCTTCAAAGGGCTCTTCATCATCTCAAACAGCTGGCTACCATGTCGATTTGACGATTGACGAGTTGATCGAGTCGATTCCCGACATCACAAGTATCTGCAATTTGGAATATGAGCAAGTTACAAATTTGGATTCAAAGGAGATCAACACTTCTCATTTGTTGATTCTACACAAAGAAATTTTGAAGAACTTACAGGAAGGAGTTGACGGTATTGTGATCACTCATGGGACCGATACGATGGAAGAAACTGCATTTTTTCTCCAGTCGACAATAGACACAAAAGGTGTTCCAATTGTATTATCCGGGAGTATGAGACCATCGACATCGATATCCGCAGATGGCCCAATGAACCTCTACCAGGCAATTTGTATTGCATCAAGTAAACAATCAATTGGAAGAGGTGTCTTGGTCTCGTTGAACGACCAGATCTCAGCAGGCTACTATATCACAAAGGCAAATGCAAATTCCTTGGATACCTTCAACGGAAGACAAGGATATTTGGGTAACTTTGTAAACAACGAGATTCTATATTACTATCCTGCAACAACACCTTTAAGCTTACACTATTTCAATTTGAATATAACTAAAAATATTGACGAAGTTATTATATTGTATGGCCATCAGGGCTTCAACAAAAAATTGATTTCACTCGCAATCACAGAATTGGGAGCAAAAGGTTTGATTTTTGCCACATGTGGTGCTGGCTCGATGTCCGATGAGGCAAATGAATTTGCTCATGAAATGTGGTTGAAACATAAGGTTCCAATTATATACTCAAAAAGATCGATGGATGGTATGGTTCCGAAGGCCGCATTGCCCAAGATTGAAGGGTTTGAAGGAGCCATTGCAGGCGGTTATTTGAATCCACAAAAATCAAGGATCTTGTTACAATTGTGCTTGAACAGTAACTTGAATATAGGTGCTATCAGAACGATTTTTGAAGGAGTATACGGTGGTTAAATATAGAATCAACGCGTTTGGTATAAGTGCATAAATATGCTTTGATGAGATGAAGTATTGAGAAATAGAGGACTAATTGATTCAGTTATTCGTCTTTTTTGAAATACCAAAAGCCAATTGTATCGTGGCTCTTTCCTCATTTCAAGCATTTTTTTATGTTTCCCTAATAACAAGGTTACCTGTAAGCAGAACTTTTAAATGCATCTTTTATCTATAATATTTCAACTATTTATCTACTTAGTGTAGCTTTCAAGTTTCAAACCATCGATTATAGTTCATAAAGTTTCTCTTGAGCTTGAAACTTTTGAATTTGTTTCAAATCTGTAGACTATTGGCTAACATTTTTTATATGATGGAGGGTTGAACAGCTTGCTTCGTTGTGTCTCAACTGTTTTTTTTTTTTTTTTTTAAATAAAACCTTTGAGGTTAATATCTCTTTTCTAACTTTATGAGACGCCCTTGGGAAGGATCCTCATAGAAATCAATGCGGTTTGTTCTAGAATTCTCACAATATTCAATTTGTTGAACAAGATGGGTTTAACATGACCGATTCAAATGTAAATGAAGTCTCAAATTGAGAAATTTCAACAGGTCACCTCGAACCTCAAGTTAAAATCCATTTTGTATAGAAATTGGATTATTACCTTCACTTCTTTAGGAATATTTCCTTGAGCTTTCAATTTCGCCATATTTAATTGATACTTATAAATTACTATACATTAACTGAAAAAGAAAAATACACAAAAAACTACCAAACTTGAAACATGAATAAAACCAAAACCAAACAATAATAAGGCTGAAAAGCTACGATTTTTGTCAAGACTTCTTATTTATGACAACCCAATAGTATCAGCTTATACTAATAATGCAACACGAACCATTTCCGTGTAACTCGATCTAACATGAGGAAATCCTTCACGTTCATCTTCTTCTTTCGTTTTGCCCCTGCAACTCTATTTGATTCACTTTTGTGATAAAAACAGACTGTCACTAATTCATATTTTCTCTATTTCTTTTCTGTTGTAACTCGTTCTTCTTGATCAAAGTCTTTCTTTCAGCTCTCTTCAACGTTCTAGGATCGATCAATTCATCTTTGGTATCTTTGACCTTGTCATCAACTTCAACCAACCATTGGCTGTCCAACTTTTTGTTATTACCCTTGTAACCCCACTTAGCAACCCATTCGGCACTGTCTTCGTCATAAACCAACTTTCCATCCTTACCCTTCTTCTTGATACCCTTCTTTGATGCGAATTGTTCCCATTTGGTTGGAGCCTTTTCTTTAGGAACTGATTTTTCTCTAGGCAAAGGAGTCGTTGGCTCTGGTAACTGAACTAATGTTATTGTTCCACTTGCACCACCTTCTGATGAGTTTGATTCTGTTGTGGTCTTGACTGGTAACGACAAAATTTGGTTGATCAACAACTGGACATTGTCTCTTGTGATATCATTCAAGTGAGCGTTTAAAGTCTCGGCACTTGATAACTTCGATCCATCCAACGGGTTTGAATCAAAGACGGCCAAGTTACCTAAATCATAGGTGACTGGAATCGGTTTTTCGACTGTGATTGGTTTACTAAAAAAACACGAAAATGGAACCAAAACTTCATGTTAGAAAATCATACCATGCTGTATCCTGAAAATCAAAGTTACTTACAATTCTGGAGTTGACATTCTATACAATCTCGATATATAAACACCTGTTACGCTTAACTTCTTGTTGGTATTTTGTTATCTAATTAACTATCTGAAAAATTTATAAAAAGTTTTTTTTTTTCCCCTAAAATTTTCCAGTCCCGAGCCCTTTTGAGCCATTATAACAGCCCCTGATTTATTAGTTTTTCAATATTTTTCACAGCCCCAACTTACAGCCACAATATGGATTAGCCACTTCTGATAATTTGTGGCTAAGTATTTTATGACACTTTTCTGCCTTCCAATTGGTGAGTACCGTTTGACGATAATGCGTCCTACAACGGCCCATTTGCGGAGCTCTAAATATAATCAAATTTTTTCACAGTTCTGTAATGAAATATACAAGTGATCACGAATTTTATAAGCGATACTTGGAGTTATATTGTTGGTATAAGAAGTTTTTTGATGAATATTGAGCTAGAATCTGTCTGAACCAAGAGCATAAGAAAAGAATGTTATCACAGTCGAGATTGGGAAGAAATTCCACCAGAATAATAGCCTTCAAGAGATTGTTATCATCAACAAGCAGCTTGTTTGCAGGTCAAAATTTGACTGAAAAAATCATTCAAAACTACGCGGTTGGGTTACCAGATAACAAGGTGGTCAAGAGTGGAGACTATGTCTCAATCAGACCTGCTCATGTCATGTCGCACGACAACTCCTGGCCAGTTGCCATGAAGTTCAAAGGTTTAGGGGCATCGAAGGTCAAAGATAACAGGCAGATCGTCAACACCTTGGACCACGACGTTCAAAACAAAACAGACAAAAATTTGACCAAGTATGAGAACATCAAGAACTTTGCTAAAGAACAGGGAATTGATTTCTACCCTGCTGGAAGAGGTATTGGGCATCAAATTATGATCGAAGAAGGTTATGCATTCCCATTAAACTTGACAGTTGCATCCGACTCCCACTCAAACACATATGGTGGTATTAGTGCGTTGGGTACTCCAATCGTAAGAACAGATGCAGCATCGATTTGGGCTACTGGTCAAACGTGGTGGCAAATCCCACCAGTTGCAAAAGTTGAGTTGATAGGTAGGTTACCAAAAGGTGTGACTGGTAAGGACGTTATCGTTTCATTGTGTGGTATTTTCAATAATGACGAAGTTTTGAACCATGCCATTGAGTTTGTTGGTGATGAATTAGAAGCAATTCCAGTTGACTACAGGTTAACAATAGCCAATATGACCACTGAATGGGGTGCCTTGTCCGGTTTATTCCCTGTCGACAACACAACGATCAACTGGTACAAGGAAAGATTAAATCGTGTTGGCCCAAATCATCCAAGAGTCAACACTGAAACAGTTCAAAAATTGATCGATTCACCAGTAAAGGCTGATGCAGATGCATTTTATGCGAAAACTTTAAGAATTGACTTATCTTCATTGTCTCCATACATTTCAGGGCCAAATTCGGTCAAGATTTCTAACCCATTGAGTGTCTTATCAGAGAAAAACATGAAGATCAATAAAGCCTATTTAGTTTCATGTACCAATTCAAGATTGAGTGATATCAAAGCAGCTGCTGATATTGTCAAGGGTAACAAAATTGCACCAGGAGTTGAATTTTACATTGCTGCCGCCTCAAATTTGGTTCAAAAGGATGCTGAAGCTATAGGAGCCTGGCAATCATTGTTAGATGCTGGTGCCATTGCCTTACCAGCCGGTTGCGGTCCTTGTATTGGTTTGGGTGCTGGTTTATTGGAACCTGGTGAAATTGGAATTTCAGCCACAAATAGAAATTTCAAAGGTAGAATGGGAAGTAAGGATGCTTTGGCATTTTTGGCATCCCCAGAAGTTGTTGCTGCATCTGCTGTTATGGGTAAGATTGCTGGTCCTTCAGAAGTTTTGGGCAAGCCAGTTGAGCAAGTCAAGGAAATTTTGAAAGAGGTTATTATCCACGATAAGCCAGCATCAAGCGAAGAAGCAGCTGGAAGTACAGATATCTTACCAGGTTTCCCAGAATTCATTGAAGGTGAACTTGTTCTTTGTGATGCTGATAATATCAACACCGATGCCATTTACCCAGGTAAATACACATATCAAGATGATGTTCCAAGAGAAAAGATGGCTGAAGTCTGTATGGAAAATTATGATGATGATTTTGGTAAGAAGACTAAAGCGGGTGATATCATCATCTCGGGTTTTAACTTTGGTACTGGTTCATCTAGAGAACAAGCAGCAACTGCAATCTTAGCCAGGGACATGAAATTGATTGTAGCAGGATCATTTGGTAATATCTTTTCGAGAAATTCGATCAATAATGCTTTGCTTACTTTGGAAATCCCAAATTTGATCAACATGTTAAGAGAAGAGACTAAGAATGATACCGTTAAGGAGCTAACAAAGAGAACTGGCTGGTTCTTGAAGTATGACGTCAAGAATGCCACTGTTATTGTTACTAACGCTAAAGGTGAAGTTGTTTTGAAAGAAAAAGTTGGTGAGTTAGGTACCAATTTACAAGACATCATCATCAAAGGTGGATTGGAAGGATGGGTGAAGTCTGAGTTGAAAGCTTCAGCTTAAAGGCTTAAGACCTCCTGTTCGTCGCCTTTGTTTCAACGGAGTTTGCATTTCTTTTGTTTCTGGAGGATTGTTCTT
Source organism: Peterozyma toletana (assembly GCA_003706045.2). Lineage (NCBI taxonomy): Eukaryota > Fungi > Ascomycota > Pichiomycetes > Alaninales > Pachysolenaceae > Peterozyma > Peterozyma toletana. The sequence goes on along the minus strand of PPKG02000002.1, from coordinate 422,343 downwards.
ATTTATTTTATATATTTATAACTGGTTTTTCTGTTTCCCAATTTCTAGTCTGTTCGTTTTCCAGTTCACATTTTTAATAGAAACGGTTTTGCATTTACTTGAAATCAACTGGCCCCTAAACTAAGAAGTGTAAAGACTGAGAGAATAGATGCATAAATGAGCTTATATTCTGAATAAACTATTGAACTAAAAAAAACAAACCGAACAGCATTCCTGAATAGATGACTGAAAGCTATAACATAAAAATATCAAACACAAATAAACAAACAACTTGAAAAAAAATAATGTGAAATGTACTTATACAATTGGATCGTGATAATACCCCATCTCCTCTTAGGACTCAACTTTTTTCAACTTGTTGAGCTTCAATCCCCCTCTTATCCTCTTCGCTTCTCTAGGCTGCAATTTACAACAAGGCTGGAATTTCCTTGACGATTTCGTCGAAACTCTCTCTGTACTCCTCTGCTGACTTGGAGCTTTCCTTCTTATTCTTACCACCGTTTGGAACGATCATAACACATGATGTTGGTCTCTTGGTGGCACCGGCGGAACCCAAGTCTTCCTTTGATGGGACAAAAATGAATGGAACTGCTGAGTCTTCACACAAGACTGGCAAATGCGAAATGACATCCGCTGGGGAGATATCACCGGCAATGATGACCAAACCCTTTTCACCCTTTCTCAACGACTTGACAACTTCCTTTACACCTCTCTTGACGTGTTTGGCCTTTGAAGCCTTCTTGACTGTCTTCAATACCTTCTTGTTCAACTTCTTTGGCGCTAATGGCTTGGCAAAAACTACAACAGCTGGCATTCTAGCCTCATAGTTATCTACCTCTTCTGATGATGTTGACTTTTCCTTCTTAGCCATTTTATATATATATACTCTTGATTCTTGCTGTATCAAAACTCTACTTCTTATGCTATTAATCTTCATATACAATGTGAAAAATTTTATAGAGAGAAAAAAAAAAAATTTAAGCTCAAAAATCAAAATCAGTCTACTCAGGGGTTGTGGGTGTAATTGGGGGCTGCTATTGCAGGTGTACAAGTAAGTCTATTAATATATGAACACCAAGCAACTGGATAAATATTGTTTGCGGTATCAAGGTCAAAGGTTAGGATATCAGGAGAAGAACAATGTCTGAGAACAAACGCAGAAGCAGGTTTTCTGTTGCAGGGTTATCCCTTCCGTTTGTCAAGGGTCATACATCGACAGGTGAGCACGATGCATCTATCACTTATCAGCTACCAAAGGATTTGAAAAAAGAAGCTCTGAATCCCAGGCCGCTATCAAAAGCTAAGATTCCAGGTCTTCCACAAATGCAGGTAGAGACACCTGTGGCTCTGACTTCCATGGCTAAAACCATACCAGATGCCGAGGTTTCACGGTACGAAGGTAAATTTGAGTTGTCGAATCTTCCGATCAGCGGTGCAAATAACACGATTGACCCGCTGTTGACGATCGATGGCAAAAGGGTAACCGACTCAAGCTCTTTGAGGAGGAAGCCTCCTACTCTAAGGACATCGACCACGGCACAAGGCACCGGACTTGTACAGACCTCTACAAACACATCTCAAGGCTCGCTGTATGATAACATTTTGAGCTCAATCGACGAGGCTCTTCAACCTTATAAGGGTGTCAATTTGAGCGTTGAGGACGAAGAGGATTATACGGTTTCACCGTCGACGCCGTTAAACATTTTCAACGGAGATGCTCTTCGATCTGATCCCAACTTTGGAAGTTTGGAGGAAGTGGATGATGAATCGGGCCTGGAATCAGCACGCTCAGAATTATCATACGAGCCTTCGATCAATATAGTTGGAAAAAACGTGGCTTCGTCTGATAGCGAGTCGATGATAACGCCAACACAACCATTACACACCACGAGAAGCGGGTACAGAGCGGATAGGTCAGGAGATGACTTGTTTCGAGACTCGTCGTCTTCATCTCTACTGGATCATCAGAAAACTCCAAACGAATCAGACAGAATCATTAATTTTCCTGCTTCATCCCAAAAAAGATGGACCGCATCATCAAGTAGCACCTCTGAAGCTGACGAGAACATTAATTTCACTGCAAGAGCAACTAGATCTCCATTTAGTGAAACTTACGAGGAGGAGGGCTTACTGCGAAATATGGTTGTGGTCAATCCGAGTTTGAGCGATGACAGTAGAACAGGTTCTACTGTCTCGTTGAAAGAGGAATCACCATCAGTCAGTGCTAGTGAAAACACGAATTCTGTGATGAATAGCCCTTCGATCATAAACAGTAATAATCACAATTTGGAAAGTGTTTCCCAGAATGAGGAAGGAGAAGAGACAAGTGAGGACCACTTGAGATCAATTGATACATTTGAGAAAGGCAATTCAGCTCATCCTCAATTGGGAGGCATCGCTTTGCTTAATTCTCAATCACGTAATCCTCATCACATTCATTCGTTATCAGGTAAAGTATATGAAGAAGATAAGGCTTGTTACTCCCAACTGTTGCTTCAAATCGCGAAGGACAATAACAGCAATCTGAATTCTTCAGAAGTCGAAGAACAAGTTCGTACATCCGTTTCGCTCTCATCAGTTGAAAAGAAAGAGATGAATTCCCTCAAATCAAAATCAGCAGACGAATCAATATCTTTCACATCTGTACCTCAGAACAAGTCGTCCTCTTCTACAAAAGAATCATTTGTACCTCCTGTTGTTCCCATATTACAACCCGGAGAAGGACAACCATCGTTATACGTTCAATCATTGAGGAAAAAGGCAGGTACTGCATACACAGAAAGAGAAAGATCAGATCTTCCATTGTCAATTCGTGGATCCCGAAAAACTATAAAAAATCTGACTTTATCAAGTGGAAAGGTTGATGTGAAGTATGGCGACTTTCCTAATCGTTCTTGGGGTGATGATATTGCTGATGAGGATGGCCTATTCACTGAAATGACTAATGAAACTGGGCTACTTTCCCACACACAAATCCCCGATTCTACAAAAAGTCCATCAAAACCAACTCCTTTATCTCAGGAGAAAAAGGAAACTAGAGGATCAGGACTACGAAAATCAAGCATTGGAACTGTGCTTGAATACAATTTTCCAATTTCTGCACAGAATAAAATATCTGTTAATAGATCGGATACTGTGAGAAGCTATGGAATGGGTGGTAGCACTCGAGGAAAATTAACTATTGCCAATCCAGACTCTGACGATGAATAAGGGTTTTAAAACCTTCAGAATTATGATATATTCATTCACAGATTGTTTCCCCAATGGAATTGTTATAAAAAAAGTGCATTACCGGGTATGCAATCAAATGTTTCGAAATAACCAATTTTGTTTTTGTCTCACTTTTTTTTTTGGACTTTGTAGATTAACTGTGAGCTTCAAAGTATTTCAAAATCAGTACTTTGGAATTCAAGGTATGACATGTGCTCAAATTTTACTGTCGAATACAATATTAAACTAACTTGTTTTGAAAGAACCAGAAATACCAATTGTAGGCCATCTTCATAAGTTATGAAACACGACTTTTTCGAGGTTTTGGTGTATCTTTTTCTCGACAACGCATTGATTGATCTAAACAGAATAAACAACATTCAACAACCTAGTTGATTGACTATTTGATTGATTCAACTCAAATTTAGACCAGTAGATACGAGCAATTGAATTTTTAGCAACATGTCTGAACCTTGCTATACTTTGGTTGATGATGTACGTATATCGTTATGTTGGCTGCTGCCAAAAACTATTCATTCGAAGTTGATGTACATACTAACACGCTCCATACTTACACATCAAATGGATTTAGCCTGTTGCATCATCAAAATCTTCCATTCAAGAATTCAGAACTTTATTGGAAAAGGGTAGGGATGATGAAAAGATTGATGCTATGAGAAGAATTTTGATCACCATGTTAAATGGTGATTCAATGCCTGATTTATTGATGCACATCATTCGATATGTCATGCCATCAAAGGACAAAGAGTTGAAGAAGTTATTATACTTTTATTGGGAAGTGTGCCCAAAGTTGGATGATCAAGGAAAGTTGAAGCAAGAAATGATTTTGGTTTGTAATGCAATTCAACGTGACTTACAACATCCAAATGAGTATATTAGAGGTAATACTTTGAGATTTTTGTCAAAGTTGAAAGAACCTGAGTTATTAGAACCATTGGTTCCATCCACCAGAGCATGTTTGCAACACCGTCACGCTTATGTTCGTAAAAATGCTGTATTTGCCATATTTTCGATCTTTAAGGTTGAGGAGCACTTAATTCCAGATGCAGCCGAATTGATTGTTGACTTTTTAGCGGTAGAAACTGATTCTGCCTGTAAAAGAAATGCATTTGTTTGTCTTGGTGATTTAGATAGGGAATCAGCCTTGAGATATATTCAAAGCTTGGACTACATACCATCTGTTGATTCTTTAACTCAATTGGCTATTATTGAGTTTATTAGAAGAGATGCAATTGAGCATTCAGATTTGAGAAATCAATACCTAGCAATCATTTCGGAATTATTGGAAACCGACTCAAATACTGTTGGATATGAGGCTGCTACAACTTTAACCATATTGTCAAATTCTCAAACTGCTGTTACAGCAGCTGCTTCAAAATTTATCGAGCTTGCTATCAAAGAGCCGGATAACAATGTCAAACTCATCACTTTAGAAAGGGTTGCTGAGTTACACAAGGGAAACAACGGTATGTTAGAAGAATTGGCCTTAGATGTTTTGAGAATTCTTACCTCGCCTGATCTAGACGTTCGTAAAAAAGTCATCGAAATCATTTTACAATTGGTTTCGAGCAGAAATGTCGAAGACATTGTAAAATTGTTGAAGAAAGAGTTACAGAAGACATCGTCAACAGTTCAAGACAAATCGGTAGAATATCGTCAACTATTGATTGGAGCTATCCACTCATGTGCTATCAACTTCGTTGAAGTTGCTTCAAGTGTTGTTGAATTGTTATTAGATTTCATTCCAGAACTTAACACCACAGCTGCTGTTGAAGTTATTACATTTATCAAGGAAGTTGTTGAAAAGTTCCCAGATTTACGAAGCGCAATCATTGAACGTTTGATTAACAGTTTGGGAACTGTCAAGAGTGGTAAGGTTTACAGAGGTTCATTATGGATTTTGGGTGAATACTGTCTTGAAGAAAAAGACATTCTTGAAGCATGGAACCATATCAGATTTTCAATCGGTGAAATTCCGATCATTGCATCTGAGAAAAAGTTGTTGAAAGATGCCGAAGAAACAACAACTGAACAAAACGGTACAGCAGGTGGTGCCTCGCACAAGCCGGTTGTTTTACCAGATGGTACGTACGCCACTGAAAATGCTTTAACTACTGAAGTTTCCGAAGCTACTAAGCAAAAGGTCAAATCCAAGAGACCACCATTACGTGCTTTGATCTTGGAAGGTGATTTTTACTTAGGTGCTACATTGGCAGCCACCTTAGTCAAACTTGTATTACGTTATCAAGAATTATCAAACAAAGCCTCAACATTGAATGGTTTGAAGGCTGAAGCTATGTTGATGATGGTTTCCATCTTGAGAGTTGGTAACTCAACAATTGCAAAGAAAAAGATCGATGAAGATTCAAGTGAGAGAATAATGTCATGTATCAAGTTTTTAGCAGAAGAAAGGGGCTCTGCAGAGTTGAAGACAATAGAACAGGCTTATTTGGAAGATACTAAGGAAGCTTTTAAGCAGCAATTGGAACTTGAAGATAAGACTAAGGCGAAGATGCATGCACTGGAATTGGCCAAAAACGCTGAAAAGGTTGACGACTCAATTGTGTTCAGACAATTCAACAAGGATACCATCAAGGATATTGTTGAGGACGAAATTGATTTCAATAGTTCATCTGCTTCACTGGCCCTCAAAAAGGATTCATTGTCTTCGAGATTGAACCATATTGTTCAATTAACAGGTTTCTCCGATCCAGTCTATGCCGAGGCATACATCAATATTCATCAATTCGATGTCGTATTGGATGTCTTGATTGTCAATCAAACAACAGAAACGTTGCGTAATTTATCGGTCGAGTTTGCTACATTGGGTGATTTGAAGGTTATTGACAAGCCAACATCTACCAATATTGGGCCACACGGTTTCCATAAGATTTCAAGCACTATCAAAGTTTCATCTGCTGATACTGGTATTCTTTTTGGTAATATCATTTATGATGGTCAACATTCTGATGATAGTACTATTGTTATCTTGAATGATGTTCATATTGATATGATGGATTATATCAAACCAGCAACATGTAAGGAAAATCAATTCAGAAAAATGTGGAGTGAATTTGAGTGGGAAAATAAAATCACCATCTCATCAACTTTGCCAACATTGAAGTCATATTTCGAGGAATTATTGAAGAAGACAAACATGAATTGTTTGACTCCAGGTGCCATAATTGGTGAAGAGTGCCAATTCTTGAGTGCCAATCTTTACTCCAAGTCCAGTTTTGGTGAAGATGCTTTGGCAAATATTTGTATCGAAAAGAAGGATGATGGTCCTATTGTTGGCCATGTTAGAATAAGAGCAAAGGGTCAAGGTTTGGCTTTATCATTGGGTGACAGAGTTTCGTTGATTGCTAAGGAAACACGCAAGCCGGTTGTGATTCTTGTTTGAGGTTGGTAAATATAGTAGTTAGGTTACTTCACTTTCACATATTGCTGCAACTTATAGAATTTAACATACAGAAACTTTTTTTGTTTTCAAGAGTTTTAACGCACTACTACATGAACGTTTTGATTTTCTGAGTAATCTATTTACAAATTGGTACGTATCATACGGAACTATAGAACTTAAATGAATTGTTTTGGAATTTTTTCAGTTCCTTCGAATGGTAAACCATAACCACTCAAAAGTGTTCTTGCGTCAGCATCGATTTGGGCTGTTGTATGGAACGTAATATTGAACCCAAATGTCTTTGACCACAAATCCAAGTTTGAACCTATTTCAGGGAATAGCTTGGCATCTTGTGGATCCAAACCAAACGTGATATTACCGAACCTGTCACCGCTTTTATTACTTATACCTTTGAACTCTCTGATTCTTGGTAAGACCAATTCTGTCAATGTCGACAAAAATTGGGACATCTCTCTACCTTTTAACTCGACTTGTGCACCCATCTTCATACCTGGTCTCAAGGCCCAAACTGGAACAGCAGACTTTGCATAAATTGGTTTCGGCTTACAACCGGTTATTTGTTGTAATTGCAATGCGGATGATATGGCTAATCCACCATCGGCTTTGGCTTCTTTGACAAAAGACATGAGTGTGATTTTCTCCAACACTGGAATGTTTTTGTTCGTTCTCCTTTTAATCGTTGGCGATGGAACCTTTTCCCCGACTGGTGGTTTATCAGGACGATTAAGGTGGTATGGAGATGACACATCCCACTTTCTACGCTTGTTACCCAAATGATCTTCTTGGTTGTGCTTATAACTGATCAATAACATATCTGACTGTAATGTGTTTTGATAGTGTTCTTGAACTCTATCCAGATTGATCGTTGTTGGTTTGAACTTTGGTGATCTGATATCATTTTCCGGTATTTTCAACTCAGGATATTTTGGTGACAATAATCTCTTGACAATTTTAACTCGGTGATGGATAGGTTTGACCATGGCACATGCAGCCTTTTGAGTTGCAGCTGCGCTCGAGAAGCTACGAACTCCCAACTGTTTGTTCAATATACTAATCATAATTCAAAGCGGACACTGAATATACAAGATAACTTCACCTGTGAACTTTGCAATTTGATACTTATTCATGTTTTATATTTACTTTACTGTAAATTTGAAAAATTTTGAAACCGTTCAACAAAAATCGTTTTGGAAGATTTGAGCTTGGTGCGCACTACCCATTTTTACTTCTGTTACTGCTTTGGAGCTATCTTGATAGTTGGTGATAGATATTGGCTTGGAATGACTCGAGCAGCAGTCTTCGAGGTCCCAGCTAAACGAGGGTTGGTATATTGCAAATCAATTTATGCTATCTGCTTCATTGTCGCGAAGCAGAAAACCAGAACGAAACCGAAATGGCGGGTTAAATAAAATGCAAAGGGAAGTGTCCCCCAAATTGGCCTTCGTCCTTAATTGGTTCTGGTTGGCAAATGATGGCTGTATATATATGACCTTGTTGGAGCTTCAAATGTGAATACACTTCTAAAAGGTAAAATTGGGCAGAAAGCATGATAGTTAGCATATATTCACCAGGAACGACGAGTAGACCAACATGTAGATTGCATTGAACTTGAGCCATTTACCAATCAACATGTCAGAAGTACAGTTTCAAAACTTTCAAATTGCACAACCTCATAATCCTCAGTGGTATAAAATAAGAGTAAACACCAAAGAAACTGATTTCGTGAAGTTGTCAACACAACAAAATGGAAGGTCAGAAACGACGTCGACGTTTTTTCATTTTTCCGTCGTTTGGCGTTATCAACAAAAAAAAGAGGAAATTTTCAAGTATTATATAGAATACATATGTTATCGTAGCTGGCAACTGAGTATCAAAGGTTATATACACAGTTCAAGATGTCTTCTGTTCTCGAGTTTTTTACTACCTATCAAGTTGAAGATCCTTTGCTGAACATAAGGCTTCCATTTGTTGACGAGTACCTCAAGCCAGTATTTGAGCCATTCGGTAAAGTCAACAATCATATTCATGAAGTCTTACTAATCATACTGTTCTACCACTCAATATTCTTGCTCTCAACTTACTCTTTCCCAATTCTTCTCCCAAAATATAAGATTTCGAAGCTTTTGTTGAGGGAGTTTGGAATTCATGTTGTTTCGTTCTTGCAGTCAATTATAATCATTCTGATTTTGATTCCAGCATACCACACCTCAAGCGACCCATTACACAGAGTATTCTCGTATACTCCTTATGGAGGTATGGTCACTGCGTTTGCTGTTGCTTACTTCATTTGGGATGCTGTCATTTCTCTTTTGTATTCTGGTTTCGGGTTCTTTATCCACGGGTTGGTTTCATCGATTGTTTTCGGGATTGGTTTGACTCCATATATCACGTTTTATGCTCCGGTATTCTTGTTGTTTGAGTTGTCCAATCCCTTCTTGAATATAAGATGGTTTGGAATCAAGTTCCCAGGACTTTTGGGTGATAGGTTCCAATTGATCAACAATGCCATTTTACTTTTGGTTTTCTTTTTTGCCAGACTTTGTTGGGGTTGGTACCAGGTCTTTATTTTGGCCTCTGACTTTTATGCCGTCAGGAATGATCCAAGATTCAACTTGTTGTTTTCCATCATCATTTTGAGTTGTAATCTTGTCTTGGATATCTTGAACATTTATTGGTTCTACAGAATGATTTTGGTTACCATCAGAATTTTGAAGGGTATTTTTGGTAAGAAAAAGCCAGTTGAAAAGAAAATCAACTGATTTTTTAAATCATCTCTCTCCATAGATAGTACTTATGTTGTTGTTGATCAAAACGACAGCATTACATAACTATCAACTCAAAGACTTTCACTCTTTTCGATTAAATGCTTGATTTTTTCCCAAAGCTTCATTTTTCTTTTACATTTATATACAAAGTTTCTTACAGTTTATGCTGGTGCCTTGCCTCCATTTTGAGTTTTTATTGTTCAACTTATATGCTTTCAGGTCATTAAAATCAAAAAATGTAGCTGCTACTTCACACACGTTCTGTGGGTCCATCTCCTCACTTGAGCACTCATGACGGTATTGTCATACCTGGGCAGCTCCGTTCTATTTGATTACAAGCACTTCGAGGAGGACTCAGAAAAGAACTATATTATTCAAAATTTGTTAGAAAGATGTGTTTTGTAGGTTCTGTCTAGGCCTGAAAAAAAAAAGTTTTCTATACAAAAATCAAAACAGCTTTTTGAAACAGAGTACTAAGCAACCTAAGTAGGTGGCCTTCGCTGAGAAATTTGATAAAAACAATCACCCCTAGACAGAATGAGGTTTGTTCCTCATAGAGACCCGGCATTACAACACTCTTTAGATGGAATTGACTCAGACTATGATTCAGAATATGACTCTCCGATTTCATCTGATAGTGAATCGGATCTATTGACAACAAGAAATAACAAGACAAACAAGGTAATCATATCAAACCCAACAAATGATGAAAGTTTTTGGAGGCTAAACACAAAGGTTAACGATATTGACGATATTTTGAAAGGCCTAACCATTAAAGAAAGGTACGACTTGGTTGTTAACCAACTGAGAAGTAATAGGCCACTACCAGTTCTTCTCAATCAGACTTCAGCGTTAGTCGATATGGATCAGGTCAAGTTGAATAGATCGATCAAGAACTACTTCTCCTTGTATAATGACGAAAAGATGAAAGATGCAATGCAAGATGAGTCCCTCGCTCACTTAAGTACGATTCAAACGAAATCCAATGAAATTGATTTGATCAATGATTTGAAAGCTCAATCGTTGAAACAGCAAAGAGAGGTTGTTGAGATTGTCGAATTTTTGAAAAAGGAGAGAAAGAGGAAGGAAGAGGAGGAAGAAAGAAGGAGACAAGAAGAAGCAAGACGTAAAGCGGAAGAGGAAAGGAAACGCAAAGAAGAAGAAGAGAGAAAGCGTAAGGAGAATGAAGAAAGATTACGCAAAGAAGAGGAGGAAAGAAGGAGACAAGAAGAATTACTGCTGAAGCTGAAGAAAGAGGCTGAAGAAAAGAAGAAAGCAGAAATAGAGAAGCTAAAATTAGAGGAGGAAGAATTAATAAGACAGCAAGAATTGGAGCTGAAGCAAAAGCTGCTGAGCAGCAAAAAAGGACTAACATCCCTTGTTCAGATACAAAGGGAGTTTTTGAAATACAAGCAAGACATTTTGGATATCAAAACAAACATAGTTGAAGCTCTAGATCAAAATAAACCTTTGAAACAACTGACGAATAAAATCAAGAGGAGAATAAATCCGAAGTTTGGTCAAGTGACATCATCACAATCAAAAGTTAATACGTTGACCTCCGAGATATATCAATTGGTTCAAGAATCGTATAGTTTAGACTCAAATTTGAGTTATAAATTCATTTTGAATTTCATTGCAAAAGAACTTATCAAACAGGCAGAAGTTGAAGTGATTGTGAAACCACAACATTCTGTGCCATTACTGATGTTGACCATAAACTTGTTGTTATTGATACCAGATTTGCAATACTTTCTTATGGCAAGGTTTGTCAAAAAATGTCCAATGGTTATCGGTTTCACATGCGGTATTGATACAGAAGAAGGTAGGTTGCGTATGGGCTATCGTAGATCAAATACAAAGTGGGAAGAGGAGACAAAATACAATGAAAGATTAGGCGGAATAGCCACACTATACTCTGTGATGACAAGGACAAAGATTCAGGAGCAGAAACCACACCCTTTGCCGATTTCAAAAAGTTGGATTATGCTTTCTAGAATACTCAACATTCCTACGCTGGAATTGTTGGACGTTCACTTTATTATTATTTCGAACTGGTGGGAGAGTTGCTGTAATGAGTTTTTGCAGGCTTACGGTAGACAACTGGTGAAGATATTGAAATTACTTGTTGGGGAATGGTTGCAAGCTGTTGAGGACAAGAAGTTTAGTGGATATGTCAGGTTGAGATTGGTTGGTGAAGATTGGATGAGCAATGGGACTATATCGAAGTTCAAGGAACTTGATCGTTAATTCATTTTCCTTATTGGTTTGTAATGTATTATAGAAATTTTTGTAATTAGCGAGTCTTTTATACATTTGATGTTTTGTGTTTTTGATTTGACGCTCAATGTTGCTACGTACTTACCCAGCTTCTTTATTAACTGCATAGTGATTGAAAAAAGCATATGTCGAATGACCCAGAAGATCTCTTGAAGTATGGCCTTCTTTGTATAAGGTTAAAGGTAGCTAACTTTTCGGCTTTAATCAAGTTGTAAGAACTTTCTATAGGTTTTTTTTTTTTCAGAAAATTACCCATTTAATAGAAGGAAGGTTCTTTAGTATGATTTCAAGTCAAGATTGAGAGAGAGTTTGGGACTATGAGCGAACTAGCGGTTTTGATATATTCATAAATATTGCTAAACATAGATAGTGTTTCGACTGGCTTGCTGAGAAAACAAAATTTCAAGGGATCTCAAATGCTGCTAAGCACTAGAAATTCAAAATTAACCACCTTCAATACATGATTTGAAAACAAACTAACCCTGAACAAACAGAACCCCAAACCCAGACTCAAATCAAAAGTTGAATCCAACTTAGTCTTGAAAGGAAAGGAAAGGAAAGGAAACCCTTTCGAAAATGCCAAATCCAGAAAATTTGACTACAGGGTGTGCTATATGGAACCCCAACCATAAAGACTTTTCGTTATGTTTCAAGCATTACTTTTTTGATACAGTATTTCCCATATCAATAGGGCTGACATCAATAGCGGTTTGCATTTATCAATACCTCTCAATTAAAAGAATCTATCTATTTGACCCAACCTCCAATGCTAGAAATTTTCCAGAATCAACATCGTACTCCAAAAATCTTAGGTTTGAATTCGATAGAATTTGCGAGAATCTCGGGAAAGATGTGACCATCACCAAGGTTAGAGCTTCGGACAGAGAGTTTATACTCACACTGATAGAATTTCTTTTACTATCTAGTCAAGTCTCATATTCAATTATTTTGCTAGCAAGGTTTGGTTTTAATTCGCGCTTTGTGTTCAGGGGTTTGTTGTTCGCATACCTCTGGGTGATATGCTTCTGCCGTTTCATTTTCAGCATTATAAACAATAGGATCAAAAGGATAAACTTTTTTCGTCACTCAGTTCTGATTTATCACTTCATATTGATCTCAAATGTTGTCGACTTCAGAGGAATAATTTTGTATCCCAATGATGTAGGCTTAAATTGGTATACTATAACCAACTTGCTGATGAATATTGGTTTATTGGTCGTCGTATACATGATGAGATTTGGACATGAACTCTCGGCAGAATTGTTTTCAATGAAAAGTGATGCTCGTCCTAGTTCGGAGAGTATATCGAGCATTTTTGAGAGATTGACTTACTCGTGGACCAACTCGTTGGTGCTGATGGCATTCAAGAGACCTATTAGTCAAGTGGATTTGTGGGGATTGAATAGAAATGATTACTCATTGATTGTTATTGCACAATTTCAGCAAACATCAAGCAAACATATGGGTAAACCCATCGGAGTACAGTTGTTATTCCATTTTAGAAAACTATTTGTTTACCAACTACTATTGGGAATACTATACTCTCTTTTGGTTTTTTTACCAACCATGCTTTTGAAAGAATTCTTAGATTATGTTGCTAATCCTGAATCAATAACTAAGGCATACGCATGGTTTGTAATTTGTTTGATGGTGATCTTCAAACTGTTTGAGTCGATGGTTAGTTGCTACAATTTGTATATTGGTAAAAAGATTGACATCAGACTACGAACAATCTTGATTAATGAGATATACTCAAAAGCAATTCGAAGGAGGGTTGGAAGCAAGAAGGATATTGGATCTATTGTCAACTTAATGTCATCCGACTCGTTCAACATAGGATTGATAATGGGCTATTTAACAACCTTACCGATGTCAGTCATTATGATTGTGATAGCCATGACTCTATTGTATAAGATTATAGGCTGGAGCGCATTTGTTGGATCGTTGGTCATTATTATTATGATCCCTATTAATTATAAAGCAGCAGCCACAGTTGGGAATTATCAAAAGCTGGTTTTGGAAACAACTGATAGGAGGTTGACTCAATTAGATGAAATTTTGAAAAATATTAAAGCAATAAAGAATTTCTCTTGGGAAGGGAAGTTCTATTCAAATGTGCTAGACACAAGACTGAGTGAGTTGAATAGCTTAAAATCCAAGGCTATGTATTGGTCATTACAGAGTCTATTAAGCTTCATTACTCCCACTTTGGTTACGTTTTTTTCGTTTTTTTGTTTTGTCATTATTGAAGGTGGGGAGTTGACAACCTCAATTGCATTCACTGCATTGACTTTATTCAACTTGTTAAGGCAACCATTGATAGATTTGGCAGCATGGACTTCAGATATAATGCAGGCAAAGATATCACTTGATAGAATCAATGAGTTTTTGAATGAGGATGAAACTCCAAAATATGAGATCTTGGATTCAAATTTGCATACTTCGAAACTTGGGTTTTCTCATGCCAATTTGCAGTGGTTCAAGGATGATATAAGTGACGGTGTTGTCGATGGGTTTGATTCACAGTCGGATAATCTAAACAACTTTCATCTTCAAGATATTTCTATAGAGTTCAAAGAAGGTTTACTAAACTTGGTGATTGGACCAACTGGTTCTGGAAAGTCATCATTGTTGTTAGCTTTATTAGGAGAGATGAAGTTAACTAGAGGCAATATTTTTCTTCCAGGATCTTTACCCAGAGATTTATTAGAAGTTGATCCACTTACGCACCTAACGGCTTCAATTTCGTATTGTTCACAAACTCCATGGTTATTGAATGGCACCATCCGTGAAAACATTTTATTTTCCTCGCCACTAGATGAGAAACGTTACAGAATGACATTGTTTGCATGTGGTTTAGAGCGTGATTTGGAACTATTGAGTGATTCCACTGAAATTGGAGAGAGTGGCGTTATTTTATCTGGCGGTCAGAAGCAAAGACTTTCACTTGCAAGAGCTGTTTATTCAAAATCCAAGTATGTCTTATTAGATGACTGTTTAAGTGCTGTTGATTCCCATACTGCGACTTGGATCTATGATAACTGCCTCACCGGTGAATTAATGAATAACAGAACATGTATACTAGTCAGTCATAATGTGGCATTAACTGTCCCAAAGGCTGGTTGGGTTGTTATAATGAGCAAGGGCTATATCAAGGACCAAGGAACTGTAGATTACTTGATTACAAGGGGATCTATCAACTCTGAAGAATTGTTACACAGAGCACCGAGTGAATCGAGCCTTTCAAAAGTTCATAAACAAACTTTATATGCAGATCAGACTTCCAAAAAGTTTGGAGAAGACGAGTTCAGCCCAGAGTTAACAGGAAGCACTAGCATTGTGCTTGAGGTTGCTGATGACAGGGTCTCTAGCGAAATTAATAACGAGAGATCACAAGCCAGCGATCATTTATTGGTCAATGATGAACTAAAAGTGAATGGCTCGATTGCATCGAACATTTATAAGACATATTGCAAGGAGATTGGAGGACCATTTGCTTGGTTTGCTGTTCTCGGACTTTACATTTTTACCCAACTCATTTATGTCTCTCAATCTTTGTGGTTGAGGCATTGGACTGCTGTGAATGACTCAACACCATCTACTTCTTCTCTCGAAGTTGTGAAGTTGACTAGCAATACTTCAGGCGAATGCATGGTTAATATCAGTTCTCATGGAGTGTTGTATTTTATTTCAGTATATTTGGCCATCGGAATCATTTATTCAATAGTTTCAGCCTTTAGAGTCTACATCTCATTTCTTGGTGGCTTGAAAGCATCAAACGCGATTTTCAAGAAAGCTTTGCTGAAAATATTGAGTGCCAAGTTGAGATTTTTCGATTCTACACCAAAAGGTAGAATTATGAACAGATTGTCCAAAGACATTCAATCGATTGATCAGGAGTTGATGAGATATGCAGAAACAATGGTTATGTACTTGCTTCATTGTATCGTGACAATCATCATACTATGTTTCATAACTCCCCAGTTATTATTTTTTGTTGCTTTCATCGTTGCAGCTTACTACTCAATTGGTCTTTATTACTTATCTTTGTCGAGAGAATTGAAAAGATTAGATTCTATTTCAAGATCACCAATATACCTGCACTTCAGTGAGACTTTAAATGGTGTCACAACAATCCGAGCATACGGTGATGAGTTAAGATTCGTGCTGGATAGTTTGACAATGATTGATGAGAATAACAAGCCATATTACTACCTTTGGGTATCGAATAGATGGCTCAGTGTGAGAACAGATCTGATTGGTGCTTTAATTTTATTTCTTGCAGGTGCTTTCATTATAATTAATGTGAAGAAGGTGGATGCTGGTCTTGCCGGTTTATCATTAACGTACGCTATGACCTTTAATACATTCGCAGTATGGTTGATAAGGGTTTATGTTAGTGTTGAGATGTCAATGAATTCAGTTGAGAGGTTGCAAGAATATACAAACGTTGAACAAGAAGACCCCTATCACGTTTCAAGTGCTGATAATGAAATTCCAGAAGACTGGCCAAACAAAGGTGAAGTTAAAGTTACTAATCTCACCTTAAGATATAGTCCAAAACTTCCCCCACTGATTAGAAATGTTTCATTCAATGTCAAACCTCACGAGAAAATTGGCATTGTTGGTAGAACTGGAGCCGGGAAATCAACGATCATCACTGCATTTTTCAGGTTTGTACAATTTGATCAAGGAGGTCAAATAATCATTGATAATGTCGATATTGGTAAGATTGGCTTGCAGAAACTAAGAAAATCGATCTCGATTATACCTCAAGATCCGGCTTTGTTCAAAGGAACATTGAGGTCCAATTTGGATTTGTTCAATGAATATTCGGATGAACAGATGTATGAAAGTTTAAAAAGGGTTAATTTGTTGCAAGATGAATGCTTTGAGCCACCATTGATAACTAATATACAGACTCCGACCACTTTGAACAAAATTGGTTCTACCAACAACCATTTTGAGAACTTGGATAGCGAAATCACAGAAAGCGGGTCAAATTTATCACTGGGTCAAAGACAACTAGTTTGTCTTGCAAGGTCTTTACTAAAATCACCAAAAATTATATTATTGGATGAAGCAACGGCTTCGATTGACTATGAAACGGATCGGAAGATCCAAGAGACCATAAGAAATGAATTCAAAAATAGTACTATATTGACAATCGCCCATAGGCTACGATCGATTGTTGACTATGACAAAATTTTAGTCATGGAGAGTGGAGAGGTAAAAGAGTTCGAAGCTCCTTATGTGTTATTGAAAAATCCAAACAGTTTGTTTTATAGCTTATGTGAAGATTCTGGAGAATTACAGGCTTTGATTGAGTCAGCCGAATTTGGGTTCAACAAAAGGATTGATTTGAATTTTGACTCAATGTAACCATTGCTTTTTGTTGCCTGCTATGTTATGTTCACTGACGATTTTCTTTGGGATTGTTTATTTCAAAAAAAGGACTACTCAAGTCAATAAACTTTTTGTACCACTTTGAATATAAAAGAAAAATAATTAGTTGTTCTGTTTGGTTATAACTTGATGACTGTTCTGATGCTATCACCGTTAGCCATATCCTCGAAAGCCTCATTAATTTCATCTAGCGAACGCCTATGGGTTATAAACTCATCGACTCTCAACTTTCCACTCATATAATCATCAACTAAGCTAGGTAATTCAGACCTTCCCTTAACTCCGCCGAATGCACACCCTTTCCAAGTTCTTCCAGTAACCAACTGGAAAGGTCTGGTCGAAATCTCTTTACCAGCAGCTGCAACACCAATCACAATTGAAGTACCCCATCCTTTGTGACAAGCTTCCAAAGCATTTCTCATGACTTCGACATTGCCGGTACAGTCAAAAGTATAATCACAACCACCATCGGTCATTTCGACCAACCTATCAACAACAGTGGTTCCTTCTGGCAACTGTAATGGATTAACGAAATCAGTTGCTCCAAACTTCTCAGCCCATTCTTTTTTATCATTATTTATATCAACAACAATGATCTTACCTGCTTTTTTTTGAAAGGCACCTTGAACCGCAGCCAAACCAACACACCCAGCACCAAAAACGGCAATGTTATCGCCTTCGTTGATGTCAGCTGTGATCGTCGCAGCACCGTAGCCAGTGGTTATACCACATCCTAAAAGGCAAGTTCTATCGGCTGGGGCATTCGGATCAACTGCAACCACAGAAATATCAGCAACAACGGTATATTCAGAAAACGTTGAACAACCCATGAAATGCAAGATATCCTGACCCTTACATTTGAATCTTGAGGTTCCATCTGGCATCACACCTTTACCTTGTGTAGCTCTTATCTTCCCACAGAGGTTCGTCCGACCGCTCTTACAGAATTTGCATTCACCACATTCAGGTGTGTATAAAGCGATGACCTTATCACCCACTTTAACATTGGTGACACCCTCACCGACCGATTCAACAACACCAGCACCTTCGTGGCCAAGAACAACAGGAAATGCTCCTTCGGGGTCGTTCCCAGACAACGCAAAGGCATCAGTATGACACACTCCTGTGAACTCAAGTTTGATTCGAACCTCATGCGCTCTTGGGGGTAACACCTCAATGGTTTCAATTGATAAACCTTCTCCAGCTTGCCATGCGATGGCTGCTTTACATTCGATAATCTAATCCGGCATACCAGTGTTACACGCTCATGTTAGTTTATGAGTGAAAGCAGAAGGGTTTCATTTCTTTTGTTTGATGTAGATTGCTTACCTTACCAACAGTTGACATTTTTCTTTCTGTAGTTTTTCTCTCTACAATAGATTGCTATGGAAATCTACAACTAACTTCTCAGGTTTCCAGGATTGCTGGCTATTTATACTGAAAAATAACAGCTACCTTTCTTGCCATCATATCAAGCTGAAATTTATAAGAATAGTAACTTCTGGATCCTTTTCAAACAGCGTTTAGTTTTGAACCTATGTCAAAATAATATGCACGATGCGCTAAATGTGAGTATTGCCTACTGTTTGTTTAGTAATCAAAACCTGTCCAAAGTTAACTTTGAACATCACTTTATACAAATAAGATTGTTGAGCTAAACTCTATCAAGCAACAAACTGTATTCCGAACTCTTATAGTTGACTTTTATCAAGTCATAAAAAGCTTTATTAACATATAGTGTAGTGAGAAACAGGTTGAAGATATCACGTGCTGTTTTTTAGCCCTTTATCAAAAAGGCGAAACCAACTTCACAAGCTCAGGTGAATATAAAACCTACCAATAATCCCATGTCATACAATTATTTAAAAAATATAGCAGTTCGCAGATTCATATCAAGTACTTTTGTGAATAATTCATCAATTTCATTAAATTGTACAATAAATCGTAATTTTAGCACCTCAAGAAAAACCGAAATGTCAAACGCTCAAGAAGTTTCAACATTGGAACCAGACACATTATCCAAATGGACAAAAGATTTCAAGGAAAACGATATCATTGGTCAATTAGGAGGTGCTGCTTTGAGGCAAATCAGTGTTGATGAGGCCTTGATTGATAGGGATGTCCACCATGAAAGTATCGCTAACGTCTTCAGCCATACCATAAAGAACTTGGCTAGCCCAATTGTTAATCAGAAAGCTTCAGGGAGATGTTGGTTATTTGCATACCATAACACGTTACGCCCAGCTTTTGTGGAAAAATTCAACTTGAAAGAATTTCAGTTCTCGATTACATACCTATTCTTCTATGACAAGTTGGAGAAGGCCAACTTTTTTTTGGAGCAAATTATCAACTCACATGAAGAAGACCTTGATTCAAGAATTGTTCAGTTTTTCTTGACCGATCCAATATCTGATGGTGGTCAGGAACAAATGATCACCAATCTTATAGGCAAATACGGTTTAATCCCTATGACCAACTATCATGAAAGCTTCAATTCACTCAATTCGCGTCGCATGAATTCTATGATCACAACTAAGTTGAGAGAGTTTGCTGAAGTATTGAGAAACAAGTTGGCAAAAGGTGAGTCAATAGTCGATGATAAAGTTTCTATGCAGAAGGAAATTCATAGATTATTGTGTATGTTTTTAGGTACACCACCATCACCAAATGAGGAGATTACATGGGAATACACCGACAAGGATGGTAAGTACTCATCAATCAAGACAACTCCTTTGAAGTTTATGTCAGAACAAGTTGGAGTTGTTCCAGGTGAACTTGTTTCTTTGTTGAACGATCCAAGGAACCCATACGACAAGGTTTTGAAGATTGATCGTCTTGGTAATGTTTATGGCAAACCGAACGTTTCATACCTTAACTTGGATATTGCAACCTTAACGAAGATTGCTGTCAAGAGAGTTTCTAACGGTAAACCCATGTTTTTTGGCGCTCATACTCCAGCATATATGGACAAAAAAAGAGGTATTATGGACATCAACTTGTG
Source organism: Peterozyma toletana (assembly GCA_003706045.2). Taxonomy (NCBI): domain Eukaryota; kingdom Fungi; phylum Ascomycota; class Pichiomycetes; order Alaninales; family Pachysolenaceae; genus Peterozyma; species Peterozyma toletana. The sequence continues at coordinate 402,236 of PPKG02000002.1, read as the reverse complement.
GAACTATAAGCTTATTGGTTACGAGCCAAAACAAGAAAAGGCTTCACGAATTCACTACCATGAGAGTTTGATGACCCATGCGATGAATATCGTTGGTGTTCATTTGAATGATGAAGGGAAACCAGTTAGATGGAAAGTTGAAAATTCATGGGGTAAGGATTCAGGTTTAGAAGGATACTATATTATGACCCAAGAATACTTTGAGCAGTATTGTTTCCAGATCGTTGTTGACAAATCAGAGATTGAAGACATTTTACCATTGTTGAACGACGAATCACCTATCGTATTACCTGCTTACGATCCTATGGGCGCTTTGGCCACTTTCAAAAACGATCCAGAATTCATCTAGGAAGTAGACAAAGGTTAAAGAGGTTTTTTTTTTTTTATGTTTCACCATCTGGTCTGATGTTCTGTAGCGAAAGAGACCTAATGAGGAACTCCATTACTATTGGTAAAATTCTCTATACTTCCCATACACATGCATGTATAAATCGCATAAAGTAAACTGAAGACAAGCGGTAAACCAGTAATTAAAGATCAAACTTAGCCTTAACCTTAACCTGGTAGAGAGGGGCTGCGATGAGCATCGTTCGTTCAAATGAAAATTGTTCAATTGTATGATCATTCATTTTTTGAGGAATGCCTTTCAGTTTCGATTCCTTTGAGTGCTGTGAATCTTGTGCACTATTAGTTTCGAGTAAGCAGTAGAGAAGTAAAGCCAACCAACGACCGGTTAAAAAATCATCATCAGCCGATTAGTGGGGAAGTCGTAAGTGGTGAAATGTCTCAAGTACCAAGAAAAACAAATTAAGTGTAGCTTCTTTCAAATGATTACGAATAAAGTTCTTTGAACTTAAACAAGCCAAATCTCTTTTTTGTAATTGCTATTCAACGGATATCCTCAAATCCAAACAGCTCAAGCCATCATTGAGATAATCTCAGCGAGAGATTTGAGTAAGAAGTTGCGCTTTACAGAAACATGCTTGAAGATTCTTGAATTCTCCGTATACACACAGTACGTCAGTGAAAAATTGGATTTTCGGACTTTTATATAAAATTCGATTGGCAATATGCTTTCTTATCTATTGGCGAAGTTAAGGTTCAATATCTTCAACGAATATAAATCGTTAAAACTCAAACGCGACAAGGTGTTTGAATTTTCCAAGTCTTGGGCTTTTCGAGTTCAGTCCGTTTCCAACAAAGCGATGAGACGGCGAGAGACTTCGGCGATTTTATTCTGAAGACTTGGAACAACCCCAATTACGTATGACTCACCTTTCTTCATTCGCTCGGTACACCGTGGTGTACTGTTGGACCTCTGAAGCTGTATTCACTGCAAAGCGTACTTGAAAGTGAATCTGGCAGACCCGCAAGTTGAAATGAAAAACAACTCAAGGTGTGTTTGAATCGCAGCGACTCCAGATAGGCAGGTGGTCTCAGCAACTCAAAGCAGGTAAGTCTATTTGGGGGCGTTTGTTTTCCATTCAGAAAACTCGGATTATTAGACCCTATTCAAAACTTCGGCTGGATACAGAAACACTTGATCTGAGGTGAATGATACACTTGCCTTTTCCGGCATGTTAATGCTTTTCCACCCAAGTGCACAAGTTGGCTCTTTCACGGGATTTGGGTCTCAGTGGATTGAGTATACCTCGCTGAACTTTTCCAAGGAAAAACTAAGAATCTTTTTCAGGTGAGTTCAAAACGATTGGGGATAATCCGAAACGGATGAATACCGAAACATTGTAAAAACGGATATAACGCTCGACCACACAAGGTGTAGCGTAGCACCTCTTTGGTCTAATGATACTCCATCCAAACAGCCATGCTAGTCATGGTGAAGGTGTTATCTAGGCAGTGCTCGAAGACCATCTAAAGCTGGAAGTCTTTTCATAAAAAAAAGTGTCAGAGGATGCACTTGCTCGGTTACCCCATGATTCAGGTAGCTTCAATGATCCACCTAGTTTGATATACTACCCATACAGTCAATTCACTCTCCGCCTCGACGACGGACACCTAAGTGCTAGACTGTAGCAGATTGTGGTGAGTGTCATGAAGATATTCAATCTGTAGCCAGTCACAATTTATGATAAGAACATATCAAATGACCTTGAAGAAATTCCGGTCTTTTACCTACCCCATTTACAAGTCCAACATCAATTTACATAAGGAAATAAAAACGTGATCACTTGAGCCAGGCATATCATCTGCTAACCTGTAGATTGAAACAGGAGAGATTGACCGGTTCAGGAATCTTAAATAAAGGAAGTGTGCAGACTGCCAATTGTGTGGGTTCCGAAGTGTATGAAAGTCCATGTCACAAAGTCCATGTCATCGTATACCTTTCTTTATCTTCGAATATCGCTCTTTTCTTTTGGAGACTTTAAAATTCATCACCTTTTTGATTTTTTGTACAACCCAACCCACCCACTTGGTTTCGTTGGTATAAAAAGAACGATGATTTCCCTTGATCTTGTGCAGCCATTGAGGAATCTTTCACTCTTATTCTTCAATCTAAATCTTTAGAACTTTATATACAGAACAAAAAACAGAACATTCAGAATGGCCCACGAACCAGAATTTGAACAAGCTTACAACGAGTTGTTATCTACTTTGAACGACTCCACATTGTTCGAAAAGCACCCAGAGTACAAGAAGGTTATTCCAGTTGTTTCAATTCCAGAAAGAATCATTCAATTCAGAGTTGTCTGGGAAAACGACAAGGGTGAATTGGAAGTCAACAGAGGTTACAGAGTCCAATTCAACTCTGCTTTGGGTCCATACAAAGGTGGTTTAAGATTCCACCCAACTGTCAACTTGTCCATCTTGAAGTTCTTAGGTTATGAACAAATTTTCAAGAACGCCTTGACCGGTTTGAGTATCGGTGGTGGTAAAGGTGGTTGTGACTTCAACCCAAAGGGTAGATCAGACAACGAAATCAGAAAGTTCTGTACCGCTTTCATGAGACAATTATCCAGATATATTGGTCAATTCACCGATGTTCCAGCTGGTGATATTGGTGTTGGTGGTAGAGAAATCGGTTTCATGTTTGGTGCTTACAAGAACATGCAAAACTCATGGGAAGGTGTCTTAACCGGTAAGGGTTTAACATGGGGTGGTTCTTTGATCAGACCAGAAGCTACTGGTTACGGTTTAGTCTACTACGTCGAAAAGATGATTGAAGTTGCCTCAAAGGGTAAGGAATCATTTGCCGGTAAGAGAGTAGCCATTTCAGGTTCAGGTAACGTTGCTCAATATGCTGCATTGAAGGTTATCGAATTAGGTGGTACCGTTGTTTCTTTGTCTGATTCAAAGGGTGCTATTGTTTCACAAGAAGGTATTACACCAGAACAAATTGAAGCCATTGGTGCTGCCAAGTTGCTCTTCAAGTCATTAGAAGAAATTACATCAGAAGCTTCAGCTTTCTCAGGTGCCAAGATCCAATACCATGCTGGTGCCAGACCATGGACTTTGGTCGGTCAAGTCGATGTTGCTTTGCCATCTGCTACTCAAAACGAAATCTCAGGCGAAGAAGCCAAGGCTTTGGTTGCTGCAGGTTGTAAGTTTGTCGCTGAAGGTTCAAATATGGGTTCTACTCAAGAAGCCATTGATGTCTTTGAAGGTGAACGTTTGACCACCGCCAGCGCCCCAGCCATCTGGTACGCTCCAGGTAAGGCTGCTAACTGTGGTGGTGTTGCCGTCTCAGGTTTGGAAATGGCCCAAAACTCACAAAGAGTTCAATGGACCAGAGAAGAAGTTGATGCCAAGTTGAAGGATATTATGATCAACTGTTTCAACAACTGTTTGGAAACTGCCACTGCTTACTCATCAGAAACTAACAAGGAAGCCTTACCATCATTGGTAAAGGGTGCTAACATTGCCGGTTTCGTAAAGGTTGCCGATGCTATGTTTGACCAAGGTGATGTCTTTTAAATGTATTTTGAAAGAAAACACTCTCCAAACTGATGGCTCGGTTTGATCCGGTATCAAACTATGCTCCTTTGTTTTGGGAATTTCTTTTTTACCATATTTGAACTGTTATGCTTTTGTGGGTATTGGGGGAATTGAAAAAATAAAATACTTTTGTACGATTTATAGTTAAAAATGACTAAGTAATGATTTTGAATTTGCTTCAGTAAATGAGAAATAAAGGAAATGATCTTCTCGTGGCCGACTTCCTGTTTAGGAAATTCTAGATTTGGGTTTCAGCTTCAAAAATATATTGTTGAAGATTGTATAATACGAAGCTACTTTTCATCTTAGCATTACACACAAACCTTCTAGAATACTGGTCTAATTTGTATATAAAGTCCAAAAAATGACAGTAGAACTATCACAATCATTGTCTGATGACGTGATATCTTCATTTTCGCAAGAGAATAACGACTCAAAGTTTGTATCTTTTAGCTTTCGCTTCTATTCTTTCGAGAATCAAGTTATATTAACATACAAAAACAGCAAAATATCATGGTCAAAAAATGGGTTTATAGCATATGCATCACCTCAGTTAAACGATACTCATAATCTCTCATTGACATACATGGAGTGTATCAATGGTAGCCAATGGCAGTTAGCACCACCAAAGAAATTCTCAATTAGATCAAACCAACAAGAACAGCTGATCTCAAACCAACTACAAAACAACCCCAGCTTCAAACTTCCCCCATCGCCTGAACTATCGTTGGTATCATATGGTCCAAACTCAACTGACTTAGCAGTTGCTGATATTTTCGGAAATTTATCGATAATAATAACAGGAGCAAGGAAGTTGGATGATTCACACCAACCACCGATGATGATGACAAGTTTGAACCAAGCGGAAATTATAATCTATAAAGATACTCCTGTTGAAGACTACGATGTTTTGAATTCAAATTTCAACAAATCCTTATCGTTGAAGACAGTGGATGAATCCATGTTAGAAATCATTGGCTTCAAGTGGTTAAACTTGGATAAAGTATTGATTGCAAACTCACCACTGATCAGAATAAGCACTACACAACAGGCACCAGTTTCAAACGGTTGTGCTTCTATGTTTGGGATTGCAAATTTGGACTCTGAAGGTAATGCATACTCATATTCCGTAAATCAGTATAAGCCCTGCCAGTGCTATCATCCTGTTAGTTCCAAAGCAGCATCTATTGGAGTTAGGAGAAACGGAGAAGTTTGTTTATGGTATCAAGGCGAACATGGAATTGATTACAACAAGACTTCTATAATGTTGGAACCTGGTAATAACAAGAAGGATGAAGACAATTGGATTTCAAAGGTCTCGATTGGATTTCAGAGAAGCGGAAGTATTATCATAACAGCATACTACCCATTAACACAGCTCTTGAAGACATACAAGGTTAAAATTGATTGGGGGTATCTATTGAATTCAGGACTCCAGCAAAAAAAAAATCCAAATTATTCAACTCCCGAAAGTTTGAGAGTTCCATCACCTTCGATGACGGTCAAAAGACTATTCAAAGAAAATGTAAATGAGATTGATTGTAAAACAGGAACACTTCAATCTTTGAAGCATATTGAGTTGATTTCACCAAATCATTCTCAATCATCAGAGTTAGACATTTTGATCACGTTTGAGACGCTATATAACAACAAGACAATATCAACTGTTCACTGTTACCAAATTGATGAAAACTCATCTTCAATCAATGGATTCTCCAGCATTTATAATCCAAACAATTCTAGCGATTCAGTCAACAACGACAATACCAATGATGAGACTATATTCAATATTCCGACGTTCAAAACAAGATCGACTATAAGGTGCCACGATTCGATATTGTCCATAAAATCATCTTGTTCTGATTCAATGTTGGTTTTGACTTTCACTGATGGTTCGACTGAAACATTTGATAGACTGACTTTGAGAAATATCAAGAATAAATATTTGAACAAATCTGAAGAAGATTCCACTTTGTTGAACTTCAACAATCTAGATCCGATCAACACATCATCCATCAAGTTCCCGCAGACAATTTCATCGTTTTTGGATGTTGGTTTCAAATTTCCCAAAGTCACTAAAAAACCAAAATACTTGTGCATATCACCAAACTTTTCTTGTTTTGTTGTATTGCTACCAAACGAGAATTTGTTAAGCTTGAAATGCCTTGAAAGATCTTTGAATCCTAAGAATTTAAATTCGAATGAAGTCAAAAAGGGGTTGTTATTATTGACATCAGCAGCCTTTGCATACTCTCATACTTCTGCTTGTTTCACAAATACAAATTCATCAGATTTGATAGTCACCATTCAAAAGGAGATTCTGAGATTGAAAAAGTTGACCAATGAAAGTTACGTACAAAAATTGGTTATTTCAATACTAGAAGAATCTCACAGAGGTATCAATTTTTCATTAGATTACACAAGAGATCAACTGGATAAATTATTGAATAATCCACCCTTTCAAAGACTTTTGAATCTTCAAATGGTCTTGGGCACAAATTTGGATTGGAATCGAAACAAGAGTGGTAAAGTTGCATGGATATTGTTGAACTTGAGACTATGTTCATTCTCAATAACCATAACATTGAAAGCAATTCACCTGCGCTTGAAAAACAGTACACATTTGACATTCGATGAGATATGTCGTAGATCAGATAGTATATTGGGTGTTATTGGTACAGTACGATGGTGTATCGATTTGATAGTCTTGATAAATCAAGACTTGATAGAATTGAGTGATTTGATAACAAATGATGAGAATAAGATTGATGTTTTGGTTGATAGTTATCTTGCCACTCCATTGATATTGGGTAAAATTCCAAGATTGTTGATATTGTATTCGATTGCTGGTATCAGAAAACTTCATGAGTTTTCCAAAAAGACAATTGTATCTATAAACATGTCATCCAATTCAGCTGATGATTCAAGCATATCCAATTATCCGATAATAGAATCTTTCGAAAGGTTGAATTCCATTATTTTGGATTCACCAGTGAAGTTGGACATTTTGGAAAGATTTTTATCCGAGTTTGATAATGCAATTAGGACCATGAAAGTTGAGAAAAACATTTCTTTGAATTTTGAGAATCAGTTGATCTGTCAGGCTAAGATACCGAAGCAATACTATGAGTCTGTTAGAGCCTTTTGTAAACTATATTCCAAGAACATCAAAGCTGGATTCGACTTAACAGAACTTTATTTCTACGATGTTAATTGGTTGAAGTTGAACGATGTTGATGGTGAAACAATGGTTGAGAACAGCAATGATGTTGAAGTTATAATTAATGACGATCTTGGAAAGATTGAGTCAAACCACTATAATATCAACAAGAGTTTCATACCATCGTCGAACAACTCAAACTATAAGGATCAATTGATTGATGACTTGAGAAAGAACTTGATAAACAAGGATTCAAATGGTTTTAAGAAATGCACCACATGTGGCTGTATCTCAAACTATCAAGATTTCAAATGTTTTGACTTGACTTTTACTAACTTGAACAGCTGGACATTACCGTTCCAAAGAACCTGTATGTGTGGTGGTCAATGGGTTGATATGTGATTGGAATTGGAAAAGAAAAGAAAAGAAAAGAAAAGAAAAATAACTTGGAGCAATATGAATAATAGATAGACAAAAAATAATAATAAATAGATGTATAGGCAATGATCATTGCTGAAAATAAAACTCTGGCATACTGCGTTAAAGATATTCGATGTAATTTAACGAGTTTAAAATGATCCAGTTCAAGAAATCTATTGAAAATAAAGCGATTTCAATAACCATAAGGAACGAGAAGTAAACGATAAATAATAAGTAGTTGATGAACCCAAACATTTGAGCCTCTTTCTGTCTCCTCTTACAACTTCGACTTGATTGGACTTGCACTCTGTAAAACGGACTCGATTGAGGAAGCTTTCATAATATTCCCCTTGACTTTCAAGGCACCGGCCATGAACAATTTCTGAGCAGACGACTTACCCAAGAATAGCTTCTTGATGTTCAGGTCTGATATGTTGATCGTTAGATCCACTGTCTCGCTGCTTGCCGACTTCGGGTCCAACTCGCTTAGTTTGCCACTCTCCTTCAAGTCCAACAAGTACGACTTCAAATCCCCTTGTTTATTTTTCACGTTGAATAGGATGATAGCGTCCGTCTTTTTGATAGAGGACTCTCTGAGCGACTTATCTGACTCTAGTGACTTTTGGATTTGGTCAAAGTATTCACCGGATTTGAAAGATGATGAAGACATGACTGATACCTACAAACTACACATATACAACTTGTTTCGAATCAATAAAACCATTGATTTTACATTGCTTCATATATACATCCCAACCACAATCACATGGGTGGAAAACTCGGTTCACACACGAAATCAGAAAAAGAAAAATGATGACATACAAACAGGAACTCTAAAAAGTTACAGAAGTTGCAATTTCATGAAGAGCAACCAATAGGGATCGAGCTAGAAGTGATGACATGTGATAGAGAGGAACAAGAGGATAAGCCAGTGTGGGTGGTTGGGTATGGTTCGTTGATTTTCAAGGAACCGCCGTACGTTCAGTACAAGTTGAACGGGTATATGAATGGGTTCATAAGAAGGTTTTGGCAATCATCTTCAGATCACCGAGGCACTGTTGAGTCGCCAGGAAGGGTTGTGACGTTGGTGGCTTTGGAGGACATCAAGTCGCACAAGCATCTTCAGCAAGACTTGTTCCAGTACGAGTTGCAAGGTTCGGGAAAGCAGGTGGACGAGTTGACCCACGATGACCTAGAGATCTGGGGCTCGACCTACTTCATACCTCCGGCACACTCGCAGAAGGTGATTGAGTACTTGAACATCAGAGAACTGGACGGGTACACCAAGCATGAGATCAAGTTCAACGTTGAGCTCTCGGACGACCAGCTGCAGGACTTGGAGTTGGTCGAAGTCTTGGAGAAATATCTGACCAAGGATTCTGCTGCTGGCAAATACTTTGTGGAGTCCACGGTCTACATAGGAACGATAGATAACGAATCGTTTGTTGGGCCTGAGGATATCAGGGAAACCTCCTCGATAATCAGGACAAACCACGGTCCAAGTGGCTCGAATTTGGAATACTTATCCAAATTGGTTCATTCGTTGGAGAATTTGGACTTGCTGAAGCGATCAGGCGATGTCTACTTGAACAAGTTATTGGCCCATACACTAGATGATAGAAATAGATAAGCACTAGGCCATTTACGGTTACAACGATATTTTTACCTAATCTTTTTTGTTTTTTCTTCTGATCCCAAAGCCACCAGTTCTTATACACACAACGCGAAGACGAAGAAGAAGAAGAAGAAGAAGAAGAAGAAGAAGAAGAAGAAGCTGCCTTATTGATTTGAATAAAGCTTAGAGATGTAGAAACGAACATAGCCAGTAAAAGCATCGCCTGAACTGATCCTTGAACGAGGTAGATTTTTGTAAAAAGGTTGATCACTTCAACTGACAAATTTTCCCTCAGAAACAATCAGATAAAAAAGAAAAAGAAAAAACCAGCATCGACCATCAATCATTACACACATCAAGTGGCCTTTTTCAATTTGAACTTTCTCAAAGAGCCATGGACAATAACTATTGGGGAGACCAACGAGCAAAAAGATCATCTATATCTGCCGGTACTCCATACTCAAACTATTCCAATCAGGGACAAAACTTCAACGATACAAATTTCCAACTGCAACAATCGCAATTTTTCTCAAAACATTCAAAGACACAAGATGAAGCCACAAGTGAGAGGTCCTCCTATTATGAAACTCATTACCCGTTATATAACTGTGATTGGTCAAACTTGAATGGGATGGATGTACAAAATATTGCATTGAGTTCATATAGAGAAGATCCAAACAATAAGTTACAAATTCTACATGGATTCCCAAATTATATGAATGAACTTCAAGAGGAAGACGACGATAAAGATCTCAGAATAAACGGCAACGATGATGATGATGATGATGATGATGATATGATGCAAATGGATATATCGAATCTGAAGCTGAAAAAAAACATTGATAGTTATAACTACTATAAAGTTTCAGAAGTCAACGTCAGTTATCCAATCACAAACCTACAATGGGATCCATCCATGGAACTGAGTAACTGTGAAAGATTGGCAACCACATCAGAGTGCTTGCGTGTTTACGAAATGGAAACCGATCAACTGACTGGAGATTCAAAACTCTTTGAAAAATTGACTTTGACTAACTCCAAGACTAAAAACTTCAATCAATTGGCACCGTTGACTTCATTCGATTGGAATAAGGTTGATCCGAACTTGATCATTACTGGTAGTATTGATACAACATGTACGTTATGGGATATATCAAGAGGGAATTCTACCATGGCCAAAACGCAATTGATAGCCCACGATTCAGAAGTCTTTGATGTTTCATTTTTACATTCAAACCAGAGTATATTCTCAAGTTGTGGAAATGATGGTTCGATAAGGGTATTTGATCTTAGATCATTGGAGCACTCAACAATCGTATATGAACCTCAGTTTCAAAAGAATGACCAACAACAGCAGGTTTTACCATTGTTGAAGCTTTCTGCATCCAATTATAGCCAGCACCATATAGCTGCCATTGAGGGAGGTAATAGTAATAGAATCTTGATAATGGACTTGAGATATCCAGGGATGCCGGCCCGGATATTGGATCATCATCATTCCTCAGTGAATTCGATAGAATGGCATCCCTCAAAGAATTTATTGCTAACTGGTGCTGATGATTGTCAGCTGTTCATTTATGATTTGAATAACTTGTCCGATTATTCAGGTACCAGAAATATCAATGTTGGGGCAGAATTACCTATATTGACCTATAGTGAAAAAATGGAGATTAATAACGTTACTTGGAATAATGAAGGGGATTGGATTGGTGTTGTAAGTGGGAAAGGTTTTCAAAGCGTAAAAGTTGTTTAATATCCCATTTTTCTTTTGCTTAATCTAACACTGAATATTGTACTATTATTAAAAATGAATTGAGTTACAGATAGAAGCACATGATTTCCTCCAAAACGGTTAATATTCTTTCATTTGTACACAGGCGAGAATTCCCGTATGGTCGCTTTTTTGATGTAAACTCGTTATGTAGTCTAGCCTGTTCTGTGTAAGCATTTACACTTATTTTACCGAGGATCAAGCACCACACAATCTGATAAGAGTAATGATAGTGCATCATTGTATCTTGTGGCAGCTCAGAGTTTGAATGAATGCTGGAAAATGCACAAAAAAAAACTGAGATTTTCTTTTACAATCATTCAATAACACCTTGTACTAATTGCAACATTGCAATTTACCCAAGCTGATTTCACCTCATAGCTGAAAATTACGGAATTGAGCTGGTCTTACAGATACAAAGAGTTTTTCTGTTGGAGTTTGAACATCCTGTTTGACCCAGTTTAGCATGGTATCTGATGTTGATAAAATAGTGTCTGGTGTTTGGTGCTTGGTGTTTGGAGGTAATGTCAGATGGAACGAGCGCAGGGTGAACTACTGATTGATTAGATAACTATTTGTTAAAGCTGTCACACACACATGAAGTTATAAACTGAATTCGATTAGATTTACATGTACAAAGAAAGCAAGAAATAGACGCTAAAATTTACATGCGATTTTGTTGTGATGAATAATCAAATTCTATGAAGTTTAAGAACTGCTCAAACGGTGATGCACTTCATCTTCCAATTCCACTTCAATGTTTCTCTTTCTAGGAATCTTTTGCTTTGGGTTACCCTCTTCATCATCACTTTCATCTGTTTCAGTTTCGCCCTCACTTGAGTCTGTTCCCAACCACTTTTCAACATCACCTATATTTTGTAAGTTTTCAAAATCATCTTCATCACTTTCGACTTCTTCCTCGTCGGAAGTGAATTCAAATTGCTCTTCGTTCTCTTCTTCTTCTTCTTCTGCTTCTTCTTCTTCTACTTCTTCCTGCTCAAGCTCGGTTTCTTCATCTTCCATTTTTCCCAATATTTTTTTCCAAACCTTGTCGTCGACGTTCAATGGCTGATCGCCATAAGCACCGCTCTTCAACCTTTCCAATAATTCCTTCTCGATGGATTTTTCGATCTTTGCAGCAATCAACGCCTTTCTCTCTCTTGTTTGCTCTCTGCGCTTGACTTTGTGCTTTACCCCAACATAATGTCTCTCTTCTTCTTTCAAAGCCAACCGTCTCTCCATTATTCTGATCTGAGTCAACCGGGTAAACCTCTGTTTGCACTTGTGGATCAAAAACTTCTTCCAGTAAATCAAATGCTCGTCAATCTGCTTCAATGCAGTGCCGTAGTTCTTCGATAGCTTTATCCTTTGCCATAACCGATTTGGAGTGTGTGCTCTCTCTGGTGTCTTCATACAGAGGTAGAGTTTACCGTCAAAGTTTCTTACTGTTGCATACTTGGCGTTGGCCAAAGGGCAAGATTGCCTGGTACATAGACCCGTCACGTTGTACGGATCTCTACAGAAGTGTTGCCCGTCACTTCTGTTTTTGATTCTGTGCGAATTCGAGTAATGGTTGATGCAGTGCCAGATAACCTAATGACATTCTCAAGAGTTAGTAAAGTATGCTTTGGTGAAAAAAAACAGACATAAAAGGGAATAAACTCAGCACTTACCTCGTCAGACATTCTTAAACTGAACTCAATCTAAACTTTAACCAAACAAATCAGAAACTCTCTAATTCTTCAATACTCAACACTACTTACCATATAGATTTCATATGAATAGGTGGAACACAAGTATGAAAAAAAAACCAACCAAAAGTTTGCAAAGGAATAAAAGTAAAGAGAACGAAAAGTCCGGTAATAACCACGTGACGTTTTATGCAGTGTTTTGCCTAAAAAATCATGTAAAAAGTTAGATCAACAACTTTTCATCAATTCTAGCCAATTTGGAATCTTTGATATCAATTCAAAAATATAGTTTGAGGTGTATAATTTGAAGTGTGTGACAAATCACATATACTAGGATCTGCTTTGTAAAATATAGTATGATAGTGGTGTGCTTTCAGGTAAAATTATGGAAAGAAGATAACAAAAATATATAATACCCTCTTTATTTCTGGCCCAGTTAGACGTCGAATTGTACGAACAGAAATAGCAGTAAGGGAAAAGAGGCAAGCGAGACAAATGATATCGACACTCAGAAGAACATCGTCACCGGCAATTATGAGAATCGATGAGAGTTTTCGAAAATACGAGCATCCAGCATATAAAAAGGAGCCGACAAAAAGCTTCAAGCTTTCGAGGCTTCCTGTCGAGATAATCACAAGAATCGTGTCACTACTAGACCAAAATGATAAACTTTCGATACTATCATGTAGTTTGAAAATGTACAGTATCACTATTCCCAAATTGTACGGTAACGTGATCTTGAACTTGGAGGATGACCTATCGTTCGAGCAACCTAGGTTCACTAATGATCAAGAGATGGTTATGAGGAGGGTGAGAAACCCACTAACCAATGAGGTCTTACAGTTCAACATAGAGTCAACAATAGTGATTGGGTTAAACCGGATTATCAAGTTTTTATTGGCATTGACATCCAAGAACAACCTCAGGCTTTTGAAACACTTGAAGATAGTTGGATTCTACTATAACAATTTGTCATCGTTGAGATTCAAAACATTCATAAAGTTACTCAAGTCGGTGTTGTACAACAACGAAAGTTTATTGCTTTCGTTTGTGAACAATGCAATATTTATAGACTCTACTATTCAGACCAAACCAGGATTTGTTGATGATATTTTGGATTACTGTCCAATCAATCACTTAAATTTCTACAGGTTCTCGAATTTAGACAGTTTGATAATAAGTGACAATGAAGATTTGTTCAACTTGGGAGGAATCTCAGTAGAACTTCAAAACTTTGAAATCAAAAGATTGAGTAAATCGAAAAAATCAGAGTTACCAATAAAGTTGAAAAATCTTTTTAAAAATAAAGATTCATTGCAATTGACAGTTGGTAATCAAGTCTTGGACTACATCGATGAAGATGAATGTTTCGAAATTAAAGATCTCTCATTACATATAAACAACAACATAATTTATCAGAGGGATGAAGATCAGGAGATAATGACAAGCTCGATTGGACTCAAACTATTATCAATCTTCAAGTTTAGTAACATTACAAAATTGGAATTGAAATGGTCCTCAGCCATAGAAAATAACTTCATATTAAAGTCAATAAACAGTTGCTCAGAATCAAAATTGAAAAAATTGGTTTTAGACTCAAGCGTCAGATGGGATGATAAAAATTACAAAATTTACAATTTTCTAGGCGAGATCTTTGATAGAAGCTTTATCAAGTTGAGCGAGTTAGTTTTGAATCTTGATAGCGTTAATACCATATACCACGATGAGGTTGATTCTAATGGAGATAATGATTTGAACATTCCAACAAATCTATTTCAAAAAGTTTCAAAGATGACACCCAACTTGGAGACATTGATAATACCAAAATTCATCGATAATTTCTTTATCAAAAAGTCATATTATCACTACTCGAAACTTTATAAGTCAACTTACTCAAGCAATTTGAACCTTGATGGTTTAAGTCCTAAAATGTTAGAAAAATATCATGTGGAGTTCACAAAATGCAATATAGTCAACAATTATCAATTTGAATTGATATACGGCTCATTTGGTGATTATTTGAAGTATCCCCCAGTAATACGAAAATTGAAATCAAAAAAGCACAAGAATTTTGAGTCTCATAAAAATATTGATTACATAGACTCTTTGAATTTTTCATCAAAGTATCTCGAACCGTACATTTCATTTATAGTTGATTGTTTTCCTAAGTTAAGAATCTTGATGATTGATGGGGTTTATGTCACAGTGCAGAGATAAGTTGCTTCGAATTTGGTTTTTGTTTTTTACCAATCTTGTATCTGATTTGTGCTGAGTACAAAAAAGTATGACATTAATAAATGAACTGGAATAACTGCCAGATTGATTTAGGGACGGTAATATAAAAGCAAATTTATCAAAAACGAAGGAGCCACAAGTGCCATTTGCGAATGTGTTCGTTGTGCGGCTGTCAATTTCTCAAATGCAAATTTATCAGTGCTATCATACCTGAGAAGGGATCTGCTCAGACTTATACAAGCATTTACAAGCTTTCTTTATAGCTTCATCTATCATTCGAATTTACTGAGTCGACGGAATAGATTCGAGAACAAGATCAGCTATTTGCATAAATGCATGCTACTTCATCGTTTACGAAGAAACATTCGTTATTCAAAGTCAATTTTTTTGCATATTGTACGTTTTAAAAGCTTCGAATATAGTTATTTAAAGTTCTAAGTAACTCACTTCTTTCTCCCAAACTTGTCTCTGCCTTTGACCTCAGACCCACCAGGGAGCACTAACTTCATCTTACTTACAGTTAACGTCATCAAGACATCCTGTGCATTCATCAAACTGATCAAATCATTCTCATCAAACCAATCAACTAGCTCACCATTTTCCTTCTCTTTCAATTGTTTCACGTGTTGTCTCTTATAATGTTCCATCATGTCATTCACGATCTTACCCTTTTTCAAATTACCCTGCTGCAATTTCATCTTATACTTACATTTCTGTAATGATGACCATGGGGCAAAAACCGGGATCACATCAACAATCTTGTCAGTCTTCAAAGGCGATGCAATCATTGAATCCATAAGTTGACGGTAAGATGTCAATTGTGGAGATTTTACCTCTGCCGCTTCGGCAGAAAGTTCATCTTCGCCATGTTGCTCACCATCTTCAAGTTCTTCCAATATTTTCCTCAACTGGTTTACCTCTTGATTCTTCTTACGTTGTAACTTCCATGACCCATCATACTTATCATTTGACTCAGATGACTTGCTTGAATGGTCTACCTCTTTCTCCTTTGCTTCAACTTGCTTCAAAGTACCCAAAACCTGCATTCTCAATCTTCTCTCTTCTTCATCTTGTTCCCCATACTTTTGTTGGATCTTCTTTAACTTGGACTTTTTACCACGAATGTTGACTTGGATTTGAGAATATGGAGATGGAGCCTCTGACATTGATTTCAGAGGTGATTGATCTTTTTGTAGGTTCTTAACTTTTCGAGCTTGACGTTTTTCCTTAGCTGATAGCTTTGGTGAAGTTGAATTATTTTCTGGTTCAGAGGATGATTTTTTTGTTTCGAGATCAGAGGTAAGGTTTTCTTCAGTTTGAACTTCAGTTCTTTCAATTGCTTCCTTTTGATCTGACTCTTCATTACTCTGATTTTCAACAGGACCAAGTTTAGCTAACATCAATTTCAACTCTTCCTTTTTTTTACTGATAACCTCCGCATCATCTACAACTTTGAAGCCTAATTCCTCATCTCTTTTGATGCGTGCGGCAGAATACCTGCTGTTGGTATCATCATCACCAACCCATAAAAGGCCAATCCCGAACACCATTTGTGTTGGGGGTAGATAAGTTTTCTCCTTTGAGACGTTCAACATACCAACCGGTAAAGTGGATCCATCAAAGTCCTTCTTGGAGACTCCATTACCCTTGAGAAACCATGGCGAGGTGACAATTTTGTTTTCCCATGCCTTTGTAGTTGATAATGAGAATGCACCTGCTTGCATCAATGTTGTTGGTGGAATATCTTTGTTTTTATATGGATTTTTGATGATAACCTTCAATGAACCTTCCAAATCATTTGAGACAAAGAAGTCGTTGTCATTATTGAAATGCTTGTAATAAACAATATCCGTTTGCAGATTATCTCTACCAGCAATACACAAATAGCCATCACTGCTTACAAACCAGAAAAACTTCTCGAACCAAGATTTTTGACGTAGCTGTTTCAATATGTTGTTATTAGTATTGGCCTCATTCAACTTCTTTTGAGACTTCAAATCTTTTTCAATCTTTCGTTCTGTGTTTTTGATAGCCAAATGAGCATTTTTTTCTGTCTTGGATTTCTTATCCAGCGCCGTCTTTTTTGCATCAAAATACAAAGAAGCATTGGCATATGCCGATAATGATAGGTCAATGGTAGCTTTGACGATCTTTTTGTCTTCTTTTTTCTTCTGTTGAAGCTTCTTGTTCCTCAGCCTTTCATCTTCATAATCCGAGTCTGAATCTGAATTTGAATCTGAATCTGAATCTGGATCTGAATCTGATTCTGATTCGTTGATAGATTCATCAGTTTCTGACGAAGAATAGTCTGATCCAATATACTCTTCGTCAAAATTGACATCTGGTAAGCTTACATTGATCTTGTTCTCCTTCAAGTTCAAAGGTAAGTTGATAAAGTCTGCAATTTTATTTCCTCTAACTTTCTCCATCTGAATAACTTTTTCAATATTCTTCCAATCCATTTGTTGATCAAGCAACGCTTGAACCAATGCTTTACAATCTTCGATTGTGTCACTGTAAACCATAATAAGCTCTCCCTTTTTTATATTAAGATTTTGTAAACTTTCCAACAGGCTGATTTTTGATAAATTCTCCTTTTTGACTTGGTCTAATCTCTTTTGTGCATTCACTTGCATTTGTTGTTCTTTTAATGTGTTTTTTGAGCTTTCAATTGTGGTGAAAAACTTATCCAATGCCTTGTTGTAACCTTTGATGTTAAATACCTTAACATTGTCTTTTCCAATGGTTTTATGTGAAGGGTCATATGGATGAAACTCATCATATATATATTCTAAGCTCTCAGAATCTTCTGAGTTGAATATTGGGTTTTTTTTTGCAAGAATATAACCGTTTAATTCTCCATGTGGAGTGTTGACTATGTCACTCAACTCTTTGTCACATTCGTTCAATGTATTGACAATTTTTATCAAACCTTCATCATCGTCAATAAACTTTAAACAGTTTTCTGAGTGGTTAACTCCGTGTTGCAAAAGCTTGATCTGAATCAAATCTGACGAGAGATACGATGCGTTGATAAACAATAGCTTGTGAATGGAAAAAACTTTTTGTTTGCCTCCCATATTATCCTTGATCGACTGTTTGTCCTTTTCAGCTTCCAACCACCCAACTACTTCTTGTTTGGTGAATAATCTTTGCTGCTCTGGCTTGGCTGATGATTCATTGTCAAACAACAGTTTCTCAAACATGCCATATGTCTCACCAACTGCATACTTATCATTGTTTTCCTTCTCCTCGACCAAACGCTGTAATGATAAAATCTTTCTGTTTTCATCCAATAGAATGATGTTTCCAGCACTGAAAAACTCCAACACCAAGTAGTACATACCATCGCTAAACTCCAAAACTACGATCCTATCATCACCAACTTGTTTAACGTTCGATAATCTTTTAGCTTTCAAGTGCTTTCTCAATTTCGTAACAAAATTGTTGGGCTGCTGAGTTGTCGGTCTTTGAAATTCAGTCAAGTAATACTTAAAGCCACAATCGATTACCAAGCTCTTCTTCGAGTCTGGAACGGCAAACTTGAGTAAGTATGATTTAGAACTACTCAATAAGTTATAAATGTTTTGCAATCTGTAGCCATTCACAGCAGATTGGATCTCCGCAGTTAAAATCTTGATGTCTAATGAAGAAATTCTTTGCTTGGGTTGATTTCATCTCAAACTTGTTAGTATTTTTGAGGTTTCAAAAGCAAAAATGAAGTAAACCTGGAACACATGAGAATCCGTTTACATACCTTCATCTTCTGATGTCTCTATGATAACTTTAACAATCTGCAACTGCTGGAACAAGATGGCTTCAACCCTTTGTACTACTTAACTATTTTTCACACATTGATCACTTTTTCGCTGAACCACAATAGTAAAAGTTGCCATAGACTAAACGCAGGTTTTTTTTTCTTCTTGTGTAGATTCCAAACACAAAGTTCACTCGAATACTCAAGAACAAATGTTCACCTCCATTTCAAAAACCATAATCAAGAAGGCTCCATTGGTTAGCAGTACATGGTGCAATAGTTCTCGAAGGTTGTTTAGCTATACCACTTTGAAAGGAAATATCAATATGTCAAACGAAGATGAAAAAACCATCAAGAAGATGAAGATATCGCTGGAAGGTGTAAAACCAACAAGCAGCTCTCCTTTACCCGACAGTCTACCTAGAATCCCCCCAAAAACATCAAAGAATATAGATGTTTTGAAGCCAATCATTTGGATTGACTGTGAAATGACTGGATTGAATACGTTTGAGGACAACATTATTGAAATATGCTGCATTATCACTGACAAGGATTTGAACGTGGTTGACGAGAAAGGATACGAATCTGTCATACATTGCGATAAGTCAGTCATGGATCAGATGAACCAGTGGTGTATCGACCACCATGGCAGCAGTGGATTGACTGAAAAGGTAATTAACTCTAAAAAATCATTGTCTCAAGTTGAGTCAGAGTTATTGGAATACATCTCCCAGTTCGTGAGTCCCAATGTTGGAATATTGGCTGGAAACTCAATTCATATGGATAGAATTTTCATGGTCAGAGAGATGCCAAAAGTTATTGAATACTTGTTTTACAGAATAATTGATGTCTCATCTATTATGGAGGTTGGTAAGAGGCACAATCCAGAATTGCTTCTCGGTTGTCCGAAGAAGAATGGTGCTCATACAGCAAGAGCTGATATTCTTGAGAGTATCGATCAGTTGAGATGGTATAGAGACAATTATTTGGTTCAACCAAAAACAGCCTAAGCAACCTAAACAACCGAAGCCAAGACCTTGAGAGTCTCAATGGCCGTCTCATTTGAGGAACTAGACAATATGTATTTACAGTAGATCCATATATCCATTTATAGACGAAGAAATCTTCTGCACAATTGCCATCATTGGGTAAGTAAGTCCAAAAAGTCGTGTAGTAATATGTCTCTGGATAGAGCATTTCGAATCTTATAAGCGTTTACCTAATCTTCACTAACTGCCTTAAAAACATCATATTTGTATAACTCTCAAATTAACATCTAATCAATTAACTACTAACATTATTGTAGTACCTGTGTGAGGATTGAGTCCGTTATCCAAAAAATTGAGGCTTGTTTTTTTGGTTTTAGCATAGTTTGCAGAGCTTAATTTGTATGAACCCACCTAGAGGATTGACTAGATAGATCAAAGTAATCAAAGCAGTGACTATTGACCAAATCACTTAGTTATTCATGCCTAAGGATCCCGATACTTCAAACTTTGGTAATTCCGAAAGTGAATTGGGTGCAAGAGAATATAGTTTCAAGACAACGACTGCCAATGATATATTCAGAGGTGTTTCTCCTCTCAGCCACCCACCTCCTAGTCCATCGTTCACTCCAGATACATCTTCCATAGACAAGCTTATACTTAAAGAAGAAGAGAACAATAGTAATATTGATGGCATGATTGATACTGATGGCTCAGAAGAGATTGAAGGGCAGGATGACTTGCTACAAGCCACTGCCAAAAACCCTACTGCGGTGATGGAATTAGATATGGATTGCAACGTCAGGTTTTTAAGTAAAAGCTGGGAGTCAATTGTTGGAACCAAAATCAAAAAGATTCTCAATAAACCAATATCTGGTCTTATAATGTCAAAAGATGAGGAAGAGAAAAGTGTATTCAACAGAGCAGTTTCAATAATGATGGTGGATGATATGAGTTATAGAGTCAAATTTATAGTTGCTACAAACGAAACAAGAGAAGTAGAAGAGACTAATAATATCGAAGAAGATGAAGATCAGTCACTTGATGAGATAGATGTTCAAGACGATGATTCTGTAAAGTACAGCTCAGACTCTGAGAGTATTGCTACTACCCTTTCAACGGATGGAGGTTTGATTGAAATGGAAGGACAAGGAATATTGATACATGACATCAAAACTCGATTACCTTCTCATTCAATGTGGATATTGAGGCCATTTGTTCCTGTTCAGAATTTAATTCTTGAACTTCCTGTACCGCTTGTTGAAAAACTTGGATTTGGAGTTGATATATTTCAAAGCTATTTGATTTCACTAAACGACTCAGGGATAATTGATGATGAGGCAGCTCCTCCACCCACCCAAGTTTTGTGTCGAATATGCGAGCAGAATTTTCCAGCATGGTGGTTAGAGCGTCATTCAGAGCTATGTCTAATGGAACATAAATTAGATGAGGAAGTACAAGATTCACATGACGCTTTAGTCGAGCAGAAATTTATCATCAATAGAATAATGGAAAGTATAACTAATCATAATCAGTCAGCTACTACATCTGAATCACCGACATCTCCCTTATCACCCAACGGCTTGCTCAGTTCTAGTTCACACTCATCTCTCAGTTCTTTATCATCCATCAATGATTATAAAGGACTACCTATTCCCAAACCTTCAACAAATGCATCACCATCTTCATCTGGAAGTAGTACGCCGTCAGGATTACCCACTCCACAAAGGAAAAGGTCTTCATCCATTCTTTCATCTTTAAGATTTCCAATAAAGAACTTGGAATCTCTTCTACTGTGCTGCAATGATGCTATCTCAATAAACCCAGGTGAGTTGACAGAAACACCCAACGGCGGTATTGACATTGCTTATTCTCCTAACTCAGAAAGGGCGATCAAAATGGTCATATCTAACAAGCTTCCTAGTACGAGTGATCCTGCTATAAGACTTTTATCAGAAGATACAGAGATGTTGGCGAAAGGTAAAATTGGTGCAATATCGAGATTGGCTGCGACTTTGCAATATCACGAGAAGTTGAAAAGGGAAATAGATGGATTGATTTTAGATACAATTTCAGATACAATCAAAAGAATAAGAGAAAAAACAACAGGTCTTACAGATGCAGAAGTTGGGTCTCGAACCCCAAGTTTGCTGTATCTGAACGATAGTGATGACGAAAATGCATCAAGCACAAAGCTTTGTTCTCCTCAACCGGTCAAAGCAACCAATGCGAATGATATTTTCAGTGATTCGTATTTGGATTCAGATTTGGTACCAAGTGCATCTGTTGACCATCTTGATTCTGGATCGTGCACTCCTTTAATGATGTCAAAAAATGGTTCAAGATCCATAACTCCTAGTAGGAGTAGAAGTAGATCCAAGACACCCACAATACAAGTTAGCGTCGCAGATTCCGGAACCGGAAGATCAACAGTGACGCCTGTCTTACAAGAGACTCTGCTATCAGACTCAGAGCCAAGAGGCAGGATGTCAAATTTTCATCAGACAAGAAACTCGTATCAATCTCCAAGACGTCAAGTATCACCTGCGCCTGCTTATTTCACGAACTCGCCTATGGCTTCAATTCAAAGAAACAATAGATCCTTCAGAGAAAAGAGCTCCACTCCCTTAGCTTCACCGTTATTGAGTGCCACTGATCAAATATCAATGTTCACGTCTTCTCAAAAACCACTTCTTCATGTTCACTCCAGTAGTATGTCAACCTTTGATTCAACTTGTTCAAATGAACGTCAATCATCATTGGAGAGTAGTTCAGCCTTGTCAGTTCCGCAGTATAATATGAAATCTCCCGTGTCTCCTTTGTTGATGGCCAATCAGGTCACAAAACATAGAGATTCTCCTTCTATAAATGATTATGAAATCATCAAGCCTATCAGTAAAGGGGCTTTTGGATCTGTATATCTTACAAGGAAGAGACTTACCGGGGAATACTTTGCTATAAAGTTTTTGAAAAAGTCAGATATGATTGCTAAGAACCAGGTCCCAAATGTTAAAGCTGAGAGAGCGATTATGATTCGTCAGTCTGATTCGCCATATGTTGCAAAGTTGTACTGTACATTTCAAAGTCGAGACTATTTGTTCTTGGTCATGGAATATTTGAGTGGAGGAGACTGTGCTGCTTTATTGAAAATGCTTGGTACCATTTCAAACGATTGGGCCAGAAGATACATGGCAGAGGTCATCGTTGGCGTTGATGATTTGCATCAAAGAGGAATAGTACACAGAGATTTGAAGCCCGATAATCTCTTGATCGATAATCAAGGACATTTGAAGTTGACTGACTTTGGACTTTCGAGACTAGGTTTGGTAGGACGGCAAGTCAATTCTAGAAAGAATAGTGTTCCTGATGCCAATAATATATTTGAAGGTTTGCAGCAAAATCCAAGTGCAGCTAATAATCCATACTTGGGAAGCCATAGAAGACATAATTCTGTCACGCCATTTTCATTATCGTCCCCTACTCTGGAAAGGGCATCATTAGCCTTGACCTCAACTTCAAAAACTACCAGTGGTTCTATTAGTGGATCTGAATCTCTGGGTATTGGTGATAGTTTGATGATTGGTTCGCCTCCATCTACGCCGAACTACTTTGAGCATTTGATAAAGGAAAAAACCAGAAGATCATCGTCTAATACAAGCAACTTTGACTCGCCATTAATACGGCCTATAATCCCTAGATCTGCTTCTCAAAGCTCATTTATGATCACTGATGACCAGGCAACTTCAGCGATGGCGTTTAAAGATGGAAACAACCCGTATGCTTTGTTCGACCCACAAGATTCTATGCAAACTAGAAAGTTTGTTGGAACTCCAGATTACTTGGCTCCTGAAACTGTTCAAGGTGTGAGCCAGAACGAAATTTCAGATTGGTGGTCAATTGGATGCATACTATTTGAGTTTCTTTTTGGCTATCCACCTTTTAATGCCACAGCTGCAGAGAAGGTCTTTGAGAAGATATTGAATGCAGAGATTGAATGGCCAAGTCTTGAAAAAGAAGAATTTGATGAAGTATGCCCTCCAGAAGCAAAAGATTTGATTCAAAAGTTGTTAATAAAGGATCCAACCAAAAGACTAGGTAGTGGTGGTGCTGAAGAGATCAAAAGGCATCCATACTTCAAGGGCATTCATTGGGATACATTGTTCGACGAAGAAGCTTCTTTTATACCTATGGTTAACGATCCTGAATCCACTGAATATTTTGATGCTAGAGGTGCCGACTTGAATGATTTTCCTGTTATTGACGACGACGATGATGATGATGATGATTCTTTCATTGGAAGAACTGATACACTTGATTTCTCCAGTGCCACAAAGATTACATCTCCTAACAATCTACTTGGAATATCCAGATCTGGTTTGACTCTGTCATCTCCAACGACCCCAAACTTGATGAATACTGCAGTTAGCAGGGAAAGAAGAAGTAGCAAATTAATTGACAGCAATGCTAGTGAATTCGGTTCATTCCAGTTTAGAAATTTGGCAGCTTTGGATAAAGCGAATAAGGATGTTATCAACAGATTGAAAAGCGAACACATGGAGCATAGAGGCAGTATTTCAACTTCATCTTCATCAACCGATATGTCGTCCTCTAGTTTTCAGTCGAGATCTAGAGGTTACTCATCTTCCAACAATGCTTCGTTCAAAAGACTGGTATCACCATCCTCGGCGCTTGGATCAATGAACACGAGTACCCCTTCAAGGACAAGTTTTTCTACAATGAACGTGTCACCTTCATTGAAACTATGCAGTGGTAATCTATCGGGAGATGAAAACACATCCTTGAAACAGGATTCTTCTGGTAGAGACTCCCCAAACCAACACCAAATCTCAAGTAGGTCAACAGATTCTGGCTCTCCCGTTCCGAAGATGACCAAGATACAAGCGGTGCCAAAAAGCTCGTCATTGAATCCTCAGCCGCTGTCTCAGGTTCCAACCAACTCTATTTTTACAAGAGCATTATCAAGAACTTTAAGTGATTTTTCACCATCAAGTTCTGATAATGAAGATTCAAGAAACTCTGCAATTTTGAGGGTAAGGAAGAGAAGAAGCTCAAGACACGTTGGATCCACAAGCGAAGTCAGAAAATCATTGATTTCTTATGATGTGTTGATTTGTGAGCCAATCCCCATTTTGAGGGAAACTCTCAAATCGATGCTACAAAAGTTGGGGTGTATAATTGTTGCAGTTAAAGACGGTGATGAGCTTATTCGTCGGGCTACTGGTGAAATCAAGTTTGATTTCATTTTCACAGCTTTAAGGACACCAAAAGTTAGTGGCATTGATGTTGTCAAATTAATTAGACATACATCTTCCGCCAATTCCGATACTCCCGTTATTGCTATTACTGCTTATTACAAGGAAGCAAAATCATCATCTTACTTTACTGCTGTTTTGGAGAAGCCCGTTACATTGAAAATGTTGGGTGATTGTATTAAGCGTATTAATGATCAAAGAAGATCCGTCAATCAAGAAGCCATCAGTGATGGGGAAAGTTTCTCTTGATTTCTGGCTGATGGGATTACATGTGTGCTTTTATCTTTCCTTTCTTGCTTTCTTGTTTTCTTGATAAATTTCGCAAGTTTTTTCAACTCAAGCCGTGAATGAATATATACTTCATAAAACTGATAGTTTATACGCAAATGTTCGAATACTATATTATACGATTCATTCAGTACACGAAAACATAGATCTAATTAACACGATGATATTTGAAATTCAAAAACAAACAAAAAAAGAACAGAGTGAATTATTCAAACTATCACAATAACTAAGAAAACTGTTACACAAAAAAAAACGTAAAAGCAAAATAGGCAAAATACTATGGTCAGTTTTGACCAATCACTCAATCGCCCTTCAGGTTCCTTTGCAATTTGATAACATGATATTTGGTACAGAGCGTACCCAGACGAGTTATCTAACAAAATGTCATACAACGACAACACACAGTGCCATGTTATTTATACAATATAATATCCTTCTGCCGATAAGTTGTAGTATAAGTCAAATGGATATTCCTCACCTTCTTCGCCCGTTGAAATGATGTTTGTAACTTCAACACCACTCAAATTGGATAATCCATTCTCAATACTGAATTTGGCTTCGATTGGGAACAACAATTCTTCATCCTCGCATTCGACGCTAAATTCAAAAGAACCACTTTGGATGGTATCTAATCTATTCAAATGAACAATTATGCCTTCTTCGACAAATTCTAATTTGACAACGTCATTTTCATCTTCTTTCAATACCGCATTGCAGCCGGCAGCTGGAATGAATAAGAAAGCCTGTGCAATTGAATGATCCAGAGAGGTAAACTTTTCGGTGCATTCATACTCTAACGTGACATTAATTAAACCGTCACCGTTATTGTTGACCCAACATGAGAATGTTAAAGGAACAAACGATGTGTCGTCCGCCTTCCCAACACCTTTCCATCTTAAAACTCCCAAGGATAAATCATTGTAAGGAAATCCTTTAGTCTTGTCTTTCAACGCTATAACACTTTGCGAATTAAATAATGCTTTGTCAACATTTGGATGAGTTTTGTATTGGATATCAGATGATTTGTTGACGAAAAGATTGATGAATGAGTGAGCATAATCAGGATCATTGACTCTTAATTCAAGAACACCCTTAATTTCACTTGTTTGAATTTCACCTTCTCTAGAGATTTCAGCAGTAACTTTTTCACTGATTGTGATCAATACACCATTGTTGGCCAACTTTGAGACCAGTGGTTGGACAGAAACGGGTGCTACTTCCTGTTGGGTGTGTACCTCTCTGGTTGGTAGTGTTTCAATCAAAGGTTGGCGTGATTCTGTTGATAACTGTTTCGACTTCTTGCCTAATTGTAAACCACCGCCACGTCTTGGTAATTGTTTCTGGGGTTGAGTAGGTGCCGGAGAAATGGCTGGCTGAGGTGCATATGTTAAAGGATATTGTTGTTGTTGCTGTGATTGATGTCTTGAGTCATCTTGAAAGTTACTTCCAATTTCCATTGTACGACGAGCCAATTCCTTTCTTTGGATCTCCTTTGCTTTTCTTTTCCTTTCTTCGGTGGCTTCCAGCTCTTTATTCTTCTCAATGATATCTTGGATTTTCTCTTCATGCGAATCCATTTCCAAGAATGCTTTGATCTGTTGGGACGACAAGTTTTCCTTATAGCCTAAGTTGATGATCTCATCAAAAGCACTCAAAATTTGAAAACAATTTTCAAAAACCTCTCTTTCGTCCACAATTCTCAAGATCCCAGCAACTGTTTGGGTAGCCAAATGCAAAGTATCAATGTCTTGTAATATGTTAGAATGTCTATTTGTAATCAAAACGATGTATAAATCTTCCAATGGTTGATAAAGATATCTGACATTGTCATCTTCGATAGTCGTGTTTTGCTGTGTTGATTCCGCTAATAATGATGGGAAGGCTGCCAATAAAGCAGATATTCTGTCCTTGGAGAGATCTTTGAATTGCCTTGCTAAAATTGATTTACCGCCACGAGTGCAGATTGAAGCTGATAAGACAGCCATTTGAGTTATGTGATGCTGAGATATACGTTGATCTGAAGAGACTTACAACAAGTTATGAGTGTCAGTTGTATGAAAAGTTCAATCTAATTCAAGTAGGTCAAACCAAAAATCTTCAGAAATAGTTCAGGATAAGCAAATATTACACAAATCTTTTCAATTGCTTCAGATACGACAATCAATTTCAACTGGCTTGAATTGAAGCTTTGTACTGTTTGATTCTAGGCTCGTGTTTTTGTTGTGTTGTTCAAACATTTTTTTTCGACTTTTACCTTCAATCCAATACAAATCCCATATCGAGTAATATAAAGATCTAAACTTCCTATTACGGTAATTTCTCTTAATGGCGCAAACCAAGTGGTTATGCCTCTGCACGGTATTGGATGGAAGAACTCAAGATTTTGACGATATCTAAGCATTTGAGATGATTGCAAGATGAATCAAGCAGGAGAATCATGTAAAGAAAATGAAAGGTAAGGAGGAAAAGAAAAGAAAAAGTCTACGATTACACATGAGCCCTTTTGAACAAAATTCATCTGTTTGCTTCGAGATATAACTGCTCCCATTCATCTCTCTGTTTGGAAAACCAATAAGGCAACTCATCTTCCTTAGGCAACACCAACTTGATGACTTTTCTCTTCTTTTTGCCCTTCTCATTCACCTCGCGAAAATGATTACCAAGCAGTTTGTAGTACTTAAATTCCTTGAGATTGTCCTCTTCGGCAGTGTGCCCATGCTGTGAATGGTTGCCACCAGTTAAAATGTCATCTTCGTCCTCTTGGTTGGACTTCTTCTTCAGCTTCCGCAGCTCTGCCAATATCAATAAGTTTTTTGGAATTTGGGGTGACTCTGATAGTGAAAACTTATCCAGAGTCTCGTAGGTAAAACTGTTTGGATCAGTGGGTGTATCATTTTTATCCGACAAGGTGAGACTACTGATAAACGGTAAACTTTCGTGGCTCCTGCTCGAGAAGCTGTTTTTATGCATCTTTGTGATGTCAATTGCCCTAGTGTCTGAAGCTGGCTTCATCTTAATAGACTGCTCGGTCTCATGATCATCTCTTTCCTTTTGTTCTTTAGCTTTGTTTTGTTCATATGACACCAATTCAATCATTATCAACTCCAAAAAGGTTTCAGTTGTGTAATTTGCTTTATTACCCGCATACAAACGATATTCGTTAATGATACTGGAAAAACTCCATTTCTGTAATTTTCTCAATAACCCAATCACCGTCTCAGTTTTGTCCACCAATATCAAGTTATGCTTTCTCTTGTTGAATAGTATTTCGAAGATGTCAATGATCAAATTGGGTTTGATAACCATCCAATCTTCTGTTCTATATGTATTCGCAGTCAGCGGTTGATCCTCGCTGTTGAAAGAGGGTCCAGAGTTAGATGATGACAGAAGGTCCAGGCTGGTGTTGCTTGTATGCCCGTTGTTACTTGTAGCTGTGCCATCTGTTGCATTATCCTGTCCATTCTTGTCGATCACCGTTATTCTGGACCCGCCAATGTGGTATAGTTTTATCTTGGATTCTTCCGCAAAATTGAGCAACGTTCTTTGTGGTTTCTCTGCATCCAACAATATAAGCGACCGCAAATCCAATGTTTCCAAAAAGGCATGATTCAAAGGGTCAAGCTTGGAGCATCGATCTGAATAGGTAACAAGTATACCACACACAAAACGTTAGCAGGGCAAGAACCGAACAGAAAGTCACATTTCAAAAGTCATTATACATACATATACCTTGCTCAACAAGTCCAAAGTTATCAGGGGGAACCAACATGATCTTGAGCCTGGAGGGTCCTTTTCTCTTTTGAAAACACATTCATCAAGCCATCAAACCATCAAACCTGTATATTCTATATAATACAGCTATCGCACCGTGGTCTGTCATTTGAAAATGATATTCTCACGGGTCACTTAGCTGGTGTTGGACCCCTAAGTTTCCCCCAATTTGAGAAGCATTCTACCCATACAATCCGAAACATACACCACAACAGCAGATGAACCAGCGTGGTGTATATATGTCGCTGATCCACATCGAGCTTATTGTGCGAGCCTATAAATGCAATCATGGAAGATGTAGAAAAGTTGACTAGTTTGTGATTGCGTCTTAAACAAGACTTGAAGCTTCAGCTAACGACCTGTTTTCAAAGCCATGACATTGAAACACCACCCAAGTATAAGTTGCCCGACTCTGACCATGCTCATAGAACTCTGATTTCTTCTTCCACAAGAGCAAGCGGCACTTGAAGAACATCAACCACTATGCACATTTCATCAACAAAAAGAGACGAACTCACTCCATTTTCTCCCTCCAAAAACCTCTCCCTCACCGAATCTTCAAATCTTGGTCCACCATCCTATTTGAGAGCATTCAATCCAGAGACGTGCTCAAAAGCGCTTGAATCGGTCACTTATAGATAGTTCTTGAAAAGTAGCCCTTGAATAATTTTGTGTCAAAATTTTGATTTTTTCTGTCGTTTTACCGCCCACCACACGTGCTAATCGTAGATGAATAGAGCAGCAGGAGCAGCGGTCAAGTTGAACGAAGTTCAGTGAAGGACAAGAGGTCAGCCGAGATATATAAAGGATATCCAGGTCTTCTCAAAATGAGTGTGATCAACAAATCATCTATCAAAAAGAAAGATTTGAACAGTGACAAGCCAATACATAAGGATATGCTTTTCGGTGTCAAGTTGCGAAATGAAATTTATACTCCATGGAAAGAGTACTACATCGACTACGATGGGTTGAAGAAGTTGTTGAAGGAAAATGTGATTTTGAACTACGAGTCGAACGGGTGGACAGACAAGGACGAAAGCTTATTTGCTTCGAAGTTGGACGCCAACTTGGAGAAAGTTTACAATTTCGAAAACGAGCAGTATAAAAAGTTGGATGAAAAAATCACCAGCTTGGAAAACCAGTCTGAAGACTATCTTGCTTCGGCCAGCGCCAAGTCCATTGATTTGAAGAAGTTTCAAGATGACTTGGAGTTTCTCTTGGCCAACGCTCAAGAGTTGGACCATTTCGCAAGGGTCAACTTTACCGGTTTCTTGAAGATCGTCAAGAAGCATGATCGTTTGCACAAAAAATATTCGGTCAAGGCCATGTTGGCGGTCAGATTGAAGAGCTTGCCCTTTAACACCGAGGACTATAGTCCTTATCTTTACAGATTGGGTGTCTTGTACCAATTTTTGAGAGAAAACTTTGAGATATCGTCATTGTCAACCTCATTGAACAACTCTGTTAGTAAGCTATCGACAAGTGCAAAGTTGTCTTCAACCCCAGCTTCCGTTTCCGAGAACATGAACACCACATTTAAAGTTCTCAAGTTCTGGGTTCATCCCGATAATTTGATGGAGATCAAGACTTCCATCTTGAGACATTTACCCGTTTTGATCTACAACAACAGTGAGGATGACGATGATATCATGAGTGATCCGAAGATTACAACATTGTATTTCGATAATCACAACTTCGAGCTATACAATACTAGGTTGTTGAAAAACCTTAACAAGACTCCCTCGTTAAGAATCAAATGGACAGGTCAATTGTCGGAGAATCCAGATTTGACAATAGAGAAAAAGGTTTTCAACTATGAAACAGGAGAATCAAATGATACAAAGTTAAATTTGAAAGAAAAGTACATCAATGACTTCGTTTTCACCAACAGTGACGAAGAGGATGATCAAGTTTCTCAATTATTGGGTAAGAGAAAGCAAAAAAAGTTCAACATTGTCAAGTATATGCAGAAGTTCAAAAAGAGAGGTTTGCCAGCAAATATTTTAGACAAGTACGAGTCTGATTACAAAGAGTTGAGTAAATTCATTAGCGAGAACGATTTGCAACCAACCTTGAGAACAATCTGTACAAGAACTGCATTTCAGATACCTGGTGATGACAAATTGAGAATCACCATCGACTCGAACGTCATATTCATTAGGGAAGATGCTTTCGATAAGGAAAGACCAATAAGAAATCCAAATCAATGGCATCGTGCTGATATTGACCAACCTGGCTTAGAATCTCCGTTCTCTGTTTTGAGAAAGGGAGAGTTTTCAGAGTTCCCATACAGTATCATGGAAATCAAAATCAGCAATGCCCTATTGTTGAATAAAAATTCGAATACAGGCAAGTGGATTTTGGAAATGTCCAATTCTCACTTGGTCAAGGAGGTTCCTAACTTCTCCAAGTTCATACAAGGTGTTGCTTCCTTATTCTTGGAAGATGATAACTTGGATATTTTACCATTTTGGCTTCCAGAATTGGAAAACGACATCAGAAGAAATCCAGAGCAGGCTTACAGGGATTCAAAGCTCAAAATTGAGAAAGAACAAAAGCAGAGTGAAAGCTTAAAGCATTTGAAATCGAAAGTTGGTTCTCCTTCAGGAACTACATATTTGGGTAAAATTGAAGAACTATTGCAGGATGACCTAGATTTGGATGACCATGAATCAAGTGATGAAGACGATGATGCGGATGAAGAAGAAGCTAATGAGGAAAGAAATCGCCAAAATTTGAATCAAAGACCTTCCACTGCCCAACAGAAAATAAGCATTTCTCCTTCATCTCTTGCCCGTGAGCAGATTTACTCCACCTCCTATGATGAATCAGAGGATGAAACTGAAGTCATATTACCTCCAGGGGTAACAAAACCAAAACAATTATTGAGACAGTCAGGTCCATTGAAAATTGAACCAAAGGTGTATTTGGCCAATGAACGTACTTTGTTGAGATGGGATCATGTCGTTTCTTATTTGGCTGTCTTGACCGTCACATTGATTAACACTCTAAAGAAATCGAACTTTTATGAATTGTCAATAGCTTTGTCATACTTTTATCTTGGTTTGACCATCTTCATTTCCATCTGGGGATATTACATCTGGCATCGTCGTAATGCGTTAATCAAGGAGAGGTCAGGTAAACATCTCGATGGTATATTGGGTCCAATCGTCTTGGGCTTTGGATTGATCTTAGCTTTAAGTGTCAACTTCATCGTTGGGTTCAAGAACTTGAAGCTGAAGACCAATGTTTTTGACAATGAGAATGTTAGTGGAATGTTTGGTATTTCAAGTGTTCATCCTGATGATTCTTTTATTGGTTTGAATAGTCCTTTCAATCAATGGGTTTTGCAAAAAGTTTACAATTTTGTTGATTTGTTTTAAAGGCTTCGTTCATTAGTTAACACACAACCCCTTCCCCATTTATCAAAATATTTTGTCATTTTTCCATCCACTTGTTTTGCATATGTCTATCCTATCCTATTTGACTATATTTTTATCAGCTTTTCAAAATACAACAAAAACGATATTCTTCAATGAAGATGGTAGTATTATTGAACTTTGTAGAGAAGTAAGTTCATTTTTTTCAGAAACCTTCAAAGAATACTATGTTTGAATGATGAAGAAAAAGCCCGAAACTAAAAGCAGCAAAAAACTTATGGTTTCTCTCGGTACTGGGCCCAATATGTCAATGAACGAAACGGATCAGACATCAACCTGTTAAATTTTGGCAAAAGTATTTTTGAAACCCCTCAAGTTGATCAATCTTACCATTCTATCTGCTCTGTCTTCACCAAAACAAGTTATAGGTTCTTCAACCATGCCAATCTCAAACTCAACTTTAACCTGATCGTTTTTTAACGTTGATACTTAGGGTTTCTTCGTCAACAAAATCGTTTTCTTTCGAACCTTTCAAGGCTGCAAAGGTAGTTAATTATCGTAAAAGGCTGTTGACAGTTCAAAACTAGCTTTAGATCGCGCATTGATTGACAGTTTATTAACACAACCTTGGAAATGAGTTCGTAGAGACGACAAACGAATAGTCTCAGCTGCTTATGCTATGTCTAAGAGGGGCTCATTCAAAAAGATCAGATATGGTGTTAAAACTGGATAAACGGGGTCAAAAAAAAAGATGCATAAGGTACACACACACCATCGCCGCCCATACGAGCGTTTTTAATATTTAACAACTTTCTGTTCACAGATGAGACAAAAGCCACACCAAAATGACCTATCTTCTATTCATTCTGGACCAGGAAGAAAGAAAACTTCAGCATGGAACACGGTGCTTAATATGCTTATTATTGTTACAACGCCGCAAGTTGACTCATCTGCTGTTATGTCGCCACCAATAGTCCCTTTTGTTCTGCCCATTAGAATTACATTTACGTTTCAACGATTGAATACTTGTAAGTTTCGATTCAGTTGACTACATGGAAATACATGAATTGGGGAGTGAGAGTCACTCGAATGTCACGTGTAGATAACAACCCTTATCCATTTATCCATTACGTAATAGAACTCAAGCAAGTGGTGCATTGTTTTTTACTTCCATAATTTATAAAATACAAAAAAACAAACCACGTGAAGACACATAGGGCATAATGTCTTTTAACAAAGTACACTACTTTCTATAAATCTAGAAAATACGCAGTCACATCTTTTTCTCAAAAAATCACGATTAGATATCCGGCACGCGCGCTCTGTCTGCTTGAGTTAGCGAAGCTAACAAAAAGAGTGATAATAGGTCGTGCAATATTCAGCAATTTGGAAAAAATTCCTCACAGTTTTTCCAACCAGTAAGTAAGTAACATCAAACCTCTTTTACAGTATTGAAATTTTTAAGTATAGCGAATATTTGAAGATACTGAATACGTTGAACCTCTTTTATAGTTAGATCATTTACGGCAGAACATATCAATATGAAGGTATGTTGGAGTCTTCATATTATTGGAATAAACTATTGAGTTATCAAGAGATGAGTGGACCACAAATGATGGAAGTGAAGAAAGCAGAAAATCAGAGTGGTGAAAAAGTCGAATACATGTCAAATTGGATATAGCTGGGTCCATCAGAAGTTAGACTTTGAGCAACAAGTCATATGAGGAAGGCCAGGTGTCACCAGCTCAGGAAATCGTGAACCTAAATACTCAAGCTTCAAGTGGCCATTTTGCTCTTCCCAAATTCAAATGTGTGTGTGTGTGTATGTTTCCTTTGTATCCAAGTGAACACATACGTATTGCACCATATCAAAAGTGGGTGCAAACAACAGACAAGCCAGAAGGTCATTTATCAGATTGGCTGATCCGATTCAAAGTCATCATTTCCAAGGAGATGTATAGTAATCCCTCATTTGGATCAAAGAAAGTTGAAAACATCGCAGCTTTTTCCACCTATCATTTGCGTTTCATACTCTTCACTACTCTCTCAATAGTTTGCTCAAATAAAGCAAGCATGAGATTTCTTATGAATACTAACTTTGAACCTTCTTTCTTTATTATAGTTAAACATTGCTTACCCAGCCAACGGTACTCAAAAGAGTATTGAAATCGACGATGAACACAGATTACGTACTTTCTACGACAAACGTATGGGTCTGGAAGTTGAAGGTGATTCAGTTGGTGACGAATTCAAGGGTTACGTCTTCAAGATCGGTGGTGGTAACGATAAACAAGGTTTCCCAATGAAGCAAGGTGTCATGCACGCTTCAAGAGTCAAGTTGTTGTTGACCAAGGATACATCATGTTACAGAGCTAGAAGAACTGGTGAAAGAAAGAGAAAGTCAGTCAGAGGTTGTATTGTTGCCAACGATATCTCAGCTTTATCATTGATCATTGTTAAGGTCGGTGAACAAGAAATTGCTGGTTTAACTGATGTCTCATTACCAAAGAGATTAGGTCCAAAGAGAGCTAACAACATCAGAAAGTTCTTTGGTTTAACCAAGGAAGATGATGTTAGACAATTCGTTGTTAGACGTGAAGTTGTCAAGGGTGAAAAGAAGTACACCAAGGCTCCAAAGATCCAAAGATTAGTTACTCCACAAGTCTTGCAAAGAAAGAGACACTTGAAGTCTTTGAAGATCAGAAACGCTCAATCTCAAAGAGAACAAGCTGCTGAATACCAACAATTATTGGCTCAAAGATTACACGAACGTAAGGAGGCTAAGAAGATTAGAAGAGCTTCATCAATCAAGGCTTAAGTTTTATAACTTTGTATACATGTATTAATTATTATTTAGTATCATTTTCCATTGTTATAGCTTTTTTCTGTTATTTTGTCACTTTTTTAATTGATTTAAAACTTTATTATTATACATGAATATCATTTCAATTCGAGATGTTGTAAATGTTGATGGAATATGCAAGGAAAACCTGGTTAGAATATAGCTTTTTTCATTACAGTAATCTCGAATGCGAGTTCATTTCTGCTTGATCTTTTTCATAATATGGCGACATGAATCATCACTGTTAGTTGTACTATAACTGAAGCTACTACTAACTTTGTGTTCTTTTGAGACTTTTGCATTATTGTAACGGCCTTTATCGTAAACATCATACCCCAGCTTCTCGTCATAAAACTTGAAATCCAACTTCAGAAATTCATCAAAATTATAATCAATAAGTATGCTTGGTATTGAATAATCTAGAGATCCTGCCCTTGGTATCCTTTCCAACTTTTTTGCACTTATCAACTGGATGTCGTTTGTTTCTCTTAACAAACGTACAACTTTTAGCTCTCCGATTATAGTGGTGTAAGCAACAACTATGGGTTTGAATTTGTGAATGATGAAAGTTTGATTCTCATCTGATTTTACACTTGAGTCGCTTTGACACCGTTTTGTCAACGGATGGCACTGTGTCCTTCCAGTCAACATTCGCAAATCGCTATCATCGCTATCATCGCTATCCCGATTATTTTCAGTAATGATATCAGGACCATGACTATCTTCTCCATTCGTCGTTTCT
This sequence comes from Peterozyma toletana, assembly GCA_003706045.2. Lineage (NCBI taxonomy): Eukaryota > Fungi > Ascomycota > Pichiomycetes > Alaninales > Pachysolenaceae > Peterozyma > Peterozyma toletana. The sequence goes on along the minus strand of PPKG02000002.1, from coordinate 366,351 downwards.
CCATAGTTACAAGCATCATAAGCATCCAACTCCCTGACCTCAACCGCGGATAATGGTCCAACGTTTGATAATTTATAATGATATAAAATTGTCTCATCCCTCAATATTCCTATACTGCCAATGCTATCAACAAATAGCAATTCGTTGGGTTGATTCAACTTCCTGATGAACCTTAATGGATGATTTGATACAGTTAAATAATTTAACGGGTAATTCGATAACAAGGAGTTGTAAAATAGAATTTTTCCATATCCACTGATACAGCAGAAGCTCAACCCTAAAGAGTCTGGAGATTCATCCATTATGAATTCACAATCAATAATCCAAGGAAATCCATCGAATATCTTACCTGTTTTCCTCGGTGTTTTGGCCACCCAATATGAGTTTGCATTACTTATGGAGGAGAAGTTCAACAAAGAAAAAGAACTGGAATGGTACCCATTGAAAGGAGTTTCAAGATGATATAATGAGATGTTGTTGTTGTAACCACCACATGCGACTATCCATTGCTTCGTCGGATGAACTTTGAAACAGTTCAAAGGTTCAGAGAGTTGAATGATATGATGCCCTAATATAATGGAATTTCCTAACAAGTCAACACCTTTGACATCTTTCATGTCGATAATTGTTAGTCTACCTTTGTTGGAGCAACAGTACAAAAATTCAGACTGATAAACCAAATTGATAATGAAGTCATGAGGGTCTCTCTTGGAGTGCATGAACTGGTATATCAACTCAAATTCTCGACCCTCAATGGATCGGTACAATGAAAGCGGTCCAGTCTTTCTTGAAACCCATAGCAACTTAATAGCCTTGCTGTACTTGATGACTAGTGTTTTTTGCGGGTACAGAACCTCGGGTGGATCCTTGGAGACCGAGTCCGAAGGTAATGAAGATGAAGGGCATGATGGAGCAATGAATACCTCTGAGTGCAACGGGTCTTTATGGGCGCTTAGTTTCAATCCTCGTTTGTCGAGACTTTTGTTCACAAGTTTCGCTGAAAAAACCCCATTCCAGTTAGTATCTGAGTAGATAATCTCCATTATCTATCGATACACTTCTAGGAGTTTAATCTTCTATAAGCGTTCGACCAAATGTCCAATAAATAGGTTATTTGTGGGGAGAAGATGAAAATCTCGATCAGATGCGTGTTTATATGAAAAATTCCGATTTGCTCAACCCTGTTCAGTTTCCCCAATTCGGATAACAGATGGCATCTGTGAATCACCCTCTATATTGCTCAGTCATCCTTGGACATGCCATATTATACAATCTTTCAACAACTGTTGAAATCTCTGTAACTCAACTCGAGAATAGGGGTGTGGCTAATGTAAAATGTGGCAGAGGTTTGGGCCCTTTTTTGAAAAAACGGGCGTGAAATAAAAAAAAAAGTACTTTTCTCTATTTATCTCTGGCTATATGGTATATTTGAAATTGATTTGAAAGGAATATAAGCACAAAGTTGAGGAGAGTATGAGCTCAGAGAACATTCCAGATGATATAATCTTACCACCTTTAGAGGTCAGAGAGATAATTGATAAAACCTCTGGGTATGTTTTCAGAAATGGATCATCTTTTGAAATCCGAATTAGAGAGAAGGAATCGAATAATAAGAAGTTTTCATTTTTGATACCGTCAGACGCATATTACGGTTATTACAACTGGAAGTTGACCCAGTACAAAGAGGGCAAGGTTTCTCAAGATGCCAATTCCATCTCGCAAGCCGCCGCGAGCACAGACGGCGAGTCAAGTTCAAAACAAGACGAGTTGGTCAAGCCTGATGCTTTTGAGTTTGATGCGGGTTCGGTCCCAATGTCATCGTTAGATTTGGATGTCATCAAATTAACAGCTTTGTTTGTATCCAAAAATGGAGAAGATTACGTGGAACAGTTGCAAACGCATATGGGTAATGAATCTGGACAGTTTGAGTTTTTGAATCCCGAGCACTCTCTTAATAAGGTCTTCAGAAACTATGTATCTCAATATTCCAAAGTAATAGATGTGCCAGATTCTTTGAAGGATAAAATAAAAGAAGGAATCAAAAATCCCTATGTTGTTTTGGAGAAGCTGTTTATAAGGGCTGAATTTATGGAGAAGAAAGAGAAAGATGAACAGACGAAGGATAAGCTGTTGCAAGCTCAAAAATTGGAGTATGCCTCAATCGACTGGCAAGATTTTGTTGTTTTGGAAACCATTGAGTTTGACGATGCCGATAAAGTTAGCGAACTTCCACTACCGATATCCCTATCATCTTTGCAGTATAGGTCTTTAGAACAGAAAAAGGCCAACACGTTGTTGGAAGAAGCTCCGCCTGACTTTGATGAAGATAACCAAGAACAGCAACTGTACCAGTCAACAAAGAAGCTGTTGAATCCAACCCACAGTATTGACGAATCAACTCAAGATGCGGATGAAATGAAGAATAATTCAGTTAGAGAACAAACTCCTGTATCAGCTAGACCTTCAAGACCAGTTCCTAAAGGTATGAAAATTCGTGCACCTGGCGGAGATGTTAGATCACATAGAGATACTTCCACTCACACCAATTCAGATGGTATAAAAATGGTTAAGTGTCCATTGACGGGGCAGCTCGTTCCAGAGTCCAAAATACAGCAGCATATTCAAATAGTACTTCGTGACCCACGATACAAGGAAGAAAAGCAAAGATACGAGACGAAGACAAGAGGCACAAACATAACAAACGAGGATGCTTTCGAAAACCTCAAAGCAATATTGAACAAGTCAAACAAGCGTGAAGCTGAGGAAGATGACGATGATGAAGCCAATAAAAGAAAGAAAATACCGCAATGGGATGGTTATCTGGGAAGTGCGAAATATATTCAAAATAAAACTGCCCAAAATGTTGATGCAGAAGAAGTTGAAAAGAAAAAGCAGGAGAGTTTTGAGAGAAATAACGCTATAGGACCACATTAAGCCGATACTCTTCTCGCTTGTTCTACTTTCGATGAATGCTACTTTACTTCTTTATTGATCATGTATGGGGGAAATTGAGTAAAAAGACCTAATTTATCAAACTAATAACCAGTTTTGAAAGTAGCACGAGATTTGAGATGAAAAGGAATTGAAATCAGCTAAAAATCTTCTATAAATGAAACTGATTTAAAACTCTAGAGCTAAATAAGGTAAAAAATAGTATATTTATAGATATTTTTTATTTATTAAAATGGAAAACGCTTTTGGAGAACTAAAGCTCATATATTTCTCCCTAGTATATCATCAAGACTGAATGCAAATTCTTCATCATCGGAAAAGGGATTTGACCGTGACCTTATCCTTTGATCATTGTGCTGATATTTACTAATAGCATGATTCTGTGGAATGTTATCTTTCGAATATGCTGGTGGTTTATAGGCCTCCTTACCATTATCGTTAGTATTATCATCATTATTGTCATCATCATCAACGATGGCATTTGAGTTGTCCGGGTTCATCGCAAACATTTTTGTCAAGTTGCTCCTGTTCTTCAGTGGCATATTACGATCTCCATCATTTGAAGTGATAGTTACATCCAGCGATTGCGATGGAATTGACGTTTCATTCGTTGTTAAACTGGTTCTAGAAGAGTAACCACCCTCGGCCAAATAGCTAGTATTATTGTTATTGATATTGCTTGAGGATTCATCACCCGTGATAATTTGGTCGATATTCAAAATGTTGGAGGGTGTTGAAACTGTATCATCGACAGATCCGAGAAATGAAGCTGAGTTCAATGACATTGAATAGGGAGACAAGGAGTCCAATTGTTTATATGTGTTGTTATATGACGATTGAATCATAGAACCATTCATCGGCGACCCAATTTGCATGTTAAACTCAAATGGAGGCGGTGGTACTTCTTCTTGAACTGTATCTCCAATAGGAGTGATCTGAAAATCCGTAGCTGTGTTGTTTGAAGTAAGAGCTTGTTCATAGCTTGGTGGTGTAGTATCAACTATACCAGAACTATTCAATACGATTGGAGTATCGATTATCACTTCATAATGATGCAATTTAGGAGCTGGGGTAGGATCCTCTGGATTCAAGGAGGGGCTTTGTTCCTCCATTTTTGAGATTCTAAATGAAATTTGCAATCTGTGTTTTACAGTTATATTTCCAAATCCAGACACATCTGGGTATAAACCAAACTTTTGCTTTATCATTTCTTTGACTTGCTCTGATTTATTCGATTTCTTAAGACTTGGTGGAGATGATGGACCTAATTGTGGTGATTTATTCAATAGACTAGAAAGGGGACCTGATCCAATACTCAAGGTGTCCATCAAAGAACTGGTTTCTTCATCGTTGTTAGCAAGCAGTGAACCACAATCTTCTGTGTTCTTTCGAATATTCTTAATGAGTTTGTCGTCTTTGATGTAAAATGTTAGCGGGCAGGTGAGTTTTATAGGATTGGTCACAACAGTCTCTTCATCATGTGTGTCCACTTGATGTGATCCATTTTTGGATGGCTTATACTTGTCATAGCAACCAGTTAACAAATTGTCATCCAAACAGTCATTGACAACCTCTGATCTCAATGCAAGAGCAACTTTGCTATTAGATTTATCCTTTGTTTTAACTTCAAACAAGACAATTTTTTTTTCTTTGACTCCTCTATCGCTTGGATATTCTTTACCATAATCAAATTCGAATTTCAAATCTTGAGATGTATAATTGATTTTTTCAATCATACTGACTTTGACTCTTTTCAAATAAATTTTCTTCTGTAACGGTATGATTTTAACAACCAAGTTATATTTAGCAGGTTGATCATCGTCAACAGTAGCCATTGAAACGAATTTCTTGGGGAACATTATTTCATAATTCAATGCTTCATTCCATGTTTTGTTGACATAAACTGACTTATTGACAGTTGTGACAGACTCATTTGGAGGCAATCTAAGTACTGGAACAGTGAAACTAAACTCGGAAACCATCTGTTCCTTGTGCTTCTTGACATCTGAGCCAGAGGCATTACCAATATGCTTCAAATTCTTCATTATTTTCATTCCAGTAGAGGTTGGCTCAAAGTATGGTGATGTACTAGGTGATATGGTAGGGGATGTTGGAAGATACTTTGGAGATGTTGCAAATAAAGCGGCTTGGGGTGGTTCCAATGATGGAGAAATGACATTTTGTGTTTTGACAAAAAGCTCGTAATGTGTTTTACCTAGAGGTGAAGTTATCGACTCCGTCATATTTGGAGGAAATAATACCGGTAGGATAAAGACATAGTACCCAGGATCACATACTTTCCCTGGGCCACCCTTTGTAAAAGAATAGTTGTAATCATCGTCTGCTGTGGTATCAAAAGCGACACGCTCTCTGTGGTGAATCATTTGGAATTTCTTGAGTGGCTGAGAAGGAGATGTTGCATACTTCACCCCGTCGTTCAAGGAATCGTCTTCTTCAACATTTCTTGTTTCTGAGCTTTCAGAATCATCCAAGAAATTCAAATTATCGTAGTCGTTTGCTGCCAGCATGCTGGTATCAGAGTTTCTTTTAGCTTGTTGGAAAGGTATATAGCAATCAGTTTCGTTCAAATTCAAGTCCCAATTTACATCCTTGCTAGTTTTGTAAGTTTCATGAAACACCAGCTTCCGAGGGTCCATACGATCTGGAATTGAATTTATCCATTCCACTTCACATTTTCCCTCAAACTTGACCTTTATGGTTTGATTGAGCGTCTGCTCTTTGTTTATTCTAACAATGACGCCAAAAGTGTGAATGATCTTATTCTCCATTGACATCTGACTCAACAGCCTACTACCGCCTTCATCTCTATTCGATGTATCATCTCCGTAAAACTCATCATCTTCGTCGTCGTCTTCTTCTCCTTCCCCTACGGTATCCGTGAACTCCTCAACCTCAGTTCTCTTTTTCGGAACGTAGGGAAGATATAGACTTTGACCGTTGCTGGACAAAAACAACTCAATAGCTTTTCTCTTACTGCCACTTCCACTCTTGAATGAATGTTTGTGTTTGGATGGTTGTACGTTGTCCAATCTCAAAGGTTGAGTCAAGCCTTGTCTTTGGAGAAAGCTCAATAAAACCTCATTCGCATGAGAGATGTCTTGGTCGTCCAAATCCAGAGGGAGATCACTAATAGCACTCGAAAGACTCTCTGTGGTATTCACTGAATTGTTTGTCTTTGCTGGATTTAACTCACTTGAGACGCTTCCACCTCTGTGTCTGGAAGAAAGGTTTTCGTTACTCCCAAACAACGAGAGTTTTTTCCTTAGCAAGTTGAACGACGATGTTCTTGACTTGGAAGCAGTCTGTACCGGCTCGTCGATGATGATCAATGGAGGTTGGCCATTCGGCGATATTGATTGCTGAAGCATCTCTCTGATATGCGACCGATTGGTGGTATCGTTGAAGTTCGAAAACACCGAGGCTGAATCGGATGTTCGCCTGACCTTCTTTGTCGAAGACAACGATGCGGAATGCATCGACTCATTCGTACTCTTTTCCTGGGAAAGAATCCTTGATATGGGGACCAGGTTCATCGGCATTGTGCAAGTATGTTCAGAGATATCTGGGTGGGAATATCCGGTAGGCTGATTCAATCAGAACTTTTCTGTGCGCTTTTGTAATGCTGGTTTGCACAGTATGGATCAAAGGCTCAATCAGCAAAACTCCTTCCTACAACTCTATAAGAACCACTCTACCAAATAAAAAGCTTGATGGTGCTTCCTACTATAATCACAAGTGATGTTCAAGTTTTACCTTCTCTTTGGCTTTGGACCTCTTACATTTTTCGGATATTTTTTTCTTTTTTTTCTCAAAGCTGGCTGGCCTCTTGCGACCTATTATTCTTTCTCGAGTTCGAGCTGGAGATATATCCCTTTTTGTACCTTCTAAGAATGAGCTTCGATCACAGCAGAAAGCGTTTGAAGGAACTCGTATGAGTAGTGTCGAGAGATATGAGTGTCTACAGGTTTCCGGTACGAAAGGTTATGCCATATGCTATGATGTCATGTGTGGTTATGGTTTAACGCAGAGTGAAAGCTTCATATCTCCAGCTTTTAAAGACCCTATATGGGTCTGGAGAGTACTTGTTGTGATAGCACAGTGTATCTAACGTCAACATCTTGTCCATGGTAAACCTTTGATCGATCTGTTCTACCCAAAAACTAGAAAATGTGTCAAGTCAAATCCAGAAGCTGCAACGGTAGCAGGTGAGAAAAACAGAAAGTGCAGAGCAGAATTGACGGTTGGTACCATACATGTGAATGGAAATCGAGCCCGGTCTACTTCACTCCCACTTTGGTAGAGAGATCATCGGGAATTTCATGAGAAAGAAGGCAGTGATAGGACAATCAGGTGAAATTATCGTTTTTCGCGGTATCTAGTATTCATGGTGGCTGGTCTTTGTGTGTCAAAGAAAATAATTCTTTATCTCTCCACACATATATTCATATACAGAACATTTTTTTTTTTTTTATCAAGTTTGGTATAAATCATTAATAAACTGTAAAGGTGATTAGATTTCTTTCTTAAGAAGAGTAAAGAAAGACATCTGGAACTGTGAGGTATTATATGGCTCTTTTTTGTGCTGGGTTGGATAAGAAACACTAGAGTACTCTCAACATCTACCTAAAAAGGTGGAGTCATTTTCTTGCTTTACAGCTTTTTGCTATATCACTGTGTGAGGGTTGCTGCTTATAGAGACCTGAAGTTCAAGCTACTAATTTTGCTTGTGGTGCCCGAACAATAGATAATCAAACAAAGGGCGATATCTCGCTGTAACTCGAACAATGAACGACCCAAACAACATCTCAAGCGATTTCAATGGCTACGTTTCAAATGCGTATGGCGTAACCGCCGGCAACTCCCGTCCATCCACGCCAGAGTTTCAGTCAGTTGAGTTTCAGCCTTTATCCCCGATCCCTCCCCAAATCTTGAAGAAGCTAACAAAGCCATCGCAAGTGTCGCTCACCAAAAGAAGGCTATCCATGGACCTGGATGAGCATATGCAGAGAAGGAATACATACATTAAAAGGAAGTTCAAGAAGCTAAAAAACTACACACGAATGGTTGAAAGCAAAAGGGTTCAAACTTCAACTTACAAAGAAACTATGGAGGCTAAAAGACGATTTGAACTAGAGCATAAATGTAAAAAGGCAGATTTCAATCGGAAGGTTTTGGTTAGAAAAAGACAAATTAGAGCAAGTGCATTCATTCTGAGCCAAAATGACTATAATTCTAGAGTTCTGGAGTCTGAGAGAGTAGGCGATGATTTGAAGCAGGATGGCGATACAGATCAAGAGTTAGAAATACTTTCAAAAATTATCTCAGGTGCTAGTGTGAAATCGGAAAATGCGTTGGGTCAGTATGACAATAATTGTTCTTTCCGGAAGGAATCGTCTTTAGGAGAAATTGATGAAGCTTTAAGCCTCATACAAATAAGGATAGCCTTGAAAAACATAAGAAGACACACTTTATTTAACAGGAACTTATGCACACTTATAGCAAAGTGTGTTGTGACGAAGAGTGTGGAAAATACAGGCATCATCAAAGACGTTGACCAACTATTTGAATACTTGTCAATGAAAAGGTCTAATACAATTTTTTTGAAAACTATTCAGCTTGCATGCATCTGTTGTGGAAGACAACTTGAGGATGGAACTTTGTATAAACCAGCGGTATTGAAGTCTGAATTTTTATCACGATTGGAGATCAAACTGATAAGTTCCAGCTTGAGCAAGTTCTTTGACGAAACAAGAAGCCGGGATATTTGTGATATTCTTGTTGTAAAATCAATTGAGTTCTTCACAGCATTAAAATATGTCATTTTGGATACGAGGAATTTTTCGAACCCGTATTCAATCTTTAGACTAAAGCTTGCCAGATCTTGGAGAGATTTGAACATTGTACAAATGATCTTCAGGGAACAGGACATTGTCAGGTCAGTTTTCAATCTACGGTACGCCATACTGATGGAATCCCTCAATTCCAAATCTTTGAACCAGGATCTGATGGACGGAAACTTGGAAGGGCATGAATCTTATTCGCTGGATGGTCAATGTGAAAGGATTCAAGAGTTTTCAAAAATCAAACAAAGTTTGGTGCATGAATTGGAATACTTGCTTGCAATAGACATTCATTGGGCAAAGGGATATCTATCTTCAGATGACCATCTATCTAAGCTTAGACAGAGCAGTTTTGAAAATTTACCGCTGGATTTCCTTCTTCAAAGGCAAAAACCAGAGTTTTGTGGTGTCGATGAATGGAGGGAAAAGTTGGCTGATTATTTCTCCTCTCCGAACACCTTTTGGAGAATGCCTACTATCAGAACAGGTTTGACTGGATATAATATTCAAGATAGTCATCTGAAACCCAGAGTCAAATTGAAGGAGCTGGCTTATGCAATTGATCGTTTGAAAAACATTTCAAATAAAATAAAAAAGGAAACAGTAACTAATGTTCAGTTGTATCAAAAGTTCTTTGAGGATTTGAAAACCATTGCTAGTATAGTGAAACACATTGTGATCGATGCAGATCTTTCTATGGAAAATTACAGAAGTTCTGTGGATTACCATGACATGTTGAAATTCTTCCTGCACCTATACGAGGTTTCTCCTAGTTTATGTCTTCCAAACTATAACCACAACGATGGAATACTAAACACAATCTCCAAAACTAACTTGGATGCACTCATTAAAGCTGCCGAATTGTTAATTGTTTCACATATAAACCACTTTTGTTTTGATAGCGTTGAAATGTTTCAAAAATATGAAAGAGATTGGAAATTTTTCAAAGTCTCAAATTTCAAATTGGAGTATAGGTTCCCGAAGTTAATGAGAATGATTTTATCAAGTGGAGAGGCATTTCAGCCGACTTCAAGAGAGCATTTCAAAAACTGGGTTTTTGTGAATTGTTTAATTTCAACAAAAACAATTGAAAACTCGAACAGGCGCGAAGAAAAGTTCTTTTATGAACCTTTGGTTACTTTCAAAATTCCATGCTCAAAATTTGTTAGAAATCTTGACTCTATTGTTACCTCAATGGTTTTATCAGTTTTGTTGATGCATACTTTCAAAAATATTGACAGGAGAGTTCTTCGAAATCTTACAAAGCAGATTCATAAGATTCATTCCAACAATTACAGCGAATCGGATCTAGTTGAGATAAGAGATCTTTTATTTGAGAAATTGGGAACACATCCTAATTTTGAAACCAATAAGTCTAAACTTGATAACATAATATTAAGATCACATTGCAATGCAACATATGAGGTTGATCCTCTTCGAGATCTTTATGTCAAGAGATTCAATAACTTTTTTTACGATCGTGCAAATAACAGGTTACGGTTATATCATCATGCTAATCAATCAAATGGCTTGGATAGCGTTTTCAAGATTTTCAGACAGGAGATTAAAGATTTATTACCATTATTCGATAAGTTATTAGAACAAAATTATGGTTGTTACAGAGATGTTATTTATGATCCATTATTTGACTTTTTTCACAAAGGGGAGAAAGATTAATAGATTAGGGAAGCTACCGCTTTTGATGTTTTTTTATTTTTTTTTTATTTTTTTGAAGCTTATTTATTTTCGGCTGATGTTATTTAAACTCAGCTTTTTGAGAATATTTGTTATCTAAAGATCTGAAGTAGTGGTATGTTAATAAAATAAGGATATAGATGTGTATTTGAAACAGAAAAATCGTAATCATCAGGCAGCGAATGCGAAAGAAGAATTAAAAGACAAAAAATGACAAGCAAAAAATGTTAAAAAGTACAAAAAAAGCAAGAAATGAAATCAATTACCCCAAACCCCCAAATAATAAATATATGTTAAAAAAAAAATCAGCTTGCATCTAAAGCAAAGAGACAAAAATCTCAATGGATATCATATAGTTGATTTATATCCTTCGTTATTGTGCAAAACGCTTGGTAATAGATCTCCGATTGTGGTACCGTTTATATTTTTCCGAACAATCAAATCTTTCAAAATTTTGTTCTCGATCTCCAACTGTTTGATCTTGTTTGAGAAATTGTCGATACCACTATTCAAATCTCTGATCTTTTGATCCATTTCCAACTGTTTCTGCTTCTTTTTGATTCTGAATCTTGCAGAAGCAGCCGTGTTGCGGCGTCTTTTTTCATCATCGATTGACACATCTTCTTGCTTCTGTCTTTCACCTACAAGCTTTGTGAGCAAATCAGATTCACCGCTGGTCTCTTCTTTTATTGGATAGATCGAGTTGTCAAAATTATCGATAAGTTCATGCTCAACGTGGTGTATCGATTTCAAAAGCTCATCAATGTCGATATCTTCATCGGGCGACCGAGATGCAGAAACTTCAATGTTGCTTTTAGTAAGCAACAGTCCAAGCGAATCATTGGCAAAGACGTCCACAAACTCGAAATTCAACTCCTCTTGGTTGGCTGATGTGAAGAGTGATAAATCGAATTTGGAGCTGGCTGATGATGATGATGATGATGATGATGATAAAATATCTGACTCTGCAGGCTCAAAGTTTAAACTGTTAAATGTAGCCATATTGTACTAGTAAAGTGTGGAGGTCGTGGAGGAGACTTCAAAAGGAAAGCAACTGGAGGATCTTTTCTTAGACACTGATCCTGCTTAGCGATTGTAAAAATGTGGTTGAATATTGTGAATAGAAATTGTGGATCCGATTTTAGATTTATATTATATATATGTAGATTACTAATAAATTATTTAATTAAGAGAGAGCGAGCAATCGTGAAGGATTTTCCAGTTTTTTTTTTTTTACGCTTTTCCGACAAAAAAACCAAAAGGTAGTATTTCCCAATTAGGCAACCATTTCCATCTTAAAACTCTGCCCTCGGAACTGTTATCGTATCTCTTAATACCAGTTGTCGGAAATTTTGGAGTTCATATTACTAAGACGTGGGTGAAAACGTTTCAAATAATAATTTTAAGTAAGCAAAAAGGTAGTAATTATTTGAAAGAAAGATCAAAAAGTAATACTTTAGTATACTAGATAAGGCTCATATTCAACTTCATGGTACCGGACGGATCTCCATCACTGATACCCAAAATGCTGGGTATTAACAAACCCTCAAAAAGCTTTTCAAGGCCAATTTCCGAAAAGGTCAAGGTATTCTATTCGGACATCAAGGTGATGATCAGCAACACTAATGGCAAAAATAAAATATTTGATTTGATTCTATCGTTGTTACCTTTGTTAATCGAGGCGTCCATGCTGGTTCAAAGGAATATCCATTACCAGGTCTCCTCTTCGCAAACAACCTTCAATAACGGTGATGGCCCGTTGAATAATTTTACGAAAATTTGTATCGACGGTGTTGTTCAACCTAGTCCAAATGCGAATTTCAACTTCAGGGATAATTTGATAGATAATCAGTTGATCTATCCACTTCGATCGAATGGCGATAACCATGTCACGAAGTTGTTTGTGAGTTCAATGTTGACGATCTTGATCAGAAATTTGAGGTTAATAATACCAATCATCTCAATGACTTATACGTTGACAAGAGTGGGAAAGACTCCAGAAAGATTTTTAAAAATTTATAGAAATTTGAGATTGAGGAAAAAGGAGAAAGGAAGGAGTATTAATGATTACGGTTTCAGATTCAGCTTGCATTTTTTTCGTCAAATCTTATCAAACGATGAAATATTGATGGATCTTATTGTGGCCTATTTGGGCGTACTTGATGAGATGTTGTTCATGATAAATTTGAGAATGATTGATGATTCCAGCAATCGTAAAAGATCTATAATAGTCAAAAACTTGTTGGTTGGGTGGTATCTTACATTGATCATCGGATTCAAAAAGAACTACCGATTGTTTAACTTGGAGTTGTTGATCAAATCGTTGAATTTCATCTATTGTTCATCTTTGATTTTGAAAAACTTCAAAATCCTCACAATTCTTGTATTGCCGAATCTAGTAGAACTGACTTTGAGATTACTGGCAACTATTGTGGGATTTTGCAGGTTTTGGAAGTGCGAATTGCCTAATTTGAGAAGGTGAATGTAATGTTTGGAAGGACCAAGGTAATAGCCAATTTGGAGGCTTGTTGATTGGATTTGTTGGGATTTTTTATGAAGGCTTTTCTGGTATCGGTTTGGGAGGTTTTCTTGTATGGTTTTTGAACACTCATACAGATAAACATACATGTGTATTTATCTTTTTTATTTATTTATTTCGACTAACATTATTTTCCTAAAAACGTTTTGTCGAGCTTGTTGCTGTCTCGATTAGAGTATAATCATATCATATTTTTCACAATAGAGACCATTATAAATTCTTGTCAACTCGGTACCTATGTACCATCAACAAAAAATTGGAAGAATGTTGCGAGAATGCCACTTCGTAGGAACCAGAACAGATCTAACGATATATATTGTGTACAGAGCACCAATAGACACCAAATAATAGTTTTATCTTTTCATTTTCCTTTTTATTCTCCCTTAAAACTAGATGATTCATCAGAGGAGTGTCTTTTTTTTGTTCTGGGGTTTGTACTCGAAACAATTCAATCACTCGCTCTACATTTTCTTTCGAAAGTTTTCTGTAGATTTCTATTTTGCTATTCACCCACCATATAAGATACAGGAATATACATGAAATTCTTCGTCAAAAATTGGGTGGGTAAGCTTTGTTCTTTTTGCTTCCGTGTAGAATTGATTTTCAATTTGAGAGCTTCGCCTTTTTCTTTTTTTTTTTTTTTGACTGAATCACTGTATCATCATATCTTCACAATAGTGTGAATAGCTGATGAAAAGTAAGAACCAACATCTCTGCCAATTGGTATGTGTTGCAACTTGGAGTGGATGCTTCAACTGCTACTTCAATTAGTAGTGCAAGCGAGTTCTCTTGCTCGTCCTGCCTATGGATGGTTGGGATCCCCTTCCTCTCACACCCCCAAAAAAAGACGGAAGGAACCACGATCACACGGAAGCACGGAGCACGGAGCACGGAGCACGGAGTTGATCTCTATTGAAAATATTATCATAAGAACTGGTTGCATTCCTAATTCTAGACTCAAAACATTGGACTTAAGTGTCAGCATTTCATCTCTTTCTGAAAGATTCGAATATAAGAATTGGTAGATTCCTTAAACTTTTTTTAATACAGCGGTGATTTCGATTCTTTTCAAAACACCCGGTTAAAATGGTGGATTCAGTCAAAGACTCAACTTCTAACGCATCGAGTGACCAAGACTACTCACCTGAAAAGCCTGCCAATAATGGTGACGGTGTTGATAACGGACTCCCAAGCGATGACAACGTTTTGGAAAGATTATCAACTCTATCCAGAAAAGTCTCCCAAGTGACGAACAAAAATTATAATCTCGAAGATCTTATTGAGAAAGATGATTTCGACTTGCATAGGATTTTAAAATTCATAGTTGATAGGTCAGATGAACAAGGTATATTATTGAAAAAGTTGGGTGTTGAAATGGAAGATGTTACAGTTTTGGGTGTTGATTCGTCCACTTCGTTTGTCAAAACAGTAAGTGATATCTACTTTCCAATAGAGGCCCTCAAAAAGGTAAATTTGTCTAAATCAGAACCAAGAAAAATCATTAGAAAAATCAACTGCCTTGTTAAGCCTGGTGAGATGTGTTTAGTCTTGGGGAGACCAGGTGCTGGCTGTTCCACCTTTTTAAGGGCAGTTGCTGGAGAAACTGCAAACTTCATTGGCATTGAAGGTGATATCACCTACGATTCAATTAGTCAAGAAGAAATCATGAATTCAGTCCGGAGAGATATCATATATAACCCTGAGCTAGACACCCATTATCCACATTTGAATGTTGACCAAACTTTGTCCTTCGCCATTGCTTGTCGTACCCCTGCAACAAGATGTGACCAAACTCACAAATCTGAATATATTCGCACAGTGAGAGATATCTGGGCAACAGTTTTTGGTCTCACGCATACGTATAGCACTAAAGTTGGAAATGATTTTGTCCGTGGTGTTTCAGGGGGCGAAAGAAAGAGAGTCTCAATCGCTGAAGCAATCGTTGCAAAAGGGCTTGTTTACTGCTGGGATAATGCAACAAGAGGTTTGGATGCTTCAACAGCTTTGGAATACGCCAATGCCATAAGAACATCAACTAATTTGATGCACACCACATCATTTGTTACTATTTATCAAGCATCAGAAAGAATCTATGAGACTTTTGACAAAGTTACTGTTTTATATTTTGGTCGCCAAATCTTCTTTGGTCCAGCAGATAGAGCAAAGCAATATTTTATCGATATGGGTTATGCTTGTCCTCCACGTCAATC
Source organism: Peterozyma toletana (assembly GCA_003706045.2). Taxonomy (NCBI): domain Eukaryota; kingdom Fungi; phylum Ascomycota; class Pichiomycetes; order Alaninales; family Pachysolenaceae; genus Peterozyma; species Peterozyma toletana. The sequence continues at coordinate 351,094 of PPKG02000002.1, read as the reverse complement.
AACTGCTGAATTCTTGACCGCTATCACTGATCCAATGGGTCGCCAAACCAAAGAAGGTGTTGAAAAAAGACAAGTTCCACAAACTGCCGATGAGTTTGAAGAATATTGGTTGAATTCCGATGACTATAAGAATTTGAGAGATGAAATTTCAGATTTGAAGACTAATATCGATACCATGAAAGTTAAACAATTATTGAAAGATGCAACTTTGCAAGAGAAGGTCAAAGGTGAACGTTTGGCATCTAGATATACAATTGGATTCGCAGAACAGATCAAGTTATGTACTCAAAGAGGTATCAACAACATAGTTGGCGACAAAGCTTACACTGTAGTTACGCTTCTGTGCTCAGTAATTCAGGCATTTATTGTTGGTTCAGAGTACTACAAAACCCCCAATTCAACACTTGGTGCATTTGGAAGAGGTGGTATCGTTTTCTTTTCATTGTTATATTTTGCAGTGATGGGGATGGCCGAAATCTCCAACACTTTTCAGAATAGACCAACATTGCTTAAACAAGTTGGTTACTCATTTTATAGACCAAGTGCTGAGATCTTATCATTGACATTTACCCAATTACCTCTCAAATTGATATCATCAATCGTTTTTTCGATTATTCTTTACTTTTTGGCAAACTTGAAGGTTGATGCTGGTGCATTCTTTGTCTTCGTTTTGTTCATCAACTTGGGTTCACAAGTAATGTCATCTTTATTCCAAATGGTTTCAGCTTTGTGTGTATCTTTGTCGAGTGCCAATGCCATTTCTGGTCTTTTTTTGATGGCTTGTTTGACATACTCAACCTATATGATTCAATTATCATCAATGGTCCCATGGTTCAAATGGATGTCGTATATAAACCCATTACGATACGTGTATGAAGCTATGGTTGCTTCTGAATTCCACGCAAGAAAGATGGACTGTAGTGGTTCATCATTAGTTCCATCGGGTGTTGGTTATGAAAACATTTCGAGTGCTAACCAAGTTTGTTCATTCACTGGTGGTGTCACTGGCCAATCCTTTGTCAGTGGTGATAGGTATCTATTTTTGAGATATACCTATAAGTATACGCATGTATGGAGAAATTTTGGTATTGTTCTTGCATTTTGGATTTTTTTCTTGTTTATCAACTGTTTAGCTGTTGAATTCTTGAATCAATCTAAGAGTGGTGGTGATCATTTAGTCTTCAAAAAAGGCGCTATCATTTCCGATGCTGTTGCCAAGGCTGGCTCTGTTGTTGATGAAACAAAAGAGAAACATTTGGGTGCCCAAAGACCGGAAGAATTCTTGGATGAAGGTCGTAAAGCAGATCTCGATGCTTCTACTGCTAAATTGAGCTCTGGTGAGATCTTCATGTGGCAAAATATTGACTATGTTATTCCATATGGAGGTGCAGAGAGAAAATTGTTGGATAACGTTCAAGGCTATGTTAAACCAGGTACATTGACTGCATTGATGGGTGAATCTGGTGCTGGTAAGACAACGTTGTTGAATGTTTTAGCTGGTCGTATTGATATGGGTGTTATTACAGGTGATATGCTAGTAAATGGCAATCCTATTGATGCTTCATTCAAGAGAAGGACGGGTTACGTTCAACAACAAGATGTTCACATTGCTGAGCTAACTGTCAGGGAATCACTCCAATTTGCTGCTAGATTGAGAAGGCCACATTCTGTACCAGATCTGGAAAAAATGGAGTATGTCGAAACAATTATTGATATCTTGCAAATGACTGATTATTCAGATGCTATTGCTGGTGCCATTGGATATGGTTTGAACGTGGAGCAAAGAAAGAAGTTGTCAATCGCCACTGAGTTGGTTTCAAGGCCTTCCTTGTTGTTGTTTTTAGATGAACCAACTTCTGGTTTAGATTCGCAATCGGCTTGGGCTATTGTTCAACTAATGAGAGATTTGGCAAACGCAGGTCAAGCTATTTTGTGCACTATTCATCAACCTTCAGCAACTTTGTTTGAAGAATTTGACAGGTTGTTATTGTTGAAGAAAGGTGGTCAGACCGTTTATTTCGGAGATATTGGTGACAACTCAAAGACATTGTTGGACTATTTCGAAGGTCAAGGAGCAAGAAAATGTGAAAGTTCTGAGAATCCAGCAGAATATATCTTGGAAGCCATCGGTGCCGGTGCCACTGCTTCAAGTGACTCTGACTGGTACGATAAATGGTCCAACTCAGACGAATTTAAAAGCACCACCCGCGAAATTGCTGATATGGTTCTCGAAACTTCAAAGTTGCCTTTATCTGATGAAGCAAACCAAGTTTCTACTTATGCCACTCCTTACTTGTTTCAATTCCAAATGGTCGTCAAAAGAACTAGCATTCAATTATGGCGTGATTTCGACTATATCATATCCAAGTTCATTGTCGAGCTTCTGGGTGGTTTGTTTTATGGCTTCACTTTCTGGAATGTGAAGCATACTGTGATTGGTACTCAGGGTCTATTATTTGCAGTTTTCAGCGCAATTATTATCTGTATCCCTTTGGTTAATGATATCCAATCGAGAGCAATTTCAGCCAGAGAACTTTATGAAGTCAGAGAGTCCAAATCAAATACTTTCCACTGGTCATGCTTGCTATTGAGTCAATTTATCAATGAATTACCATATGCACTCGTGTTCTCAACAGTTTTCTTTATCTCTTGGTATTTCCCGATTCAATTGGATAATGACGCTGTCAGATGTGGATTTGTTTGGTTTATACTAGCCATACTCTTCCCTATATATTACATATCATTTCTGTTGATGATTGTCTATTTCTCTCCTGATTTGCCATCAGCATCTGCTATCGCTTCACTTACCCTTAGTATTTTGATTTCCTTTTGTGGTGTTGTTCAACAAAAAGCTCTTATGCCAGGATTCTGGACATTTTTATGGAAAGTTTCACCGTTGACTTATTACATTCAAGCGCTCACAGGAACGGTCATGCATGGCAGAGAAGTTCATTGTTCAGATGATGAGTTAAGTACAATTGAACCACCTAGCGGTCAAACATGTGGTGCTTATCTCAAAACTTATCTTTCCAATAATTCAGGTTATGTGTCAAATCCAGAGGCTACCACAGGGTGTGGATTTTGTGCTTATTCAATTGCAGATGAATGGATTTCCAGTTTCAGCATTAAGTATTCTTACAGGTGGAGAAATGTTGGTTTGTTCTTTGTCTATGTTATCTTCAATTTGGCTGCAATGCTCTATCTCTATTGGGTAATGAGAGTCAGAACCAAATCGATGTTTGCAGGCATTGCTGGGCTCTTCAATAAAAAGCAAAAGCATGTTTGATTTGACACTCCAGTGATTGAAAGAAATTGAAGGAAGGCATGTCATTCTCCTGTCAATTAATAATAGACGAGTATAATAATCATTGCTGCTTGTATCAAATTTATGTAACTGGTTTTGCAATAACTTCTGCTCGTTTTTCTCGTTTCTCCTTTTGCTGAATACCTATAAAATACAATTCTTGTAAACTCATCTGAAGTAATAAATGGCGTCTGATCACACAAGTATCTAGGGATCAAACAAAACTTAGTGAGTTTCCTATACGAAACCATCACCACATTCTGCTTTTGGACGTATGAAACACAAGTTGGATAACATTGAAACTGAGTCACACACTTGAACAAGCACCTCATGAAAAACGATTCCCTGTAAGTTCTCATCATCATTTGTACAATTTTGAAACAATAAATAAAGCCAAATAGGCATACCCAGCTGATACTTTTTGATCTTCTGTGAAAAATTCCCACCACTTTAAAGCGGTAAAGGTGATTCGACCCCTATGTTGCAAAGCTTAAAATGACTTTTGAACTCTTGAATTCTCTAAATTGACCTTAATGCAACACAATCAAAACAGCCAGCTGTTAGTGTCTCGATACAATAAGCAAATGATCACCTTCAAAACAACTTCACCAGTTCTGTACACTTGATTCTGATGTTCCCTTACCTTATCTGATGACAAAAAAAAAAAAAAAGAGTTGAAAAAAATGTAAATTCGTGAAATTGTCAAGCACTTTTGATTCAAAGAGAATAGACTTTAGTTGATGTGAAAACTCTTGAATTATGGTTTCAAATGATTCAATAGTTTTGAGTGATCATTTAGTATTGGGGAACAAGATCACAAACGCTGTATTGGAAAAGTACAAAGAGTTGACTCGTAATCTAAAATCAGGTATTCCAGTACTAAAGTCTAACGGTGTTCAAGAATGGACAGTGCTAGCAAGCATTGTACTTTTGACCCCGAAAGGGGACAACCTCACACCAATTAGTTTGGATGGATTGATGGAGAGTTTTGACATTGAGGTTCTATCTTTGACTACAGGTGTCAAAACAATACCAGATTCAGTGATATCAAGCTACTCAAATGGTTTGATTATACATGACTTGCATGCTGAAATTTTATCAATCAGATGCTTAAACTACATTATAATTGAAGAGTTCATCAAATTGAAACAAAGACAAGAGAGTTACAAATCTTATTTGATTGAAGAACTAGAAGATGGGTCATACAAATTGATAGATGGACTAAGGTTTGGATTGTATATCAGTGAACCACCTTGTGGAGATTCATCTATAGAATTGGTCCAGAGAAATGGACTGGATCAAGAAAGCTGGAAAAATTGTGAAGAAAATCCATTCCTGAAAAGGAGAAAACTCACTGCACGTAATAGCACTGAAGCATCAGTATTAAGGGGTCGATTGTATCATGGCGATTTGGGCCTGGTCAGAACAAAACCAGGACGATATGACTCTTCGATATCTCTTAGTAAGTCATGTTCTGATAAGCTTACGCTGAAGCAAATATTAGGCTTCACCAACAGCATAACTAGCAAGATGTTAGATAAAGAGAATGGTTTCATCGATTATTTAATATTGCCAAAAAGCAAGCTAGTTGAAAGTTCGATGAATCGATGCTTCAAGGATAGAATCAAACAGGAACTTAGACAAGCTGTCGAAAAGCCCGGAAAGTATCAATTTCATCAGTTGAAAATCATCCCAACAGACATACCGTATACACACTGCAAACCACAAACGGAAAACCCGAACTTAGAACCATCCAACCTTAGCTTGATAATGATCCCCAGCTTAAACAAAGTTCAGGTTTTATGCAACGGTGTAAAAAATGGAACTTACTCCAAAAAACAGAAGCCTGTTCAGGTTAGAAATGCGTGCTTCTTGAGTAGAAGGTCGATGATTACCAAATTGCTTGAAAACAAGTTGTTGATTGATACTCAAAAGACAGTCCTTTTATACACAGATTGGAAAAATAGAGACTCAGAAAGACTTAGCATCAAGAGATATATCCGAGAAGCATTGCCTGGAAATTGGGTTTCAACTGGGAAAGATGATTTTTCAATAGAGCATTCAGTTTAAAATAAGGAACTAATTTCCTAAATAGGAAATCTCACCACTGTTTATTTTATACTGCTTTTTAACTGATAAACCACAGAACTTAGACCTGTTTATCAATGTGATTGGCTTGATTGGCTTGATTAGCACAATCGGTTTAGCTCTCAAGAAATAGCCAAACTATAAATGAGAAAGGTTTCCTGACTTGAACGTTTCAATGAAGCGGATGAATGACTTCTCACCAAAGTAAAAAGGATGTCATTTAACGTTGAATCAACAATCACCACTTTTGGTGGAAAATTATTGAAGTTGTCGCATGATTCAACTTCAACAAATACAAAAATGAACCTAAACGTTTATTTGCCACCTCAATACTATGGAGAATTGGCCCAAAAAATGCCAGTTTTGATTTGGCTAGCGGGATTGACTTGCACAGAAAACAATGCATCTGAAAAAGCACTTTGGCAACCGTATGCCAACAAATATGGGTTTGCTGTTGTATTTCCTGATACCTCACCAAGGGGTGCTAATATTGCAACCGAAGATGATGTCTGGTGGATGGGTACTGGTGCTGGTTATTATGTTGATGCCACGGAAGAACCATGGAAGAAAAATTATAACACTCATACGTATGTTACAAAAGAATTGCCAGAATCATTGGCAACATTCTTACCAAACTTAGATTTCAACAGAGTTGCTCTTTCTGGTCACTCTGTTGGTGCGTGGGCTGCTTTGATGCTTTACTTTAAATATCCTGGTAAATACCTCTCCACTTCCGCGTTCGCTCCACAAGCTGACATTTATAACAATTTATGGAGTGAATTATCATTGAAGACATATCTTGGTGAAGACAGGTCTGCATGGGCTCAATACGATTTATTGGAGTTGATCAAGAAGCACGATGGACCACTAAAGAATATTTTGATACACATCGGCACTTCTGACCCTTTTAACGATGAGTTGAAGACAGACAAGATCGCAGATGCTGCAAAGGGTACTGTTGTCGAAGATAAGTTGTCATTAAACTGGGTCGAAGGTTATGACCATTCGTACTATTTTGTCTCCACGTTTGTTGCAGAACATGCAGCTCATCTTGCAAAGAATTTGGGTTTAGACTAAACAAAAATAGCTTCACTTAAGTCACTAGTTACTTCACCTGCATGGTTTTGAAAATAGATTATATAGTTAGAAAAAGCTTCAAATCTCAATTGACATTTTCATAAGTTCATGATCTTTTATGAAACATACAAGGAAAAGAGGGACCCGTAGTTATCTGAGCAAGTAGAATTTTATGATGACTACGACATGATTGAGAGACAGTGAAGTTTTAATTTCTAAAGCTTGTACCAAACCTTGAAAGCTAAATGAAAATACACGTTTTAATATAAAAATACCCTAAATAAAGTAAAACAAAAATTGAAAGTAAAAATCTCTCTAATGCTGTTGATTCTGCTGTCCCTCCTCATCGTCACTCTCTATAATGAAATCATTAACTCTAGCTTGGTTGATGTCACCACTGGTGCTATTTGATGAAACTACTTCCCCTGTCATCTCAATATCATTGTTCAAACGACCATAATTGTTATTATTTCTTATCATACTCCAAAACCCACTAAAAACACCGGCGGATTCCTTTTCACTTTTATCTGTCTTACTAATTGCGTTTTCAATGAATCCAGATTCTTGATTGACTTCCTGATCCTCCCAATGGACTTGTTTCTTCGATGATTTTTTACTATTATTGTTTAACACAAGTATTGATGATGGTTTTGTTGTGGATGAGTAGTACTTGTAAAAGTAATGAATACCGAAGACCATTATTCCAATGACAGATAATTCAAAAAGATAAAATGATATGGAATGATCGGTGTTGTCTGATGTTGGTGGATCGCTTGCTGGTACTGATGATGTTTTTGGAATAGATGATGCAACAACACTTGCTCCCGATGGAGTTGTGCGTTTTGAGCCATATACTGGAGTTGTTATATTGTTACCATTCCTGATAAAGTTTCCCAAGAAAATATCTACCAAGCCTCTCGAGGCTTCTGGCTTGTCAAATGGAACCATATGACTTGAGTTATAGACATTCACATATGTCAAATTCTTATCTTCTTGAATGAATCCAGCGACTGAATTGTCAAAAAACCAGTCAATTTTAACAGAATCAGGATCGAAACCTTTGTATCCGCCCCATTCCATTTTTGAAATCATATCCTCAGTACCTAAATGATTACAGATGATGTCCCTGTTACCATTGAATAGCATTATAGGAATTTCCAGTAATAAAGAAGGCAATAAGTTGATCGATGGTGCAGACTCAGTACCGCGCAAGTGTCTACTTACCGAGCCGTCACATTCGTTCCATTGTCTTGACTTTTTCAAGTTCAAACTTTTCATATTGGTATCATCTCTCAAAAACGGGTTGACAAAGTCCAACAATGGCGGCCAATTCATACCACAAGACGGATACGAGTCGTTCAATGTGTAGTCATACATGTTGATACATTGTTGTTCAACCGGCAGATCCTCATCTCTCAAATATCTCAACAAATCATCCAATATTCTGGAACATTCAATATTTTCGACTGACCATTCAGTGACACTTGAACTCTCTACAACGTGCTGACATTTGATTTGTTGATCTAACAACTTTTTGAAATTTGGGGTATCCTGTGATAATAAATTCGTACCCAACATATACGGTATGTACGATAACGATTGTAGATCAGGCTGAATCCAACCATTGCCAATCATCGCACCCTTGAGAGGAAATGCTTGATCGGTGTTTGCTTTGTTATAGGCCAAAATTGCCTTTGATATATATGGGATGTACTGCCCAGCATAACTTTCACCGGAAATGTAGATGTCCTTCCCCACATCATCCGGGAATACCTCAAAATACTTGACCAAGAACTTGATGAAATAGTTCGCGACATCATCCAAGTTACGGGCGTATCTATCGGTGTAAGAGAACCCAGTACCACCAGGCTGGTCCACAAATATTAGATCCCCGACCTCAGTCCAAGACCCATTGTTGTATTCGACTTCAATTTTGGAATTCACCCTCAATGGCCCTACCTCCATCAAAGCACCATCCATTGATGAGCAACCTGGTCCACCATTGAGCCAGAATATCAATCTATCATGAGTTGAATCGTTGGTGTTGGTTGTGTTCTTGCTGAACTTCCAGAAAAAATAGTTCGTGTCAAAGTCATCAAGCTCAATGTGTCCTGAATGCATTATCGGCCTTGTCAGATACGGTAGCTTCTCCAAACCTGGTAAGCTCAAAACTCTATATTTATCCGATAACACATCTTTACCTTCTTTTTTGACAAGTACTGGTGTGGCAAGCGAGCATGTTACTAGTGTTATTAGTAAAAGCTGGATATAGGTTACTAGCAACATAATTATTGGACCATATAACACTTATGAGTGAACAGAAGTGATAAAACTATATATAATTTGGCTTCATCTCCGTTATATTAGCGTTTCCGTGTTGGAGGAAAAGTTGAAATTCTGCTTTTTCCGTTCTTTGTTTTGACTGGGGCTCGCTTACCAGACAGATAAGCACAGATCAGTTACTATATGAGCGAGTGTTTATAGGCTGAGGTCGACAACTAGTGAGTGAGTGATTACAGGGCGAATACCTTGAAAATGAGGCAGTTATGCATATGTTTCCATTGGACAGTGCTAAGTCTAATGGACGGGGTATATGTAGTTTAAAATTTCGAAGAAACTTTCCCAGTGTAGAAGAGAAAGAAAGAATGAGACACATTGGGAGATGGAGCTCTCATCGGGATGGGCTCAATCACTGTCGCTTTCAGACTCGCCTTCGTCGTCCACCTGCTGAGCGGCAACCTCATCGTCAGCTACAAACTTATAGGTTTCAACAAATTCAGCATTCTCCAAGTTGTACTTCAACTCGTCGTACTCCTCGCCTTTGTAGGCATTGCAGAGATCAATTGGCTTCAAACCCGACTTGTTCTTGATCTTGGAATCGCAGCCTGCGTCCAACAAGGTCTCAACGATGAACGTGCCATGCTCCGGTTCGTCTTTTGAGTATCTGACTGCCAAGTGCAACGGAGTCTCACCATCAACCTCGTTAATCGGGTCCACCTCAACGCCTTCCTGGTCCAATATCAAGTCCATGACTTCGAAGGACCCGTACTTCGCACTCAAGTGTAGCGCTGTATTTCCCAATAGATCGCTGGCATCGTTGATGATCGAGGCCAAGTACTCCTTATTCGACGAATTCTTCAGTACAACGTCTTGCAGCAACTCCTGGTTGTTCAACCTCGATGCTTCCAATAACTGGTCCTGGTATAGCTTGTACTCCTCCTCGCTCTCAGCACTCGTTGCAGTTTCCGTCATCGGTGACCCTTGGGATGGAAGCGGCGGAGCCTGTGAAGGTGTACCAATTGATAGTTTGCTCTCAAACTCGGTCAGCAATGAGGTCATTGAGTCGCTTCAATAGAATGGATGGATACCCTGATTACTTGCAGTTGAATTCAGTCTTCTATCAACTTCTCTGCTAGCTACCACGTCTGAAACACATCAAATCTTCTTTGAAGTTGGCTTTTTTCTTCCTGGTGTTGGTTTCCAGCCCCAAAGCTCTGTATCGCGAGCCAAGTATTCAAGATAAAGGTAGCTGGTTATACGTCTGAGTTTCAAGGCTCAGATATCACTACTAGGCTGTGGTTTTTGCTTTGGTATCTGTTTACTTCTCTACCTATTTACTTATTCGCAGCTTTGTTCGCTCTTCCGTGTAACCCATCAGGCTGGCTAGCGAGTTTCTGTCCAATTGACGAGACCACCGTGGAGAGTTTTGACTAAAAGTTGTACCTGTCTCGAAAGCCTTTACTGTAGCATCTACGGGATCCTCTTGCTCCTCTTGCTCTCACAATTTTGGCCACTATCGAAGGTCAATTCATCTAAAAGTCTTTCAAATGAAAGTTGAGTTTGTAACACGCGATTTTTTCCTGGTAATACCGAGATGCTTATGATTGTTCCGAAATTTTGTTGCAACCAAAGTGTGTGAGGTGGGCTTATAAAGCAGGTTAAAAGCAAGTTGACACATCTCAATTGCTGTTGAAACAACAATATACCGGTGATATCACAAGCATGTCTTTGCCTTCAAGACCAAGAGTCCATAAAAGAACCTTAACGGGTTTCACACCTAATGAAATCTTGGCTATTGATAGCATTATTCCATCCAAGTCAAGAGACCTCTGGTCGAAGTTTGGGTCAAAAGAGTTCAATAACCAGGAAGAGTTCCAAGAGGCTTTCATCAACCATGTTGAGAAGAATCTTGCCAGATCGATGTACAACTGTGATAACTTGGCAGCCTATCAGGCCCTGTCCAGCTCTGTCCGAGATAAGTTGATCTTGCACTGGAACAGAACACAGCAGTTGCACACAGCCAAAGATGTCAAGAGAATCTACTATTTGTCGTTGGAGTTCTTGATGGGCAGGGCAATGGATAACGCTTTGATCAACTTGAATATCAAGGAGTTGACCACCCAGGCAGTTGATGAATTAGGCTTCAACATTGAGGACTTGATTGAAACCGAGCCAGACGCAGGTTTGGGTAACGGTGGTTTGGGCCGTCTCGCAGCATGTTTCATTGATTCGCTTTCTACGCAGAACTATCCAGGCTGGGGTTATGGTCTTCGTTACCAGTACGGTATTTTTGCACAAAAGATTATCGATGGCTATCAAGTTGAAACTCCAGATTATTGGTTACGCTTTAGCAATCCATGGGAATTACCAAGATTGGAGATCCAAATTCCGGTTGACTTTTATGGTTATACCCAAGTAATCAAGGATGAGAAAACGGGCAAGTCCAAAAAAGAATGGTTGGGAGGTGAAAGGGTGTTAGCGGTTGCTTATGACTTCCCAATCCCTGGCTACAACACCACGAATGTGAACAATTTGAGAATGTGGTCTGCTCAGCCAACGACTGAATTTGATTTTTCAAGGTTCAATGAAGGTGATTACCAAAATTCTGTCGCAGACCAACAGAAGGCCGAGAGTATCACTGCTGTATTGTATCCAAATGATAACTTTTACCAAGGTAAAGAGTTGAGATTGAAACAGCAGTACTTCTGGGTTGCTGCGTCTCTTCACGACATAGTACGTAGATTCATCAAATCCAAAAGACCATGGTCCCAGTTTTCAGAACAGGTTGCCATTCAATTGAACGATACGCATCCTACCATCGCTATTGTTGAATTGATGAGAATATTGGTTGATAACGAGGGTTTAGATTGGGACATTGCATGGGGTATTGTCACGAAGACATTTGGTTATACAAACCATACTGTCATGCAAGAAGCTTTAGAGAAGTGGCCATTGGACTTGTTCGGTAACTTATTACCAAGACATTTGGAGATAATTTATGAGATCAACCTAAAATTCTTGCAAATGGTTGAGTCCAAGTTCCCCAACGATTTCGCGTTGATGAGCAGTGTCTCCATCATTGAGGAAAGCTCTCCTAAAAATATCAGAATGGCAAATTTGGCAATCATCGGTTCACATAAGGTCAACGGTGTTGCTGAGTTACACTCGGATTTGATCAAGACTACAATTTTCAAAGACTTCGTCAAGATTTATGGGGCAGAAAAGTTCACAAATGTCACGAATGGTATAACACCAAGAAGATGGTTAAGAGAGGCTAATCCAAAATTAGCTGCTTTGATCGCAGAAAAGTTGGGAAGTTACAATTATTTGACAGATTTGACACAGTTGAAAAAATTGGAAGAATTTGTGGGTGATATCGACTTCAGGTCGAAATGGGCAGAAATAAAGTTGGACAACAAGAAGAAATTGACTTCATTGGTCAAGACATTGACCAATATTGACATCAATCCAAACGTTTTATTTGATATACAAGTCAAAAGAATTCATGAGTACAAGAGACAACAGATGAATATTTTTGGTGTGATTCATCGTTACTTGAAGATCAAATCAGCAACTCCAGAGGAAAGACTTCAATTCACCCCAAAGGTTTCATTGTTTGGTGGTAAAGCAGCACCAGGTTATTACGCAGCAAAGAAGATAATCAAGTTGATCAATTCTGTGGGTGAAGTTGTCAACAGCGATCCTGAAGTTGGCGATTTATTGAAAGTTGTTTTCATCCCAGATTACAACGTTAGTAAGGCCCAAATCATCACAAGTGCATCCGATTTGAGCGAGCATATATCAACAGCAGGAACAGAGGCATCTGGAACTTCCAACATGAAGTTTGTTTTGAATGGTGGTTTGATCATTGGTACGGTTGATGGTGCAAATGTGGAAATTACAAGGGAGATTGGTGAAGACCAAATTTTCCTTTTTGGTAACTTGGCTGAAAGCGTTGATGAACTCAGGCATAAGCACCGTGTGGGTCAAGGAATCATCCCAACAGAATTGAGAGAAGTCTTTGACTCAATTGAGAAGGGAACCTTTGGTGATGTAGATGAATTTAAGACGTTGATTGAGTCGATTACTACGCACGGTGATCATTACTTGGTCAGTGATGATTTCTCAAGTTATTTACTGGCTCAAGATTTGGTCGATGATGAATATAGCAATAATCAAGATGAATGGGTCATTAAATGTATTAAAAGTGTTGCTAATATGGGATTCTTTAGCAGTGATAGGTGTATTGATGAGTATGCTGAAAACATCTGGAATGTCGAACCAATCGCTGAAAGGGTTTGATAATCAGTTGCAAATCTTAGTGCTCCTCAGTTTGCGATTTTGATGATTGCTCTATACAGCATTTTGAGCCAGGTGATCAAATAATCATTTGATATTCAGTTCTACTTGAATCTTTTATTTTTCTATTTCATTAAATTCTTCTTTTTCCTTCTCCCTTTTATTTTACTCCAAATATATACCTTGACGTTGAAAATCTCTTGGACCGCCCAGTGGTCAATAATGTAGAGCTGTAGTAAAAGCAGTAGCCAGTGAACTATAGTCAAAACTACAATGGAGTATTAAGAATGTAAATTTTTCAAAGCCAACAAGAAAACAAATAAATTATAAAAGAAGATAATAACTCTTGAAAACAAAATAAATCTCAACCTCTAATTGTTAAATCATCTGGAATACCCTCATATTCACCATATCCCATGACTAAGTTAATGTTTTGTAAACACTGAGTAGCAGCACCCTTCAACAAATTATCAATAGTGGCAACAACGACAACCCTAGTCTGAGCAGCATTTACGGCAAACCCACCAACTACAACACCATGCTTACCACTTATATCTTTAACCATTGGAACTTCACCACCAACAGTGATCAATTGCTCGCCTTGGTATCTTTCCTGATAAAGATTTCTGATATCTCTTGATGTTAATTTTTCCTTCAATGGAATTGAGATTGTGTGTGTGATACCTTGAAACCATTGTGCTACATGTGGTGTGAATGCAACTTCCAACCCTAACTGAGCAGAAATTTCCTTTTCATGAATATGGTCGGTTAAAGAGTATGGAATCAAATTATTGTTCAAGAACTCCGGATCGTTTTTTGGTGAAGGTTTGGTTCCAGCACCAGAATAACCACTGACACCAAAAATAGATGGTGAGCCACTTGCAAATTCAACCAATGGTTTGATTGCAATTTGGGCACCGGTAGCGTAACATCCAGGGTTGGCGATCTTTCTTGCCTTTGAAATGACATCTCTCGAATTCAATTCAGGTAATCCATATACCCATTCACCAGTGGTATCAAATCTATAATCAGCTGATAAGTCAATAATTTTTGACTTTCTTGGTGAAGATTGAGCAGACTCAATGGCTTCAACAAATGGCTTACAGACACCATTTGGTAATGCCATCACCCAAACATCAATCTCGCCATTGTTTTCCATTCTTTTAATATCTTCTACTTGTAAGTTATCGTATACAATTTCTTTCTTGTTGTAACCTTGGAGCTTTTGACCCTTCAATTCTCTTGACGAGACGTGAGTCAATTCTAAATATGGATGTTTATCGATCATTGAAATCAAATTTTGTCCGGTGAAGCCTCTTGCACCAATTAAAGCTACCTTGGCTTTTTCTTTATTGGTACCGACACGTAATGGAGGGTTTGGGTTTGTTTCTGTTGCAAATTGTCTCTCCAAGTTTAAGCTAAACCCATTCTTGAAGTTTGTTCTTCTCATAGTCTTAAAGCCACGAACTTGTTGAGTTGATGAAAAAACAGATGATGAGCCAGCTGGCTTCAAATGTGAAACTTTTGTTGAGAATAACTTAACCAAGTCGCTAACTTTTTCAGGAGAATCTAAACCATACCAGAATAATATGTAACCGTTCTTAGAGAATGAACCTTCTGACTTTGAGAAGAACCAGGCGGTGTTAGGGTCATCCTCCCTAACAACCCATTGTAAAACTGGATAATCCTTCTTGATGGCGTTGAAAATGTTATCGGTGACATTATTCAACCAACCATTTTTGGTGGCCAATAACTTGTCCAATTTGGCAACACCTGAAGCTTCATCGTCTTTGACAATAGCTAAAACTTCCAATGGCTCATCACCATAAGCTTTGAACGGAACTGTCTCTAACTCTCTCAAGTACGAGGCAACCGATGTTTTACCTGATGCAATTTCTGGATCTCTGTTCAAAGTGTTTCTCAACAAATCAGGTTGCGAGAACTCCTCTAACGAAGTCCTAGTGACCAACCTATAACCTCTTCTGAGTAAAGTTCCAGCTCCAGAATCTGTGAATAACTCCTTTTGCAAATCATTCACGTTAATGATGGCTACAGATGAAGACCTTGGTAAATGCATCAACAAATCTCTGATTTCTTTTATCTTCAACTTGGTTCCATATTTGACCCAACTTTCTTTGAGTAAATCTTCGTATTCTTCGTCCAAATTGATAATCGAGATCTTCTCCCCGGTGCTACCATTGATGATACCACCCTTTTCGTTCAAATATACAATTTTCAATGGCTCAAATACTCTTGCCAATTCACCAGCGGCAACATCAGCATTGACGTTCAACATCTGTCCAGATGGGGTTTCAGCCAATGAGGTCAAAATAGGCAACGCACCAGCAGCAATCGAAGCCTCGATTGCTGCCTTGTTGACTCCAGTGATATTACCAACAAGCTTATACTTTTCCTTATCCAAGTAGTCAGCAGTGAATACACCAGCAGTGATTGGTCTGGCGTGGACGCCCATTTTCTCCAAGGCAGTAACCAACTTCAAGTTCTGTTCAAGAAAACACTTTCTGACAACGGACATCGTTCTTTCATCTGTGATTCTGATTCCGTCTGAGTACTCTGGCTCAACACCTTCAGCCTCTAAAATCTCGTTGATTTGGGGACCAGTACCGTGTAACACAATAGGGTATAAACCGACGTGGTACAAGAAAGCCAAACAGGAAGCCAACTCCGGTAACTCATCGGTGATGATGGCACCACCAACTTTGATAACAGCAAATTGCTGCTGAGAAACAGACGTGAAGTACTTCAAATACTGCTCAACCTCCCTTTTCGAGCCAATGTTATTCAACAATTGGACAACTGTAGATCTGGTGGAGTATGTTCTACTCGAAACAACCCTGGACTTGTCCAGAGAAGAGTAACTGTTTCTAGCTGAAACTGATGATTTGACTGCTGTTTTTTTTAACGAGTTTGCCAATCTCTTGGTAGAGACCGATCTTATTGTTGTTCTAAGCATCGCTATATAGTCTTCAAAAGAGGATCTAGAGTTTACAACAATAGTTGACAAAAGATTTCAATCTTAATCAAATCTTAGAGAAAAATTTTTACTTTAACTCTAGTGTGAAAAATGATGATGAGACAAAATCTGAATTTTTGAAGTGTTGCCGATTGGCAAAAAAAAAAAAATCAAAAGTTGAGTCACCAAGTACTGCAGAGACAAGAAAGATAGCTATATTTCGTTCCCAATGCTCCCAACATTCAAACAAATCACTTTTCAAACCTCTCATGAGATTCAGTACATCCATTTACACTCAAGCTTCAAATCTAGAGAGAAAACGGACTGAAACCTGGCCAGTTATAAGATGATTAGTCCAAATAGTTGAAGAGGTAGTTTAACGCGGTTCAGAAGATTACCGTTTTGAGATATTTTAGTATTACAATACACTACATAACTTTAACTTCCTAAACGGGATATTACCGGAAGTGGTCATGGATGGAAGGCAATAGAAAGGCGGTAAAAAGCTACATAGAGGTGAAGTGATGTAAGTGATTTGATTGGATCTCAAGCCATTAGGTTCGTTCGTTTAAAACAATCATAAATCCCTTAGACGACCATAGGTAGCATCAGAATGTCCAGGCTCAGTTACTTTCCAGGTAAGTCTATACACTTTCATTCAGGGCAGTTTCTTGGAAAATGTAAAAGATGAGACTAACATACATTATTGATGAGTAGCCCTTGATGATGTCAATACGTAAGTAAATGCTTCGTCTTCTGCTTATGGTACAGCCATTCTGATATGACATGACACTAACAGCGATCGCTGCACACATAGCCCACTTTCTGACAAGCAATTGGAGATTCTAGAAGATCAAGTTGCATCTGAACAGCCAAACCCATCAGTGCACTCCAAATTCAACTACGCCTGGGGATTAATAAAATCTGACGACAAACATGATACCAAAAAGGGTATAGCGTTACTAATAGACATATTCAAAACTTGCCATGAAAGGAGAAGAGAGTGCTTATTCTACTTGAGCGTTGGATGTTATAAGATTGAAGAGTTGAGCGAGGCAAAAAGATATATTGATGCATTAGTTACCAACGAGCCTGAAAATTTACAAGCCGTTCAGTTAAAAAGAATCATAGAGGATAAGATTGCCAAAGGTGTGTATTTTACAACAGTATATGTGGGAATTCTGTTTGAGACCAGTACTAACGATGCTTATTGACCTTACTGACTGTAAATTTTAGATGGATTGATAGGTGTAGCTATTGTCAGCAGTGCCATTGGTTTGGGCGCTGCTGCCATTGCATTTGTTTTGAGATATAATAAGAAGCGCTAGCTGAGAAAGCCTGCCAACGCCCAATAACTCACTAATCGGTAGACACAATTTAGTTGACTTTATTGACGACTTTTTAGCAACAATGAAATTTATATCATGTCTTGATTTCAAACTTGACATTGATTGTGCCTCTTTAAAAACTTATATTTGTATACATCTTGAGGCTCTTCGACAGAAAAAAATAGCACAACTGATTTCAGGTTTTCTTTTATTGAAAATAATATTATATATATGATTGTTGATTTCATTTTATCATTATGATGAAGGTTTCTGTCACTTTGATTCAATTGTGTGACATTTAAGTGAGACGCAGAAAGTCAGAAGAAAACTTTGAAATAAAATTATTATCTAAATTATTCACGTTTGAAATGGGCCAGCTTGCTTCTGTGCAAGACAATATCGAAAATGAGTGAAGATACCTCTAAATTGAATCCCTCTAAGTTGGGAACAAAGAAATAGTAAGCCTTGATTTTTCAGTGGATATTCATATGATTTAATGAGGAAATCTATGATGATGAATGAGCGACTAATAACATCTCTATTTTAGCTGGGATGATTTCTACTCCGTTGAGAAGTCAAACTTTGAAGAAAACCCAAACGACACTGGAGAGTGCTGGTTTGATGATTCTGATGCTGAATTAAAAATGGTTGAATTTTTGTTCGATAACTTGAATCAAGTCTCAACTTTGCATGATTCTTCAAAGATTTGTGATTTGGGTACGGGTAATGGACACTTGTTGTTCACTATAAGAGAAGAAGGCTTCAAGGGTGACCTAGTGGGGTTGGACTATTCTGAGGTTTCTGTTGAGTTTGCCACTAATGTTGCCGAAGAACATGACTATGACAATATCTCATTCGAGCAATGTGATATCTTGGATGTCAAATCAGAATTTTTGTTCAAAGATGAAAATACTTTCGATATCGTTTTAGATAAAGGTACATTGGATGCTATTGCATTGAGTGATATCAAGTACGGCGATGATAAATTGACTGGTGTTGAAATTTATCCGAAGACAGTGAAAAGCTTGTTAAAGAAAGACTCAATACTATTAATAACTTCATGCAACTTCACTGAAGATGAGTTAGTTAGAATCATCGAGAGTGAAAACTTGAAGAAGTGGAAAGTGATAGACTATCCGTCATTTGAGTATGGTGGTGTTAAGGGACAAACAATATGTAGTGTTGCGTTTATTAAATCTTAGATATTTAGTAAAAGTATATCAGTACTTGTCAGTACTCATAAAATTTATCAATGGGCTTGATACAAGAATAAAAAAAATTATTATACAGAAATAATGAAGGCCAATATTATAGTATGAAAGACAATTTAGTCTAAAAGTACAAATCCTGTACTCTTCTTCTTCTCTGTTTCCTTTGGAATTAGACTCGTTATAACATCGTATAGTTCATTTGTGTTTTCTACCTTACCAGTTTTGATAGCGTATTGAACTGGTTTTTTGTTTTCATCAAAAGATATTATTCTTATGAATTTTTCGCCAGACAAGGATGACTCCATTCCTTTGAAAACTTCAAATTTTGGCTGAATTGTGACATTCAATATAACTTTCAATATAGCATCAGCTCTCATTATGATTCTTGAATATTTAGTATCTTGTTTGGATGGTTTGTTTACTCTCAATATACCAACACCTTTCTCTTTCCAGCCTTCGGAAACATTGGTTAAATCTAGTGAATACAATTTGGCCTTAACCGAGAATACTTGCTCTTCTTCCTCTTCTCCGGTCGTTACTTTTGTTTTTTCTAAGTGAACTCTTTGGTATAAATCCTCAGGAACGTCTTTTTCTTCGCCATAATTTGCATCGCTGTCTTTCGTCTTATCATCTTTTATGTCAGCGACATCATCAGCTTCAGTTGCTGGAGAATCAAAAATAGATTTTTTGCTAAGTGAATTTTGGAAGGCATTACCAAATTTGCTATCCTTACCGAAACTTGATCCAAATGTTTTCTTTTCTACTGGTGTTACAGAGGATGATGACGATGATGAATGTGGTTGAACGGGTAAATCCTTGGAGCCTTTGGAATCGTCCTCAGGGGAAATGTCAAATATACTTTTTCTGTCCGAAAATAACCCGAATGAACCTGTACTGGCAAATGAAGATGAAGCACCAAATACAAATTTAGGTTTAGTTGCAACTTCGGGTGCTTCTCTTTCAATGTTTTCAGTTTGGTCCTGTTTTCCAGAGTCCGCCTCAATGAAAACTTGCTTTGGTGAAGCTATTATAGGATCAACTTTTGCCTTTTTTGATGAATTGAGCGCCTCATTTGTACTCTCGGTTTTGTCTCCTTTTTCCAATGCTTCTTTCCCATTACCTTCGCCATTGTCTTCCTCTTCATCGGTTGCTTTTTCTTCCTTCTCTTCTCTTGTTCTCTTACGTGAGCTATCCATATCGTTAAGCGTAGTTTCACTGGTGCTTTGTTCAATTCCAGACAATGGTGGTGATGGTGGTGATGGTGCTTTTTCAAGACTTTCAAGACTATCAGACATTTCTGTGATATTTCAGAAGATTATTGCTTTGATCAAGTGCGATGGATGAGGTTGAAATTCATGTCCCATGTTTTCTTCCCTTGTATACTACATCATTTCAAAATTTTAAATTTTAGGTCAGAGGAAAGGTAGTGCAGATAAAGGCAAACACCTATGCACCAAGTTAAGAGAGGTTCAAGCTTTGAGAGGGAATGAACCACTTACATCTGTTTAGGCAGCAGAGAAGTAGAGCAGCATAAAAACAAAAACGCCTTACAAGTTGGGTGTGACTAAGATACAGCAGAAAAGAGATCAATAGAAACGGATACAATGAATGAATGCCAGCATTTTGTCGAGGCAATAAAGAGAAAAAAAAAAAATTCTGTGAATATTATTATGAATGTGTGCAAAAGAACAGTTGAGTAACAACTCTTATTCCAAGACATCCCTTTTTCCATCTAACACGACCAAGAACCCACCAACAAGATGCAACGAGCCACAGACAAAAACATCAACAGGACCTTCTAGTGATCTAGTGAAGTTGACACTTGTCTCGATATCTGGGAAAATATGTTTTCTACTCGTCTTATCCAAGCCGTTCCATATCTCTGCCATTTTCTTTTGAACTTCCAAGTTGTCAACAGCTTCTTTATCGGTATTCATTGAGACTAAATCTTCTGAGTAGCCAGTTGACCAGGTCTGGTTGGTTGTGAAAATTACGTGATCAAAAGTTAGTTCCGGGTAGACATTGTTGTACAATATTTTGATCAAGACTTCAACATCTCTAGTTTGTTGATTGAATAACAAAACTTTCTTGTTCCTTTTCGAAACACTCTTGAACCATCTTGAGGCAACATCAACACTCTCCTTTGTGTGGGCGCCATCGACATACCAGTTGATCTTATCTCCTTCAGTTATGGTTTGGCATCTACCAGGCCAATAGGCCCTTTCTAAACCGATCACAAACTTCTCTGGCAAGTCGTTTGAAATATCAACACCTTTGACACCAATCTTGGTCAAATGTCTAGCTGCAACTTCCACGGCCAACGATGCATTCTGCTTTTGGAAGTCTCCTGCAATACCTAATGTGATATCGTGCAAATCTTGTCTTGTTTCGACTACTTTCAAACCGTCAACTTTTTTTTCAATAGCCCTTTCTTTTATAACCCTCATAGCCTCTTCGGGTTGTGGGACAGTGAAGGCATCTGCAGACTCTTTGAAGATTCCTGACTTGTTCCAGGCAATTTCCTGCAAGGTATCACCTAACATGAATGTATGGTCGATACCTAATGCGGTTATGGCACAGCATGTAGGAGTATCAATGATGTTTGTTGAATCCAACTCCCCACCGACGCCAACTTCATAAATTGCAGTATCCACTCCCTCTTTCATGAAGACGTGGAAACTTAACAAAGTCAAATATTTAAAGTAAAGGGGTTTAATGCCTGATCCCATTGCTGGAAATAGATTCAAATCACTCTCGGTAGTTGATAACTTATCCCAAACTTCGAAAAAGTATTTTGTGAACAATTCCTCGCTTATGGGCTTACCATTGATACCAACTCTCTCCCTTACCGACTTCAAATGAGGTGAAGTATATAACCCAATTTTATTTAACTTATCACCGTCCTTATATTGACTCAAGATGGATTGAATAAAAGCACACGTTGAACCTTTACCTTTTGTACCGGTGACATGTATGATATTCAACTTGTTGAAATCCTTTGCTTCGTATCCAATTCTTCTCGACCATTCGAACATCTCCAACAACGTCATGACATTATTTCTGTTTCCTGATTTCCGTACTGCTTCCACGGTTGCGAAGTTGGACTGCAATGTGTTCAATGCTCTGATTGCATCCTAATTGAAAAGAAAATTAAATAGGGAAATGTTAGCAGAATGTTGATGTAAACAAAGATGGTTGCGAGGCTTAAGGAACACCTTCTCAGACACCATCTGGCTCAAATGGGTGGTACATTGAATTGGATTTGGTTGACTCATCCAGCCTACTCAGCTCTGCATGGTCTGTGTGCGGTGGATTCCATCTGGGTTGATTTGACTCTCTGTTTTGAAATAAAAGGGCAAATTAACTTACTGAATAAGAGCGCAAACGTAGCATCTTATGTTCTTGGTGGTCTTCTAAACTTGTTTCCGAAGTAGCACTCATTTACTCTTGTATGGATGCAGATTGTGTCCTTGGCCTAGCTCGAACTTGATTCTTCGAATTCCACACTAAAAGAAAAAAACACGCCAAAACCTTTCTTTTCCAGTACAATATATATCCTATGATATATACTTGATAATTGAGTGGAGATCAAATGAATGATTTGATTAAAAACCAGTAATTCTCATCAAAGATTACTTTTGTCGTATTGGGCGGATTTATAAGCCTGAAGTATAGCTCTCCTATTGGATATGATTTCCTCGCCTGAAAAAAAAAATTTTCCTTTGTCGTTGTGGGTGTTACCTAGTTTGACGAAATGATAATACGGCGGCAAGTTTGTGGCCAACGTATTGATCTGAGCCGTTTGGATGATAAATGAACATACATTCGTGTTTTTCATCTGAGCGATGAAGATAATCTAAGTACTAATATACACGGCTAGCGGTAAAGCAAGAAATAAGAAGAAGAAGACAAAAAACAGTATTAAGAGGGTATATAAAAAGAAAACCACTGAGACCTAAACAAAAACCAAAACCATTAAAGTGAGATCAACACTAACAAGAAACACAGATCCTAATGAAAAACAAACGTGATAGAAATACAAGATTGAGCAAAGAAAGTTAGAAATCTTCGTTAAATGCAAAGTCATCGACTGGAGTGTCACTCTTTGTTGACTTGGACATAACACCAGCCTTTTGGTAGTCTGATACTCTCTTTTCGAAGAAGTTGGTCTTACCTGCCAACGATATATTTTCCATAAAGTCGAACGGATTTGTGGCGTTGTAGAGCTTCTTGTTGCCCAAGGCAACCAACAATCTATCGGCGACGAACTCAACGTATTGGCACATCAACTTACAGTTCATACCCAACAACGAAGCTGGCAAGGCGTCGGTGAAGTATCTCTTTTCGATTTCAACGGCCTCACTAAGAATCTTTTCAACAATTTCTGGGTTTGGTTTGTTGTTCAAGTGGGCAAATAAAAGACAGGCAAAATCTGTGTGTAAACCTTCATCTCTGCAAATCAACTCGTTTGAGAATGTTAAACCTGGCATCAAACCTCTCTTCTTCAACCAGAAAATGGAAGCAAATGAACCTGAGAAGAAAATACCTTCGACGGCGGCAAAGGCAACCAATCTCTCACCAAAGAGAGCGTCTTGGTTGGCCATCCATCTCATAGCCCAATCGGCTTTTTCTTTGATGCATGGAATTGTTTCGATGGCGTTAAACAAGAACTCACTTTCCTTTGGGTCCTTGATATAGGTATCGATCAATAATGAGTAAGTTTCTGAGTGAATGTTTTCCATCATGATTTGAAAACCGTAGAAGCACTTGGCTTCAGGAACTTGGACCTCAGCACTGAAGTTTTCAACCAAATTTTCGTTGACAATACCATCAGAAGCGGCAAAAAAGGCCAAGACTCTGGAGATGAAAAAACGTTCGTTGTCGTTCAACTTGTTGTTCCAATCATGGGTATCTTTTCCCAAATCGATCTCTTCCGCTGTCCAGAATGAAGCTTCAGCCTTCTTATACATTTGCCAGATCTCATGGTACTTGATTGGGAACAAGACAAAACGACGCTTGTTTTCTTGTAACAATGGTTCATCCTTTTCCATCTCTTTCAACAGATGACGGTGTATTTGGTGTGTTTTTAAGAACTCTTCATGAGCAATCTCAGCAAGAGGGGCCTTCTTCAGTGGCACTTCTTCCTTTTTGCTACCTGCTTCCTTGATGGCTGCCAAGGCAGTTAGTTCTGCTGTCAAGTCTTTCTTTGAAGTCAAATCTAAGTTGGACAATAAGCCAGCTGTGACCTTTGATGGTGTTTCTTGAATAGACATTATCTTGTTGATATTGAGTGTGTGTGTGTTGGGTTGAAGAATGTTGATACAATTCAGCCTGAGATGAGATGATTTTCCGATGCTAAAAAAAGTTAGCTTAAAGATTACACCGATGAGGGAACAAGCTATTATTTTATACCTTTTTCAAAGATACTCTTCAACTTCAATTTCAGAAAAACGCGAAAAATAAAAGAAACTCAACTCTGAATCGTGTTTTTGATTATGTCCAACTTTTCGCAAAGGCAAGTTTTGCGGGTCTTTTTTCAGGTCGTGAGATATAGCAAGCAAGCTTGGTTCTTGTTTTTAGATGTATATGTGTTATAAAAGATATATAGAAATTGATATCTAAAGATACAGATTCATATGCTTCATATATTTCAGTCAATAGACACTGTGAAATGTATAATATTCAAAACAACAAATTAGAATCACCACTTTTATGAATTGTCATAAAAACTCGAACCCCCAAATGTGACCATTTTCTTCGAAACGCGTTTTTTTTTTTTTTTTTGCCCTTTATTACGTGGAATGAATCATGTGACATTTCGAGCAACGCGTTATGTAATTCCAAAAAGTCAGGTTGTTAGCTGACTAAATCTTATTAAGTGAAGGGCTTAGTTGGCGGGTGCTGTGTTGTATGGCTGTTGATCCGTTTGTTGTAAAGTTTTATTATTTCACGGTAGAAAATATGATTTATGATCAAGTGACGTACATCTCGGAGATAAAAAACAGACAAAATTTCAAATTCCATTTTTCAAAACATACCACCCAGCAGAATGGAAGCATGATGTCTAGTATACAATTCTAATAGTGTCGGTTTCTCTTGGCTCAACCTGTTATTACCTCGTTTTTCATCCCAGCTTCAGCTTTGTCCTCGTGCCAACTAATTTCGTCGGACCTTCTAGGCTTGCTCAACACTTCAAGTTTGTTCGATCCCAAGGGTAAGTTTCCGTTGTTCAAGTTGGTATTATCATGAAAATAGTCATCGGGTTCGTTACTCTCGAGCTTGAAATTGTCTTCCTCATTGATGAACTCATCTTCGTCAACTGAGTCTGGCTGTTCTATTTCCTCGTCTGCGTCGACATCGTCTTCTTCATTCTCTTCGCAAGCCTCTGTGATATGCTCAAAGCCAATGCTGGCATTGTTTTTTCCCTTGCTCTTGTGTTGCAAAGCCAACGGCTTTTGCGAGTTAAAGTTTGTCTCATTAGACCAATTCGGAGATGGACCATCAGCGACAGTAGATGGTGCGCCAATACGTTGGTTTTGACTCAACCTGCTATCGATACCCATGTTATTAGTATTATTTACTTTCAAGCTGTTGTTGCGAGTAGAATTATGCGCCACTTTTGATTTGAATGGCGTCGAGCTCGAAAATGAAGCGTTTGAGTCAATCTCTTCTTCGATAACAGAGGTTCTTGATCTTTGATTTTTCTTATTTCCAAACCCAAACATCTTGGTGTTACTGGAAGCCGATATTGGTGGAAATCTTGCAGCTGAAGATCCTAAAGGCGACTTACCTCTTTTCAAGAAATTCGTATGATTATTATTCACTCCGTATTTTGCAAACGACTTCTTCTTGGATTTTGACCTTCCACGTAGCTTTATAGAATTTGGCCGCGATGAACTATCAACTGAATTGGTCCTAGATAGTATTGTGTTATTTGTAGACGAATTTGACGACTCAACAGTATTCTCATACTCAGAAAGATGTCTAGTCAGCGTTGTTGACCTGGAGTATATGGAAACATCACTTGATTTCCCATGCATCATAGGCCTTGAGTTGATTATAGATTGGTTATTGTCTGTAGAGTACGAAGTGTTATATCCTGAACCAGCAGAAGTTTCCGACATCGTTGTTAACTGAGAATAGGTTGAGTAAGATGATATCATTGAAGTTGGCCTAAGCTTTTTATTGCTAGTTTGGTTCTTTAACGTATCAATGCTACCAGGGGCAGAGCTTGTTGGAGTCATTGTTTGAGTGGTGTTATCATTAGATACCAGCGGCGGTGTTTTTGGGATCATTTGATTAGGTAGCTCTATACTAACCTTTCTTGGTGGTGATGGAATTGAACTATCCACGGTGATTGGATTGGAGAGTTGATTGTTTTCAAATGAGGAGGAGACCTTGGTATTTGTACCGTCACTGGTTTGAGAATAATGATCACTTGAATCGTCCGAATGGTATTTATTCTGGTCTTTTTTTGATCTTTTGACTTTACCCATCCATGCGGATAATCTTGACAAAACGTTATTCTTGTTTTTCTTACTCGAAGTTGACAGAGTTGAAGCAGATCTACCTCTGAAGTCGTCGTCTGTCTTAAAAGGTGCAGGTTTGATAATTTGAGATGGTGATCCAGTTTGCACATTAGCTTGCTTTTTTGGCGTTGAATGTAGTGTTTGTTGACCCAAATCTGGTTTGGCAGATGATTGTAATAAAGAAGCTGGAGTGGATCCCACTCTAGCTAACGGGGCTATACTATTATGAGCTGAACCATTGGACATAAAAGTGTTAAAAGTTTCTTTCGCACTTGAAAAGCTTCCTTTTCTGCCAAATTGACGCATAGGCGATAGAGGGATTGTAGCCGATGATAATCGGAGTACACTCCTACTTCTTCCAAGTCTTTTTCTTCTTTTTGAAAGAGACTTTTTCTCCTTTTCCAATGTCAACTCCCAAAAACCCAGTAATGAATCACATTTGTTCATTGTAACATTATCCATCAATTGATTTGTGTCAAAATGTAATCTTGTTAACTTTTTGATCAAATGCCTCTCCAATTTAGTTTGAAACTTCAAAGAGTTTCCTTCTTCGATTGATTCGAGGACAACATCTAATTGTTTGTCTCCATATGGTTCCAAAAATGGATGCATCAAAATCTCTTTCAATGAGCAAGGCCTTTTGCTAACATCTTTTCTCAACATCAACTTGATCAAATCAATGGCATCGCTTGGTATGTCTTCGATGTATTTTGGCTCAGAGTTAACAATCAGATATTTGGTCTTGAGCTCATCATCTTCGTCAAATGGCATATATCCATAAAGCAAAGTGTATAGTATCACTCCAAGTGACCATATATCAACTTGAATGCCTGAATACAGCTCACTAGAAAGCATTTCAGGTGCCATATAGATTGTGGTACCACACATGGTGTGGAGCAACTTATTGTGAAGGTTGGAGTTGCTATTGTTATTGATCGACTCTTTATTTGAAGGCAACTCCCTGGTAAATCCAAAATCTGCCAACTTGATATTCTTCTTTTTGTCTAAAAGTATATTCTCCAATTTCAAATCTCGGTGGCATGAGTTCATCTGATGTATGTAATGGACCCCGCTACAAACCTGTGAAAACATCTTCTTGACCTTTGGCACAGAAACTCTCTTGTGCTTGATCAAATAATCATACAACTCCCTTTCTGGGCAATACTCAAGCACCATGAAAATGAAGTTATCCGTTACTATCACCTCATATAATTTGGTTATATTTGGATGTGAAAATTCCTTCTGATAGTAAACCTCTCTAACTACGTTCGGGTCATTTTTAGCACCCTGCTTCAATACAACCTTACTACCCAAGAACTTGTGAATGGCTAAAAACACTTTCCCAAAGGCACCTTCTCCAATCTGTTCAAGAATCTGGTAATTGCCAACCTCTGTTATTTGAGTATATGTGGAAAACTGTTGGCATAACTCATTATAACCTTCAACCACACGGGCTCTAGCGTTCCTATCATCGATCATAGACCGATGGACACGACTCATAGCTTATCCAATTATCTATCAAATCAATAAAATGGTTCAGATATTTGGCTATTATATGTTTATTATCAAGTATTAATTGGAGGACAGTGTTTTACAGGTGAATTTTTGTTGTTTTTGCTTCTACTTTTTTTCTTTTTTTATCACATCATATTACATACAAGGAAAAAATTGGCACGAAACGTCATAAGAAGAATTGATATACATGATCAATAACGGAGTGTTTATTGGAGAGAAGTTTAAAATTACACTCTCTCCACTGTTTCCATCACAAGGCCAAAAGTTGGGTTCACAAGGTGGTTCAAAAGCTGGTTCAAAAGCTGGTTCAAAAGCTGGTTCAAAAGCTGGTTTAACTTATTTGATAACGGTATTTAGATCCAATCCCATTGACAGCAACAAAGCTGAACCAGGACCACCACCATCTTTCTGTAAACTTTTCATCAAGTTTTTCAAAACCTCTATATTTTGTGAGTTGAATTCACTAGCACTTGAGCCTAATTCGTCCTCGTACTCACCGTCGGCCTGATCATCGTCGTCTATTTGTGGATCGGTATCCAGGTGGCCCTCATTCTCTTGGCTCAAATTCATGTTTCTGAAAGCTTCTAGTTCATCTTCTTTCATATTCAAAGCTTCCTTGCAAAAAAACTCGAAAAAATCATCTTCGTCAATGTCAACTTGTTGATCTTTGAAGTAGCTTCTGAATTTCTCATCGCCGGAATCTGATGAATAATCAGAGTCGTCGTTATAGTTCTCACTGTCGTAAACGAAGTTGCCGTTTATTGAATTATCGGCCCCAGTTTTGGAAGCTCTGAAATACTCGGATATCTTTTCAAACAATTGGTTCTCTGGCAACTTGCTATCTGTCGATTCCTCTGTTCCATTTTCAATGTTTTCGAAATCATAGTTGCTTTGGATGTATTCATTTATGATATTGGATTTGAATAATTCTCCTTGAAGAGAATTTGAATCCATGCTATCACCATTACGCTTGTTGAAAGCTTCAATTTTACTTGATACCTCGTTGACTGGAGGAAAACAAATTGATCCAGCCTCATTTCCAAAAGCTAACAACTGATCTAATCCCTTTGTGATAATATCACCTCCTAATTTTCCAATTTCAACATCAGCTTTGGAAGCAGCCATTTTCAAAAATAAGAATGATAAAATGGTTATTCGAATATTCACTTCAACAGATTTCAGTTCGTCGCTGGGTATTTGCAAATTGGTCATTCGAAACAAGTCCAAATGGTCTGTATTTTCTCTCGCATACGTATTGATACAAGCATTAGCTAAGTAAGCATTATTATTCATGATAACATTTGCAACATGGCAACTTAAACTTACTCGAACTGAGAATATATTTTCCAATATTGTCCTTGGAAAGTTTTCAAACTTTTTCATTAAAGTGTCATTTACACTTTCAATATACTGACATTTGTATGATAGTTTCTCCAAGAACTTGATAGCCTCTATCAATCTCAAATTCCTTGCAGTGTAATATTCTTCAGGAATTATTATCATCCTCCCATTATTCAACCATGCTCTGTTGAATCCAACGTTGGTTTCCAACCACTCCGGAAAACTTTCGTCTTGCGATGCCTCGATTAATAGATACTCACCTTCCTGATCAAAAAGGTGAACGTAAAGATCCTGATTTTTTGATGAAAGCTTTGTGAATAACCAAGTTACCAACCACTCATCGTTTATAT
The DNA here is from genome assembly GCA_003706045.2 of Peterozyma toletana. Lineage (NCBI taxonomy): Eukaryota > Fungi > Ascomycota > Pichiomycetes > Alaninales > Pachysolenaceae > Peterozyma > Peterozyma toletana. Next base: position 321,798 of record PPKG02000002.1, on the reverse strand, counting down.
AATCTCCAAATATCAACTCTCCGTATATGTATGTGAACGATTCATGTTCCACCAAGTTAATTTTCAAAGGCGATTCATTCCATGGGTAATGACTTGACCAGGGTCCTAGTTCATTTTCCATGAATTCATCAAATATATCAGTTATTTTATCCCTCGTTTCCTCTTTTGTTAAATATGGGTCGATATAGAAGCATGTGAATAACAAAGTTTCCCTTTCGAAAAAGATATTAGCTGGATCCACTGTCCATGGAAGTTTATAGTTGATCGACAACGGTTCCAGTATTTCATTAAACTCCATAGAACAACACTAATGAAAATTTCAACTCCTTTTTGAATAGAATTCGAGTGTTAGCACACTTGGGAGTTGGTCCAATGTATGTATTTGAACTTTTCAGTTTTAAATTTCAATTTTTACAAAAAAAACTTGATTTAAAACTGGATAAGCAAAACATGAAAGGTGAGAAATATCGTGTTCCTTAAGATTCTCATGCCTTATCAATGTCATCAAAACAGATATCCGAAGTAGTATGGGCGGGCTCGATCAATGTTAAAATACGATTGAATGAATTGGATTCTTCTAGTCGATCATCAACTCCAGTTTATTACTACTGTAAAATGATGAGAAACTCATACTTTCCTATCCAACTTCCAATCATCTTGAATTATTTCAAGCCATATCTTGCTGATAAGGAGAGTGCTAATTGGATATCACAGTGGTGGTTCAAGTACGAAGAACTGCCTTTGAATTGGCATTATCCTATTGGAGTCTCACATGATTTGTTGTGTCTTCCCAAAAACAAAGATGACCATTGGGACTTGACTCTACATCATCTAAACTATCCAAGCGAATATATATTACCCGTTTATGATCAAGTTGATTCAGGCTTAGATTTTTTACAGGACTATTGGATCAATCAGTTGAAACAATCATGTTTCGTGTTAAATGGCTCAGCAAAGTTGATTATGAATCTTTCAAAGGAAGAAAGCCTTAAGCTTTGGCAAAGCGTAGCAAATCGTAAGCAATATTATATGTTTCTTTTCACTGATGATTTTTACTAACATCACAGAGGTAGATGATCAAAAAATGTTCAATTCCACCATTTCAAAAATATTTCCAATTTCAAGTCTGTTGAATAGCCATCAATTGCACAGCTTACGTCGAATCCCCATTAAAATACACTTACCTGTATCAACAGCGCATAACCAGTTGCAGCCTGTGGTCACTGTATTTACCAAGGATGACCCACAAAAATTGGTGACTATCGAACATATGCTCAGAAATGTGATTCATAAATTGAAAGAAAGAGATGATATTTATAAGTACGGTTACCTAGTTTGCCAAGGAGTGAAAATACCCCCACAAGCTTCCATTGTTGAGATCTATAATATGTTTGCTTATAAGGATGGCTTTTTGCATTTCAATATTATCGTTGGAACTTTATAATTTAGCATTTTTTTGTCTAGTTGGAAACAAGAGATATCATGAAAACTATTTATATTGGAACGTCAAAAATGGCTTGTAACCAGATACGGTACATTTTTAACTTCTTTTGTCTATTCACCAACAATCTTCTGTCTGTACCGATTTTTTTTTCTTTGAAAGTTGTTTTGCAGAAAATGTCTCTCAATTCTTCTTCGGTAAAGAAGTAGACTCTTGTGCCATCACCTCTGATGTAGAAATTGTCCTCTAATAATCTGTTTTTTTTCAATCTCACCTGGGCCAAATCGTACCTGGCATAATCTCTAAAGAGAATCAGTCCACCTGGCTTCAAAATTTTTGCAAGATTGTTGACTGCTGTCAGCCATTGGTTCGGGTGCAATGCACTGAACACAAAAATCATACATACTATATCTACTGAATGTGGTTCTATTGTCTCGGGTAGGGTTCCTTCTTCGTTCACCAAATCCCATACGCATGCATGAGCATATTTCTCGTCGTAAGACTCGCTTTCTTTGATTATGTTGATTGCGTTTTTACTGTAGTCTGATGCGACGATTCTTAAATTTGGATTTTTGTTCTCTCTCAACACTGGAAACAAAGTTGAACCATTACCACAACCAACTTCAAGGATCGTTGTTGGTTTTGCATCTTCCTTTGTGGCTTCATATAAAGAAGGAAATTCTATCTGTAACCATTTTCTATCTTTAAAGAAATTTCCCTTTGTGTTCTTGTAAAAGATATCCCAGTACCTAGCTGGATTAGAGTTGTATAGTTTCTTATCAAAGTCCTTAACCGGGTTCTCGTACTGCTTCAGAATTTTAGCTTCGGCCTCTAACTTTTGCTCTTCGCCCCATTCTACATGGTCCCATGCATTGTGATTAAAAACATCATCTTCGTTTTCTAAGAAACGTTGACCGAAGACAAATGGATCGTCTTTCCCAATTCGAGTGTCCAGCTCCACAGGGTCTGTTTTCAACACAGATAATTTCTCAGAAACTTCAGCGACCTCAGCAGATGACATTTTCTTGATCTACAACAGCAAAACTGGCTTTGGTCTTTCAACTATTATGACCTCTCTTCAAGATAAAATGAAAATTTAAAATTTGAAAAAAAAATTATTTGTCACATTTTCATGTCACTGAGACGTACGACATTATCTGTCATTTCTGGGTTTTCGGAGCAGATCAGGACGTGTCACCAACTTGGGAAACCCAGCAAAAAGCTTGATTTCACTGCATCCCTAATTAAGCTTAAAGTGGGTATTCTCAATATCAAGCCATGAAGGTTTGGTATTGAATATTTTAAGCGAAAAAGGAGACTGGTCATTTATGCGTATAAAGAATGATGATTTTCCCATACTCTTGAAACTTTTCTTAATATAAGTCTCTTTCCTGCTGGTTTCCAATTTTTGCTAGGTAGAATCGTTAATCATCAAAGCTTGCTCTGTTTGTTGATATAATGAGAAAGTTCAAAGGAGAGAAGATCACAGAGCTGGATTTTTTTTCAGTTGGCCATATAAAAAACTCAAGTATATTGTCTCTCATCGTGGATGATTATAAGCTACCAAAGTACTCCGACTTGGATATTCCGTCATATAAAGTACCTCATCCATTATCCGGCCCAAGAGTCAACCAGCCAGGCTCCAGAAAGACCATTGGCGACTTTTCCGAACTCAACCAATCGAGACCACCAGCACAATCATCCAAGAGAAATACTCTCACGGGCATCTATGTCCCACCTTCTTTCCCGAGTTCCAGTGAGATATCCACCATCTCACTGGAAAGTGAATCGAAAACATTAGATTTGAAGAACTCAAAGGTAAGAGTTGAATCCAAAGAACTAGAATTGAAAAGTTCAAAGATAAGAATTACATCTGCCCCATCATACCCATCACCAAGTCCCAAACACAAGGTCAATATTGCAGACTCGGGTATTGTAAAAAAACTGCTGAGAAGAAAGTCTGCTGAGTTATTCTCTAGACCAACAACTGCTGAAGATAAGATTGTAACAGACATTATAGATGAATATAGAAGCTTTGGAATAGCAGAGAATGATCCATATAAAAGCGAGCTTGAGTCGGTGATGTTTCATCAATTGCAAAGTGATAATTTCAAGTCTGTTGAACATCAAGATTTTTACACATCAAGAAGACAAGCTCGCATTAATGCCAATAAACCGACCCCACTTATAAAAAAAGAGACTCACGGTGAGATGTTGGATAGGTATGTTAGTCATAGATCGAACAGTTCAGTTTCGGATTGTTTCTCTTTTGATGAAGGCAAAATTGATGAAATCATTTTGACCAGTGACAAAGCCATAGGCAAGAATGATCAAAAGTTGAACAAGACCAAACCCTTGCCACCAATACCAATCAAGAGATTGAATTCAAAAAGATTCAGATCTTTAGAATCAAAAGACAAAATTGAATTCCTAAACTCGGAGTTGGATTTCAAGCGCGTTCAATCTGACTGCAATTTAGCCCCTAAACAAGAGGAGCAGTACACTTACAAGGACATTAGATCAACTCGTTTCAATCTGAATTACAATGAAAGACAAGATACTTCGATCTTCACCAGAAAATTATCCCAAAAATCGTCGTCATCGTCGTCATCACAAAATTTTTCCTCAGCGTCTTCGAATTTTATGGAAAACAGTCATCATCAACGTTATGACTCGAATTCATCAGCATCATCGTCGTACTACTCTGCAGATTCAGCATTGGAAGATGATACAGCAGTACCTATTTCACCAATAAAATCAAAAATAAGTTTCAACAAAAAGAGAAACTTTATAGGGAAGCATAGAGATTTAACGCCTATCAAGGAAGCTCCGCTATATGATTCCTCGGAATTCTATCAAACTACTAATCCATATATGAGGATTCCCTCTGCTGGTAGTCATATGGGTGATCAATTGAGAGTTGTGAATACTTCCTCTTGAGAATCCTATTCATGCTTTCCTTCTTTTACAACTTTCATACATTTCTCAAACATTTTCATTTGCGTAAGGGGCGATACCTATACCCTCTTACCACAAGGTTTTTTTCATCAAAGTCTCTTCAATGTTGTCGATCAAGGTTTCTTATTTTTTTCTTATAAATGGGTAGGTAGCACAACCAGGTTATGAGGTTGTGCTTATTATTACGTCAATTGTATGGTTTTTTGTACATTATTTAGATCCTTTTTTTTCACTTTTTCAATTATTAACAATAGAGTCAGGTCAGTTTTTTATCGGATATAATATAATCAAAATTAAGAGAGCCAAATTCATGTCATTTTCTTTCAATCGGCACTCATCTCTCCACTGAAAACAAACGATCTTTAAGCCTTTCTGCTTGAAAAAGATTTTGCATTATAGAATATCGACCGTTATTTGAAAAAAAAGATATCATAAAACTTTGGAAAAAAGACTTGTGTGTACTATAAATGAAACAAAAATCAGCTGTAAGCAGGCAGAGAAAATTCAACTGAAATCTTCACAAAACGAATAAAAAAACACCACTTTCCACTTTTTTGCCCCTCCCTTTAACTACTATGACTGCTCTTCTTTTCAAATCTTAGATCAAGTAAGAAAACGTCCGTTCGACAATCGCAACAAAAAATAACTCATGGTCAGATAATGCATGAAGAAAAATATAATAAAAACTAAAAACATTAGTCAATCATATTGAAAAATCTTTCGAACAAATATGATTTTCGCAACCTATTCTTGACCAAACCCGACGGTTTCTTCGACAGCTAATGTCAACTTCTGTCTCAAGCTTTCATAATCTTTATATGGTGGCAAATCAACTCTATTGAAGCAGGTATGCGATTTTGGTAGTTGGTTAGATTCACCAGCTTTCTCAATAGTGAATCTTCTAGGACCATCAGAACCTTGCAAATCTTTGAAACCATTAACAGGAATTCTAGATGTACCTGTAGTGAATTGTAACAATCTTGCCTTTTGTTCACTATCCCACTCCTTGATACATTTCCAGAACCACTGAATAACTTCGTCGCTTTCTTGATAACCTCTGTAATCGGTGTGTTTTTTCCAATCTTCAACATCAATTTCAGCTAAACCACCGATCAATAATTCCAATTCTCTTTCATCGAAAACGTTGACCAAATCTTGTGGAATCAACTCGTTGAAACCATCTATGAAAGCTTTGAATTGCTCTTCAACTCTTTTTGAAATTTTCCATTCTGTGACAAGTTCAACATACTCTTGCTTGTTTTCGTCTGTTACTTCGATGTTTCTTCCATCTGGTTTCAAGTCAACAGTTCTCAATTCACCAAATCTTTCATCATCAACGCTAAAAGTCAAGTCTAAAATATCAGTTATATCATTGTCTACAATCCATTTCAACGATCTGTAGAATTCAGCATCAACACCTTCCATATCCTGTAAGCAGACCTTCTTATGCAACATCATCTTATATAAGGCTCCAACGAAAAAAGCATCCAAAAATCTTCTGTGGAAAACACCCAAACCAACAACTCTACCAATAAATTTGAAGTAGTTCAAATGTTCTGGATTGATACCAGAGTTAGGATTGATCTGTAACGTATATGTATCATGTGAGGAGTATTCAAACAAACAGTAGAATGGGTTGAACATGTCGTGAGATAGCAAGAAAAAGTACTCTCTTGAAACACCACCATAATCTAAACCTTCTTCACCATCAAACTTGATCATCAATCTTTTCTTCAAATCTTCTGGCGTCTGCCTCATGATTTCTTGGTAAGAGTCTTCAAAGATGTGAGATCTTCTTACCTTGATATGACATTGACCAGGCAATATTCTCAAAGCTGGTTGCGACCTAAAGTAGATAACTTTTCTTCTGAAGTCACGCTTGTATTGTGGAACATTCTGATCCAATGATGAAGGCAATCTAGGATCATCCCATGTAGTCGTCTTGGTATTGTGATCAACAAAATATACTCTTGCAGTGTTAGTCAATCTCATCTCCCATCCTGATGGTAATGGGCCCAACTGAGAAACAGGTTGTTGTTGAATTGCAGTGTTTGGTCCAACAGTTCTGATGTATTGTTGTCTCCTTGGATCAACCCAAGTTGTTGTTCTTGTATTATGATCAACAAAATATGGTCTTCCCTCTGGAGTTAAACGCTGTTCCCAACCTGCTGGCAATTCACCTAATCCAGCAGTAGTAGTACCTGATGTGGACATTGTCAATGCGACGCTTGGGTTTACAGCAGGAGTTGCCGAGTTGGAATTTGTGAGAACTGTAACCGACGAAGTCGAAGACTCTGTTTGAGGTGAAGATGGTCTATCACCTGGTAATGTTCTACCCCTATGTTGTCTTCTTTCGGCATCGGTAACTGTTGTTCTTTGTTGGCCTCTCTCAGCTTCAGACTGATTCAATGTCGGCCTTTTCCATGTAGTTGTTCTGGAATTGTGGTCAACGTAATATGTTCTACCAAAATTGTCAGTTCTACGCTCCCATCCAGGTGGAAGTCTTCCAAACTGATCCTCAAAAGAAGAATATTGTCTGTTGGCATTATTGGTGTTGTTGTTGTTTGATGAAGTTGGAACAGAAGCAGCTGGAGGAGGATGTTGTGGTGTCTCCTGCAGTGAACTTTGATTTGATGGTCTGTTATTACCGCTGGCGGCATTCACCTTGGATATACTAATGATCAATTTTCCACTCACAATCAAATTGTCATTCGATTTCTTCAACTCTCTAGTAATGGTGTTCTCAGCATCTTCGAGAACATCACCGACCCTGATGTTCACAACACCCAAGAAGCCTTGGTCCTTCTTCTTGAATTTTTTTTGGTCAAAAACTTGAATCACCAAAATAGAATTTTCATTGACATTGAATTCGAACGATTCGGACCAGAATGGGTTCAACGTCTTCTTTACCGCCTTTGTTGTGTGTGTTTGCGATCCATCCATGCTCAAGACAGCAAAAGGGTCCGGAGATCTGAAAACATCTCGCTTGTATAATGACTCAGCTGCTATAACTTTGACAATGATTTTTTGCTCAGGCATGATTTTGAAGTAAACCTAATTTGAGATGGAATGTTGATTGAAAAAAGTGGATTGGTTATCTTAACCTTGAAAAAATCAAGCTGGTAAGTAATGAAATAATAAACAGAAGCAGCTTCCAGATTGAGCTACCTATAAAGCCTTAGCAGGAGTAAGCAAATGAAATGAGCTCAAATCAATCGTAAGAGTAATTGAAACAAAAGTGGAAAAGTCCTTTTCCAAAAAACGCACTACAGCTCAAAACAATCAAAAAGATCTTTGATTAATTATACCCTCAACAATGGTGTTGACCTAAGACCATAAACGAAACTACTCGACTTATGACTTTTCTCTTGATGTTTTTCTCTGTCATAAATTAGTAAGACACTACTTTTTAGTTTTTACTCGGCCGCCCACTCCGTGGGTGTATGGTTCTACCAAAGAGTTTATAGGCTAAATTATCTTAAGGCGGAGTATATTATTGCTAACGAGTTAATGTTACAGTTATTTTTTCATTCAAATTCCATTATTAAGCGTTGGAATTGACCTAAAAGTCTACCAAAAGAAGACAAGATCTAAACATCTTCAAACATGTCATCGTCCCATTCCTCTTGAACCAGCTTTGGTGTATCAACCTGAGGACTTGTACCCAGACCAACGTCAATGGGTCCTACGTCTTGATCAGCCTCTGGCTTGGTATTCAATACAGGTGGTGCATCTTCTGCTGTAATTGGAAAGTTGGGAGATCGAGAGTCTGATAGAACTTTGCCTTCCACATCAGAAGCAGCGGCGCTAGCCTCTTCTGGTTGCTCAGTAGGTGATGCCTTAGCGGAATCAGCATTATGGGCTTCAGGATTGACTCCATTCGACGAGACTGGAAGGTCAGCCTCATCCCCTTCTTCGTGGTTAACCATCACGTCTCTGAATAAAACATCATCTCCTTCTGCTTCTTCTTGTGCGTCTTCCTCGTCGAAACTAAAATGGAAATCTTCCATATCCTCATCAACATCTAGATTCCCAATTGCTATATCAGTCAGAACCGGATTAACACTTGCTTCAATACGTCTTCTTTTCTCCTCCTTCAGAAGCCTTTTCATTTTTCTCTTTTCTCCAACTTTGATGTCATTCAAGACATTGTCGTATTCTGAGCTCAAAAGTCCGTCTATCATTTTGGATAAACAATCGTCTTTCATTTTTAATGACTTTGTTGCAGAGTAGGCGCCTAAAACAATAGACACTTTCGTAGATGAATCGCCTTTCCTATTTTTGAATTCCTCCTCCAGTTTAAGTCGACGCTTCTCTAATATCAGAAGCCTCTTTTTTGCGAAAGACTCAATATCGAACGCTTTTGTGTTTAAAGTTATTTTGATTGGGGGTTTAGGCAATTCTTTAGTCGCACTGACAGTTGCTTCATTTGATGATAAAACCAAGGGTCCTTCCCCGAGATCGTTATCAATTTTCGGAAGTTTATCAATTAACCCAAGATCGGGAGCGGAAGCACTGATAGCTGTAGAAGATGTGGACACTAAAATCTCTCCTTCAACATTTTTTGAAGGATTTTTGATTTCAGTCTCTGTTTTTTCTGAATCTGAAGTGATGGTGCTTAGCAAATTTTCGCTTCCTCTAGGTATGGTGTCGTTGTTGATTGTCTCTCTGGATGAATCCTCAGCATCTGAGTGATCTGAAGAATCTGTTGAGCTTTCATCCACTAATGTTTTACTATCATCGGGAATATCCTTCTTGTATCCATTACTCAAATGATATAGTGCCTTCTCTGCTAATCTACCTTCTTCAACCAACTTCTCCCTTATTTTCAACGGATCCAAAACAGGTTTGAAGAATACCGGTGTTCTTTTGTAAGTATAATCTGGAGGAAATTGTGGTAAATACCTAGGAATGTAGGGTTTTCTCTTGTTTTTGGACGTCACAAGCTGAGCGATTTCATAAGTTTGGTTTAAAAAAAAACAAGCGGACTCCTCGGCTGGATCCATCTCATATTCCTGTTGTGATTGCAAATCGACCACTTCCTGAGCGTTCATTGCAACTCGCTTCACTTGTGTCAGTAAAAGTGGATTCAGTTCAAGTGATTTTTTAGATCTTGCACATTCATCACGAAGCTCTGACATACTCAAGTGGTGTTGCTTAGCAAGTTGCTTGGTATCATTCAACGATGGCTTTCTTCTTCTTTGAATCTGGACCAACCTTTTCAAGTCCACTATCAATGTTTGAATGTACTCTGAGCCTAAATCCACAAGCTTGGTCACGCTTGACGAGTTGGCAGGTATGTCTAGTGACGAAAGAATGGCAGAAACTGCTTGTTGAAAGACAATCTCCAAGGGTTCAGACTGATCAAAGCGCTTTACTGTTTGTAAAGGTGGGAACGTAGCAGGGGGAATATTTCTCAAAGAATAAGATGGTAAGTTTGGTTTGAGGGGTTGTACTTTCTTCTCAGTTTCATAAATAGAGGTTTTCAGCGAAACTTCTTTGGTGGTATCCAGTTCATCTTGAGCTGGAACTTCGTCTGTTTTGTCAAGACTTTTGGTTTTGGAATGGCTGAAATCTGGTTTATTTGCGTGTGAGTGTTCTATCACCTCATCCTTTTGAGCCGTACTTGATTCTTTCTCGGAAGATACAGATGCAGATGGTATGTCTATGGGTTGGGAGTCTGATCCTATAGGATCAACAGCATTTAAAGTGGTCTGATTATGCTGGGCTGCTTCATTGAGGTTTGAAGTATCTATGACATCCGGTTTATCGTTTTGATTTTCTATGATTATTTCCTTTTTGATTACCTCTGATTCATTATCATCATTTTCATTTATCCCCACTGGAGCTTTCAGCACAATCGATATACTATCATGAGCAGGTTCAGAATTATCTGATATTGGCATGTCTTCAATGGTGTGACGTTTTATCGCCTACTATTAATTGATTTGTATGTCAAATTCATTTATTTATTTTCGTATTTTGTTCGAGCTTACTTTGACGAAAATTCGGGACTTAGTGAACGACCTTTCAGTAGATACTTTCGAATCAAAGGAAACAAACAACAGATAAGAGAGCAGCAGCAAGAGTTGATGTAAATTCGGTTTGATTGGGTGTTAAGCTGTAATAGGTTATAAAAGCAAATGTGTACAAAAATTGAAAGTTGTTGATAGGTTGTGTTTGATCATACAGTTCAAGAAATACAGAAGTGGGTAAAAAAATAAGAAGTAAAAAATAATTAGAGAATTAATGATTATGAACATAGCAGAAGGTTTTGAAGGCATCACCAGTTGGCATGTTAAACTGTAACCATCTCAAGTTCTTTGCTCCGCTTTTTTCGCAGTAATCTTCCAAGAACAGTATCCCTAACTCAGGGTCATCTAACAGTTCCATAAATCTATAAAAGGCAAGCCTATTTGTGTACTGCTTGGATATAGTGTGATTGGCACCACCTCTCCATTTTGTTCTGAACTTGGCTTCCAATTCTCTGACTGATGGGTTGCCATTCAAGCCCACCGTATACTCAAGCCAGGCATCTTTCAATGAAATCTTCGAAGGCTGAGATAATATATAAATTGGCTCCTCGTCCTTATAAGTTTTCTTTTTTTTCGAAGCAGGCTCGGATCCATCATCCTTGATAACAGATGGTGGTCTTCCTCTTCTCATTTGGGGTATCTGAGAAAGTTGCTGTTGCTGTCCTTGAGTGTGTTGTGGTGGTTGCTGAGATTGTTGTGGTTGCTGTGGTTGTTGTTGTTGGTGATGAACTTGCAGAAGTTGCTGTTGTTGTCTAGCTGAGACAAGCTGTTGTTGTTGATGTTGATGCTGCTGTTGTTGCTGTTGTTGTTGTTGCTGTTGTTGCTGTTGCTGTTGTTGTTGCTGTTGTTGTTGTTGTTGTTGTTGTTGTTGTTGTTGTTGTTGTTGTTGTTGTTGTTGTTGTTGTTGTTGTTGTTGTTGTTGTTGTTGTTGTTGTTGTTGTTGCTGTTGCTGTTGCTGTTGCTGTTGTTGCTGTTGTTGTTGTGTCTGAACTTGTTGTACAGGTGGTTGTACTGGTCTGTTCAAAATTTGATAAGTAAGACTGTTTGGCTGAGATTGTTGTGGAGTAGTAACTGAAGGGGCGGAAGTTAAAATTCCATTGCTTGGTTGAGGTGCAGAACGGTTCGCATGGGCAGAGACGGTGCTCTGCTGAAGTGATCTCTGGACGGATGGCTGTTGACTTAGCTGCTGCTGAGCCTGATGTTGCTGAGGGGATGGATTTTGAATCGAGGAAAATCCTCTGGACCTATGACGACTCGAGCTACTTCTAGTGCTTGTCAAAGGGACAAGATTATTGGATGTGCTGGTCGTTGACAGGGACATGCTCAGTGAATTCGATGGAAGCGAGCTTGTAGTTGGAGTTCCAGGGGACGTTGAGTCTTTCAAAATGTTGGGATCAATGGAACTGACAACATTGACCAACTTTCTTAGTTCATCGTTCCGCTTACTTCTCTCTCCGTCGGATCCACTAGCTTTATTGGACAAATTCTTGATGGTGAACAAATTGATCTTGTTTGATATTTCAATCTGCTGAGATAACTTGTTCAAGCTTTCTCCAATAGAAGCAAACCCGTCTTTGAGCGTATTCGAAACAACCTCCATGCTGCTATTGGTTTGCATGGAGTTATAATGCGTGTAACTGGTTAAGCTTCTCAAGTTGTTGTTCAAGAGGTTTATACTCTGGCTCAATGACTCGTTTGCTTGTGGATCATCAGCCTTTTGTTGAGCCTCTGTGGGATGTTGACTGGCATGTTGAAATTGGCTTGAGGCTGGGTTCTGATTATCCAGCCTGTAGTTGGTAAACATGACTCGATCGGATTGACGAACTTCTATGTAACTCTATGAATTAAAGCCGCTATGATCAAAACAGATACCTTGAGCAATAAATGTATTGAGCGCTGTGTAAACTGGATGCTACCTCTTGCAAGTTCAATCACTTTTCAATACTTTCTACCTGCAAACAAATAAAGGGTTCTGCTTGTTTTGTTTATTTTTCTGTTATGAAGGTATTCTGAAACCTTCGTAACTTTAGTTTTATCGTCGAAAATTTGAAGCTAGTAAAATCGAGGGCGGTAGTTCCAAGGGTAAGCCCAGCAAAGTATTCGATCAGGAAGTTGAACCGATGATGTTTCATCAGCAACGACTCTAAAATCCATCAGTATATTTAATGAACATATCACAGAAACTGATTAATCTGAAAAAAAATTTAGCTAAATAGTTCCGCTCAACAAGGCTTCAACTGCACCTTGAACAGATCCTCCACTTCTTCTCAACGCGGTGACGTTTCGATCGAAATCACTGAACCCCATGTCGTTCAATTGACGCAATTGGGACTCGTATCTTTCTTCTGGTGGTCTGTTGTCGGCTGGGGCTGATGGTAAGGCGGCGCCACCGAAAGGGTTTCCACCTCCTAATATCAGATTCAAATACTCGGGGTTCATAAATGGGTTAGCTGCAGCGCCAGAAGCGTTATCTCCAGCATTTGCAGGGGCACCAAACATATTTGCAAAAGGGTTACCAGCTGGTGGGGCACCTCCGGGAAACAAAGCAGCAAAGGGGTTTGCTGCAGCAGGAGCTTGCTCTCCTGAGGCTTCGGTGGTGTTTGAAGCGGTATCGTTTGAGGTGTTGTTAGGTCCTGGTGCAGGGAAGGCTGGCGCAGCATTGGCTCCTCCCATGGCACGTTGCATAGACATCAGTTGCCTCATCATCTGAGGGTTGGATAACATCTGCCTCATTTGGTCACTCTGCAACATCTGTCTTGCCATTGGGCCCATCAGCCTCAATTGGGGAGATTGCTGTATCAAATAGTCCAACATCTGGGGGTCGGAGAGCATGGCGTTCATGGCTTCCTGCATTCCAGGACTTTCTAGCATTTCAGCCATAGAGTTTTCATCTGGCAAAGAGTCCATTCCACCGTCAGCTCCAAACATCGATGCCGATGGCATTGGCACATTATATCCAGCGTAACGAGCACCAGTCAAGCCAGCCAATGGATTGTAAGCACCTGTTCCGGCAGCAATGTTGGAAGGAGCAGATGCAGCATTTGTAGATGAGGCTGCCACAGGGGCAGAAGGTGTAGCAGCTGATCTGGCACCACCACTTTTGACGAGATGAATTGTATGACCGGTTTGGATCTTGTAGTTTTCAACAGTATCAGCATCTTTCAAAACACGGCCCGAGTAGATCAACCTTTGATTTTCAGCTGGAATCTCAGATGCATCTGCGATCTTTCCTTTCAATTCAAAAATCGTGAGTGATGGTGAGATTGTTAAAGTGTATCGTTTATCAGCGGATGATTTGATTGTAATTGTGATTTCTTCTGTTGCACTTTCTGACATTATAGATTTCTGAATATACGTATATATATATCTTTGGCTCAAGAGATATCTACTGGTTATATCTCTATATCACTAGCCGCAGTTGCTCGATATCTGTTTCGCTTATTAAATAGTAGATATCGAATGGCGCTCGCTGCTCAAGAATCCCAGAGAACTCGATTTAGAGTGAAGGACACTGTCTGCCAAAATGTATTTTGGATAACACGGGCAAATTGAACTGATCTTTCCACTACACTTACTTGTATGTTTGCAAAGAGCTCAACTAATAAATATTAAATATACAGGTATACAGAGAAGAAGTTTGGGAGGAGAGAAAGTTAGTTCGGCAATTTTACCCTCGAGACAATTTCCATTGCCTTTGTGTCCCCCTTTTTCAACAAAGGTTCGTCCAAGGCATCCGCAAGTAGTTCCCATGGGCTTTTGGAACCTCCCCATTTCAAAACCTTGTTCTTGAATTTGTCACCATTTGTCCTAGACAACGGGTCTTGAGCAAACAAGTGATTCCAAATCTTGGATGCAATTGTTCTATCGAATAAATAAGAGTAGTAGACAGAGCCATACGAGAACAAGTGTCCAAACTTGCCTGGCCAGTTTGAGTCTGTATCTGCAAATACCTTCAACTGCTTCTCAAGCTGGTGATAGATGGAAACACTGTCGAATTCTTTGTCAAAAACAGCATTTGAATGCAAGATTTGATCTAGCAAGGCCATTTTTATTTGACCGAATGTTTCACAGTTTTTCAAGAAATTGTTGTCAACTTGATAACTTTCAAGGAGTTTGAGAGGCAATGTTTCGCCTGTTTCGTGATGTTTCGCAAAACTTGTCAAAACCCTTGGATCATTGGCAAAATGTTCCATAAGGATGGATGGTAGTTCCACAAAGTCCGTCGCACACCTGGTACCACTTACGTTATGTAAGTTGGTTCTTCCGAGCATTGAGTGCATTGCATGGCCCATTTCATGAAACAAAGTTTCAACTTGATTTAGTGAAAGCAATGTCTTCTTTGTCCTTGGGTCTGGTGAGAAGTTGCATACTAATGAAATGACAGGTAGTTGAAATAGCTCCCCTTTTTCTGTTGTGTTGGTATGAATTGTATTTAGTTTCAATTTGAACTTGTCAAATTTCTCCAACTCCTGGGGGTAAATCTTTCTTGAACAACATACTGTGAAATGAGCAGGATTCAAAGTCTTGTTTGGTCTGTAAAATAAATCAAGATATATGATTCCAACAACACCTTCTGTATCGGAGACAACGTTAAACTTGCGTACATCAGGACTCCAGCACTCACCTTCGTTTGTCTTCACTGGCTGAAACGAAATTCCATAAATAGATGTAAAGAGTTGCGATAATCCTTGAATCACTGTACCCACTGAAAAGAACGCTGAGATGTCTTGGTTGTTTGTTGATCTTTTTTTCATCATATGAATGGTAGTTAAAAAATCCCTATCCCAAGGCTTTATGTAATCTAACAACTGCTCATCAGATAGTGTTGACGCTTTCAAATTAGGGTCATATTTTGACAACATTTTAACCTCTTTTAAAACGTCGCCTTGAATCTGCTTCAATAAGTTCTGCAAAAAAGTCATCACATTGGCAGGATTTTTAGCCATTTTTTCTTCCAACTGATAATCAGCATAACTTGGATGTCCCAACAAATGAGACAAAATCCCACGATGCTTCAAAAATGCTTCTAAGAGTTCAATTTGTTGCTTTGGGGTATTATGAAGAGACAACCAGACCAGTTTTCTAACATCTTGGTTTTTCGATAGTCTCAAAATTTCAAAAGGGGTTCTACCATATAACGGAACTTGGAAATAGCCTTGTGGTCCCCTTTTGAGTGAAGTTTTGATCTCATTGTCCAAATCGCTAACATCGCTCTCCTTGACCGCAACTTGATCTTCGTCAACAGTGTTCAAGCCATTACTGAAATGTTGGCCAACAAGAGAAATATGTTGGCTCAATTGAACAAAGCTTTCCTTTGTGTTCTCATCCATGTTTATTCCTGATCTCAAAAAATCTGATAGTAAAAGATGTCCAACTGATATCTCTTCAGGGGTCAACTCGGATAACACTTCAGGCGTTTTCAAAACATAATCCAACTTCTCGTATAACTTTGACGACGTGTTCAAGATGTTCATATACTGGAACAAGTCTTCATGACATTCTTGAGCAGCATTGATAAATTTCTTGTTTGGGTGAACAACCCTGATAAACTCGGCTAGATCAATAACTCTGCAAAGTATATCACTTAATCTATCTAAATTTTTGATATAATTCTTATAGCCGTCCAAACTATTGTCATTGATCATGTGGTCAGTCAATAATTTCACCTTCTCCAAAGACTCATCAGCAAACTCTTTCAACCCTTCTGGTGTCTTCAAGTAAGGATTTTGGAACAATCCAGCGGAATCCTTAGCTTGATGGAAGTTAAAAAATGATAGAGATTTTGATGATCCATTGAAATCCCGCCATACTGACTCACTATCAAAAACCTTTCTGATAAAATCCGGATCGTCCAAACTAAGATCTGATTTCTCTATATTGATACCCCAGGATGGTGAGGAAGGGTGGTCTATTGAAACATGTTTTTCAATATTCAGTTGACTATTCTGAAAGCATGGAGAGTTGTAATGGAAATAACGATGGGGAGTAAAGCACAAAGCTCGCTTCACAGGATAAAACGTTTTGAGTCTAAGCATCTCTCACAACTAGTTAATGAGTTACAAACAAACTGGTGAAGCTTTCTTGGTACTTTGGCATCAAAGCTTCATAATACAGCATCAAATGTGGGTTTTAAACTTCTCTTCTCAAAAAAACCTTAGCTGTGCTGCTTAACACCTAAATTGCACGACTTTAGTACAACAAAATATTTGTTGATTATTCTGAAAGTGAACAAAAATGTATCCCTTTATACCTCTTTCCTCAACATTTTATAAAAAATAAGGACGATTCTATAGGGTTATATGGCAAAAATATTCCTTAAGATATCAGGTTTAAGAAAAAGCGAGTAAAAATTTCTCAAAAAATTATAAGTGTTTGAGTCTCTTTCATTTTGCTTTATAACTCTTCCTCTTGGATGTTAAGGTCTTATAAGTTATAAAGCTGTGTGGTTAATGAGATGAAAAGTATCTCCAAGATAGTCTCAGGGTATGATATTGCTTATAATTTTGCTTTTCTTTCTTTTTGCTGGACTGCGACCACAATTTTGAATAGAAAATACCCTTTCAATCAATTTAGCATCATGGCTATTTCCATCAACACCTCTAAAGCACACCATAAAGTACAAGAATAGGCTCCTAAGGTTCTATATATGTCAGAGAATTTGACGTGTTTGATTGTTTCAGATATTTTTGGTATTTCTTCTCTAATTATTGATAGGAAAGATATTGCCTTCCTATATAAAAAGCGGCTTTGGGGGGTTCATGGGGTTTAAAAAACTTCTGCTTTGAGGGACAACATCAAAAGATGCTTGTTATAGCAAAATAAAAATGCCCTCTTTTTCTACAGTTTCCTAGACGGTGAGTAAGTTTCATGCGAAAGATATTTCATTGTGATACGTTTAGACAGTCGTTTGATATACTCAATTTACTTCCTGTAACTAAAGATGTATGTATTATCTCGTGTTTTGTGTGAGTCTCGTACAACAAGTAAGGAATGAGTGAAAAGAAATAAGCTCAAGTGTTGCATGAAGCAATCACATTAATGAAAAAAAAATATAGTATGAATATTGTATACTTGTAAAAAACCGATAGACCTCCTTGATAATTATAGAACAGAGAAAATAGAAAACGTGAAAACATGAAAAAGGGTTGTTTAAGTATGATGAGGAACACTTAAAAAAAGTACATATAAGGAAAAAGGCCTATACCTTAGATGATCGGGACTCGCTCTAAATGCGAGATCAGATTGGCGACACTATGCTGTTCTGAGTTGAGATAAAACTGATGTCGTCGATCATAGTAGGTAGCAAAAACTGAAACTCTTCCTCACTTCGAATGGGAAAAAACCCATCTGTTGACACTTCTGATACTGTATCCAGCTCATTCATATAGTAGGATGACAAATCAATCTCATTAGAGTCAAATGTTGATAAAGGATCCAGGGATTCTCCCACTGTGACTGACGAAAAGTAGGTAGACAAATAATCACCTTCTGGTGAACAAATCCCACTTACCGAGCTTTGGATTAATGAAGGGCGCGTTAATATACCAGATTCTTTGACAACGCCTCTTGAAATTCCTAAATCTCTAAGTAGCACTTCTGTTTTCTCAGTATCCGAGTTAGAAAAATGTATTCGTAAAACTTGCCCGCTATTCTCAAGCGACATAGCCAACGAACCAAAAGTGGATTTGATCAACTCAATTTCTGAAAGGGTAGCATCCAATTCTGTCTTATGGCAATCTACATTATACTTGAGTTCTTCCAAAACGTCATCATCCATGAAAGTCATCGATGGAACGGTGATTCTGGTTGGACACAAGCTGAAGTCAACAAATGACCCAGTCTCCAACGGATGGTACGTGGAGTTGGTCTTTGCCAATCTCATGCACTCAGCAGTATATTGTCTGGTATGAGCAATAGATCCTTGGGCAGTTCTTCTTCGATCGATTGACTGACGCTTGGTGTTCAAAATCATCGCTCTAATGGATTGGTTGAGGTTTTGAACCAGCTGCTGGGTGTAATGACCGCCCGATGAGTAGCTTCTTTTGGCAAAGTGAGAGTAACATGACGGAAAGAAGTTGGCAGAAGACTTGCCGGTTGCTCTGAATACAGCGGATGAAATCCCAGATCTGCCTGCTTGTCTTGCCTGGCCTACCCACTGCTGTGCGTGTGGACGACTGAATGTACTTGAATACCTTACCGCTTGATGCTTGAAAGCTCTCGAGCTTGATGAGAAATTCCTCCTATTGATGAATGGATTGGAGTTGTGATTCGCTCTGACAGGTACTTTGGCCAATTCTGGTTGTTGTCTACGCTGTTGCTGTATCAACTGATCCGCAATCTCATCCAATGTTTGACGGATGTTCTTGGCCTTTTTTCTCGTTAGAGAAATTATCTCCTTGAGACCGCTGCGACTGAACATTACTATTCGATCAGCTATAAGACTCTACTAGATAAACTGTTTTATCTGCTATTTATGAATCAACAGTGGCAATAACTATTGATATCTCTAAAATGCGCACAGCTTGTAAGGGGAAGTTCACACGACCTGCCTACAACATTCCATTCATTTGTGTATGTCCAAAAAACCAAAAAAATATCACAACACAAGATTACACGTACAAAGTGAGGGTATTTGATGGCATTTGATCCATTGATATTATACCGGTACCAATAACTGCCAAAGACGCTAGTGGTTGTTTGTGAACAGACTGATAATAAGGAGCAATTGTGTTTTTTCCGTCAAGCGATACGATAGAGAAAAACGAGTACTCTGGATTACTAGATTTGTATCAACTCTGAGAAGAAACCGAATTGAATACAGGTGTTGCTCGATTATTATTAGTATTTTCTACTGAGTTCCAGATACTGGTAATTGGTTTTGGTTCGAGATGTCGGAAGAAGAAAAATTTGTTACCCCAGTGGTAACCCCGGAGGTTGTACCATTGGACGAAGCCCAGCCCAATGGGCTAATAGCAGGTGAGCAGGAAGTGGGTTCTTCAAGTGAGACGACTCATGAAGTTGAGCTGGAGAAGAGTGGTACTGTAGAAGCTGAGGCTGTTCTTTCGGTTGAGGGTGAAGCAAAAGAGATCATTGACGACGATGACGACAGGGAAGAAGAAAAAGAAGAAGTTTCACCCAGTGAACAGAAAGGGCTGGTTGACGGCGAAGTGAGCTCATCTGTTGAGGAAGAAGAAGAACCGGTTAGGGAGGCACAAATTTCATCTGTAAATGTCGAGGTCGAAGACAATGTTGCTGTTTCAGAAGAAGTGAAAGAAGAAGACATTGAAAATGAGTCATTGCTTACTGAAACTGTAGATGTTGCCTTGCCAGAAGAACTGGACTCATCCACTTTTGATTCTTATGAAAGAGATTTCGAAACGAGTGCCAAAGATGTTGAAACATCAGGTGATCACGTTGTAGATGTGAGTTTACCGGTAACTTCCAATGAACCTGCAATCATACCAGATAACGCTACTGAAGAAGAAAAAGAAGAAAATGCTAGACAACCTTTGACAGTGAAAAGTTTGGAAACTTCAGAGCCACTTCTGGTTGCAGACTTGAGCGAATCAGTTGCTCCGATTTCCAGAAATTCGAATACTGATGCAACCCCAGCTAGAAAAGATAGCGTCAGTAGTGCTGTATCCATCGCTGATAGCTTGGTTTCTACCAAGAAAGGATTCAAGTCCTGGTTCAATATCAAGATTTCTTCAGCTGCAGCTTCAAATGACAGTCTATTAGAAAATTCAACATCGACTAAGACTGTTAATGATCTACTTTCAAAAACCCAAGAAAATTATAATTTGATGATATCTAGACTTCATGCAAACACTGCGATATTGAGCTTGCAGTCTTCTAAAGACCAAGAGCAATTTACCACAGGCGCGAACACTATAAGAACCACATTCAAAGAAATCAAAGAAGGAGTTCATGATACCAACAACGCAGAATTGATCGAAAAAATCGATTGGGAATTTTGGTCAAACGTCGTTAATGAGTACTCTACGGTAGTCAACGAGGAACCGGAAGCATTATCTGAGCATATAAGTAATGGTATTCCTCTGGAATTGAGAGGAATGATCTGGCAATTGATTTCCAATTCCAAATCTTTCCAGTTAGAAGATAGATACCGTTTACTTAAATCGCAATCTAGCATACACGAGAAGGCCATCAAGAGGGATTTATCAAGAACAAGATTCATTTCAGATAGTGAGATAAATACGAAGGTGAATGATCTTTTTGATATAATCAAGGCTTATTCATTGTATGATCCGGAAGTTGGATATACGCAAGGTATGGCGTTTATCACTGTCCCCCTTTTGTTGAACATGAATGAAAGTGAATCATTCTGTATGTTAGCCACTCTTATGCAAAGTTATGATTTTAGATCGTTGTTCTTGCCTGATATGCCTGGATTGCACTTAAAGTTGTACCAATTTGATAGATTACTTGAGGAAATGGCTCCTCAACTATACTACCATTTACTTAGGCAAGGTGTCAAGTCTTCAATGTATGCTACTCAATGGTTTCTTACCTTGTTTGGTTACAAATTCCCACTTGATATTGTCTTGAGAATTTATGACATTGTTATTGCAGAAGGCTTGGAATCCATTTTGAAATTTTCGCTCAACTTGATGATCAAGAATAAGGACACATTGATAACGTTACAGTTCGATCAATTGGTAGACTTTTTGAAAGATAAGCTCTTCTATCATTACTTGGTTCACAACACTAACTCGGAACTGGTTAGAAAGACTTCTTTCACGGTTGAAAATTTCAATTTAAATGCGTTGGTTAAAGATTCCATGTCAATAACAATTTTGCCCGTCAACTTGGAAAGGTACAAAGAAGAGTACGAAGAGATACATAGAGTAGAGAGGGAAAATGAGGCTGAAATGGAATCATTGCGTTTTGATAATGGTAAATTGAGAAGAGAACTTCGAAAAATTGAAAATGCATATGTTGAACTCAACAAGGAACATGTTGATGTTGCCAACGAAATGGTTCAGGGTAAGATAACGATTGCAACATTGGAGCATGATAATAAGGATTTGAAACGTGAGGTGGAAGAGTTGACTGAGAAATTATCAGCCTTAACAACCCTGTTGGATGATAATACTGTCAGATTGCAAAATGACATGGACCTGGAAATTCAGAAGACAATGCAGAGAAATTTGGAGGTTATGGAGACAAATAGATTATTAGATGAACAACTCGGCAACTTGCAAGCTTTGTATAACGAGTTGCTAGGAGAACATGACGCCTTAGCTGGGGATCATAATTCTTTAAGAGGAAAGTTAAGAAGTTTGATGGGTTAAGAAGGTGAGCAGGATAGTGCGATGTGAAGAGAATGATTACTATTACTATTATTATTATTACTACTACTATTACGATTATTTCAATTATAACCATTATATTATTATTACTGTTGCTGTCATTACTGCTATTCCTGTTTCCTATTTATATTACTAGTTTTTATTCGTTCTACTTACTATAAGGTATCAAATCAGGGCAAATGTCGAGGTCGTGCGGGCTCAATTTTTCTTCAAATTCAATCTCAATCATAAAAATTTAATTCAGCGAAAATGATTGAGTTAACTAACAGTTGAAGTGTAAACTTACAGTCGATCATATTTGGCTGTTTCATAGAATTGGGCCATAGGATATTTATTAACCATTGCCTATCAACTAGCTTTTGAGAATCTCGTATACTGATTCCATCGCGTGGCATTCTCCAAAACACTCATATAATGTCAACATCATTCACAAGACACTTCTCATCATCAATACCTGTTGCAAGGAACTTAAGGTTTGTAACTGAAAGAAGAGTTGCAAAGATTCCTGAGCTCAAAGTTGGTGATGAAAAACCAGGATATCTTTACATCCCAAAGGAAATTCCAACATACCCAGCCTATAAATATGGTGACTCAAACTATTACAAACAATCAAACAATGGTTTATATGGTGCTCAGTTTGTAGGATTTGGCTATAGAGTCACCGACATTGAAAAACAAAAGAAGAACAGAAAATGGTCAGTCAATGTTGTAAAAAAGTCTTTGTGGAGTGAAACATTGAAAAAAGCATTTCCGCTCAAGACAACAGGGAGAGTTTTGAGGACTTTGACCAAAGAAGGCGGGTTAGATAATTATTTATTGAAAGAAAAGTCAGCAAGAATCAAAGAGTTGGGACCAAGAGGCTGGAAACTCAAGTATGAAGTTTTATCCAAAAAGATTGATAATTTGAAGCCGAAAAAACATATTTACAAAGCCAAAAATGTAAACGGTGAGATGGTTCCCTTCTTTTACAACGTCACTGTCAATGACACCAAGTATAAGTTCACAGTTGGTAAGAGAAAGTTATTATCAGAGTTATACCCATTGATTCAACAAGATCATATAGAAAGATTAAGCTGGAAGGATTTCAATGAAAATCACAAAGCATTATCAATTGAAGAAATCACATCCTTGTTACTTGATAATGGGTTTGATATGTCAAGTGTTACTGTTTGAAGATGCATTATCTTTGAAGAAAATTGTATAAATCTCCTGTATATAGAAACAATAACATATCAATTTCACATCTCATATATTGTGCTTATCCTAATTCGGTGTAGTGATGTTTTTGATATTTGTTATCTGATCACGTGTGTGTAATTAGGTTTTAAAACCTCAACATTTTCTTTTCCTCAATTTCCAAAATTTTCCGTCTCGAAAATTTTCTTCTCCTACTCTATGATCCCAGAGCCATAGTGTAGAGCCATAGTAAACCTTCAACCAATTTCATTAAAAACAGTAAAGATTGATATTTAGTTTTTAATAATCCTTCACAATTTCTATTCTGTTACATAATAATTAAATCAAAAATGGCTAAGTCAGGTAGGTAATTTGTTTGAAATGAATGTAAATGCAATAGGTGAATAATGACTATGGATTAATTATAAGAGAAGATGAGAAATAACCTTTATTTGGTAAACTTTGATTGAGGATGAAGTTCTAGTGAGGAGATTCATAATAATAATCAGGATAGATTGTCAGTTTTCAAAAAATGAGTCTTGGAATAGGTTTCTGTATCAATCGATCATTCCATCATAGCAAGGTAGCAGAATTTTAGTCATTCTACGATGGACTACCTGGAGTGTAGAAGAACACTCAAGGGCTCATTATTTGAATTCACTTGGAACCAGAAATGTGTATTGTTACTGCAAATCAAGTTCCAAGATTTGGCCTACGAGCTCACTATAAGAATTTTTGATATTTAAACGGGTTGAATCAATTCAACACATTCATTAGTTATTGTCACTTTTTACATTCATCGTACCGCATCGAAGACAGTTTTTACTAACTTACTATATGTTTTTACTACAGGTATTGCTCTCGGTTTAAACAAAGGTCACAACGTCACCCCAAAGACTGTTGCTCCAAAGGTCTCATACAGAAAGGGTGCTTTATCCAAGAGAACCGCTTTTGTCAGAGACATTGTCAAGGAAGTCTCAGGTTTGGCTCCATATGAAAGAAGAGTTATCGAATTAATCAGAAATGCTGGTGAAAAGAGAGCTAAGAAGTTAGCCAAGAAGAGATTAGGTACTCACTTGAGAGCTAAGAAGAAGGTCGAAGAATTAACTCTGGTTATCGCTGAATCTAGACGTGCTGCTCATTAAATTTCATAAATATAATTGAATTATTTTTGTATATTTGTTAAATTTTATATTGGATTGTGTTCACTAATACATATCGGGGATCATACGTTTTCGTTATCACTATTTTTGCTCTTGCCAGATTTCCACCTCTGGTACTAATCCTTTTCAGACATGTAGAGCTGAAAATTGCCTGGTAACTCGTGCTGCTCTTATTCAGAATATATATATAGCTTAACAAGAATAAAGGATTTGCTTACTTTTTGCGTTATACACGACATGAAAAAGTTGAAAACATATCAACAAAGCGTAGTATTTTGATCTTGCTTGTACAGTACTGTCACCTTTCTCAAGATACTCGACTGCTATTGTTGGAGAAAATTCTTAGATCACAATACCCAGGCTCACTCAATTCACTCGGGACTTATTTGTCACAATAAAATCAAAATCAAAATCGCAATTCCTCAGCTGTCGTACCTAGGAATCAATTAAAAACTCATTCTTTCAAAGTAATTATTTCCAAGGGTATCAGATACAATTTGTCTCGAGCCATGGTAATTAGGTCTAGTTTGTCAAAATCTTTCAATCTTTATGATACTATTCCTTTAAACCTGATCAGAACAATATATACGAAAGCTCCATCAGCACAATATTCATCGCCTCCGACATACTTTTCAAATCAGTCCACTCCACCAAAAACTTTGGATGAGATTCAAAAAGAGATCAGTCAGGCTGGTGAATCGATTAGTGCTTCACCTATGTCAAGCCTAAATACAGGAAGCGGAGGGGGTCAAAATGGGGCAAATTATCAGTATGAATATACCAATAGATGTAAGTCGAGCCCAATCAAAGACCTTGCAACTGGTATGGCTATTTTGAGCCTAGTTTATTTCACAGTAGATGGTTACTTGGAAAAGAAGCAATTACAGGTGGAGATCGCTTCTGTAAATATGAAACATATGAAAAACTTCCAAAGAGTACAACTTGATTATCAGAATGCCAGAAAGAAACGTGAAATTCAGATCTTATCGGAAAGGAAGAAGTTGGTTCTGAGGGAGATGAAAATGAGTTTACATATAGCTCTTTTGAGAAAGCAGTTGTCGGATCTTGGCGTTAAACCGTTGGATATCGATACAGCTATTGAAGAGTTCGAGAAAAATGTTAAGGTTGAGAATTCTATAGCAAATGTCAGTGGTCAAAGCTTTTGGGTAATTGACGATTCCACTTTGAAAACCTATGTGCCTGATATTCATGAGTACGATAGGAAACAGTGAAAGTGTACCGTTTCATTGCATGATAATTGGTTTTTGTGAAACAGATTGTAACAAAGCTTTTTATTGAAGGTTAGAGTGACCAGTTTTGAATAAGAGTTTTAGGTTTGGATGGGATTGCGACTCTCAATTTATTATTTTACTTTCCATTGGAAAAAGAGACATTCACAATACTGATGGTAGTTGTGTTGGAGACTGCGATGCCTATAATACAGGTGTTTAGGGCCTACAGGTGTTTAGGTCGTACGGAGTTTGAAAATTTTTACATCATAAAACAAGGCAAGTTGTAGTTATTGCCTAAACAGTAGGTAAGAGATATATACTTTGTTGTTGTATAGCATTTGACTAGTCATGCTAACTATCTGACTGATGATACCTAAAAGCTTCAGTAAGGGTTACCCGGTCGTCTTATTCAAAGCCCTCATACCGCATTTTCTTTCAAAGAAATTGAGTATAAAAAAAAAATTTATTCTTCATATTATCATTAACCTCTTTATTTCCTTTTTTTCTTCTTTATACAATGTCTTAACCAGGCGCCCATTAGAGTCACGGTACATATTGACCATTTATGGTCCGTATATGTTCTATGTATCATTCTATGATATTTTCGTGCTCGGGTAAGCCTCAGATCAAACCCTGGTCGTTTGCCATCGTGCGATGATCCGTTTTTACCAGCCCAGCTTTGTCGTGTCTATACTTGCTTCTAGGAGCTCTAGTTAGACTACGCGGTTCTAAACAAATATTCAATTTATATTCGATTATTCTATCTTTTGAGTCCATCTTTCTTATGACTGTAAATGCGTCTAATTCTCAATCATCGTCTTGTCTCCTACATCTTGTAGAGCCATATTAAGAGCTAAATTGTAATTCACACTGCTTCACTCACAAGCAGGTGAATTAAATAGTTGAATCTGGGCACGTTAAGCATGAAGACATCGCCAATCACCTCAGGTACCTTCTGGTCACAGATGCGAATAGCTATAGCACAACCAAACATTGCCAATCACCTCAGGTACCTTCTGGTCACAGATGCGAATAGCTATAGCACAACCAAACATTGCCATGTTCATGATACATGTAGTGATGTTGCGAAGCACACACATTATCGTCTTTCAATCAACTTAGCATCAATCTTCTCCTCCGTTCTTTGCTTTATCTTCAACCTAAGTAAGTTCAAAGTGGGACAACATGTTGTTTTGGTCAATTGAGGATTATCTTCGTAGAATTTTGAACAGCAAGCATACAAATTATCTATGAGCTGGGTACATTTGGATTCGTTATAGTTGTTGGCTTTCAAACAGTCTGTACTCGTTCTCGTATTGTTAAGGGCTTGTTAGTTGAATCAGACAGCATTTGATTTGTCGAATATGTATCCATTCGAAACCAACTTGAACATACCCTGAATAAGACAAGCCTGTGGCTTGCAAGGATCTGAACATTTGTTACTCATTCTATCAATGATATGAAGTCAGATTTGTAATTCAGTTTTGATTAACTCAACCATTGATCTGTTTTTTTTTTTCACACTTTATTCTGGATTTTTTGTACTGCCGCTCCGATGAGCTTTTTCGGGGAATTTTCTCTTCATTTCCCTTGTTCTACAAAGCAAGATAAAGACATATCCTTTAAAATAAGTTATAAAAGTTTCAATCGCTTGAAATCTGATTTGATCTTTGCAGAGTGATAACTTTGACATCATATCTGTAATTATATTTCAGCAGATTTAGGTTCAAAATGGTAGCAGTGTCAGTTAGCGAGAGTTCTTTAGAGCATGAGCAGCTTCTTGATCCTTCCAATGATTCAGGGGAGAGCCTATATAACGCCATGGACCCCGACCATCGAAACATGATGGAGATGATAGCTATTGAAAATGCCAAGAAAAATGGTGTTCTTTCACTCAATCTGTATGGTCTTGATAATCTTACATTCAGAGGGGTTCCAATCACAAGGATTCCCCATCCCTCAAATGAAGTCACATTGAATATGTCTCCAGTTCAATTGTTATCCAGCCAAGTATGTGGTGAAGCTTTAGCTGAGTTGCAGTTGTTATATGGATATTACCTTCTTTTGAAACTAAGGATCTATCGCTTTTATGACATTGCTGTTCAAACCACATGGATTTTATTTCATGATTTCATTGAAATGAGGGAGCAAGGCACCAACACTAATTCAGCAGATCAAACATCATTAAAGTCAATAGATTCACGCGTAGGCTCTAGCTTCAGATTAATCAGATGGATGTACTTTATTTTTCTATTTCCAACCTATATTATAGATTTGATAGCCTCAAAAGTTTTGGTACACGAGATCCCAACATCGAGGAACTCAATAGAAAAGGCAGTTGAATCATTTGACAGGCTTCCTCGACACGTCGGAGCAATATTTCATGTCAAGGGTTACATTGTCCCACCACCTCCAGATATTCCAACCCCTTACTTAACCGCCGATAGAATTCTCAAGATACCGGACAAAAAGGATACAGCAAACGTCTTATCCGCGAGAACAGAATACTTCACTTCAAGGAAATCTCATTTTGTGGTGCAGAGGATCAAGATATTGACCAGTGTTTCAAGGCTAGCAACACTAGCTTCACTCAGTGGTATCAAAGTTTTGAGTGTTTATGAAGATTCTGGTATAATATGGAAAGATTTGAAAAGTGTTGCAAATTTCACCGCTAGTGAACTATCAAGTATTTGTGGTGATGGGTCGTACAATTCGATTAAATTTGTCGACTTATCAACAAATCAATGTTTCAAAATTGCGAACATTCCAAATAATGCAGTTAATAATTTATTTGATGCTGATGTCGAGAACAACTCGACCAGGCCAACATCACCATTTTCCCCAGTAGATGTTGATCTCAGATCCCCATTTGCTTTGAGCCACAGCTCTGCAAATCAGCCACTTGAAGTGCTGGAATCTGATTTATTCGATGAAGATTTCGAGCCAATAAGCGACCTAACAGTTTTACTATTATCTCACGACCAGGGGAAACCTCACATCATAAAGTACATAAAGGAGTATATCACTACACTAAATGAGTCAGACCTCAATGAGGCTCTGGCTCTATTCAGAAAAGTGTACGATGACATCGATAAAGAGCTCAATAGGTTTGGCTCGCCTGACTTGATCTTCAATGTTCAAAAAGATAGCTCAATGATTGACTATCCATCTTTGGGTGGGTTCCCCTTGTACAATCTGGATCAAAATCCAGTCATCTATACCAGAAACGACTGCAACTTGAATTTCAGTATTTTCTTGAGGGGTTTGAGAGAATGGTACCACCACACTACTTGAACGTTCTGTTTGTTGTTTGCTTTGTTTGAGCCATGATGTGTATTTAATAGCCCAAGATTTATATTTGTTTGCACTGTGTGAAAAATCGTAACCTCATAGCTTCTCGCAGCCAAGCGCCCTTACTCACATTGGGGATTACCCAACCTTGGCTGATTCAAGAAGTCATTTATTGCCTGCTCAACTCAACACTCTCTCCACCGTGCCCGCGCTGGTACATGGTGGAAACCAAAATTTCTTTTATAACCCTAACGGTTATTTGCGATACACATCCTGTTTGCACCGTGTTAGTGTTCATGCTCACACAATGACCCCACTGACTTCTAACTAATTTAACTAGTGACACAGCTCCCAATCGTTTCTACCCACACAACTACATAACCCCCGTGGTCTAATTACCCAATACAGAATGTCTAAGAAGCCACCCAGCCAGGTTGCCCGAAAAATGGAGATTGGGGAAGGTCAGGATATTGGTCACATGATTCAAAAAAATGAGTTCATTTTTTTTTCAATTTTGTTTGATTTTTTTTCTATGATTTTCACGGCGGCTTATATAAGAATACTCAACATTCTTCCTCTTTTATGGAAGATATCAGTTCATGTATCCCAATTTAAAGGTTCTAGGATACTTATAGAGCCAACTATTCTTGTCAATTGATTTAGAATAAGCTTGTACAGTATTCAGCGGTAGCAGAAATCAGTGGGTAACAGTCAGAAAACCCGCACATACACCAGTCTGTATAGTAATTTAGCCCCCTGTTATTAAATCTAGGAAGGTTAAAAAGCGTACACAAGAGAAGATAAAACAAATCAAACACACATACGCACACCAATTATGCTTCAATTCGATTTATGTATAGTTGATGGTGTTCCGTGCGAGTCGGGGCAACTATACTGCTCAAAGAGGTGCCATGGCAAGGATCAGGTGCCACTTCCATCGAGCCCTTCAGACAAAAGGATCCTTCCGGTGACCACGTTGGACATTTTGAACGAGTGCTATTCTCCGCAGCTGCCATCGCTCTCAATGTCTCCAAACCCATCTGTGCTGTCGTCGACGTCCAGTGTATTTGAGGAAAGCTTTGAGGAGTTTGAAGAGTACCGGATCCAGCACATTTGTCAGATACACGATCTGGATCAGTTCATGTACGAGTCGAAGTTGAAGAGCAAGAAGTGTAGTTGCTCGTGCAGCTCCAGAAACCAGATTTGGTCAAGGTTTATGATCGCTGATGATCCGCTTTTGCAGTCAGGTCATGCGGGGGACTCTTTAATGAAAGAGTTGGAGGAGAGAAAGTCCATCAGTAATAGTTATAGGACTGCATCTCAGAATTATAGAATCTGGTTGGATTCTTCATCAAAGTACTGATTTATGGATTAACTTCAGTATCTTAAGCATTTATCATTCTCTTTTTTTTAACGTTACTTTTCTTTTTTCTCCATCGGGTAAGGTTTGGGTTAGTTTTTTATGAAGGAAAAGACACAGGTTCAGCTGATTTTAATTTTTTATTACATAGTTTTCTTTTTTACTTTCTTTCTTTCTTTCTTTGATATCCTATTGAAAGCTGCTAGCGGTATATGGGCGATTTTCAAAAATAATGAAGCATCATCATCATCATCATCATATTCATTCCAACTGAAATCTCAGTTGTTTGTCATTTTTTCTCTACACATGAATATTTTTCTTCTACTGTTTTACTTTGAAGGACTAGTTCTGTATCAATTTATTTATTTAATTATTTATCAATATCAAACCACCTTATTGACTCGTCTAAATTTTTCATTCTCTTTCCCTATCCGCAAGAGTCGATCGGGTAAAACCTTGCGCAAATTTTGAGCAAAAAGACGCTCGGAAACTCGAGCCGTTGCAAGCATCAAATTATAAAAATACACCAAACACATAGTTGAGGGATGCGTTAACGGCGAAAAAAAAACCCATCAGCGTTCTGTAACAATTCCAACAACACACCTCCGGTGGTTTGAAAGAATAGTCAGAGGGGAAAGATTTAGAGAGACTTGAGACACTAATAAACGTTAGACGCTCTTTTCTTCTTCAAAAACTCACACACACAGACAGCGGTCATACGGTTTTGAAACTAAGGGTCTCTTGGCTTACATGTTCATGAGTAATGAAGCTTACCTCGACAGTTTATTGCCATAGCTTCCCTCCTGAAGCTTTTGTATCGGTTTCATGACTGAACTCGGTTTTTTTGCTCGCTGAAGATCGATTAGATAAACATACAGAAAAAAATCAGTTTTTTGCTTTTCGGAGTTTTGCAGCCCCGACGCTCCCCTTAAAATCGCTGCTATGCATCCCCAAAGGTGATTTCGCAGCACTCAATTGTAAAGCGAGAAATTTCGAGTTGAATAATCTCAGCTTTGAAACACCAGCGTTTGACAAATAGAAGATACAGGTGTTGGTGCGACCCAAAAATGAAAGAAAGTAGGCACTTGTCATATGAGATCGGTCGGGCCAACCCAGCCCAGCCCAACCTTCTCTATATAGCGACAAATTTTTTCTTCGCACCTTGTTGTGGCCTTGCTAAAGGGCCCTCGTGCATTTATTTGCTTCTAACAAACAAACGATGGGGTTAGGTCCAGCATCGAACAATAAGTGTTGTAGCAGACACCCGTAATCCCAGCCCAACACAATTCTGGAAGCAACGCCCCAATAATGGGCTTACATTTTTTTCAGAGGTTTTCGATTCTGAAAGTGATGAAGGTCGCTGGATATGTGCAAACAAACATGAAATTCAGCTTGCACTGGACAGAAGCTGGTACAATTTACACCCGAACAGGGCTCAGTGTAGCGGTTCATCATAACCTCCATTTCAGGCATAGCCAGAAACTGTTCCACATCTTCTGTAACTACGTTTCAGCGAGAATTCTCTTCAAATCTGCTCCACGACAAGCCGCTAGTTTGCTTTTTTTGGCAAAAAATAGTTGGGCCTGCTAACTAAAACCTGCTGATGAGTCAATCGATCAATAACTGCTCCGCTTTACTGTCTTTCAGATAAAGCTTGGGATCGATATCAGTGTCAAAACCTCAGCAATCATCTTTCCATCGCAACAATGCCCTGAGATCTAAAGAAAAAGGAAAATAAAAGTCGATTGGTTACACCTAAGCAGAGGCATCGGTCAGAAACAAGGCCAATTTCAGAGAATGCAAGATTAACTGAAATGGAACAACTGAGCTGTAATGGACTGTAAATCATTCAATTTGTTGCTAATTTGGGAGTCCATTCCATTCTGAAAAGCCAAAGAAAAATTAACGGGAGAGGTTACCCTCCTCAGTTTAAATTGTTGGATCTGATTGAAAGGTGAAACAAACAATCAGTTAAGGTTGAATAAAACCTACGATACGGTTTCTTATTCAATAGACTTCTACATGTTTGAGTTTACCCGCTGGTAACTTGTCAGAGACTCAGGTCACAAGGAAAGAAGAGTGTCTATGTTTGCTCATGAACACTCACTCACAGAACGCGAGATAATGCCGGTGGTAGCGCCAACACCCCCTCTATGAAGTGAGAGAGCGAGCTCTGACTCTCGAATGTGACTACTTTGAAACCATAGGGAAAACGTGTTCACAGTTATTGCGACTTGTGTTTTGGATGTTTCGTATTAGGTTACAAGCAAACGACAAAAAACGAAGTAACACAACAAGCAAAAATAAACATGTTTTCCTCTCAAGGTGGTTCTCCATTGTGGAGTTTTTTCTGTGCGGCAACACCCAATCAAGAGTTCTTTTCGCACTGTAGTGAGTGTGGGCCCTCAAACAAGTGGGCCCTGACAAATGGGCCAATCTGTACCTGAAAAGTTGTCATGGGTTTCCTGATTGTTGGGCTCATCATTTTGATCAAAAGCAAGAGAGAAGGAAGACACACGTGGATTCCAACCAGCCTGATTTGTCGTTTCCTTCGGTTTCCTATTCCAGTGCGTTTTCTATAACCACAGGTGCTGTTGTCTACACAATCTGGCAATCAGTTCTGAACACTTTGAGATTAATGATGAGCGAAAACCAGCTGCAGCTGCACTAACCAATCTCAAATGCTTGATTGGACCAGCAGGTGATGGCAACAACCTCTACATACATTGAGCAAGCACAAGGCCCTGTTGCATTTGTCGAATGGCAAGTATATGTCTACCTATTTACAAAACCTTTCAGGGGAAACAAAAACGTGAGGTTTTCTCGGAATACATAGTATTCAGAATGCCTGCTAACGTATCCAACTTTTGTTGGACAAACAGGTTGGTAACAGCAAAAGCGTTGAGCCAATAATGTTCTTATTTCAAGTTTTTGGATACTGGACCATCAGCAAATGGTTGTCTATACACTTCGCCTCTGCCTTGACGATCATAAATGATCACAAACTCCTAAGTAGCTCCTCTGATTGGAAGTCAAATGTTTCAATTTTTCCGTAAAACACGTCAAAAAAATGGAAAATGGAAATTTTCAAATTTTTTATAAAACTTTTTCCTCGTTGAAATGCCATGGGACTATGATTGTACAACAAAGTACACAAGCATCGTTTCACTCGCTTTCCATACGCTACATATATATATATGTCTGTATAGTAGTACACTCAACCAAGTCAGACGAAAAGTATATATCAGAGGAAGGTTGTAGCATATAAAACCATATAATATTAGGATTCTTTTCGAACATTTTGAGTGAAAGTACCACACCTCAGCTTTTTATTTATTTCTTTTTTCTTGAATTTCCAACCTTGGACGCTAATCAAGTATTTCATTTTGAACAATTCACCAACCATTTCGCAAAGAAGAAGCTGCCAGAGACCAGATTCATTATTTGAGAGAAATGCATCCTCACGTCTATCAGCCACCGCATTTCCCATACCAGCAACAGCAGCAGCAACAGCAGCAGCAGCAGCAGGCAATGGAACAGTATCCTCCACAGACACCTTTTGATTTTTCATACGGAGCTTCGATGCTCCCAAGACAACTATTGATTGGTTCACCATTTGTTCAGACCCCAATGAACCAGTCGCCGGCCAGGCTATCATTTTCCCATAGCAATTCATCGACAAACCTTTCGAGCAATAACAATTCGTTTTTCACAACTTCAAACGTGCCAATCATTGGCCAGCCTCCAGAAAGTGCTAGCAACAGAGGATCAAACTATCAAAACTCCATACTGCAACAGTTCAGAAGACCCCCATTAATGCATTCATTGAGTACCTCATCGTCAACAACCTCATTGAATGACTATATGGTTGCTAATGGCTCGCTCAGCAATGGTAACATACTCACGATGAGTAGATCTTTGATCTTTCATGATTTACCGGGCGAGGTTACGCTAAAGATGTTCTTGGATAACGTCCAAATGGGCCCAGTTGAGAACTGTCATTTCTTGAGAGATGAGGAAGATTCAAATTCAAACAGGTCTCTAATATTATCATTTTTAGATCATCATACAGCCCAGCAATTTTTCGATCAGATTGCCAACAATCACAAACTAGCGATCGCATTGAATGCTCCAGATATGAAGATCTCATGGACAATGTCTCCATCAATTTTGAAAATTGTGAAGTTATCGATCGAGAATGATAGTGCAACAAGAAATGTTTATATTGGACTTATACCGAAAACAATCGATGAAGCCTTCATCAGCACTGAATTAGAAGAGTATGGAGTTATAGAGACAATTGATTTCGTCGAAGAGAAAAGAATAGCATTTATCCATTTCACCAGTATATCAAGTGCCATCAAGGCTGTTGAACAGTTACCGTTGGATCCAATCTGGTCAAACTGTAAGATATTTTATGGAAAGGACAGATGTGCAAAAAATCCTATCAAAAGAAAGCAAATCAAGAAGCACAATCTTACAATTTCATCATCTTCAACAACCGCTGTTGAAGATGAGATAGAAATTGTCCATTCTGAAAAGCCGAATAGCATGAATGACATAGTTCATTCAACCTTGTCTCAATCTTCAGCAGCTGCAGTCACATTACTGCAAACTGGAGGTAACAACAATGTTGGGAATAGAACTGTGTATTTGGGAAACCTACATCCACATACAACTGCAGAAGAAATCTGTAGTAATATCAGAGGTGGATTGTTACAATCAATCAAGTTGTTAAGCGATAAGCATATATGCTTTGTCACGTTTGTCGATCCAGTGGCTGCTGTACAATTCTATGCATTGACAAACATGGAGGGTTTGGTTATCCATTCAAGAAAATTGAAAGTTGGATGGGGAAATCATTCTGGCAATTTGCCAAACCCAATAGTCTTACTGGTCACTGCAGGAGCCTCGAGAAACGTTTATATTGGGGTAAATGAAGATGAGTCGAATAGTGTTGGTTTAAAGGCTCCTGATGAGGCGACTTTGAGAGAAGATTTCAGTGAGTTTGGTGACGTTGAGCAGATAAACTATTTCAAAGATGGTTTATGTGCATTTGTCAATTTCATGAATATTGCAAGTGCGATAAAAGTTGTTGATGATTTCAACAACAAAACTTTGGATCCAGCTTTTATTGAAAAATACTCAAAGTTCAAAATATCTTTCGGAAAAGACAGATGTGGAAATCCACCGAAGCAAAAAAAGCAGAAGCAAAGAAAGACTATAAGTGGTTTGAACAAACCAATGACAACAACACCAGAAGAAGATAATGGCGATAGCTTCAAAGCTGAGAGCAGCAATGAGGCTGCTCTGATTTTTGCCAGTATGGGTATCACATCAAAAATATTAGATGCTGAGGTTGACGAGCAGGCTACAGAAAGTGACATGTTGAACAAGTTGAATAAAGCCAATGGTAATGTCTGTGATGATAATAAGGAAGATGAAAGTCTGGATGGGAAAAAGGTTAAACATGAACTACAAAGCTCTAATTTGTTCAAACAAAATGCTGTTGATGACACGATTGACTTGGATGAAGATGATGAAATTGAGATCATTGAGGTTCAAAACGATGATGAAGAGGTCGATGAGCGTGCCGTTTTTGAATCATACTCTGAATCAAATTTCATCTCGAATAGAGTGGACTTGCTCTCATCCCCTTCCCCAGGAACCCCATCATTTGAATCATCCGACTCCGAGTCTGTTTCTATTGTTGTTGGAGAAGATACACCATTACTGTCAAAGACGAGCTATTTCCATGAAAACGTCAACAACAACAATAAGCATAAGAACAACGCTAAGAACAGCAAATCATCAAAAGGCAGGAGTAACAAAGATAACAGCGCTACTATTTTTAGACAGAGTAACAGCAGATCATCATCAGGATCATACGACTTACCTCCTCCATCACAGTTATATCAACACTCATATTCAAGACATGCTTCCAAGACTCAACTACCTCAATTCTACCTGCAACTGTCTTTTGATCAGCAACAACAACAACAACAACAACAACAACAGCCTCAATTGTTTCGTCAATTGTCACAATCAAAATTCGAACAACAACAACAACAAAAGCAGTATGCCACATCAGGGTCCCAAGTCATGGCCCAATATTTGGCTCAATCACAACATGAAAATTTGATCTACGCAACACATGTGTTGACTGACGAATATCCTCAACAATATTATGAAGATGCCCATCATCAGTTGCAGCATTATCCATCTCAACAGATCTATACGCAACTGATTCCTCAATTTCTTCCCCAACCTACTGGATACATCTTGACACCACAACAGCCACAATTCATTGGTGGATTTAACGGTGGCCACAACGCTTCGTTTGGAAACAACAAGAACAACAGTGTCAATAACAGTAATGGAAGTAAGAAAAGAAGTAATTACAAAAATGGTGGATATACCAATAATAAGAATAGAATTAGAAACAACAGCAATAGCGATGTTTATTGATCTTTTTGACTGAGGTTACCGATTGCTTTTGTTCTTTTTTGTTTTTTTGTGTTTGTCGCTATCGATCAACTAAATCGGGTACTTCTTCGTTGAAAGAGGTATAATTGACAATAGGGAAAAAAAGAAAGAAACATGTTTCTTTTGTAACGTTTGATTTTTCTACATTTTTATTGACTTTTGTAGTTCTTAATTTTTTATTCTAATTGTTTTTTTTATTGTCTATTGAAGAAATATTAGCACTGGACTGTTATCATCGTTTTCTGTAGTTTGAACAAACTCAAAGCTGTTCATCATAAGTCGAAAAACAATAAAGCTCTTGGCCTATATTATAAATATGAGATATACCAAAAGCAAAAACGATTGAAACTGTGGCTCACTTTGTGAATCAGAGCTTATCATTAGAGTAGAATCGTCCTCAACACGTATAACCCATCGATTACATCTCTGTTTGATATGTGTTATCCCCAAATTCTAAACAGATATCTGTCATTTTGTCCTGTTATTTACACGTGCTATATGACTGGGGGTATTGTATGACAAACATATAGAGTGAAAAAAAAAAAGAAAATTGTTGTCAGATTTGTGAGGGATTGGAAGATTAGAAGTAATCCTTTCTTTGATTTAGTTATTGTTTATGTTTAGTAATCTATACAAAAGTTCAAATCATAGATCACTCTCTTTAAATACCAGAAAGTTTCAAAAAAGTTCATTGATTTTAACCCGTTATCTGATGTCACAACCAACTTGGATTGAGCCAAAAACCTTAGACAATGGTAGACCAAGATCATCATTAAAGTTATACAATAGTTTGACTAGATCAAAGGTGCAATTTGTTCCTAAGGATTCCAACGAAGTCACTTGGTATAGCTGTGGTCCAACTGTTTACGATTCAAGTCACATGGGGCATGCAAGAAACTATGTAACGATTGATATCAATAGAAGAATTCTACAAGATTTCTTTGGTTTCAACGTCAAATTCATTCAGAATGTCACTGATATTGATGACAAGATTATATTGAAGGCAAGACATGAGTTCTTGTTCAACGATCTTGCAAAAAAGTTTGAGGGCGCCAACGTAGTTACAACTGACTTATTGGAAAAGACATTGCTATCATTCAATCAATATGTCGCAAAGAACTTACCAAAATTTGATGGTGACTTCGAGAACTTTGCTTCTTGGGTGAGTAAGTTGGACATGAAACTGGAGGTCTTGGAAAATCCAAAAATTCCAATGTATGTC
Organism: Peterozyma toletana; assembly: GCA_003706045.2. Lineage (NCBI taxonomy): Eukaryota > Fungi > Ascomycota > Pichiomycetes > Alaninales > Pachysolenaceae > Peterozyma > Peterozyma toletana. The sequence goes on along the minus strand of PPKG02000002.1, from coordinate 284,101 downwards.
AAAGCATCAAGTATCGCTCACGATTCAATCAAAAATCACAACTCAATCAAAGTGCAAGATTTCTTGAGCCAAACGAAAGATGTTTTAGTCCCACTTTTGGATGCAGAATTAGGCTCAACGGTAACCGATCAGGAAATTTTCAAGAAAACGTCTTCTTACTGGGAACAGAGATACGACGAAGACATGACCAAGCTAAACGTCTTACCGCCAACAATAACAACGAGGGTTTCTGAATACGTTCCAGAAATTGTCGAGTATGTCTCAGAAATCATCAAGAAAGGCTATGCCTATGCAACAAGTGATGGCTCAGTTTATTTCAACTCTTCGAGATTTGATAATGATGAAAATCACGATTATGCAAAATTACAGCCTTGGAACAAGAGTGATTCAAAGCTTTTAGAAGAAGGTGAAGGCTCATTGACAAACAATGATGGTAAACAAAACAATGCCGATTTTGCGTTATGGAAATCATCAAAACCTGGTGAACCATTTTGGCCTTCACCATGGGGTAATGGTAGACCTGGCTGGCACATCGAATGTTCCGTGATGGCTTCCGATTTTGTAGGTGAGCTGATGGATATTCATAGTGGTGGTATTGACTTAGCATTCCCACATCATGACAATGAATTAGCCCAGAGTGAAGCTCACTACGATTGTAAGCAATGGGTAAACTATTTCTTACATACCGGTCATTTACACATTGAAGGTCAAAAGATGTCAAAGTCCTTGAAGAACTTTATCACCATCGAAGAAGCTTTATCGAGGTTCACTTCAAGACAATTGAGATTATGTTTTTCATTAGTTCAGTGGAATAATCAATTAGATTTCAAGGAAAGTTTGTTGAATGAAATCAAGTCAGTTGAATCGACCTTCAACAAGTTTTTTAACAACGTGAGAGCTTTGAACACCGACTACAAACATAATTTAGAGTCCGGTATTATTATTTCTAAGAAGTTGGGAACTAGTGAAAGATCCTTGTTGGATGATTTGAGTTTGGCTCAGTATCAAGTTCATGAAGCCTTCTGTGACAATTTGGGTACTCCACAGGCAATCAGAGCACTTTTAGATTTAATCCAAAAGACCAACAACTATATCACATCCACCCCTTCCTCAAGCTTTAGAATTGATCCAGTTTTGCAAGTTACATATACAATTACTAAAATTTTGAACATCTTGGGATTTGAACAGAGATCGGATAAGCTTGGTTGGATAGATGATTCATCGTCAGATAAATCGGAATCATCAAGAGAAGATATTGCAATGCCTTTTGTCAAAGTCTTGTCGCAGTTCAGAGATTTGGTTAGATCATCAGCAATCTCTAAGGCTGACTATTCAGTCTTTTTAAATGCCACAGATGTATTAAGAAACAAAGAGTTGTTGGAGTTGGGAGTTTCATTAGATGACAGATCAGGCACATCCGCTTTAATCAAATTCTTGACAGAAAGTGAAAAGGCTGAGTTGTTCAAGCAACAAGAAGAAAAGTTGAAACTGGATGAGCTGAAAAAATTGAAGCTGGAACAAAGAAAATTACAAGATATAGAGAACGAAAGGATAAAGTTGGAAAAGCTGAAACTTTCACATTTGGAGATGTTCAAGACTGATGAGTTCAAAAAGTTGTATAAAGAATGGGATGATCAAGGATTACCAACTGTTGACGTTGAAGGGAATGAAGTTACAAAAAGCATGAAGAAGAAGCTCACAAAACAGTACGATCAACAAAAAAAGATCCATGAAGCTTATTTGAAAACACTTTTATAGAATTTCTGCTGATATATATATAAGTTTGAACCTTTCATATTGGTTCAACCTGTTATATTCACATTTCGAATTTATGATCTAGCTAGTTTATGATTGATTAAAAACCCGGTAAGCTCGGCCTTCGGCTAATAAGTTTTTTACCTCACCTTAAAGCGACAAAAATATAAAATTATTCAAATATAGACCTTGTTTCTCATTGATTTGCTTACTCCTGAGAGCTATAGGTTTTATCAAAGCTAGATATATTCAAGGTTGACAAAAGTTTTTACAAGACCCACCATGATTAAATCGCTTACTTTCTTTGAATTTTTTTTGATAATAGTTGGTACAGATGTGTTTCATGTTTATCAAATTTTCACTCATGAGATGGAAACACCACAGGTCTTATGGATCGTATTATGCCATATAGTTTTGATGGTCTTATTTGAAGTCTATGGAATTGAAAAGACCAAAATTTTGGATTCATCAAGCTATTTCAAAAAGCTATCGAACTTAGGTAATTTGATAGTGTTACAAGAGCTGATTCAGTGTTATTTAGTTGCCATGAATCCTATTTACACCGAAATTCCACATTTGAGTTTGTTGAGAGATTTGAGGTTTGTATCACTTGTTTCTTTGATTTATTTCATCTATAAAGATGTGAGTGTGTTGCCAAACGCCTCTGTCGTTGATGACAATAAAGACCTGCAAGAGATAAAACAGGAAGAGGTTGTACAGTCGTCAAAAAAAAGTAAGGGAAAGAAGAACAAGCAAGTCAGAATTGAGGAAATCAAAGATTAAATTTGGGTCATCTCAAAATCAATGAACGATAAAAACAGGATTGTTTTTTTTTTTCCTTTAATAGAGCTCTATCGTCTAATTTGATAAGGTTACTTACTCAATTGATGCATACACGCATCTAATTGAATAACACGTTGACTTAATGTATACCACTGAACCCTTCTCAATATACTGATTATGTTTTTTTTTTTGAAATGCTGGTTGTGTTCCGCTGGGAAGGAAGCGTTGGGTGGGGGTGATGTTCACGTTTGTGAAAGCCAAAGGCTTTATGAAGTGGTCAAAAGCCAAATGTTTCCCTGGTTAATTAAGCTAGTAAAAAACTTGATTCAAGAAATCTTATTCCAATTGAGTTAGCTAGCCTTATTTTAAAAATAAGAAAAAAACTAGTTCTTCAACTTTCGTAACCCTGAGTTCAGGAGTACAGGATAATGAGTTTGAAAGTAATGGCATAAGCTACTTGGATTCAGGTTGAAATACTTTTGACTTAAGGGTGCCAAAGATTTGCCTTTATGTACAAGTTCTTGTCACTTCATTTTACTCGATTTCTGTGTTTTAGACTTTTCTACTGAAATCCTCCACAAACATAAAAGTAATATCAAAGTTAAGTCAGTATGTAACTCACCATCCCATCAAGTCTTCTGATCACATCTGATCACAAATTTGTAGTTGATGAAACCGGAAGCGGCTACACTTCTATCATGCCCCCTTTTTACGCATTATAAAACCCTGGTTTGAGTTTATAATTGTCAAGGAGTACGATATATGGATTAATGAAATTTATGCCTCCTCGAAACTTACAACGTTTGCTGAAAATAAAGCTCAATATCTGACCTATTTTGCAGAAAAGAAATGATTAGAAGTACAAAAGATTTCCATCTATTTTTGAAATGCAGAAGCAGAAGTATATCTGTGCCCATAACGAATAACAGTAAAAGAAAGGCTATCTATAGATTTTATTGTGAAAGGATCAAGAACTTGAAGAAGGAAAAGGGAAAATAACTAATAGACTAGCTTAAAATAAAGAAAGGGGCGCCAGTTTTACCAGAGATACTACTGAAGGGTGCAATCTTTTCCAAAAGTCAATCAAATGGGTGAAGCCATATTTGGTTGGTTGAAATATACCATTACAAGATAGCGATACCTTTTTCCCTGTTTTTATATTTTCAGGACAAATTACTAGCAATATTTGGTAGGTAGTCTATGTATATCACTTTTTATCAAGTAGAGAGTCGTAATATCTCCATTATCCAGCTATTATCAGAGACAGGAATTGTTTTCTTTCTTTTTGAAAAAATCAGGCATCAATTAAAGTAACACATACGAAACGGCGTCAATGTTTGACAGATAAGATTCTTACTGTCTGTTTCATTTCTTTTAATCTAAAGATACTGAGATCACATAAACCCCTAAGATCTGCTTTAAAATGAGAATACCTTTCTCACTACGTATTTGGATTTCAAATGAAGACTTCATAACTGTTGGCTGTTGTGATATCTACCATTTACTGATAGATAAAGAGGAAACTCCATATTACATGTTTGTAAGTCGAAGAGGTTTAAGTTGATGGTAACAACCCTGGTGCGTAGGTGGAATGAGTTAAAATTGAAAGAGGATGGAATGAATGCATTGATGAATTTGCATTTGGATAATTGATTGACCAATTGAATAAGAGAAAATGACTCTTGAGTGATTCTTTTTTCTTCAACTGGAAGTAGCTGGAAAATATGATCGATTTGGGTTTTTTTGGTTTGGTTTGTGATTGAATTTTGGTGATGTTTGTTAAATTGCTGCGGCAAAGGCGGAAGTAATGGTTGTTAATAGTTTTTGGAAGTCTTTAAAATCTATACCGCTATGAGGTAGCCGTGAAGTTGAAGAGGGAGGATTTGACCCTGGTGAATGGATTCTTCTGATCAGTATGGAATACACCTGATCAGTACATGAGACCGACAGAATGCGTAATAAAAAATGTCACGTGGCATTTTTTTAAAGGAGTTTTTAGAGAAGTATGAGAGACTGCGCAGAATCTCTTCTTCAGATGATTGCCTGGTTAGCTCAATCGGTAGAGCGTTTGACTCTTATTAATATTAAGGACATCAAAAGGTTGCGGGTTCGACCCCCGCATCGGGCTTCTCTTTTTTTTTTTTTTTTTGTTTTGTTTAGAAATTATAATCCAATCCATTTATACTCTGGCATTGCATAATTCCCTTTTTGTTGAAAATTAAGAAGACGATACACTGAATTTATTTGAAACACTTCCATTTTTCAGAAATAGTGAAGGTTTTTAGCTATACATTCTGTTTTAGTTATTTGATCGACAAGTGAAGCATGTGCTACATCAATTGGGACTTCAAACACATTCTGCGGAAAATACTCTGGCAAAGGAAACTCTGATATTTACCATCTAGGATAAATAAAATCATCCATAACTCATGTAACATTATGAAGTGAGAGACAGATCACGTTTGATAAACCAGTGCCAATTTGCCCCTTAAACTCTGCAACCATTTATGGCTACATTAGGCTAAGTATGTTGCATCAATTTTCTTCAATTGTGGTAAGATTATCTTCAATTTTCTTCTGTAAGCAGTTGGATTATCGGTTTGAATATCATTATGTTCGAAATAAACACATTCTAGTAAGGGTAAATCTTTCAACTGATCTTCAACATTTTTGAAGTCTGAGATGTGATTGTAAGAGCACCATAAGTCTGTTAAATTTTTTAGATTTTTCATGTTCTCCAATTTGGTAATTCTGTTTGAACCAATGTCCAAGACAGTCAACTTGGTACAATTATCTAAGCCTTCAATCTTTTCAATACCATTGTTGGCAATATACAATTCCTCAAGATTCACCAATTTGTCCAAGCCCTCCAACTTGGTTATTCTATTGGACTGAATAGACAAAACTTTTAAATTGGACAACATATCCAAATTTTGCAACTTCGAGATCTTGTTCTTACCCAACCATAATTGTTCCAAAGCCTTCAACTCGAACATTGTTTCGCTGATTTCCTTGATTCTATTTCCACCGAGCTCAAGATTTTTCAAACTGACCAAATTCTCTAAATTAACTATCGTTTCGATTTTGTTTTGCACGAAGTACAAGTTCTCTAGCTTCGTCAATCTATCAATGTTCTTGATGTTTTTGATTTTGTTGAATGACAAGTCCAAGTTTTTCAAATTTGCAAATTCGTTTACATGCTTGCTAATATGGTTTATTCTATTATCATAGAAATCTAATTCCTCCATCAGATCCTTGTTTGATATACTTTTCAAAGGAGCAATTGATTCGACCAAATTCTGTCTCAAGCAAACACTTTCTAGCTTCGAAAATCTATCCAAATTTAGATCTTCCATCAATCTGATTTTCAAGTGGATCAACTCGATAAAATCGGTGTCTACTGGTAGATCTGCAGTTAAATTGTAATCAGAATCAATTTGATCGGGTTTGAAATCGTCTATGACTGTCCCTGGGTATTCAACCGGCAAAGGCTCGTTTGGGTCGTCAATCTCTTCGACCCCGTCATCGTCTGAATGAGAATAAATCTCTTCATCTGGTACACCTTCATGTGCTAATGTCAACTGAGAAACCTGACTAGCAACTTCCTTCAAATCTGTCATCTGCTTGCTATATTGCTACTGATAAATATGTCTGATTTCTTTTAGTTTCAGTCAACTTCTAAAGGCGTCACTTTTGTTTTTCTATATGAAAAGCAAGATCCGAAGGTAGTGCAAGTACTATCAACCTGTTATTCAGAGTATTCTATCTCTTTGATGATCTGTCTAGAAATGAGATATACAAATATTGGTATCTCTATCGCCTGATGCTTGAAAAATCTGGGTTCAGACATCATCTTGACTCCTTTGGTGAGCAAAATGCTGGTTGAGTCTATGTACATTGAAGCTTATGTCCGAAGGGTTATTGATGAAGGCTTTTTGGGCTTTATTTTTCGAGAACCATTCGGACAAAAAAGCAGAAAATATGAGAATGTGAGGATGTTGAAGATGAAGAAGCACACACTTAGATATCAGGACTGCCAATAATGTCATTATTAACATCAGATCAGCAAAAGAAACTTGTTGAATTCCAAGGGTCAATTCCAAGAATATTGAAAGAGACAGAGTATGACGAGCTATTTGGTTATCAGCTCGACCGAGGAGGAGACTTCTATGATGAAACAATCACCACTGTTTTGTTGGTCAAGCTATTGAAGGCAAATGCCTTCGACATCAAGCTATCAGAAACCCAATTGACAGAAATATTGAAGTGGAGAAAGAGTTTCAAACCTTTGAGGGCTGGGTTTGTTGAAAAACATGACCCAAAGTTTGATGTTATAAGTTTCATAACATGGTACCCAGATAACCCAACCCATGAAAAAGTTGTAACATATAACGTGTATGGAAACGTTACAGACCCCAAGGATATCTTCGGTGATTTGGATGAATTTCTTCGGTGGAGAATTGGGGTTATGGAAAAGTCAATGCAGCTATTAGATTTCAAGAACCCTGATAATGATTACATGGTTCAGCTTCATGACTACAAAAAATTGAGTTTTTTGAGAATGGATCCAAACGTAAAGAATGGATCAAAGTCAACAATCAAAATTTTTCAAAGCTACTATCCAGAATTGTTGAGTGAAAAGTTCTTCGTTAACGTTCCAACTATTCTGTCATGGGTCTTCATGTTTGTATCGAAGTTCGTCAGCGAAGAGACCAGAAAAAAATTCAAGGTTTTGGGTGATGGTAAAGAGGTTTATAAATATCTTGGAAGCCTGGTTCCAAAGGAATATGGAGGAAAATCAGATCAGAGTGTCCAGGAACAAAAATTCGAGTTCAACAGTGAGTCTAATAAAGATTTCAAACTTAGTGCTTATGCTGCTCATTTGATCGAGCACCAATTTACAGAGGAGCTAGACTAGAGAATGCTTTCTCGAAGACTTACTTTAATGTGATGTGAATTTTTCATAATGACCACACCTTCTATTGACCCTTACATTCATTTGGGCTTCTGCTTTGTTACCTTCCCCAGTTTTTCTCCATTTTGATCTTCGTATATTTTTTCAGCTCCAGTAATAATGACATCCAAAATTTTCAAGCACTGTACACACACAAGCAAAAGCACATTCCTGAAATATATGTGAAATTATAGTCAGAAGATTTGTCGAATTAAACAATACAAATCAAACAAAAGCACAGAACGAAGAGCTAAATGAGGCAGACCTTTACATACAAAATACAAGGTAAAATGAAAACTTCACCAGTTGGGCAACTAATTTTCAAATATAGAAAATGTGTCCTGCCTTTTCTCATCCAATACTTGATTACAATTATCTTTGAAAGTAACAATCTCATGAATATGTTTATCAAGCTCGTCAAATGCTTTCCGATGACAGTCTCTATATTGTTCCATAAACCTGACATACTGATCAATATTCTCCAAGTTCACGCATGATTCAAGAGCGGAGTTAGATTGAATCCTGTTTGCCTTCTGCTTGAAGATTTTTCCTATAGAGCTTGTAACTGGTCTTGAAATGTTTTGTAACTCCTGCAATCTTCGTTCGTCATTTTCCTTGAACTTATTCGCGTAAACACCAAACAGTTTGCAGTATTCCACATAGGACCTTGATTCATGATTTTCCAATGTTGGGGGTGTTATATTGAATGAGTCTGTAATTCTTGAATATTTACGAAATACTTCGGGCCTGATGTCTTCCACTCCCTGATATTCTGTCCCACTGAGTTTCAGTCTTTTAGAGGGTTGAAACTCCTTACTTTCGCTAACAAGGCGCCTTGAGCGAACATTCAACTCAGACACACCTTGACGGACGCCTAGTAACTCACTCAAGTCATTTATTTGTTTCCCTTTATGGCCCTGCCTTCCTTTGATATTCTTGTCTTTATACTCTTTAGTGAATTGATTATCACTGTTTCCTTTACTCGATAATATACTTTGCCCTTCTTGTTGCTCTCGCGAGTGATTGTGACGCTGAAACTGAGACTGAGGTGACTCACTCAATATAGAGATTGGATCAGTATCATCATATACAACTTCATCAATGTCTCCCATTGAATCCAATTCAGAATCATGAAAATCAACCATTCCAGAGGTAGTTGAATTGTCATGTTTCTTTGACTTCAAATTTCTTCTCTGTTGTTCTTTGTTAAATTCCAACGTTCTATCAAGACGTTCCTTTTGCCCTCGAGGAGTTGTATTTGTACTTCCGAAAATGTTGGCACGGATTCTTGTTGGTGATCTTCTAGTTTTGTCGATATGAGCACCAAATACATTATCATTATTGGTTTTCATCTTTTTTGAATTTAGTTGGTTTTCTAAGTTTCGATCAAAAACATCTTCAGTCTTTCGCTTGAAGTCCTCCTTCCTTGAATCAATATTTCCGCCAATTTTTGTCCCAGAAAGAAAGCTAAAATTGGGTGTCCATCCAGTTTTCATGTCAGCACTATTGTTAGTGTTAGCAGATGTCGAGTTTCTGTATTTTCCAGTTGACGATTGCAGACTAATCGAATTATCATCATCTATAGCTATCGGATCATTCAAAGTGGTTGTTCCTGTAACCTTCACAGTAGACGATCGTGGTGCTTGTGTCGGACTTCTCTTTTGGGATGAAGTGTGCATACCATCAACTCTCACTTCATTAGCATGCGACTCCAGTGAAGCATCAACAAAGTCTTCACCATCAGAAGACTGAACATCATCAAACGAAAATCTACCAGCTGATTTCTTCTTTACGTCATTATCATCATTGGGTATAAACTCCTTCGAAAAACTAGAATTCGCTGCCCGTTTAAAGGCTGAAGACGGTTGGTAAGGATTTCTATGAGAAGGATTAATACTCTCAAATGATGTTTGTGAAGCAGAATGCATTCGGGAATCCGTCTTTTTTGGTTTTTCAGATTCTTCAGATGCTGCTTCTTGGGCTTGGTGCTCTTTCCCTTGAGCTGGATGCTTTTTTCTCGACGTAAAAGTGTTAAATTGAGTACCATATTTCTTAGTATCTGTATCATGCGTGGTACCAAACCCATACCTCTGTTCCACCCCATAATTCGAATGATGATATCTGTTATTTGAAGGGGAAGAGGTCGTCTTGGTTGAGAACGAACCGAATGTTGAAGATTGATGGAAGCTGTTGTTCCCACCAAACGGGAATTGTCCACTAGTTTTATATGCCGTGTAAGGATTGGTATTCTGTTTTTGTTTCAGAAAACTTGCAGTTGCTGTCTGTGTAAATGAATGAGTCCTTATAGATAGATCATAACTTCTTTTTTGATTAGGATCTGATAGTACGTTATAGCTCTCATTGATTGATGTAAACATATCGGCAGCACCATCCTCACTATTTTTATCGGGATGAAATCTTAATGCTAACTTTCTATAGGCTTTTTTGATGGTTTCCACCGAAGAGTGCTTATCTACTCCTAAAATAGCGTAATGGTCTGCCTTATTCATTCTCGAACAAATAATGCTATTTCATGTATTATGTGATCAAATCAATTTGCATGTAGTTATAGTTGTTGTGATTTGGTACATGTAAATCAAAAAACTTTTTTTTTGTCAACTCTTCACCTATTAATTAGTTCAGATCAATCCACAAGACAACATAACAACAGCTTCATATAAGTAGCGCAGTAATGTCAGACCAAGAGCTCACCGTATCGTTACATTTGTTGAAGAATAAACACGTTGAGTACGTGAAAAGTCTCAATGGTCAACAAGATCAATATGAATACTGGCTCAGCGAACATTTGAGATTGAATGGTACATATTGGGGCTTAATGGCAGTAACTCTATTGAATGAGCCGGATTCACTAGATAAGCAAGGCTTGATAAAGTTTGTGATGAGCTGTAGGCAGGCAAATGGTGGGTTTAGTCCTTTTCCAAGACATGATTCACATATCTTATCGACTTTAAGTGCAATTCAGATTTTGAAAATTTTAGATGCCATGGATGCATTAACGGCGGAAGATATCGAAGAAACAGCGAATTTTATCAAAAATTTACAATTACCTAATGGTAGTTTTCAGGGAGATAAGTTTGGTGAGGTCGATACAAGGTTTGTTTATACTGCAGTTAACTGTTTGAGTTTAATGGGGAAATTGACGAAGAAAATTTCAGAACCAGCTGTTGACTTCATCTCAAAGTGTCAAAACTTTGATGGTGGATTTGGAATGTATCCTGGAGCTGAAAGTCATGCAGCCCAAATATTTGTGTGTTTAGCGGCTTTATCTATATGTGAGAGGTTGGATGTAGTTGATAAGCCAAATCTTCTTCAATGGTTATCAGAGAGACAAGTCGCAAGTGGTGGGTTAAATGGTAGACCCGAAAAGTTGCCTGACGTCTGTTACAGCTTTTGGGTGTTGAGTTCTTTACAGATCATTGATGGATTGAGTTTGATCGATCATCAAAAGTTGAGAACTTTTGTCTATAAAGCTCAAGATAATGTAAATGGTGGTATAGCTGATAGAGAAGGAAATCAAGTTGATGTCTATCACACATATTTTGGGATTGCTGGCCTATCAATCATGGGATTTGATGATTTGTGTGCTATTGATCCTGTTTATGCTTTACCTAGAGACAAGGTTGACGGATTGAAGGGACACAAATGATTTAAGTGTTCACCTGAACTGTTAATGCAAACATGATTTATTTCTATTAATAAAAAAAAAAAAAAAATCTTATCATGATTTTTATAATTCTTACAACTGAAAGCTTGAGTAACTTTGTCACATATCCTACTTCTTTTCCTTCTTACTCTTTTTCTCCTTTTTCTCTTTCTTCTCTTTCTTTTCTTTCTTTTCTTTCTTCTCTTTCTTTTCCTTCTTTTCTTCGCTACTTATTAGCACCTCCTTCACTTCTTCAACTTCAGAAAACCTCTTTTCAGCCTCTTTGAAATCTTTGGCTCCATAACCAGTTGGGAAATGTCTCATTCTCAAATTCAACTCTTTTGGAACATCACTTCTTGGTATTTGAACATTGCCAAGGTTGATCTTTGGAATTTTGACTTTTTGTGAAACAGTATAGAACCTGGTGATTTTACTGTCTTTATGAACTTTGTATGATTTTTTGTTTGATGAAGGTGCCAATAAAGTGTATTTGGAGTTGGCTACTTTTGATTCGGTGGCTGCTGATAAGTCTTCCTGAAACACATCTTCTGTGATATTGAAGCTTTTGTCTTTTGTGGTGAAAGTGGTGGATGAGTTGAAATCAAACGGGACCGGCAAAGACTTCAAGTCCGATATGTCTAAGTCTTTTGGCATTTTTATCAACCAGACCTCCTTCTTTGTGGTATCAATTGTTTTTGATGGTTTTAGCTCACTGAAGCCTTTTGGTGGTTGGTATTCAACTTCTGTTTCCGAATCATCTGACTCAGATTCAGATATGTATTCGTTTGAAAGTTGCAATTTCGATTTGGATTTCAAGCTCGATGACATTTTGACTCTACTAACTAATCCTGAGAACCCAAAATCGTATATTATATTTAAGCTTATAAGATCATTAACTCATGTACATAAGTATTTTGAAAAATTTATAAAAAAAAAAAATTTATGAAATTGTGACAAAAATGGATTTTAATGCTTTGTGCACGCCAATAATCATATGTGTACACATCAGTTGTATGTGGCAGCACCAACATCAAGTTTATTACAAAAAGAAACACATAGATATACAACACCTTTGGGAAGCTTTTCAACGATTGAAACGAAAAGAAGCAGCAAGTACATATTTTCCAAAACACACTTTTCAAACATTATAGCAACACGGTAGGTTCAACACCGATAAAAAATACAGAAAGACGCCACAGATATCCTAAGAAAGATGAAAGAAAACCACAGCTATAAACAAAACCAATAATGGCAAGAGTAAAACAAACTAACAAGGGAGACCTTATTGTAATGATGCCTCGAAGCAAAGGTCACTTAACGAATGGATCATTCAGTAGTTCTCGCCATATCTGCGGATCATGGATCTCTGTTTTTCTTGTTCCCTTTCCAACCTTTTCTCAATTTTGAAAGTCTCCAATAGAACACACAAATCACCCTCTACACCCCAACTTGAATTTCTTATCATTCCAGAATTTTTGAAGTCAATCAACAATTTGAGTTCACCGTCTAAATTCTGTGATTTTTTTCCAATTTTATACTTGATTTTCAAAAACTTGTACACCTCCAACCTATCCAACCAAATACAATTGCTCATACCTAAAAACTCCAACTTGGATAGCTTCAAAATCGCTTCCATTATATCATGATAACTCAACTTTACAGTTTTATAATCTCTCTTCTTACCGCATGCGGATTTTATACTGCCCAAATATGATAAATTCGTCAACCCAATGTCGCTGAGGAAGACACACTCCTCATTTAAATCGTCATCAAGAATTAGCTTCAAGTTTGGTGTCGAGTAATGAGCAGAAAACAGGTCCTGAGTAGTTCTTTCGAACTCGAGATATTCATAATCAGGTTCACTGGGAATGAGACTTTGAATTAAATAGTTTTCATAGCCGTTGTAGAAAGATAACAGTTCGCTTGCCTTTCTCTTGGTGTTTGATTGATCCACCATTATTCTGAAGTCCTCAGATAGTGATAAGCCCATCAAGTTCAAGTGGGTCAAATTTTCACATCTAATCAATAAATGAATGACATAGCCAATTGGAAGATCTTTGGTAAAGCTATATTTGCTCAAAAACTTGTTTTGCGTAGGGTGATCTTCTTGAAATGGTTGGTAATATGGCTTTTTCTCAAATTCTGTTTCAAATTTGACATGCAACCCATTGCTCTCACGTTTTGGAGTATCTGAAAAGTCTTCAATAATACCTTTCAATGACTGACGTTTCTCGCTTGTGGATTGAGCTTTCTTCTTTTTAAAGACAGTTTTCAAGCTTGACTTCAAATTGACCCTTTTGATTTCACGTTTCAATTGTAAAGTCTCATGTATACCAACTTTTATTGAAGCTATTGAATCTCCAGCGGTTAATGTAGCGTCAGAATGGGACCTTGATCTTTGATAATACTTGAAAAGGTTCGAGCTACTACCATTCGACACCAATGTCGAGTTTGTCACCTGTCTTGATAATGATGGAACTTTTTGTCTTCTACCATACAACGCGTTATCCCTATATTTCCAATCTCTCCAACCCGCTCTTGTTTGTGCGTCTTCGTTATAATCAGGTTCCAGTTGTTGCTGCCCCAAAAGTTGAGTGATATTCAAATATTGGCTTTCTTCAATGGCCAAACCTGGCGTCAATTTACTCAAGTCTAAACGTTTAACTAGTTTTCCCAAATCATGATTAACATTCAAAGTTGTGACAAATTGCCCCACTCTATATGTAGTTGAAAAATGAGGTGACGAGTACAACACAGGCTTGACCATTTTGTTGAATGATCTATTAACATATAAACACTTCACCAAACTTTTTTGATCTCCACCTAAGAACGTGAAAACAATCCCAAGAATTTCATCTGGTAATGAGTTAAATGTCAGTTTTGGAGAATTAGCAATGGAAAAATTGATAACTGAACTTTTGGAATTCAAACTGAAAAGATCGGTATTCAAAAACTTTTTTCTGGTATCGGTAAGTAATGATTTGTATTTCATTTTGAATTTGGACGATTTAGTCTTTATTGTCTGACTTTGAGCAGATAGACTTCTCTGAACTTCTTCCGGAGTTAACTCAATCCTTTGATGTAACTGATAGTCATACCTGATGTTCGGCGTCAATAATGATCTATAGGGTGGCAAATACACCTGGCTTATATTTGGACTTGATGGATGATTCGAGAGTTTGGTTTCAAAGCTGTTTTCTATCAATTCCATCTTGCGGTGAATCTAATTTTGATTGCTGCTAGGGTCCTCCAGTAAGGGTCCTCTTGTTTGCCAATCAAGTTTTCGATTGTATGCAATTCAAAAAATAAATAATCTTTCACAAGTTTCTATCGATTTTATCTGAGTGATTGATGACCTGATATATTGACTTCCCAGTGAAGATAGATGATAGACAGATCTTCGTCTCGTGTTTCAACCCTGTAAAGTCTCGTGAGACTTGTACTGGCTTTTTTTGGTTTTAGGTGGATAGGCATAGCCCCGAAAATTTGGGGGTCTTTCTCATAAAGAGATTCATGAGATCCCTTTTGCTAGTAGGAAACATTAATCGAATGCTAGAGACTTTTATATATGACAAATTACTGATTTTTATTTTGGCTTGTTGGAATAGGTAATGAATTCCAAAAAAAGCATTCGTTTTGGTAAAATAATGGCCAACAAACTTGAATTCAATTGTAAAACTCACACCATGAACTTCTCATAGATTGGAATACCATTCTTCTTGTAGACTTCTGCATCTTTCATGACAAAGTCGACTTGCCGCAAAATGCTAAAATCAACCCTTGGATCTTCGTCAACAGCAATAATATCGGCAGCAACACCTTGCTCAAACCAACCGAATCTTCTTCCTGCCAAGTCTCCACCACAGGCCTTCCATCCGTTATAGGTCCCAGCTCTCAAGACCTCCTCCACCGGAACACCAGCAGCAAGCATCAATTCCATCTCACGAACATTTTCACCATGTGGGTAGGTCCCAGTATCTCCTCCTGCTGCCATTGTAACTCCCAATTCGTAGGCCATCTTCGTCTTATCTAAAATTGTTTGCATCTGGGAACCAAAAAATTGCTCACACACAGCAAGTGTTGGAACAAAAACACAATTATTCTCTTTCATAACCTGTAAACATTCCTCATCCGCCCAATATCCATGTTCAATTGTTGTTACGCCTGCTTTAGCAGCCATGATTGCTCCATCATTTGACCCACAATGTGCTGCAACTGGGCACTTGTTTCTTGCAGCCTCATCGCATAATGCTTCCATCTCCATTTGAGTGAAGAGAACGATGTCAGGATTTGGAACCAGTGGGGGAAACCTAACCGAACCAACATACGGATGTTGCTGAGCTGGGGGGAACCTCATTATCCTCTTTCTATAGTCAGCATAGAATTTGATGATATCTGCACCCGCACCAACTCTTCTTCTAACAGCTGCACGTACACCCTCAACACCATCACAGCTATCACAACTCTCTGGCAAGACAGTGCCCCCTGAAGCATTCTCTGTGCGCACAACATAACCTGAGGTTGATGCTAACACTTTTGTAGCAACATATAGACGGGGACCCGGTATAATATTACGATTAATAGCGTCTCTAACATTTGTATCGGCTTCCTTCATACCCTCTGACCCCAAGTCTCTGTAGGTTGTATAACCAGCCAATAGTGCAGTTCTACAGTGATTGATGGATCTGATAATTCTTTCTGCAGGTGATTCGTCTCTTTTCTGTTCAACAGCAGATCTTTCAGCATATGAGTGTAAAAAAATATGGGCATGAGCGTCCACAAGACCTGGCATAACAAACTTACCTCTCAAGTCAACATCCGCAGGTTTGAGTTCAGTTAACTCTTCGCTCCTTTTATAAATTTTGGTTATGAGGCCAGATGCTGGATCAACCTCAATTGAAACGTCCGATTTGAATTCTTTGGAGATTGGATCAAACAAGTTACTGGTATGAACGGTATAAGGAGCAAGAGAAGGTTGAACATGTTTTCCGGCATAGTCGAATTTACCCTTTTTGATAAGTGAACCTGACGGTGTTGTGCCTGTATCCTTCAGTTCAGCAAAATCGCTCAAACAATCACATCCACCCATTTTGTATGTTGGCTATGTCTTTTGTAAACCAAACTTCCGTTACTTCAACAGTTCAAGTTTGTAAAATGGGATAGGTGCAGAAGGCCTGAATAGATAGATAGCCTTATCGGCAAAGATAATAGGGCAGTAGTGTATGTTATATCAAATGTACCGATTAACTATCGCAAATGGGTCTGAACCACATTGGAACCTGAAAGCTTTCAATGCACAAGGCCTTATAATTGAAACTGTTGAATGAGATTTGTCTACTTGCGTTTTACAAAGAGATAAATGTATCACCAAGCATCTGTTTACACTCATCTTGCTGATGCTTCAAGTATTAAGGCAATATCAATTACTTGGGACGACAGAAAATAACAAACACACACGATATACATTTTAAAAAGCATTTTCAAAAGACTGACAGTTGACTTGTCCTGCAATTCACTTTGATTAGTTACCTTTGACTGGACTCGTATGAGACCAGAGAATTGCAAGCAACAAACAGATAGATCGATGAATATCTTCCTTACTTACCCCTTTGCGCCGATGTCAAATAAGCATCTTTTTTCTGGTATTCCAAGCCTACTAGTCGGTCACCACCAGCTAATTGCTATGGTTCACAATTCACGTAGTTGGATCATTAACCATCATAGTACTGTAGCTTCAATTCACTAATAGTTGAAAATAGGAGAGTGCCAAATTGTTTTGTGAGCCAACTACAAGAAATCAAAATTTTCCCTCAAAGAACAAATCAATCAAGTGCAATTTAATTATCGTTCCACCAACCCACAAATAAGCTGCCATTCAATCTAAAATGAAATTAGAAGCAAGTAAACTTTCAGCCATCATCTCAACATTACAAAAGTTTTCGCCCTGTGATATCTCTGATTCGTTGGTGTACCACGGAGTTGCAAAAGGAGGGTTTATTCCAGATTTGATATTACAATCTCCGAAGCAGAGCTTGACACATTCGATCGTAGGAGCTGCATACACCGTTCTTTACGCTCCGGTCGACGACCCTAGACCAGAAGTGAAGGAGAGTTACATAGATGCGATCCCGCCGGACTCAGTTTTGGTCATGGCCCTATGTCCAAGTTTGCAATTGTCTACAGCACCGTATAGCAAAATTACGAATGCAATGTACGGCGGCTTGATGTCAACAAGAGCAAGCTATTTGGGCTGTAATGGAAGCATCATTTTCGGTAGAATAAGAGATTTGGATGAACATAGGGACTTGAATTACCCAGTAATGAGTTATTCTGTTGGTACTTCGGCTCCTAAGCCAAACTTGAAAGTTGTTGGGATCAATGTCCCATTGCAAATCAAAACTGTTGGTTACCCCGATGAAGTGATCGAAGTTGTTTATCCGAATGATCTTGTCATCGCCGACCAAAATGGATTCGTGAGAATAACTCTTCGCGAATTGCAGGATGAGTTTGAATTAGACAAGATTTTAAACTACATTCCCAAAAGAGTTGAAGCTGATAAGTTGGTTGCTGAAGACATAAAGAAAGGCGCTGAGGCGACTAAAGCTCAAAAATTGAGAAGATCTGCCATTTGAGATTACAATTTCACTAAATGATAATTAATAACTGATCACTGATTCTGTTGACCTTTAGGCATTGACGTAGTATTGCTTCCCAATTTTTGTATTGACATTTTGTTCTTGCAACTGAAAAGCAGAAAAAAAGCAGACAGCAGAAGTAAAAAAAAAAAAACTTTCAGTTTCTATAAAGCCTTATTAAAAACAAGAAGCATTGATTGATTGAAGTAATAGGACTTTAAAACCAATTGAATATACCTTAAATCCTGATTTGGAGTGAAACACAAGAACAGGATGGTTGCCGATGTTGCTTATTATGATTTGTTGGGAATAAAACCAACCGCCACTGCGTTGGAGATCAAGAAAGCTTATAGAAAGATGGCTATTATTCATCATCCAGATAAGAACCCAGATGATCCGACTGCAGCTGATAGGTTTAAAGAGATCGGGGAAGCTTATCAAGTGTTGAGTGATGAATCACTCAGGAAAAGGTATGACATGTACGGTAAAGAAGATGCTATCCCAAAAGAAGGCTTTGACGATCCTAATGAATTTTTTGCTATGATTTTTGGTGGTGAAGCATTTTTGGATTATATTGGCGAGTTGACTATGTTGAAGGAGTTGGGAAAGAGTGCAGAAATTCATGAAGCATATGAACATAAAGAGGAAGGACAAGATAACCCAAATGACGCCGACAACTCGACATCAGCTACAACAACGCCAAATGTAAATAGCGCCACTCCTCATTCAAAGCCCAGCTTTTCAAACAAATCATCAAATCTCCAGATTTCTCATCCTGGATTCGATGATGCTACCACTGTTGAACAACTAGCCAATCTCTCAGTGGAAGAGGTTGCCAAAGCTGAAGAAGAACTGAAGAAGCTCAGATTGGCCGAGTTGGAAAAGCAAAAACAAGAAGAGTTGGACAAGTACGAGGCAGAATTGAGGATCGAAAAAGACAAGATGAGAACTGAATTAGCTAACAAGTTGATACAAAGAATATCTTTGTGGACAGAAACTGACAAAGAAGGTGATGTCACTGAATCATTCAAAAATATTGTCCAAGAGCAAGCCAATGAACTTAAAATGCAAAGTTTTGGATTAGAAATATTGAGAGCAATTGGTGATATATATTACAACAAAGGTGATATTTTTTTGAAGAATCACAAATATTTGGGAGTCGGCGGCCTTTGGGGTTCCATGAAACTCAAGTTTAATGTTGTGGGAGATACTTTCAAAACCATCAGTAGTGCTTTAGATGCTCAAAAGACTTTAACAGAGTTGGAGAAGCTGAAAGAAAGAAGAGACGCATTTTTGGCAAAAGAGAATTCGACAGAGAACACTGAATCAACTGAATTCGAATCAGTTGAACCAGAAACATCATTTGCAGAGTCTGAAAAAGCTCGGATAAGAAAGAAACTGAATCAGGAACACCAACTGCAAAGTCCAGATCATACACTGGAAGAAGATAATGTAGAAGATGGGGTTAAAGCTGAAGATAAAGAGGATGAAAAAGTGGAGGAGGGACCAGTACCAACAGAAGAAGATATCGCTGAACTCGAACAGTATCTTATAGGACAAATATTATCATCTGCATGGCATGCATCAAAGTTTGAGATCACTGCTACGTTGAAAAATGTTTGTGATAAAGTCTTAACAGACAGTACAGTTGATACTGAGAAGTTGGCACAGAGGGCACAAGCTTTGAAAATTGTTGGTAAGATTTTCAAGAATACTGTAAGAACAGAAGTTGAGGACGAAGAAGTCAGAACATTTGAAGAGTTGGTCGCTAATGCATCAAAGAGAAAGAAGGGTAAAAAAAATTGAGCAAAATGGCTCAGTTTAAGCGTGGTCTATTTTGATTGTTTTGGTTTCTTGGATTTGTGATTGGTTTAATGGAGTCCCTATGCTATAAAGCTGCATGCGTTTTGTGAAGTGATACAGAGTTTGTAAAAGATGCTAGCACTCTTTTCTTTCTTGAGTAGTGGTTGACTTTTGTGCACGATTAGAAGTTTTTTCTCAGCTTCATTTTATACAATACGAATGAGTAATAATCAAACGATAAATTAAGTAGGTACAATTTTCAAGTCTATATACAGTATATAAGGTTGATCGGGAACTGCCAACATATTGAACTAAGCAGAGTAATAAGTTTTTCTCAAATCAACAAGCTTTTTACCTCTTTTGTTGGCAACTTCTTCCAATGTTATTTGCTTTTCAGTTAATGCTTCAAAAGCACATTTAGCTACGTTCATTCTATTTCTCGATCTGTGAACTTTCCCACTCAAATCTTTGATACCAACAGCTTCACACATTTCAAAAATAACATGGTTGACTCTTAATCCAGATCCAGATGATGCCGATTTCAAATCAACAATGGTTGAATTGAACTTATTCGTTACATTTCCATAAATTGTTCTGTCTTCGAAACGTGGTACAAACTTCATATTTTTTACTGCGTTTCTGTGTGCTTTGGCAATTGCTCTTGGGGTTTCATTCTTATCTTTACCTTCTCCAATACCAATCATACCATTACCATCTCCAACAACAACAAGTGCATATATTGAGTAAACATCACCATTCTTGGTTTGGTTGGCAACACGCTTACTGATCAAAGTTCTGCTCTTCAATTTTGAAATATAAGCAGCATCCAATCCCGTTTGCTTGGACAACTCTGTGGCCAGAATCATACGTGGATTTTGTGTTACATGTGAATTATCAGTCTGCAATCCAGCTGGAATCTTGGTCGGTGGTGTTTGTGATGGTTTTTCGTAATCTTCAATTGGCCCTTTCTTGAAATCCCAAAATGCATCCAACTTGGTGAAATCGTCTAAATAATGTGGGGCAAATTCAATTTGTGCTTTCTTTCTAGCTTCCCACTGACTTGGTGTGATAACAGATTCGGCAGATTTTATGGAGTCTAAAAATTCTGGAGCATAATAGTTGGACAAAAACTTGATGTGCTCTTCAGGTGTCTTTTTTGGTTGGTTCGAAAACTTAGATACAGTAGAGAAAGATTTTCTCAATATTGAGTTCAATGGAACAACTCTTGGTCTTATTGAAGCCATGATAATAATGCTTTAGTCAGTCCTTTTTCGAATACTAGGTGACATTAGTTCAAACTTTTATTTTTCAAACCTTTCATATATAGAGAAACAAATTTACACGTGAAAGTTAATTCGCCCTGCCAAAGCAAAAAATGTAAAACTCTACACTACCTTTTTCAATTCTCAAATGTTCAAATTTGATTTAACTAAGAATATACACCTTGCAAAGGTACCCAAACACCAATTCAAATAGGGAAGCAATGAATGTGAGCAGGATAATCTCTCCATTTCCAAAAAAAAAAATATGCTCCATTTGATGAAGCATTAACAACAAATCCCAAAAAAAAAAAAAAAATTGAGAAACTCATTAGTTTTCAACCTTGACACATTCTTCAGTTCCATCTTCGCTATCAACACTAACAAAACTCTCTCCTGAATCAGCAGCGGATAAAGGAAAAGAACTGAGGGTCGATTCGATGTCAGCACCGAGAGTGGCCGACCCGCTAGTTGTGGCAGTACTCTGTTCCGAGTTGCTTGTACTGCTAATGTTCTGTAATTCTATTATCTCCAGCCTCAACTTCAGAACTTCCTTTTCAAACTTCTTACCAAAGATATCTACATAGTATGTAGCCCCGTTGTAAGCAGACCATAGAAATATGAATGCCATGAACAGTGTCGCAAGGTGTTTGTACTTGAACCATATTGGACAAAATGCCATAGTCAGCAATTGATATCCATATTGAATGAGTGTGAATACCAAAATAGCCATCGGCTCTGATAAAGAATTCACAAATCTGCCAATAGGTTGATTAGCATACGACTTACGCAACCATGAAAATGACGTTACCCTTCCTGCTTTTATCTTATCCGCCCTTTTGATGGTGATGAAGTAATGATACATCAATTGCCAAACAAGATAATACAATGATGTCCAAAGTATCCCGCCAAAGAAGTTCCATTTTTCGATATTAGCAGCACCGGGAAATCTTTCAAGACGAAAATCATCGTTTAGTTGATGGGTGATAACATATGTAACGACCGGTGGAATGACATGTATAAAAGATGATGTTGTCTTATCTACCGAATGTAAGACTAATGAATTTCTCCAAGTAATAACCGCCCATGATAACGTTCCAAACGTGAACGCAAAACAGACGGTAAATAGATGCTCCGACTTAGGAAATACCCATATGAAGAGCATCAAAAGTATGTTGACATAGTAACAGAGATCAACTAAAAAATACCCGTATCCTTGTTTCCAGTAAGTAAGGTATCTGATTGGCATCAATATAAAAAATAGACAGGAGTAAAAAATATGAAAATAATGTGGGTACTTCCCTATTAATATACCGCATAGAAATATACAGTACACGCTTAGAGAGTAAAACAGCTTCTCATATTTCGAACTGACGATTGAGGCTGAAACTTTGTCATTCAGTGCATCCAACCTTGCTAAGATTTTTGACTTGAGTTTATCCACTTCCAACTCTTGACTGAACCTGTCTTTCTGCTTCTTGGTAAAATTTGTGATATTTCGAGCAGTCTTGGAGTTCTTCAGCCTCTGATAAGTTTGCTTGATCGATAGTTCTGAATGAGTAGGATTCAACAACTCAAAAAATGAGCTGATCTCAACGTATTTGTTCCGTAATGACGTGGTTGACAAACTCCTCTTCAATCCCTCGCCTGATGGGCGGCCCGATCTACTTGTACCACTACCGCTTTCTTGTGCCTCTTGAGTTGCTAAGCTTGATGCATCATCTCCAACATCTGCCATCTTGTGCAAAACTAGTTTCTGTCAATTCAAGAGCTACAAATAAAATTTCAAATGAAACAATTCTATGCTTTATTTGGGTTTCAACTAGAAATTATCAAAAAAGCACCTCTCATTCACATGCTAATATCTATTTTTTTGTTTTTGAATTTAATGGTATTTTCTTATCACGTTTGATGATCCGAATCTATCCTCGACAACAGTCAGAAACTAACCCGAATTAGTTATTTTACATAATAAAGAGTGAGAGTTCCGGACTCACCTTATTATGAAATTTTGTTCGCTTTGGCACCGATAAGATTTTCTTTTCTTTTTTCCTTTGGATGCTATTTTGTGCGATGATTACTCTTCTCGAGACATCAAAATACAAGCTTGTCGAGTAGAAAATTAACACATTTGGTGCCCTGAGGTCAAATTCATTGCTCTTTACAGTTTGTGGTTGAGAAAAGAAAGATGAGCAGTACTACACCTTTACTTCCTATCGGAGGCAACACTAAAGAGAAGGCAAAAAGTGGTCGCTCAATTTACAAAATCATTATTCTGGTCTTATCGTTATCGTATGGTAAGTTGGATCTACTTTCGTAAACACTTTGAACCGTCATCTTGCAAAATTGATACTAACATCATTCTCTTTACAGCTGTGTTTCTTGTGGGAACACTGACCAGTCACGCGTTCACCTCAAAGCCTAAAAAGCAGAACATCATTTTTATGGTTTCAGATGGTATGGGCCCAGCTTCACTCTCGTTGACAAGATCGTTCCGCCAGTACAGGGACCAACTTTCCATCGATGATATTCTTTGTTTGGACCGTCACCTTATCGGATCATCAAGAACCAGATCTTCTTCGTCTTTAGTCACTGATTCAGCGGCAGGTGCTACCGCCTTTAGTTGCGGGTTGAAAAGTTATAACGGTGCTATAGGCGTTGACCCGCAGCAAAATCCTTGCGGTACTGTGTTGGAAGCTTTGAAATTGAAAGGTTATCTTACTGGTCTTGTGGTCACCACTTTGATTACTGATGCCACTCCTGCCGCTTTCAGCTCACACGTTGACTATAGATCTCAGCAAGACCTTATCGCTGAACAACAGTTGGGTGACAATCCGTTGGGAAGCATGGTTGATTTGATTATTGGCGGAGGAAGATGCCACTTTTTGCCAGTTTCTGAAGGAGGTTGCCGTGCTGATTCCACGAACTTGATTGAAAAGGCCAAGGGTGATGGGTGGCAGTATGCTGGTAATAGAACGGAGTTTGACGCGTTGGCTCTTGGTGACAACGTTACTTTACCTTTGTTGGCATTGGTAGCCAATGGTGATATTCCATTTGATTTGGATAGAAACCCAGAGGAGTACCCTTCTATTGAGGAAGAAACGGTAACCGCTTTGAATGCCTTATCAAAAGCCACTAAAGATTCCGATCAAGGATTCTTTCTTTTGGTTGAAGGTTCAAGAATTGATCATGCTGGCCACTACAACGACCCAGCAGCTCAAGTGAGAGAAGTTTTGGCATACGACAAGGCCTTTGCTGCTGTCTTAGACTTTGCTAAAAACTCACCAGACGATACAATTGTCATTTCAACATCAGACCATGAGACTGGTGGTTTGGTTACAGCTAGACAAATCACTCCATCTTATCCTGATTACTTGTGGTACCCTGAAACGTTACTTAATGCCACCCATTCTGGTGAGTATATTCTGGCAAAGTTGGCATCGTTCTCGAGTTTATCGTCTTCTGAGTTGGAAAAGTTTGTTGCCAAAGAAATCTTGGAATCAGATTTGGGGATTTTCGACTATACAAAAGAAGATGTCCTCAAAATCATCAATAATCCTACTTTAGAGACGGTCAACAACTTGGTGTCTGTTAGAGCTCAAGTTGGCTGGACAACCCATGGCCACTCAGCCGTTGATGTCAATATTTATGCCTACGGGAACTCGGACGAGTTGATGTCCTTATTGTATAAGAAGCTTGGAGGCAACCACGAGAACACCGAAATGGGAAAATTCATGGCGGAGTGGTTAGATTTGGATTTGGAAGAGGTCACCGGCCTTCTCAAAGATGCTAAGCATCATCCGACTGTAAAACATGCAGAGGCTGCTTCTCAAGAAGATGTATCTGTTCTTGATCAGTATCACAATGCTGCCATCAAAGCAGTCTAGTTCTTGAACACAACCTTTTGCTTCATCTTATTTATTTATTCAGCCCGCCCGCCCTCTTGGCTTTTTTTATTTTCGTTTTTCGTTTTGTATTCTCTTTCAGCTACCCCTGCGAGAATCCAGAGTCTACATAATAATAGAATAGATCGTTTGTTTGGTTCTTCCAACTGCTTTAATTTTAAAACCTCTCGCTTTGGCTATATTTTGCGGCTTCAAATCAGACTTTTCAAATTAGACTTTCTCACGCACAAGAAAGGTGACTTTAACACAACACTTCAAAAATTGCCAAGACGGCAGATCAAGGCTTGTATAAACTACAGTCTCTCTCAACCATATAACAGCTTGGACTTGAACAGTCCTGTTTATAACAAATCATTGAATAGTGTTCCCCCAATTTGCAATCATTTTGTGACATCATCAAAACTAATTCAGGGCTGTGTTTTGTGTGAGCGTATTGAGAAAATTATTAAGCTTTACTAATCACTTGAAGCAAAAAGTATTGAATGGAAACAAGTGTATTACATTCTACATAAGCATTTATCTTCTTGAAAGTTCCGTCTTAGTTTGAATACTTTTGGGGTTGAATCAGGAAAGTGAAGGAAGGACAATTCCCCAGTCAGTATAGGATAGAAGGGTAAAGAATTCAGTGTCAGCCCTCGGAAACGGCTAGCCAACCAAATTAATTACATCATATTCAAACTCAAACACATATTCATTTAAGTAGAGAATACCTCTAACTCAATTTTTTTTTTTCACCACGTCTTCTATTATCATCTGTTCATTTTTCGATCCCGAATAACACAAACATACATATATCATGCCTTTATCATTGCGACAACATTCAAAGTCAGTCTCGACAGCCGATCTCAAAGAGTCCAACCTCAAAAGATCCATCAGGAATAACCTTTCATCGTCGGAACTTGCTGCAGCTGGATACTTGTCAGACTCCCCAGGAATATCACCCACAAGCTCTGTATCATCACTTGACCAACATGATGGATTATCGAGGACAAATTCTGTCAGTGCGAAGTTGAAAGGGCTCTTTGGGATAAAATCACCCACTTCGCCAGTTTCCAGTTCTCTTCATCTTCCGGGGATTGCGAAGTCATCTCAGAATAATAAGGGCAAGGGACTCCAGAGTATAAATACTGGTGATTCCAGTTCTAGATTGCAACATCAAGAAAGTAACAACAATGTTCATTCAAGCAACTCGTCCATAAAGTCACCAGCATTATCACCTTTACCAGTTTCTGCTGGTAGGTTCTCACCGGATGGAAGTACAGACAGCTTGGTGTCTTTATCTTCGAGTACAAGCCAAACACCAGTCAAGAAAAGCACTTCTAATGGTGATATAAACGGGTTACTTCAAAAAATGAAGCTACAAATGCCACCACTAATCGAGAATGACTTGGATGAGGTGCTAGAAGAAGCCAGTATACTGGACAGCCATGACAATTCTTTGAACAACACACAATCATCACTATCGATCCAGGGTCTTGGCTCATCTAAATTAGGAGGGCGGCCGTCATTGAATGATAGAGGAAGGTCCGGAGGTCCTCCGATGACACCAAAGAACGGTGATGCCTTAAACAATGCATCTTCAAGGTCTAGATCAAGTTCTGCTTCTAGGGTAAGGAGAGCCATGTCTACTAGTTCGAAACAACTTCCATATCAGACTAGTTTGAAGGCATCCAAGAGTATAAGCGCTGGTAGTCTTCCATCAAACGAGCAATTGAGAGAGAAGAGATCTCACCGCAGAGAAGGCCATTTAATCATATTTGATGACCCGAATCTACCACATGTGCATGACTTTTCGAAGTTTAAAAAGGAATCAATTCAAGTTTCTCATGGGGGTATACTTTCCTTATGGGGTGCAAAGAAAAAGGAAATAAGTACTCAAGCTGACAAGAATCTAGATCTGGATTTGGAAAATGCAGTCAGTTTGCTACCCGATAACTATTCAAGTGAGCTATTTGAATTCAAAGCGAAACCAGACAATTATCAGTACGATTATGAGGAATATTTGACTGATAGTGAGAGCGAGTTTAACGATTCAGTGGATGGCTTTGACTCAGACTATGATATTGATCCTCTTATTGGAGATGACCAGTTGAATATCATCAATAATTTGATAGATAAAATTGAAGATATCGATTCATATAAAGAGAAGTGTTTGCTTGCCAACCCGCCAAAGAAAACTTTGATTGAAAAATTCGGAAAAATTGAAGGTTTTGTTGGAAAGGGAGCGTATGGTACCGTCAAACTAACCGTAAAAGAGTTTCCGGACAAGACAAAGAAGGTTTTTGCGATCAAACAAATCCAGCAAAAGCTGAACGAGAGTAAAGCTCATTTTAGTAATAGAGTCACTTCGGAATTCATGATAGCGTCTTCATTAACACATCAATCAATCATCAACACGTACGATATAATGGTTGATTTCAAATCAAAGATCTACGTGCAAGTGATGGACTTCATTCCCTGTGGTGATTTGTTCACACTAGTTGAGCATTCATATAGCGAGGGCTTGAAAATCGTCGAAGCTGACTGTTTCTTCAAACAAATATTGAATGCGATAAGTTACCTCCATTCAGTGGGTATATCTCATAACGATTTGAAAGTGGAAAATATTTTGTTGACAGAGACAGGACAAGTGAAAATAATCGACTTTGGTAATTCTACACCTTTCAAATGTTCTTGGGAAGGCGAATGCTCTAAGATATCTGGTCCCCAGGGATCAGAGCCATACTGTGCGCCAGAGATGTTTCTGTCCAAGAAGTATGATTCCAGAGCTGCGGACATATGGTCATTGGGTATCATATATCTCGTAATGGTCAATGGTGGATATGTTTGGAAGATTGCCGATCTCAAGGATACTGCATACAAGTACTATGTCGATCATAGACCCAAACATACAAATGACGAGGGAGATTTTGATGTCATTGAAAGTATCATTGGCCATAATAGAAACAGCAGGAAAAAGGTTTTGTACCAGATGTTGGATCCAAATCCAAACTTGAGAATCCATACACATGATATCTGGAAGTCCAGATGGGTCAAGAACATTGAGATTTGCAATGCTGGTAGAGCTTATCCAGTCAAATAATGATGCTCAAGGTTGTGTACCCTCGTTATCTTCCACTCTTTTGAACTTGTCATCTCTTTTCGTAGCATTCCAAAAAAAAAATTCCCTTTGAAACTCTATTTGCATAGAGTACACAACTGAAAGTAGACTTTCACTGGATCATGTTATGTCATCCTGTTGTTGTCGTTTCAACTCACCTTTCACCTTGTCGTAAGTGCAACGGAGAAAGTAGATATCACGTGACCAATTTTTTTTCCTTGTCTTTCCCTGGATGTGTTGAAGATGCAAAGAGAAAAGGTACTACTTATCAGAACATCTTAGCTTCAAAGTTGGGGTTTGTGATTCTTGTTGAGGCATATATACTATCAATTCAAAGGCGAATAACATGGGTAAAAGTAACAAGGCTGGTGAAAACACCAAGAAAGCAGCTGGTAACTCTCGTAAGCAAGAGGCGGCTAATAAGAAGCAGCAAGAAGAAGAGGCAAGAGTGGGAGCAGCTGAAGACGAGCAATGGCAAAAAGGCTCAAAGAAGGGAAGCCTGAAGAAGGAAACCGAAGAAGAGAAAAAGGCTGAAGCTGCAAGAAAGAAGCGTGAGAGAGATGAGCTCTTAGCTGCCGAAGAGGCCTCATTACCTTCTAAGCCAAAGAGCAGCGGTAAGAGAGGAGCTGAAAAAGTGGCAGCCAAGAGAACTGCTAAGTTGGACGCCTCTTTGGATCAG
This sequence comes from Peterozyma toletana, assembly GCA_003706045.2. Lineage (NCBI taxonomy): Eukaryota > Fungi > Ascomycota > Pichiomycetes > Alaninales > Pachysolenaceae > Peterozyma > Peterozyma toletana. The sequence goes on along the minus strand of PPKG02000002.1, from coordinate 255,564 downwards.
ATGTTCAGTGGTGCCCAATCGGAAATCAGTGCCAGCGGTATTGATAATGTATTGGAAGCTTTGACGCTCGCCACCGGCGAGAGCAACGGCAAGGCCACCATCGACAGGCACCCTGAAAGAAGATACAAAGCTGCATTTTTGAGTTTCAAGGAAAACAACATGGAGAGACTCAAGCAGGAGAACCCGGGTTTGAGAGAGAGCCAGAGAGAGAAAATCTTGCACGAGGAGTTCAAGAAGCATCCAGATAATCCATTCAACCAAGAACATCTCGCCTACAACTCCACACAGGACGATTTTCACAACAAGAAGGAAGAGATCAGGGACAAGCACTCCAAGAAGTACGAAAGAGCTGTTTGAAGATGTTGATAAAAAGAAAAAAAATTCAAAAATTTGTGTCTGGGTTTGCCAATTCCCTCTTGTTTTTTTTTTTCAATGTTATATAAGTAAATACTATAAAACATCTTGAAGCCATGCCTCGTTGCACACCAACCGTCGTCTCTCGTAGTTCAAACACCGTCCAAAAGAAAAGACGCTGGCGTGGTGGCCCACTCGTACTAACAAGACGCCGCCGCTCATCAAGTCCACAAAGTCCCCTCAGGTCGACCCTCCTCCACCACCGCATGAGACCCTGGGGAGCCCGTCCGGAACTAGACAAGACACACTAACGACAAAGTAAAACACTCGATGGGCATACTAGAACGTACTACAAATAAGCTTGTGTCTTCCGAACCGACGATTTCTCGGGGATCTGGCTGTTGCATGCTCATCGTTGAACTACAATCTTCTCAAACATGGGGTCTCAAAACCATACGAAATAACTCGGTCGGCTGAAACTGCTTTTACTTAGTAAGCATTTCTTCTTTCAGTACTGAAATCACTGTTGTCTTCTAGTGAAAAATTGCCGAGGAATACCCTGGAAAAAAAGAAAAAAAAAGAAATCCTACTCATCAAGAGGTTTCTAGCAGTACCTTGCAAACCCAAACCTCATCTCACGATTCTAATTAGTAATCGCAGTATGTATTTAAGAGCAAAGAGATCCGTTTATCTGATTAGAAATTGTGGCTAGGTGGACAAGATATATACACAGACCAAAAAAATCACAAGTGAATAAAATGTCGGAAGAGAAAGTAATTGTTAACGCTGCAGTTCAAGAAGTTGACTTGAAAAATTCCAACCTTTTCAAGCCAATCAAGATCGGTAGAGTCGAGACCGAGCACAGAGTTGTCTTGCCACCTTTGACGAGATTCAGATGCCCAGAGCACGTTCCAACTGAGTTTGTTGCGCAATACTACGGCCAAAGAGCCGAAAGAAAGGGAACTTTTATGATTACGGAAGCTACCTTCATCAGTCCTAAGGCCGGTGGTTACCCAAACATCCCAGGTATCTGGAGTGACAAGCAGCAGGAAGCCTGGTCCAAGGTATTCCAAACCGTCCATGACAAGGGCTCATTTATTTTCTTGCAAATGTGGAACTTGGGAAGACAAGCTTGGCCATCAGTATTGAAGGCCGACGGTTTGCCATACCTCTCAGCTTCAGCTGTCTACGAGAACAAAGAAGCTGAAGAGGCCGCCATCGCTGCCGAAAACCCTTTAAGAGAAGTCACCATTGAAGAGATTGAAGAGTTCAAGGCTGCCTATGTTGCTGCCGCTCGCAGAGCAATTGCCGCCGGTGCCGATGGTGTTGAACTTCATTCAGCCAACGGGTACTTGATGGATCAATTCTTACAAGAAAGCACCAACAAGAGAACCGACAAGTATGGTGGTTCCATTGAAAACAGAGCTAGATTCTTGTTGGAAACACTTGATGCTTTGATTGCCGCAGTTGGTGCCGATAGAGTTGGTGTTAGATTTGGTCCATGGGGTACATTTGGTGGAATGTTGGGTTTCAAAGGTAACCCAATTCCTCAATTCACATATGTTTTCCAACAATTACAAAAGAGAGCCGAGCAAGGTAACGAATTGGCTTACATCCATATAGTTGAGCCAAGAGCCTCCAACTTCACCAAGCTGGACTCGCAATCCGAAGGAAGTAACGATTTCCTTTTCGAAAACTGGAAGGGTAAAGTTATTAGAGCTGGTGCTTATGCTCATGCTTACAATGCTATCAAAGCAGATGTTGATGCTAACGACAGAACATTGATCGCTATTGGTAGATTCTTCATCTCTAACCCGGATTTGGTCGACAGGCTTGAAAATGGATGGCCGTTAACTCCTTATAATCGTGATCTCTTCTACTCTGATGATGTTAACGAAGGATACTTGAGCTACAAGAGATACAACCAATAAGTGCTTTAGTGTCAGCACTCCTTTTTTTTAGCCATAGACTGTTTATGCTTCTGATTTGGCTTTTATTTTTTTATGAGTTATATAGATTTCAATAGACACATTAGACTCCATAGATATATCCTCTGCCCTAGTTTGGCTGCACCAGTTCAAATCAAATGAATTGAGCGTTTTTGCGATGAAGCGGGCGCTTGAGCGAATTCTTTGATGTCTAATAAGGATTCCATATCTAACGTCATCAAATTGAATAAGTTCATTTTCTGTGAAAGTTCGATTGAGAGAGAACCAGACAAGAATGGAAATTTATCAGAACATCCTATAAAATAAGTCGTTAAGGATTTGTTTGAAAAATATTATAAAACTATTCTAATGATATACACAAAAATTCTAGCACCAGAAATGGTAAAGTCTAATGTAAAACGGTTTTTGAGCCAACAGCAGAGCCTCCTCTTCAATTTCAAGTCTCATTATTTCAAGATCAGGAATGTTTCTTCCAGAATCAATATCAATTTCACTTGCCTTGAGAAGGAACACATTCCAAGAGCGAGTCCATAACTTATGACCAACGTAGAACACCAAAACAACTACTGCACCAAGGTAATTTTCAAAGAAAACTTCTGCATCTGGATCTGATCCAATTGGAAACAAAGCAATCCAGAATTGAGCAGCAAGAAGCAATATGTTGATAACGATACCGTAGATACTACCGATATCACCAGTTTGTGATCTGTATGGCAACTCTTCAAGTGATCTACCTTGGACTTTCATAGCACGTCTAAAACGGATGGATGAAAAAGAGATCGACAGCCAAGTGAATAAAGAACTCAAACCGGACAAAGCCAATAACCATGTGAATGCTTTTGTTTCAGCTGCACTATCAGCACAAATGAAACAAAGAAGACCAACAACAGCAACAGCTAAGAACCCCATGGTTGGACGCCCTCTTTTGTCGACATAAGCAAATATCTTTGGGGCCAAACCTTGGGATGCCAAGGAGCACAAAGTTCTTGAACAACCATACGTGGCTGCATTTCCAACACTCAATACAGCAATTAAAATAACAGCATTCATCACACTTGGTAAACCCTTAACACCTGCATTTTTTATGGCAATGACAAAAGGCGAAGTGTTAGCATCATATGAACTCTTACCACCCAACAAACTTGGGGAATCATATGGAACTAAGAACCCAATGAACATCAAACTGATGATATAGAAAAATACAACTCTCCAGAAAACTTGTTTGATAGCTCTCGGTAACGTCTTTTGTGGGTTTTGAGTTTCGGCGACAGCCAAACAAGCCAATTCAGTTCCTGCCAAAGAGTAAGCAGCAGTGACAAAAACGGAGCATACACCTTTGAACCCATTTGCAAATGCACCCACTTGCCAGTTTGAAACCCCTATAAAATGATGAGTTGAGGTTCCACCTGATATACTTACAATTGAAAAGATGTAAAATCCAAGAATTGATATGACTTTTATAACGGCAGTGACGAACTCAGTTTCACCGTAACCTTTCGCACCGAAAAAGTTGATAAAGCAAATGAAAACGTAGAATATGGCAACCCATGCGGCAGAGTTGACCGAAGAGTTCCAAAATTGCAAAGTCAATGAAGCTGCAATGATTTCTAATGGCAAGACAATCAACCACAATAAACAGTAGTTCCAAGCCATGGCAAAACCCCAAGAGGGTTCAATAAACCTAACGTTATAAGAAATGAAGGCTCCGTTCACAGGGAATGCAGCAGCCATCTCCCCCAAATCGTTCATGACACAATATAACATACTTCCAACAACACCCCAAGCAATCAATAGCCCTGCCGGTCCACCAGTACGAAGTGCTGAACCTGTTCCGATGAACAACCCTGTACCGATACAACCACCAAGGGCAATCAGCTGAATGTGTCTGGTTTTTAATGATTTACTCAATGGTGAGTGGGCTACCTTCAAGTTGGCAATCTCCAACGCCGTGAGACCTTCATAGTTCTGCTCTGGCAACTTCAACTCTCTGAATCCATCAATGAAGTACTCAAATCTGGTTTGATGTATGGCTGATGTGGTTTGCGGGCTTGAAGATGTCGAAAAGGCATCTAATGATGCTGCGCTGGAAGAACCCTCTTTTGACGTTACAGGGTCTGCCGATCTCAAGTTCTCGATATCCGACATGTTTTTCGCGAATGTTTATACTACAAGTAATTTAATGAATTGATAGTATCGTAGAAAAGAAAATTGAGAAACTGAAAAATAATCAGTATTGGAATATTGAAGAGTTTCCATTCTTTTAAAGCTTTTCAATGAAAAAGAAATTCCCAAAATGAATCACCAGTCGTGATACCCCCGTTACAGGCTAATCATTTTGACTCATCATTTAATGGAATAGGCTGGGCCAAAACCTTCTCGTTGTGGAGAGTAAAATGAAACGGTATTGTGACGGTATTGTGCCAAAATGCCATGTGATGGATGGTTTCGAGCAAAGTTTTTACCAAAGGGAACGGGTTTAAAAGCTAAAGCTTGCGGCTTTAACGCGAGCCGTTGTTTTCTTGCGTGAGGTGAGCGATGAGTCGGACTTTCAGGGTATCCAATATCGTGATCAAGAATCCTAGCTTGGCCGGTTTAGCTGCTTCTGAACTGAAGATTCTGTTGTTGTTTCAAAGTGTGCTTGTAGCGTTGGAGGTAAAATGATATGAACTTTCCAGATTTAGTTAACCTTTTGCCATTGCCATGCCATGCATCAATCACCCACCTCTTCAGCTTTGCTTTGAAAGTTGTGAGCATCTCAATTAGAAACTAAAAAACCTCACAACCCTTATATTGTCTGTTGCTCTTTCTCCTTACTTACTAACTTACTATTGTGAGCTAGACCACATCCACTATTTGCTCTGCTAAACACAAACAGACTTAGAGAGGACCCTACATTGTACATCCATACACCATTGTATAAACTCGCACGACCTTTGTCCTTCAAATAAAAAAGTAGTAGTTATTTTTTACTAATCTCTAATCTGATGATGACAAACGGAAAGATATCAAGTTTGAAAGTTACAGACATACCGAGTCTTTATAAATATCATCATAATATTACACAGGGTATGATTGCAGTTCAGACCCAACTTGATTCGATGAACCCGAATTTGAAAGCACCAGAGCCAGAGCATTGCGTGGGACCCGAGTCTGAGTTGGCGGGTAAAGCTGATGCTTGTGCTGGTTGTGCAAACCAAGAGATCTGTGCATCTGCACCGAAGGGACCCGATCCCGACATTTCCAAGATAAGCGAACGTCTATCCAATGTGAAACATAAAATCTTGATATTGAGTGGGAAAGGTGGCGTTGGAAAATCGACGTTCACGTCGATGTTGTCGTGGGCGTTGGCAGCAGACGATGATTTGGAAATTGGAGCTATGGACTTGGACATATGCGGCCCTTCATTACCAAAAATGTTGGGTGCTGCTGGTGAGTCGATACATCAATCGAATGCTGGATGGTCACCGGTGTACGTTGGAGATAATTTGGGTATGATGTCAATTCAATTTATGCTCCCAGATAAAGATTCTGCTATTATCTGGAGAGGCGCAAAAAAGAATGGTTTGATCAAACAATTCTTGAAGGATGTTAACTGGGGAGGCTTGGACTATTTGTTGGTTGATACTCCACCTGGAACGTCAGATGAACACTTATCGGTAACGACTTACTTGAAAGATAGTGGGCTAGATGGGGCACTATTGATAACTACTCCACAAGAGGTTGCTTTGTTGGACGTCCGTAAAGAGATTGATTTTTGTAGAAAAGCAGGAATCAAGATATTGGGAATTGTGGAGAACATGAGTGGATTTGTGTGTCCAAATTGTCATGGTGAGTCCAAAATATTCAAGCCAACAACTGGAGGTGGAAAAGCCTTGGCGAAGGAGTTGAACATTCCATATTTGGGCGAGGTACCAATAGATCCAAGAATTGGTAAATCTTGTGACATTGGTGAAAGCTTTTTGGATTCATATCCAGACTCACCTGCTTGTTCTGCCATCTTGGATGTTGTTGATGCATTGAGGGACGCTGTTGAAGGTACCGAGAAGTAGCTAGGTGGAGTTCAGAGGTTTACTTTTCACCTGTTACATGGAAAACAGGTCCAAGGTTGAAATTTAAACCAGAAGTAAGCCTCCGTGAAAACTAACTTGTTTGAAGAATGATGTGAATTGATCTTGTGAAGCTAGAGTTTGAGTTTTAGTCATAAGGAAGACAAAGTTCAATAATAAACAAATTTCAATAGGCACATAGTAGAATAATCACTTTATTTATTATAAAACATTATATAACATTAATATCATCCTTGGAAATTTTGTACTTGAAGTAGTTTAATTCACTTTTTCCCATAGGCAAGTTCAAAATCTTTTCTGAATTGATAGAAGGGTCAGCAGAGTCAATAACTTTATCACCAATAAATTTTGACATTAAGGTTATTGCAACTTTACTTTGTAAACTCCCAGATTCATCGATTTTTGACAAGTTTGGTAGGTGATTTATTAGCCTACTCAAGGACACTTGATTACCAGATACAACACAATCGATGTACTGCTTGTAAACTCCTAATCCGTTCTCCCAGTTAGCAACAAATGTTCCATTTTGAGGAAATCTACTGATCAACTTTTGCAATTTAGACAACAACGATTGACCACCAATGACAGCAGATGGTGCAACTTTAGACAATATTGTTGAACTTGCGGATTCCCATGATCTCGCATCCAATAAACACTCCAGTTCTTTCCAATAGTCACCGTTATATCTATGTACCAAAGCAACCGAGGTCGATATGAGCGTTGTAGGGACATGTAAAACTTCTACCAAGTATTGGTGAGATTCAAACCTACCTATGTGGGCATTTATGAGTTGGGTCATATGAATCGTGCACAAATCGTCATTTTGTAAGTGAGCTAAAATGAATACTGCATATTCGTACATGTGCATTGTAATCAATTGTTCACTGAACAGCAAAGTCAATTGGTCTCCTAAAGTGGATGTGGATGACTTCAACTTTCCTAATGACCTAATCAATATTTCATAGATGAACCATTGAATTTTGCTATCCAATTTGCCTGAAATATTCAAGTTGTTCACTATAGGAATGATATCATAATTGGTATCACCGCTAACAAAACAAGAGTATAGTTTCAAGACATTAAAAAATTTGTCCTTCTTCAATTGTTCTCTATCCAGTGAGTTCGTTTTTTCAAAAATCTCGATACAATCGCCGATTGAGTAGTCAGTAAAGTTCAACAACATACTAAAACTTGTTTTCCAAGACAAACCTTCCGTGATATCAATGTTCAACTCATTGTTTATGAAAGGCAACTCAGCCAATAAGATATAGATCTTCACAATTGCTCTTGGGATAAATTTTAAGGCACTAGTTCTCTTCCATTCTTGCAACTGTCTTGTTGCAGCCTTCATGACAGTACCATCATTTGAGCCCAATAACGATATCAAGACAGCTAAATGGTCGTTCCCAGTCTTGAATGCAAGCTCCGAAGCTTTAACTAAATCGTTTCCAACAGTGTATATAAATATAGACTCTAATGGGTCAACCTGATTGTTCATCAACAACAACCTTAGCTCTGAAGATGAGTTTTTCTTGAACCAAGATGAGAGCAATTCAACCTGTTGAATTTTGGTTATTTTTGCATTCGATGTATCTGAAATTCGTGATTCATCAAATAAACGTGAGCATAAATCCCAAAATTGTTTCTCTTCACAATTATTATGAACAAAGCCAGACAAGATTGCCTCGAATGAAAGCTTAGAATTCATCAAAACCTTTGGTAAGCCGGTATTTCTTTTCAATATAGTTGAAGAATTAAGAATTTTTTCCAAGACAAGTTTGGTATTTTCAAGGTTGTCCATTGAGACATTTGTTGAAATGTCCTTGATGACAACTCCTGAATGATTATCGTCCTTGGTTAAGTCTGATTTTTTAACGATCTCATTAGAATTTGTCCATCTGGCAAAATTTTCACCATCCAACTTGAACTCCTCTTGAACCTTTTGATTAAGTTTCATCTGGTCATTTAATTCGCGGAATAATATTTTGTCGATATCCGATGACTTGAATTTCTTTGATTTACTCTTATTTGCTATCTCAGAAGGACTCAAAGCAGAATTGAAATCAGATGCTAGATTCAACTGCTCTAACCAATCATTAGAGATTGCATATCTCGGTGAGATTTCCAAAGAGTTCATGTCAATATCATTCAACTCAGGTTCATAAATTTTCTCATCTAAAACATCTGGTCCTATTTCACCCAAGCCAGAAACATCCTCCTCCAAATCATCATCTGAAACACTTTCCGTGCCTGTAGATTCTGCAGGTTCAGGTGTAGGTGATTCTTCAGTGATTGTCTTCTTGTGAACCAAAGACGTGGTACTTGTATTTGCTGATTCAAAGTTGTCATCAAAATTCCAACCACCTGGAATGAAAGGAGTGGACTTGTTCTCGCTATTCTTTTGTTTTTTATATATGAAAAGATCATTTCTGTTATTTCTTGCGCCAAAAGGTGTAGAAGACTTTTCAGGGAGATGTGGTTCTGTAAATCCTTCAGACAAACCATCTTTTTCAAATCGTCTTCTCTCCAAATCCTCTTCATCAATTTGTGTTTTCTCCCATGCCTCGCGATCCTCTTCATTATCTGAATCGACTAACCCCCATATACTGAAATGTTCTACTTGAAATATCCAAACGCCAACAATAGGATCATAACTGATGAAGTTCATACCTCTCAATTGCTTCAACTTCTTTATATGGCGCTGAACCTCTATTCTCGAAGGATCATGAATAGGCTCATTTGTAGATTTATCAACAGGAGCCATCTTTTCCAATGTAATAGTGGCTGGAACGTTTAAACCTGATCCCATATCTGGTTTCTCATAGGATAATGGATAGACTTGAGCAGCTCTAGTTTTGATTCTAATGACACCGCCAAAAATTTCGTTATGTAAATTGGATTGGAACAGTGTTAGATCAACGGGATAGTTGAATGCAATCTGGCCATATCCAATCCGTCCTACAACAAAGTCATCGACGTTGGCCAAGTTATCGTACGACATAGAAGTTAACTCTTGAATAGAAGGAGTGCACCAATACAGCTTATTGGCCTTGTCTATGTCAAATGATGAGGGCTTAACACTAACTTGTTGAGGTTCCTCTGCACTCATGAGCTCGTCAACGGGAGATTTTTCTTTATTGAAATCTGACACAATTTTCGAGTCGTTCGGCAGTTCCTTATCGGACTTTGGTTCCAATAATGCACCAGTGACTCCATTTTCGATTCTTATCTTTTTTGTAGCTGTTTTTGATTCTTGCATTTCCGGCGTTACGCTATTTTTCAATAAATTGTTTACAATTTTCTTTTTGTTGATAATCTTCCTTATTTCATCTAGTTTTGAAGATGCTAAAATCTGTTTGAAATTCTTCCCACTTTTGATCGATCCGATCGATCCAGGTGGTGGTGCAATTCTTTCTGCTAAGCTTCCAGAAGATGGTGAGAATATTCCGGCAACATTTTCCAAGTTATGATTTGTTATATTCCTCAACCTTACCTGGGTACTCAAATTTTGAATAATTGAACTTTTATTTGCAAGCGATGATATTGTTGTATTTGACCTTCTACGTTTATTATTCGAGTTCAATTCAGTGACTTGATTCTTTTTGGTCAGAGGATCAGTTATGGAAGGCATCAATTCTTTAACCAGCTGAGAATTTGCAGCAAGTGACGACATTCCGTACGGATCACTATCAAGCGAGTTGTTGGTATTAAGAGTGTTAACACCGTTGTTATTATTTGAATTTGCAAATAAACCTCCACTTGACCCCAATGAGTTGGTAGCACCGTTCCCAAAAAGACCTCCTACTGTGTTTGTTGTACTATTACTGAGATTGTTACCAAAGAGTCCCCCTGTGGTGTTGTTGTTGTTGTTGTTGCCAAACAAGCCAGGCTTTGCTGCAGTCAATGTGCTATTGCTGTTCCCAAACAATCCACCAGTTGGAGCTGTGGCTGCCGTTGTAGGCTTATTTCCAAATAATCCACCAGATGATTGCTGACTGTTATTGTTACCGCCAAATATCCCAGTGCTTGCTGTTTGATTACCATTACCAAATAATCCTCCGGAGGACGTTGATGCTGCCGTATTATTGTTGAGGCCAAACAAACCACCTGACGTATTGGCCGCCTGGTTGTTGTTAGTGGTGTTACCCAAGAGTGAAGTTGAGTTATTTCCAAACAATCCAGGCTTCAGAGTCGAGGAATTATTGCTGCCTCCAAAATTAAAAGCTGCCGTTCCACCATTATTCAGCCCAAACATGACTGGATCTAAATTTTCCTTTTTAAAGCTCAATTGGACAGATGTAAAACACTAGATATGCTCTTGAAACTCAACATTTCAATTGTTTTGAATCTCTTTTCAACCTCGTTTCCTTGAGGGTTTGGAGAGAAAAAATTTGTTTACATTTCTGTCCCAAAATATCGTTTGAGATTATACACACGACCCATCTTAGAAGTATAGAATTGGTTGTATGGATGGGATTCAATAGTTTTCAGGCAGGGAAAGACAAGAGAGAAAGCTGGGAATAATAATAACATCTATATAAACAAGCTACTTCGATATAGCCTCCATATGTATGTCGCTCATTCTCCAAAATACCAACATCAACACACTCTTGTAAGGTTCGAATTCTTCACTCAATTTGTCAAGTACCTCTTCTTCGACAGCAAACCACTTTCTCTTTTTGGAAGACAGGGACAGAGCCGACCGTCTCGCTTTCAAGACTGCCCTTGCCTTGACTTGAGACAACAAGCTTGGTCTTTGTTGCAAATACAAGGAGCCACCCCTGAGGATGCCCAAGTCTGCGGAGTTGAAAACATTCAATCTTCCTATTGTGAATAGTAAGAATATCATTACCGACCAAGGCCCAATGCCCTTGTAAGCGATCAAGGTTTCAGCGATCTTCTCATCGGGAGAAGCCTCAAAGAAGGCTTTCGATAGGATCTGCTCGTTAAAATCTTTGGCAATGTACCGAACGTATTCCGCTTTTTTCATCGATAATCCATACAACCTCAAATCTTCCTCCTTTGTTTCCCAAAAAATCTTCGCAGATGGTAATTTGTCATCCATACTCAAGTTATCGATCAACTTCTGTTTGATCGAAGCAGCAGCCTTACCTGAAATCTGCTGTGAGATGATACCACTGATGATCGTCTCAAAGTAATAATGGTCATCCCTTACTACTGACTCCACCCTACTCTTCAAAAAAGTCTTGAAATTGCTGCAGTCCCCATCGACTATGACAGGGTATAGAGCTGGGTCTTTGCTGATGAGAAATTCCAAGCCTTTCACAAAATCAGGGATGTAATTCAACTTGAAACTTTCTGGAAGTTCAGTGCTCAGTCTAAGCAAACCATCAAAGTATGTGACCGGTCCTTCAACAATGGCTTCTTTGGTTTCTACTTTCACTGTCCGAATACGTTTGTTGGAGGTCTTGACAGTACGTTCAATTTCTATCACCTCTCGTTTACCAGAAGCGTTTAAAATAGCCAGACTTGCTGATCTCAAGACTCTAGACATTTTAACCGGTTCACCTACCCAAGTATATCTAATTTGAAGTTGTTCTCATGATGTACTAAGCAAATTAACAGATACAAGAAGGCGAATTTGGTCGCGCTTGATAAAAAGTATTACAAATTTACCGATTTCCACCAGATCGATACTACAATATCAATCACATACAAGAGCATATATAGCCTCCAGATCATGTCGAAAGATACTCATCATCCACATATACCATTACTCACGCCGCCTTTGAAATTCAATACTATTCAACCCAACCTTTATAGAGGTTCTTACCCAAGAAAAATCAACTACACCTATTTGGAGACACTACATTTAAAATCGATGGTTGCGATAACCGAGAAACCAATCACCACATCGAATGATCCTGATTTGTTTGACTTCATTAGCAGGAATAAGATCGAGCTTATACATGTGGAGTGTTCAAAGGGAGGAAAAGGTAAAAAAAGGAGCGTACCCATCGATTACCAGTCAATCATCAAGACAATCGAGATAATGTTGGATAACTCGTTGTATCCGATCTACGTATTTTGTATTAATGGTGGACATATTTCATCATTGGTTGTCGCATGTTTGAGAAAAATGTCATTTTGGTCATCTATTTCAATATTCAATGAATTCATCAACTACTCAACTGCCATCAACCATAATGATAGGTTGTTCATTGAAAATTTTCAAGGTGAGATAAAGCTACCAAAGGATAAGGTTGCTTGGATCTGGAATGGGTTGAGCAAAGGAATTGTCGACCAGCATCCAAAGTTGAAGTTTTCGGATCACTAGATAAATGGTTATTGTATATTATTAATTCTTGTATTGCTTCTATAAGACGTGTTTTAAGTGTTTACTGAAACAATAACGAGGCGGCTAACTCAACGTTCCAGCCGCATTGATCCAAAGCAGTAATTGACTCTTTTCTACTGAAACCTAAACCAATCAACTCACTGACTTTGGATTCATCGATTGTAGATGCCCTAGAGGACGAAGATGACGATGATGACGATGCCAAACCAACGGCGGCAGGTGCCGACTCAGATGCAACCTTTTGTCTTTTCAACGCTGCTTCAGCGGCAACAGAAGCAGCTTTCGAAGTCGAAGAATCAACAAGCGGAACACCACCAAGCGGTTCCAGTCCACTTTCCAAAAATTCTAGCTTTGATTCAACCTCACTCAAAAACGGAGTCTCTGTGCCACTTATCTTGAGACACCCTTTGGATAAATCTATTATGGCTTGATGCCTTCTCAACATATCCAAACCAAAAACCAAGTCAAGCGAACCATCCAAGATGGTAAATGTACATGGAACAACGATATCCTCAATTCTAACAGGTGCTGAATGAATCCTGCCCATGGTTGTACTGCTACCAACACCTCTTACAGTACCGGCAAATCTCTTATCTATCAAATTCGACAAATCACATTTCGCAGCGAGCCTTGGTGACATTATGGTACTCTGTGCACCAGTGTCGATAAATGCCTTCACTGGAACATTGTTCACCCTCATGTTGATGAACAACATTGGAACCTGAACAAAGGACTCCGGAGAGATTTCCATCGTTTGCACATAATTTTCATGGATGGCCTTTTGCCTCTCAAAGTGTTCTCTGAACTTCGTCTTATCGTTGATGACCGATGCCAAGTCGGGCTCAGATTGAATCATTTGCTGCCTCAATGTCGAATTGTTGAGCAACTGTTGCCTCAAGTATTCAGATTGAAGTTCAATCGATGGTCCTGGTTCCTGTACTTCCTGTTGATGATGAGCTGCGCTATCACTTTGAGACCTGCTTCTCAACACCAACATGTCCTCATTCGTCAATCCAAACTCGGTTAGCGTCTTTGTATCTCCGACCATCTCGCTGTAATTTTGAAGCAATATTTGATCCTGGGGTTTAATATCTGTTTCCAATTCTAAATACGCCTTGAAATCAACCAATGTCAAGTCGCCACCTACCTCAACTGGAACAATCTGCTCTGATGGGTCGAGGGATATAACCAACTTCATATTCTCCTTTACTTGTACTTGCAAGCTTTACTATAACGAGATGATAGCACTTGTTTTGGAGGAATCATTAGCTTAAATACTTCTTTAAAGTGGCGTACTTTTTCCCATAATTACAAATGCATTTGTGAACTGCGCCGTTAACAAAATTTGTTTAAAGGTATTTTTGCAAGCTATATTCAATTCATAGTGTTTATTGATGAATTGTGTCTAATGTGCCAAGTATAGAACATTCGAGAATCTACTAAGCATCTCAAAAACCATAATCAGTACTACTGTTATCACTATCATCATTCAAACATTTCTGACAGTCTTTTAGGTTATATAATTTGGTTTTTTTTTTCCTATAAAAGTGAAAAAAAGATTCAGTCATATTTAGTTAATTAAGTTCTTTGGGTGAAAATCGGTATATTCGATGTCGACTGCTGTGGAAGTCCATAGCAAGAAACCAAGACCGGCAAGGGTTCAGGTTGATCCTTCAGTGATTGACTCCGACTCAAAGCCACTGCAAGCGGGCTCAGTTTTTAATATCTGGTATCTGAAATGGTCAGGAGGAGAATCAAACGATAAGACACAAACCAGGTCAAAGACAAGATGCAGTGTGAATCGAGATTCGGGATATACAATACCGAACAATCCATCCGTTCAGCACAAAAGACAGCAGCCAATCTTTTGCCTTTATTTTGCAAGAGGCAGCTGTTGCATGGGAAAAAAATGTCAATACTTGCATAGACTCCCAACCACCCAGGATGCATATTTGATCCCACCAACACAGGATTGTTTTGCTCGCGACAAATTTTCAGAGATACGAGATGATAATGGTGGTGTTGGCAGCTTCAACGGCTCCAACAAAACATTATACGTGGGCAGGATCAATAACCCAACGCTGGAGGACATTGAAAGCATTGTGAACAACAATTTTGCTGAATGGGGTGAGATTGAAAGGATAAGAATGATTCATGATAAAGGTATTGCCTTTGTAACATACAAGGACGAGATATCACTGCAATTTGCAAAAGAGGCGATGATGCATCAGGGCCTAAACAAGAAAGATGAGTTGGAATGTTTGAACATCAGGTGGGCTAATGAAGATCCAGATCCAGAACTGAAAAAGAGACAAAAAAGAAAACTTGAAGAACGAACATTGGAAAATGTTAAGATGCTTTTGGCAAAGTTTGATTCCCAAGAGGAGGAAAACAACAAGAGGCAAAAGCTTGAGGATGGGTTTGATGAAGGATCAGTCGAAGTGCCTTTGGAACATGAAGTTGAAGCCAAAGAAATCAAGGCTTTACCGCTGCCCCGCGAAGAATCCAAACTTATAAATAACCAATCGTTAAATATATTTCAGCAGTTGAAGCTGAAAAAACTGCTGATGACGTTATCAAGAAGAAATGAAGACAAGCAGGAAAATGGTTTGCAATCGTTGTTGGGTGGTTATGACAGTGATAGTGATGAGGAATAAGCATCGTTCAAATTTCAATTTCTAAACTTTTATTTACGTTTAACAAAAAACCTGTAATATCATATACAATAGATCAAACCGAAGAGTAGTTTTCAATTCTCAATATTTTTGAAGTTTCTTTTACTGGCATTCTCATTCTTTCTCAACCAATCAGGAATCTTACTGACCTTTGAGTTCGTCAACATCTTCTTCAAATCAAACAAAACTTCAGTGTCTTTTTCGCCAATAAACGTAATAGCAAACCCTTTTTTACCCAGCCTACCGGTTCTACCTATTCTATGAGTATAATCTTCAATGCTCTTAGACATTTGGAAATTGACGACCAACGAAACATTGTCAATATCAATACCTCTTCCTGCAACATCAGTGGCAATCAAGACATCCACTTCACCAGTTTTCATTTGCTGGATCGCTAGTTCTCTTTGCTGTTGAGATTTTGAGCCATGCATAGTAACCGAATTGTAGCCCTCCTGCGATAATTTGTAATGAATATCATCTGCTGTCTTTTTGTAGTTCACAAATATGATGATTGGTGGTCTAAATCGTCCGGATTTCAATATCTCTATTAACCTTGTTAACCTTTTGGCTTCGCTATCGACATACTCAACTTCTTGAGTAACGGAATCTACCGCGTTGCCAACTTCACCAATCATTACGATTGCTGGTCTATTCAAATAAGTCTTCAGCATTTTTTCAATCTGTGCTGGCATAGTTGCAGTAAACATCATTGTGGATCTCTGATGAATGGGTAAGGACGACAAAATCTTGCTGACCTGTTGCTCAAAGCCCATGTCAATCATTCTATCAGCTTCATCCATAATTAGATAACCACACTGATTAAAAACAACCAATTTTCTCTCAATACAGTCGAGTAATCTCCCGGGTGTGGCAATGATAACTTCAGTACCATCTCTCATATCGTATGCAAACTCATCGAACGAGTGACCACCAATTACAGAAACTGATTTGATACGTAAGCCACCATTCTCACAAACTTTATTGAATTCCTTGTCGATCTGTAAAGCCAACTCTCTGGTCGGTACCAAAATCAAGCAATACGGACCATCATTCTTGTTTGATTCACCTATTGGGGACAACTTCATCAAATACTCTAACAACGGTATAATGAATGCTAATGTCTTACCCGATCCAGTTTGAGCGATACCAATGATATCTCGATTCGTGAGTGCTGTTGGAATAGTAGCCCTTTGAATCGGTGTTGGTTCAAAATACTTCAAACTGTTCAAAATCTTCAACACCTTGGATGAGATCGAACTTTCGGACCACGATCTCAACGGGTTCGATATGGAGCCACCTTTGGATGTGATGTTGTAGTCTTCTCTTAGTATACGCCAGTCTCTGTCTGTCATATCTTCAAGCCTTTTTTGTGACCAGTGTTGAGCATATCTGTCATAGTGAATATCGGCCTTGTTTTTACCGTTATCCTCGACACCTGGTTGTTTTTTAAGTAATAATGGTTGAATATCCTGCACCAAGTCTGCCTCATCCCAATCGAAATTGAACTTCCTTTTCTTCGAAACACTCTCATTTGCAGCCTTTACAACCTTTTTGACTCTCTTTACATCTATTTCTTCTTCACCTTCATGTTCCAACTCTTCGCTATAGTTGAATAGCGGTTTTTTACTCTTCAAAATTATAGGCTTCTTAGTCTGCTTCAACTCTTCTCTCTTTTTTTTCGAAAGAAAAACTGGCTTTGCCTTCAAGCCATTCTCTCTTTGGGTAAGTATCTCATCTATGGACTTGGGACCTCTATCATTTCTGTCCATCACTTCAAAAGTCCAACTGTTTACAGTATCTGAATAATGCTGTCTTAGCACTGGTCTCGAGATGAGTGGATTTTTAATAACCGAAAATATCAGGTTTTTTTTTTCCTTCATTCTTGAGATAAAAGCGGGCAACGAAATCAAAATTTAATCCACCAAACACATAACATATTCAGTGTTTGTTAAAAGACATCCAGGGTCTTTGATTGTTTGAAAGATTAACTGAAGCATATTGGAATCAGCAAGATATGTCGTTTTTGAGTTCTGGGGGAGAGTGCTCCACGAGTGCCAACCCGCTAGCACAATTTAGTAAGCAAACCAGTGGAGATAGATCAATGAATCAATCAATGGCAAGCAACAACGCTAGACTAATGAACAATAACAATAATCTACAATTCAGACAGGAGAACTCGATGAATCAAGTGGAAAGGCAGAACTTGGATAATTTTATACAGCAAAACAATAACGGGGGGAGCTTGAATGGGTTTCAACCTATGAATTATGAGTTGAATCGAATCCAACAGCAACAGCCACAGATTAATCACAACAGTATGAATGTTGCTTGGACAAACGATTTCAAGCAGCAATCTCCAAGGCTTGCCAGTCCGAGTCAACACCAGCCTGTTTTATCGGGGCCTTCCTCGTCATCGCTGTGGTCCTCGGATTTCAACCAGCATGCATCGCCAGCATTGAACCAACCACAACAGCAGCAGCAGTTCAGTGGGGGAGGCATGAGATACGGTGGATATCAACCTAATGGTATGATGATGATGAGTAGGCCATCTATGATGCAACAGCCGGTGCAAAATAACAATAAAATAGTCGAGTTGGATTCGTCCAGATGGGAAGATCAGTTTGACGAAATAGAACAAGAAGTCTCCAACAAATTGGACAAAGATAAGGAGGCATCACCAGAGATTGTGATTGATGATAAGTTGAAAACATCATTTGAAGAGGTCTGGGATGGATTGAACAATGAGTTCAAAGAAGATGAGATTTTCAATAAGGAGTATGAAGCTTCGTGGGAAAAGGATTTTGCAACATATGCTTCTGGTAGGTTGAACTATGGTGAGTACAAGTTTGAGACTGAAAATCAATTTGCCACAAACCCAGGTGCATATGAAATAGGGTTGAAATTGATGGAAGTGGGTGCCAGGTTGAGTGAGCTGGCGTTGGCATTTGAAGCAGCGATTCAACAAAATGAGAAACATGTCGACGCATGGTTGAAGTTGGGGCAAGTTCAAACCCAAAATGAAAAGGAAATTGCAGGTATTGCAGCTTTGGAGAAATGCCTCGAGTTGGACCACAACAACTTGGCGCTGCTTATGACATTGGCGATATCGTATGTCAACGAAGGATATGATAATGCAGCATTTGCCACGTTGGAAAGATGGATTGAAACGAAGTATCCACAGATCACTGACCAGGCAAGATTATCGAATCCATCTATCACCGACGAGGACAGGTATTCGTTGAACAAGCGAATCACAGAGTTGTTCATCAAGCTGGCCCAGCTATCGCCGAATATTGCCAACATGGATGCAGAGGTCCAAACAGGATTGGGGGTCTTATTCTACTCAATGGAAGAGTTCGACAAGACCATAGACTGCTTCAAAGCCGCCATCGAGGTCAATTCCAATGACGCATTGATGTGGAATAGGTTGGGTGCCTCATTGGCAAACTCAAACAGATCCGACGAGCTGATCGAGCTGTACTCAAAGCTGTTACAGATCAACCCGAATTTCGTCAGGGCAAGGTACAACTTGGGTGTCTCGTGCATTAACATGGGCTTGTACAAGCAACTGATCGAACATCTTTTAGGCGGCTTGAGTATGCATGAGGTTGAAGATAGTGACGGTACTAGTTCTGTCTCTGGAAATCAAAGCTCGAGTTTACTAGAAACTTTAAAGCGACTGTTATTGGCGCTGAATAGAAGAGATTTGATCGAGCGTGTTAAACCAGGAATGGATCTCAATCAATTCAGAGACGAGTTCGACTTCTGATGTGTGTTCCACTCTCCAATGACTTTCACATTCTTTCTTTCTTTCCTTCTTTCTTCCAATATCGCTAATTATCACTTTATAGCTTGAAACCGGGTAACCCCTTTGTTTTGATCCGTATTTTTTTTTTTTTCTTAACCTTGTTCGTTGGGCAAGAAAAAAACCAAAACAATGATCCAATTCAATCATCAAGCTTTATAAACCTCTAATATCTTATAGGGTACAAAACTATTACTATATTTCCATTAAGCACACAATAAGACTGAGTCTATCATCAAACGTATTTGAGTATTCGGTGTACTAAGAAGATTTGTTGAGTTCCTTGCATTGAACAACGATATTGCATCATTTTTGAGGCACAATATTATTCAGATCTTTTAAAAATAGAAATCGAGGAAAAAAGAATTATTACGCGAAATACATTCGAGGCTTGGTATTCATCGAGAGAGTTTTCTATAGTTATCAGGTTGCAAGTAGATAAAGCTAATTGCATACCCGTTTACCGAGTGGAAACATGCCGAATAACAACATATCGCAACGACCACAGAAGAGCTTGAAGCTACCACTTCTTGCAGTTCCAACAGATTCCCCAATGGACAAACAGCATTACTTACCGTCCTCATCCTCCTCATTTTTGAACCTGAGATCTTCAAGCCGTTTTTCATCACCTTTCAGTCCTAAGAAGATCGTATCTGTTGTGCAGAGTAATCTTATCAAATTCAGAGCTGGGTTGGCTATTGTTGTACTGTTATTGTTGCTCTCTAATATACAGCGTCTTATAGCATTGACAGATATGCCTAAGTACACAATTGGAGATCCAAAGTTTGTCATTATATTGGCTGCAAATGAAGGTGGTGGGGTTTTGAAATGGAAAGGCGCACAAGAGTGGTCTGTGGAAAGATCATCCATCATAAATAAAAGGCACTATGCTGAAAAGCATGGTTATGCATTACTGATCAAGGACTTGACCTTGAAGAAACGTTATTCACACGAATGGCGTGAAGGATGGGAGAAGGTTGATATCCTAAAGCAAACAATGAGAGAATATCCAAACGCAGAATGGTTCTGGTGGTTGGACCTCCATACTTATATCATGGAACCTGAAGTTTCGTTGGAAAGTCATATTTTCAACCATATAAACGAAGTAACCTATCGTTCATTAGATGTGTTCAACCCATTGAACATTCCAGTCGACTCGCCATACGTCGATAACAATCAGCCAAGAGATTTGTTGATAACCCAGGATTGTGGTGGATTTAACCTTGGCTCGTTTTTTATCAGAAGATCGGAGTGGTCAGAGACCTTGTTGGATCTGTGGTGGGACCCAGTGATGTACGAACAGAAACATATGCAATGGGAGCACAAAGAGCAGGACGCGTTGGAAAACATGTACGCTGAGCAGCCTTGGATTAGAGAGCGTATTGGATTTTTGCCCTTGAGACTGATCAACTCATTTCCACCAGGTGCATGCTACGAGTATGCCGACGATCCAAGATTCTTCTACAATCAAAATGACAGAGATTTCATCATCAACATGGCTGGTTGTGAGTATGGAAGAGATTGTTGGAGTGAGATGGAGTACTACAAGGGTATCAGTAGAAACCTCCATACCAAGAAATTTTTCGGTTTGTGGTGAGCTCCTCTCGTCCTTACCGTTATTCACTTTGGGTCTTTTTCTGCCTTTTTTTGTGCCTACATTCTTTCCTGTTTTTTCTTTTTTTGGCTTCCTCTCCAAGCTCTCACTATTATCATCCCCTGTCCTCTTCATGTCTCATATGAACGACAATGCCACTCCTTGTTATTGTTAGCTAATTCATTCTCACCAAATGCCAACGTTTTACTCGCCGTCCGCCAGCTACAGCCCCACGATGAAAGGATGGGGCTGTTGTGCCTTTTTTCGCTCACCAACTTTCAAAAAATTTTCAAATATAAAAGGTATTTATCACAAGAATTCATGAATTTGTTCAAGCGAAAGAGTTCAATATATTATAGATAGTTAGATCATTCCAATCGAATATATCCATATCATTAAAATACCTTTTATTAGTACATATTTATATAAGCCAAGTTTGAAAATTATAGATTACAATTGAATCAATAGCTTTCAAGTGAGATTTTATATAGATTATAACAAAAGAGTATTTTAAACGAGAGCTGCCGCATGGAGTGTTGAGAACTACAAAGAAGATCAAAACCACATATCCCAGCTTTTTTCTCCAAGACAATCGAGAAGAGAAAGAACCGCCCGCCATAACACCGATTGAACCTACAGCATTTCAGTGCAAGATCACTTTTTTCCTCCAGAAGTTACTTTTCGTCAACTTATGTTTTCCAAGTCATCAAAGAGTCCAAGCTTAGCCAAATTCAACAGAAACAAGAGAATTACCAGCACTAGTAACTTGACAACAATTTTAAGCAAGCAAATGAGCTCATCTACAAAAGTTCAAGACGCCATTTCAGAGTCGTCATTGATCAAAACTAGCTTTTCCCCGTTAGAAAATGAGATCTTATCATTTGATGACTTATCCATTCAGGACCCCAAGCGATTGTTAGCCATCAATAACAAATTATCGAGAAATGATATTTTTAACCATCAATCATTAGTGAGATCAAGAAACGCCATTGGCAATGAGCTCAAGCAACATGTAATGTCGATTAACCACCATGAATGTGAAGCCGAAGACGAAAATTCATTCTTTGTCTGCGATTTAGGTGAGGTTTACAGATGCTACTTGAACTGGAAGTCAGTCTTACCAAGGGTTCAACCTCATTATGCAGTTAAGTGTAATAATGATCCAAAAGTTTTGAAATTGTTAGATAATTTGGGCTGCAACTTTGATTGTGCTTCAAAGGGTGAAATTGACCTTGTCTTGAAGATGGGTGTTGATCCAAGCAGAATTGTTTACGCTAATCCTTGTAAATCAAATTCATTTATTAGGTATTCATCATCAGTTGGGGTCAACTTGACTACTTTTGACAACTTTGATGAATTGTTAAAATTGAAAAGGTTCAACCCAACATCAGAGTTATTATTGAGAATTGCAACTGATGATGAAACTGCTCAATGTAGACTATCTACTAAGTTTGGTGCATCGATGAACAACTCAATTGACTTGCTAAAAAAACTGAAACTGTTGGATTTGAATGTCGTGGGTGTCGCATTTCACGTCGGATCAGGTGCGAATGATTTTTCAGCCATAACAAAAGCAATTCAAGATTCTAGAAAGTTGTTCGATTTGGGTTATGATTTGGGATTCAATATGAAACTTTTAGATGTTGGCGGTGGTTTCACAATTGATACATTCGATCAATCGGCATTCGTCTTGAATAATGCCCTTTCCGAATATTTTCCTGTTTCGACTAATGTCTCAATCATTGCTGAACCTGGTCGTTACATGGTTGCCTCATCTTTCACCTTATCATGCCATGTCATTGCAAAGAGGGGAGGTGGTATCTTAGACCAGTTAAACAATGAACCCTCAATGATTTATCTTAACGATGGATTATACGGTAATTTGAACTGTATTTTGTTTGACCATCAACATCCAACTCCAAGGGTCTTGACTAGCAACGAGAATTTCAATTATTTTGAGGAATTTGATGGTATTAAGGAGGAAGGAACTGAGGTTTCCATTTGGGGTCCGACCTGTGATGGTTTGGATTGTATCACTGAGAGCTTCAGAATTTCAAAGAGTGTCAATGTGGGTGACTGGTTGTTTTTCGAAGGTGTTGGCGCATATACCACAGCTGCTTCTACCTCTTTCAATGGGTTCACTCAAGCAGCTGATGTTAAATATGTTTCAAGTGAAGATGATGTGTTATCATTGGCTGGATTGAACTAGGGAATAGCTAATAGTTTTTACCCTTGCTCGTTTGTTCAGAGTATTTAAAAAATTTGTGACCTAATCCCTAATGGAACCCCTTTTTTTACATATGCTCGTCAAAGTCTTCTTTTTGTATTTCTTTCAAAAATAATTTGTACAACATGTAGGTTTTGATTTATTTTTCACTATGACTCCAAGACTCCAAGACTCCAAGATTACTGTCATTTGTTTTTCATAATTATACAGTAATGATATAGCAATTTCACCTTTTGTTCATTCATCCTCTCAATTTTTCAGCCTTTTAACTTGAAACTCTCCTTCGTCATCTCTAACCCTCACAACGCCATTTGGAGCATATCCAACATCAACGACCATCCCAGCATCAAAATTCCTCTCTATTATATCGTCATCATTCAAGTCGTCTCCTTTATAATCATTGTTCAAATTCAATTTGATCTCATGTTCAGCAAGGTCCATCTGCTCCTGTACATTCACCGGAATCTCCACTTGTTGTGTTTCTTCCTCGCATTCTACTTCAGAATCCGATGAGTTAGGATCCTTATGAAATGATGTGCAAGTAGTTAACGCTTCATATGTTTTCAAAATTATATCACTTGCTGTGGGAACACTTGAGTTGTGGCAGTATAAATCTGTAAAGAGTTGATTATCCCTAGCCCTGTTCAAGTTTGGAATTTTACACAATAGCTCAATGGTGTCTTCTAGACCATCATCAATTGGTGTGCCGTTTCCGTTTTCGATCTGTAAATAGATACAATCTTCACCGCAGACTTTCTGTAATGCATGTAGAATCAAACAGTTATACGGTATCTGTAACCCTTCACCTGTATTGCTTGACCATATGACAAAACATGTGTTCAAAACGTAGAGCTCAAAAACAGCACTATTGCTTTTGAGTAAGTGCTCAAAGATAGAGTTTGAACAAATTCCATTGAAAGATATCAGAAAGTCATTGAAGCCTCCAAACAAGATAGGATTTTCCACTAATGAAAACAGTTCAGGAGTTGAGTATGAGTATGTTGTTATTGGATCTGTATTCGATATTGTGGGTTTCACTGTGATCACCTTGGGTGTCTCTTTCGGCTGTTGTGACATAATTCTTCGCTTTCTTGGTTTTAGTCTTCAGTTTTCTCGTAACTTAGAGTCAGTATTGACTTCCGTAAACAATTTTGAAAGGTATATTAAGAATGATTAATAAAGTGTACAGCTTAGTATGCGAGGAAGTTTTCATTGTGGGCTCGAGAGAGCCATAATTTAAAAAAAAAAAAAAAAAAAACAATACCGTTTTACACTTTAAACTAAGTTGTGATTCAGACTTCTTTTCTCGTAGATTCTCTTATTGTTCAAAAAATTTTGTAGTTCAACTCTATAAAAATGTATTCATTAAAATAAATGTCTATGTATAAGCCAGAATTCATGAAATTGTTCGTGAAGACAAAGAAGAAAGGGGATCAAACTTGCTTTCGAAAAATGATGAAACTATTGGAGATTCTAATCGGAGTCATAGTCGGAAAGATCTTCAGCTAGATGCTGTAATGATTGATCACTGTTGGCTCTTTCGAGAACTTTTCTTTTCAACTCCTTCTCCAGCTCTTTATTACTCTTTGCGATCTCCTCCACTGTAGGTGGCAAGGCTTCATTCTTCATATCCAATCTTTTCAGCTCTTCAAATGAGACGATATGTTTCTTCAAGGAGTCCAGACCGCTGGATAGTGCACCTTTCGGCAATAAACTGCCTCCACTCAAGTGTCTTAGAGTTTCAACCTTTTCACTCTCTTCTCTCAATATTTGGTACATGCGACTAACTCTTCCAATAGCCAAAATCTTGTTACGCAAGGCAGATTTCTTAGTCTCAACTGAGTCTGTTTCCTTGATAGAACTTGTTTGGCTCTGGGCGAACTTCTCAAAGTCGAATCCCTGGGCATTGTCAATCGGAGAAGAAGGTGTGCTGCTAACTTCAGACATTGAGCGAGCTGGCTTTTTGGCTAACGGTGTTGCTTCATTCAACTCGGATGTAGTACAAATATTCAAAATGGATACCAACATTTCAACGACTTTATCTCCAACGAAGGGCAAAGACCAAGAAAACACATCCATGAATTGTGGCAACCAATAAGGATGTGGCGATTCCTTAAACTGCCTGATATTCATCACGTTATTAGAGTATTTCAAAACAGCTGCACTGTTATGATAGTAATCGCTGTAATTTGGTGCCGAAAACATTGTTATCACTGAAGGAAATCCACCTTTTTTTTTATACATCTTGTAACCAGAATCTTGTACTTCGTGTGCTCTAATGATGGATAACAACCCAGTCTGATCCAAAAACTTTGACACAGCCCTATAAGTATATGAATATGAACATCCCCTTGCTGTATTAGGCACGAATAAAGAGTTAGAAGTATCTTCATCAAAGTTTTCAAGAGGATCAGACCATAGCATATCGCAAAACAATCCTCTTGATGGAGGTTCCCTGAACCTATCAATAAGCTCTACATCATCCAAACTTTTCAATTCTGGAGAAATCCCTGCATGTACACAAAAAAATTGTTCATTCACAACAGCTGCTAATGGCAATGTGTTGAAACTTTCAATTGAAGCCTCGTACACACCCTCAGAATACTTAGTCAAGCATTCCTTTTTAAACGTGAAACTAGCAGTCAAATGAGCACATTCATGATTTCCTCTTAACATCCAAAATGTGTCGGGAAAACTTAACTTCAAGGAGTACAAGTATAACAATACCTCAATCGAAAAAAATCCACGATCAACGTAGTCACCTAAAAACAAGTAGTTGGTCTCTGAGGGATGTCCCGTGGTTGAAAACAATTTTAACAAATCATAGTATTGACCATGGATATCTCCACAAATCACAATTGGGGATGGAATCGTCAACAAATTCGGTTCTATTCTGAAAGCATCTGCTGCCATTTGTAAAATTTTGATAACTTGAGATTCCTTCAATCTGCCTTGATTATAAAAATGGTCTTTCAAGAATTCGTGATTCGGCATTCCATTAGCCATAAATATTTGATCATCAGTTGGTATTACATTGGTCAAAAGTGGAACTGAAGGCACCATTCTTTCTGTAGTCGAGAACTCTTCGCCCTCATCTGAGACGAATATTGAATAGTCTCTCTTATTGGAAGTGTGTTTCTTCGTCTTGATAGCTTTTAAAGCCTTGTCAATCTTTTCAGAATTCTTTTTTGCAGTATTTGATTTCCTATTCAACATCTTTCACTTGAAACCAGTATCAATATCAATCAGACCTCTTTTGAATATCATCCATCATGTTAAAATGTATACTTTCTAGCTTTTCTGAATATTTCGTGCTCCAAGCCACGCAATCGTCAAAAATCGTTTTCTACATTCCATAGAGAGAAGCCTCTTTTAAAGGAAGCTATAGGGTTTATCCAGGTAGAGGAGAGCAACATTTTAGGTGAAGAGCGTTAGTTGAGCTCACGTTCTGTAAAGGCTTGCAGTTGTGCGATTCAACCATCCATACTTATTGTGCAAGAGCCGAGCAAACTTTTATACCCTTTTGTAAAGATCAAGAGTTAGATCAAAATTTAGAGCACGACAATAATACGATAAATCGTAGCTTAACAAAACAGGCCTATAAATCGTGTTCTAGTCTTTTGGGAACTTTCAGCTAGAATTAGCAGATACAGTCGTTCTTACCTACTTGTGGACCGTTTTACTTTCGTAGTGTCAACACCAGATACAGCAGCATAGGTTATCGATCACCCACTTAGATCCATCCATCATTGACTTCGAACACAAAATGCACGGCTTAATCTCAAGTCCAATATAGATGCTGCTAAATTGGATAGCTGATCAATAAAAGTCAGTCATTACTTCCAAAAAGGTATTTTGTACTCACTGTATTGACCCCCAATTGCCAGCTCTCTAGAATTTGAAAGTCAAATTTGAAACTAACTTGATAAACACTTTCTGTTGTTTTATTCATATAAAATTACAGTACTCTCAGTTATAAAGTGAAAATATGCTAAGAAAAAGACCCCCATTTTAGGGTGAAACCTTTGAGTTCACTGATGAGAACACTTCAATCATCCAATATAATTGAAAAACAAGTATACAAAATAAAAACTAATAAAACATTTAATATTACAAAGCAGTAAAGCTCCTTGTTAGCAAACATAAGTTGGTCAAGTTTTCCTTGGTCTACCACCAGAAATTTTCAATTCTTCCAAAATGTTGAGACTATTTCTTTTGACTTCAGCAGGACTACCAACAACAACATCAACAGCAACCTCAGAGTTACCAGTGGTGTAAACGTTCTCTTGGGTAACTGACAACGTTGGTTTGGCAGGTGAAAGGTTAACAGAGTTTTCAGAATTGGCATCCGACGAATAATCAAATGATCTGGAATCATTAACTGGAGTAATTGGAATATATGTTGTAATAATAGCTCTTCTTGTCGGGCTGTAAAAAATTCCAGTATTCAAAGGGATTGGTGAAAATGATGGTGCTTTGGACAACAACGCTGGAATTATTGGTTCTAAAATTTTATAGTCTTTGCCCGCTAAATCATGTACGCTGTTGAAAATTTCCTCAGTTGTCTCAATCTCTTCCCCATTTAACTCGTTATCGCCTTGATTCAATGACAAATCGAATTGTTCATCTTCAATACTATCGGATAGAGTGGTACTATCAGTCATCTCAATAAGATCGGCATGCTTATGCAAAAGATAGCACTCTTCATCCCCTCTTGTTCTATCCCCATCTTCATGAGAACTGACGTCAGTGTCTGCTTCAGAAATCCCAACTTTGCCAACTTTATCTTCTATTTCTTCCCTCAACAAGATTTCGTTACCTTCAATAACTTGTACTTGAACTTGAACCCCAACATGAGGTTTATTTCCCCAACGACGTTCTTCTTCTGCTTCTTCTGCTCTTTCTTCCTCGTCTTCGTCACTTATAACTTCTACAGTAAGTATGTCACTAGGTGTAACCTCACTAGTATTTGCTGTAGATAAAACATCATCCATCTCTTCTCTTTCAAAGGCTATCGGTATTTTCGCAGAGGGACCAGTAACACAGACATCTAGTTTGACTTTACTCTCCTTCGAAAAATCTCTCTCCTCATGATTTGATCTCAAATCCTTTGAGGGCAATCTCCTTTCAACCTCTTCAGCTCCTTCAACTTCTTCGACTTCTTCAACTTCTCTAACTTCTCCAACTTCTTCAACTTCTCTAACTTCTCCAACTTCTTCAACTTCTTCAACTTCTTCAACTTCTTCAACCTTGAGCAGGGGGGCCTCTTCATTGAGAGAGCCTTCTAATAACTCCGCGTTAGATCCATTACTGGAATCTTCAGCATCATCGCTAACCCCTTTTGGGTGGCTGGATCTTAGGTCTTTTTCAGCTTTCTTTTTGCCTTGTTTTTTCCCTTTTTGCTTCTTTTCTTTGGATTGGGGAGGCCTCGCATTTGAATCTGAAGCAGTAGTGGAATCTATAATGTCACTTTCAACAAAGTCTGATTCATGGGTGACAATGTTATCCAATGGGCTCATAGCGTCAACAGCTTTGATCTGCTCAATGAACTTTCTTCTCTCACTCTCATTCAAAGGTTCAGCCAAGCTCAGCTGCTTGATCTGAGGGATGGAATTTTCAAATTTCTTGCTGTTACCTTGGCTAACATCATAAACATCAGAGAGAATCAATTCGAGAACACGGAGAAGCGGCTTTTCGAACAACTTGAAGATGATGATTCCAATGACAAAATTGAAAATAACCTGCAGGGAGTGATTGATGACTTCCTTGTTATCTGTGTAGAAAGGAGAAACATATTCAGCTGCAAAAGCGCCAAACTCTTCAACTTGAGCAGCAAGATGCTGTGAGTAAAGAGAAGATAAAACTTCTTTCAGTGACGTGAACATTTCTGAGGAGTTTTTCTTGTACTCGGCGGCATATGGAGCAACAGTTTTCAAAACATTTTGATACAATGGGGTCCATTGTTCCTTGATGGAAACAACTATTGGCTCAATGTGTTTGTGAAACGTCGGAACAATATGATCTTTGAATGCAGGAACAAGGTACTCGTTGAAGTTTGAAACAGCGTAGTCATTGTACCATTCAACCAAAAGCTCGTTTGTGCTGATCCACTTGTAGACTTTGTACAAGAACGACTTCTCGAGCAGACCCATGAGGAATTCACAAATGGCATCTGTTCTGGATTGAACGATAACCTCTTCAGCATGTGGTGAGAGAATGGCAGAAATAGGATTATGCTCTTCAATCGCTGACTTCAATGCAGAAAAGGCAATTGGAGCTTGCTCGCTGATTTGGGAGCCAACATTGTCTATCAACACTTCAGAAGAATCAATGAGGCCTTGAACATAGGTGTTTGAAATAGTATAGAACTCATCAAACTTTACCGGATCAAAGTATTTGACCGAAAAAAGGGCAATCAATGGAACAAAAATGGAATAAAATGCAAGTAGTAGTGCCATTTTCAATCCAATTTGATTATGATTGTCTCTCTACCCTCTCAAGTGAATGCACCCAATATCTATTCATTTCCAATATACATCTTGCTTCTTCCCATCCAGACTCTTGCGAGCAATTACGAAATGCCTGTCTCAAAATTACAGGGGCTTTGTGTTTTCTGGTGAGAAACACACGACCATTTTCAATGACTGTGCGAGAGGTTTGAGAGGTATGGTATATTGAGATATCTAACTTGGCTGCTTCGTCTTGGGAGTATTTAAAGTGTTGATGTATAATGCTCCATCATACAAGTATGGTCTGCGGACTATGGGCGAGACCAATTTTTCGAGTCACCAAATTGAATGCATGGCGAGTAAGGACCAAGACAGGCGAGATGATCAATAATCGTACCCAGGATATGGATTATTTGCTGGTTGCGAGCCGCTTCATCCTCGATTGGAAGAGTTGATGGTGGGGGGTCTATTGTGTAAAAGCTTTCCAGCTCTCGAATCGAAGTTTGGGTGGATTAACCGACCCAGAAGCTTCCGCTATTTGAAAAGCTTATGGATCTCAGATCCGCAACTGCA
This sequence comes from Peterozyma toletana, assembly GCA_003706045.2. Lineage (NCBI taxonomy): Eukaryota > Fungi > Ascomycota > Pichiomycetes > Alaninales > Pachysolenaceae > Peterozyma > Peterozyma toletana. Next base: position 225,552 of record PPKG02000002.1, on the reverse strand, counting down.
GTTGGTCTTCAATGGCCATTTCTCCTTTGGCATAGCCCATTGATGTCGGCTCACCCCTCTTCACTCATAAGCCACTCAAGGCGATTTCTGGCTCGTTGCAAGGTTGTGTAACTCATCTAATCATCCCAACTAAGAAATTTTCCGTTTTACCCTTTACACGCTCTTTTATGCCAGATTAGACCGAGAACTTGCCTATTCAAGGATAGTTAATACCACACCATAAGTTCGATTTGTGAGAGTAGGTGGAGAGCAAGCAAGCTTGTGCCCTTGTGTAACCGGTAGAAGCCTGTATCAAATCTCGCTTGAAATTTATTTTCAAATTCATCATGCTACTATAAAGTGGTTGTGATTTCTTGTTGGTAATGTTCCCCATACAGCAGTCTGAGTGAAAAGTAGATAAAGATATTCACAATTGACGATAATGTTTGGTTCTAACAAGCTATTTCTAGCCAACGTGCTCATTGCGATCTCTCAGCTTATTGAGAGCTCAAGTGCTGTTTACACGGGCAGTGCAAACTTGCCAACGTACCCCCAAGTCTCGATCGAGCAGTATAATTTATTGAGACAACTCGGAGGAAATGGGCCATACGTCTCTCAGCCAGGTCTTGGTATAGATCCATCCCTTCCTGACGGGTGCAACTTAACCCAAGTTCATTTGATCATGAGAAATGGGGAATCGTATCCCGACTCTTCCACGTTGAAGGAATTGGAAAGCCTTTACAAAAAGTTGAAAGATGCCGATGCAGACTACGACGGTCCCTTAGCGTTTGTTGAGGATTTGAAGTTTTTCGGAGATGAGGACGATTTTGACAAGGAGACAAGTGCTGGTTATTATTCCGGTTCGTTGGATGCTTATAGATTAGGTACTGTGTTGAGGGCCAAGTATAGTGATTTGTGGGATGGTGAGTCTGTTTTGCCATTTTTCACCTCAAATACCACCTCACAAACTGCCACCAGCTTTGCAAAGGGTTATTTGGGCTCCAACTTTTCAGATGCATTTGACTTGAAGAACATCTCCAGTAGCGTTGATGCAGGTGCAAACACATTATCTCCTCTGCTTACATGCTCTGCCTTTGATGCCGACGAGCTTGAAGAAGATTTTACTAGTTTCCCAACCCTCTTTTTGGACAATGCTGTCAAGAGAATCAACAAGTTGTCCCCGGGTTTCAATCTCACTACTGAGGATATTTCCAGTATGTTTGATTACTGTGCTTTTGAACTCAATGTTAAGGGGTCTTCGGATTTTTGTGATATCTTCACCTTGAATGAATTCATATATTATGAGTACAACAAGACTTTAGAGTACTACTACAAGACTGGTCCAGGGAGTGAGTACTCAGTTCCAATTGGCTCACTTTATGTCAATGCGACTGCAACTTTATTGCAAGAGGACCCTGAAGACGTTGGTAAGATATTCTTTTCATTTGCTGATGATGCAGATTTGATTGCAATCTTCTCAGCTTTGGGATTGTTCGTTCCAGACTATGACTTGTCCCCCTACGAAATTGATTTTGGTAGTCAGTTCAAGGCTTCCAGTTTGGTTCCAATGGGTGCTCACTTGATTCATGAAAGATTCAGTTGTCCAGTTGATGAATACATAACTGAAAGCTCAAACCTGACTGTGTACAACGCTACAAACGGTACCTACTTCTTCAACGGCACTAGCAATGCAACCTATATTGATTCTCTCTCATCAGTCAAAAATACAACCATTGAATATGTCAGAATTATCGTTAATGATGCAGTTATCCCAATCCCCGGTTATGCCGAAGGCCCAGGCTTTAGTTCTACAATTGAAGACTATCTGAACAATCTCGAGGAGAGATTAGGTAATACAACGTTCGCTGATGCTTGTGATATTGATAGCGATTATCCTCAGACCCTCTCGTTCTTCTGGGAATGAGATGCTCAGATGACGACGTTTCCTTTCTGTTCTTTCTTCCTCTCTACAAAAAAGCCTTTCGATAGACCATTTTTAATTCTTATCCGTATTCTAAAAGGAGCATTTCTGACCTTTTAACAATTTCTTGACAACATTTACCATTACTACTTCCATCTATCTGTGTTTATGATATCCATCAAATTAACTGATACCAAATGCACTACTCATTTACTTGAAACTTTTTTTTAATTTTTCAGAAAAAATTTTAAATATTTTTTTTTATATAGCTTTAAGAGTTGAAAGACTTTGTTGGTAGTACTATTTAGAAGTTGACAAATAGGCCAAGAGATTCAAGGTTTAGTGTCTATAATAGAGCCATGAACAGATCATCATTTTCACAAACATTGGTGGATCCAACTTCCTCGTATTTGGCAGTTACATTAGCGAGGTCAAACAAAAATGAAATACAGATCTATAGTTTAAAGACGCCTACGAAGGAGTTGGTATCGACATTCGAATTGGACTACGAGGATGTCATCAGTTGCATCAGTTGGTGCTCTGGAGAGATTCTGTCTGGATCGTCTACTCAAAACAAAAAAAGGAGTTCTGACAAATCCTTGTTGTCATCAAACAATAACACACAGTCATCATACTTAATAGTCGCTTTGGAGCAGGGTGGTATATTAGTATACTCTCCATTTCAAAAAGAAATTGTGAATAAGATCACAAATGAGTCAGCCATCACATCCATCTCATCAGTCTTGAACAAGGAGAGATTTTATGGATACGAACCTGCATCAAACTCCATAAAGTTGTTTACTTCACTCTCAAAAAACAAATTCAGTGAGCAATATTCATTTCCACAAGAAAAAACAGTCAACCTTATAAAAGTCACGAAAGGAGATGAATCCCTCTTGGTTGCATCTAGTTCATTATACATTGTGTCTCCAAAAGGTGATAAATGCGACACAGCGCTTAGATTTCCTGTGCCAAGAGGCCATTCAACGGCAATTATCTCTATTGCTCAGTCTTCCAAGAATCAGGATATATTGATCACAGCTAGAGAGAATAGTACATATATTCACGTTTATTCAATTTCCAAAAAAGCTAATATTGGAATTGCAAAGACACAATCCACAATAAGCAAAGTTTCAATAATCACTATCGATAATGATGAATATATCCTTGCATTCACTGATGATTCTTTAGAGTTCTTTGATGATTTCGAAGCCAAGAGAAGCAAGACCAAACTCATTGAGTCAAAATTCAAAATCACCACTGAAAGCAAATCCGGCATTGAAAGCTGCTATGCAAATTCCACGAATGAATTGCAAACAATGCACTTCGAGAATTTCAGACCAGTCTTCTCTACAATTCCGTTCACTAAAAATGGATCATATATCATCAACTCTAGTGAATCAGAAGCATCAGCCAACAATGATTTTGCAGTTCTGTCCGCTGATGAGGATGCTGAAATTGAAGAGTTGGATGATTTGAGCGATATCGAAATGAAGGAAGACGGATCTGAATATATTGTAAATACACCTGAAGAGTTATATCAATTGCTTTCGAAGTCGATCGAGTCAAAGAATGTTAAGGATTTGGTAGATATCTGCAGTTCAGATAATACAGATCTAATTGTCAAACAAACAATCCTCAAGCATTTGAGTGAGGATGAGTCCTCATACTTGTTCTCAAAGTTATCGTTGGAGGTGTCCATTCAACCCTCAGATTCAACAAACTTTTCAAAATGGTTAAAGTTAATATTGTTGATCCATGGTAATTCAGTTATCAAAGACTCAGATAATGTCCAAGTATTGAAGTTATTGAAGTCATCGTTATTAGAAGGTACAAAACACTTGCCAAACTTGATTGCTTTGCAAGGAAGATTACAATTATTAAAGTCGCAGTTACAACTCAGAAGTGAGATGTTGGAATTGACATTGGAAGATGAATCCGAAGATGAGGAGGAGGACCTTATTGAAAAAACAACTGTTGAGGATTCGTTAAAGCAGTCTTTACAGGATGAGTCTTCACTTTTCATTAACGGAGAAGGAGATGAAGAGTTAATTGACGATTTCGAGGAAGAAGATCAAGCTGATGACGACGATGAAGAAGCAGATGAAAACGATGAAGATGATGTTGCCATCGACGGAGTTGAAATGGACATCAGCAGTAATGAGGATTGAATTTTTGCATAAATTGATTACTTTTATATACTGGATACGAAAAGCACTTTTTCTCATTGAATTTTTGTAGTAATAAGCATACCATACACTGATGGATAAATGAACTATTGTAATTTGAGTCTATTGAATGCCTCGAGATGCTCACACAAGAAAGTCGGTTTTAAAATTTTTTTTTTTTTTTTCCTCTGGCATTGAAATTTGAAAAGATGAAGCACTTGATTGTATCTATATAACCTTATACCTCAAGGTTTTATAATCCTTAATAGTTTCTTTACTCAAATAAATTCTAAAATGTCAACTCCAGAACCATCCGAAAAGATCTATATACACTATAACTATGTGCATAAGTTATGTCAACAAGGTGCTGAAGAGATTAGAGAAAGCGTTGGTAAGCCGGACGTGATCATAGCTATCGGTGGAGGTGGATTCATTCCAGCTAGAATTTTGAGGTCGTTCATCAGGAAGGAAGGGGAGAAGAACATTCCTATCCAGGCGATCGGTTTGTCATTATATGAAGATTTGGGTACAAATGCCGTTGGTACTATTGGCAAAGAAGTCATAAGAACCCAATGGTTGGATTTTGGTGCTTTGGAGAAACATTTTGACACCTTAATTGGAAAAAACATTTTGATTGTGGATGAAGTTGATGATACAAGAACAACGTTGCATTATGCTTTATCCGAGTTAGAGAAGGACGTTGCTGAACAAGCTGAAAAGTTGGGTAGATCAAACGAGCAAACCAAATTTTCAATCTTTGTCTTGATCAATAAGAACAAGCCAAAGAAGGCAGACTTACCTGACCTGATGTTCAAGGAAGGCAGGTATTTTGCTCCTCGTGAAGTTGGTGATTGTTGGTGTAATTTCCCATGGGAAGCAACTGATATTGATTCTCACAGTAAGTTTGCTGTTCAACAAGGTAACTGCTAAGTTTCCTCTAGTTCTAGAATTTAAAATTTCATCCTCTTTCAACTTGAAGACTTCTCATTAGCTGCTCAAATTTGCTTGCTCTATCTTTTTTTATACCTTCGGTTGACATTTAATAGATAATCTGTATTTTATATTATATATGTGCTCTTGTAACCTGCAATCTATACATCGTAACAAAGCAAATCCATGCACAAACTCGAGAGAGGCTACTTTGAAAATCCAAAAACTTGAGTAAGCTTTCTTAGTGTTTCGATGAATAGTAGATGAACTCTTGAGAGTATCTGTTTTTCGCGAGAAATTTTTCAAGAGGATAAGGACAGAAAACACAAATAATCATCATATTGTTTATTTGTCCATCAGCATTTGCAATTCAACCATTTGCTGGACTTGTTGTCTGCAAATATCTTTCAAATCTACAACATCAGCTTTTAGCTCTTCGCATCTCTCAGATTTCTCACCCAATATTTCAAGAGTGGTTTCATGTTTCTTGTTCAACGCTTCCAACTCTTCCCTCAACTGTTGCTCTTTTCTTTTCAACTCAACCACAGTTTCGTTGTCTTTCATCAATTGTATGATTTGCTCGTTTGCCTCGTCTTTTGCGTGATTTAGATCTGCAGTTTCAGATCTTAAAGTTATAAGTTCAACTTCCAACCTTCTAATTTGTCCTGAAAGCTTACCAATTAACTGCATATTCTTGTTTGACACAGTTTGTAGTCCAGCTGTAGATGAGTTTGCAGCGTACGATTCATTGGTATAGTTCAGGTTGTTGAGAGTATTTTTCGATGATGAGTGGTTTGAGTTATTCGCATCCTCCTCAAATGGGTCGCGATCTTCAGGTTTTTCGACATTACCATTCAACCGAACTCCAAAAGGCTCTTCTCTTTCAAAGTATTTCGGTGAATCAAAACCAGAGAATCTTGGTGTGGGCAGGAATTGCCCACTCAATAAAACGTTGGAGGTTTTTCTCGAGTTGGGAGTTGTTGAGGACTCCCCAAATCCAACAGTATCATTCCAGGTAATTCCTGAGCTGGATCTAGATGAGTTTTTCAAGAATGAAAGGTTTGGAGTCAATTCATTTAAGTACAACGATTGTTGCGCAATATGTGTAATTGGTAAGTCAACAGTAAGTTGAGACTTTTGCTTTGACAATTCTTGCTCCAATCTTTCTTGATAACTCGCTTTCTCTTTAGTGAAGCTCTCCGATAATTGATTGAATTGTGATTGCAAATCTATAAACTCTTCATCCTTTGCCTTCAAGCTATCTTTCAATTGTTGAATTTCAGAAATTAAACTGGACTGAGACTCAAATATATCGGTAGACTCATCAATCTTTGCCTGTAAATCATTATTCATCAGTTTAATCTTTTTTGTCGAAGCTAAATCTTTCTGTTTGAGAAGTTGAAGATCGTGCTCAGCCTGGGAGAGTTTATTCAAGTAAGAACTTTCAATCATTTTCCAGTTCTCTTGTGCATGGGTATATTGGCTTTGAAGTAAGTCGTTTGAGGCTGCTAATTTTTTGTATGCCTCTCCGTCACTCAAACTAACGGATTGTGATGATGAGTTTTCAGACTGTATTCTTAATGACTCAACCTTATCCTCTAATCTCTTAATCTCATTCAAACTTTCTTCCTTAAAAGTGGCAAATTTGGCTTGTTCTCTTTTGAGTTTGTCTTCAAATTCAAAAGCTTCAGCTTTGGATTGCTGTTTCAGTAGCTTCAAAGTTATTTTTAGTTGTTCAAGTTCTGACATTAGCTTTTCACTCTTTTGAACTTCTTTAGAGTAGTTACTTTGTGCTGTTTCCAAATGTGATTCGAGCTTCATTGCTTTGAACTCTTTCAATTCAAGATTGATGCTGTCAAAATCAGCTTCTAGTTTGGCATTTTTCAGTTGTAGAGCCTCATAATTCTTTAAAAGTGCTTGATATAACAGGCCAGAATCGTTTAATGATATAATTTTTGATTCGAGTGATTCAATTTTTAACTCGCTTTCATTCAACTTTCTCTCCAACTCGTCGATAGCTTCCAAATTATCTTGGTCTTTGGTTTTCAATTTTTTAATTGTTGAAGACAACTTCAACTCCTTTATTGATAATTGAGCACCTTCATCCATCAATTGTTTGATCAAAGCTTCCTTCTCCTCCAATTTTTTGCTTGAGACTGATTGTGAATTATTCTTCGTAGATTTTGAAATAGTTGTTTTCAATTTTGTCTCACTCTTTTCAAGTTTTGACTTCAACTCATTATTATTCTTCTCAACTTCAAAGACTTTTTTTTGATATTCATCTAACTTGCTCTGGGTGTCTTTGAAAAGCAGCAACAATTTCTCATGGGATAGCATTTCATAATCAAATGATGTATCAGAAGCACTGATAGCCATTGGTGGTGAAGTTTCTGCCAGTAACGTTGATTCATTGTTGCTCTCTAAAATCAACAGTCTATCGCTTTCATTCAAATCGGTGCTTTGTCTAGGAGTTGGGATATTAGAGATGGCCTCATTTGTCTTAGCACCAGTCTTTTTACTACCCTTGGCAGCAGCTAACGCTAGCCTTTCCTGAAGTGTCAATCTTTTTTTAGTTGCAAGCTTCAGAGGCTCAATTGTTTGAGTTGTTTCTGAGACTGATGTTTCGGCTTCCGTCACCTTCATCTCAAGTTTATTGTTGTTCTCTTCTGTCGTGGGCTTCATTTCAACAGCAGATGTGGAGTTCAACGGTGTAGCATCATTGTTGTCCTCTGTTTTTATAGTATTTTCAATTTTTGACTCCTGATCAAATTCTCCCTTGCTCACTTCATTTGAACATTTTATATTTGGGTCATAATTGGTTGGGTCTTCAGTATTCCCAACCAGCAGGGAAAAACTTATTGTATTCTCTTCAGCCAATGCCATATTTCGTCTTCTCTCTTTTTAGTTTAAACTGATCCACCTCTATGTGACAATCTTTTTGGGGCCTCGATTACTCGCTCACTCTGGTCTTATATGTATCTCGAATTAAACAACTAGCCAGAATATGTTCCACGATATATTGTAGCGACGTTGTTAATAAGTGAGACTATTGGCTTGATCCCATCCAGAAGGCTTCCCTCCACCTGTTTCTTGAAAGTCTACAAGTTAACACACGACCTTTTTACATTCTTCAATTATTGATCTACTATTTGTTGTGTTTGCAAGCATTTTAATGACTATATATTATATTGAATATGTACAAGCTATCTAACAGTCACCATCATCACAGCAAGCATCTAAATAAAGCTGTTTAATGATACCAAAAGATAATAGAAATAAGAGAGTTCCTCATGAAGTCACTCTTGGTTGGAAAGATTGCTGCTCCACCTAAAGACCCAATCCATGCAATGTTTCCTTGTCGGCATTGGATAAGTACTTTCTGATAATGTTTTTCTTGATGTTGGTCTTCAAAAGGTTCTCATTTTTATTCACTAATGTCAAGATTTTGTTAACTTTATCCTCATCTTTCATGATAATCTCTATTTGACTCTTCAATTCTGTTTCTCTCTTGATTTGACTCAACAGTTCCTTCAAATCATTGGCAATTTGCTCCACTTCCAAAGTTACAAGCTGCTCAGTAGGTGGCCATGACGTGATACCATATTTAGCCTTCAAGGCATTGATTTGCTTGATATGTTCTTCGCTAACCTCAGCTTCTTTTGGTGATGTTAGCGTCAACTTTTCAATTGCATATAAATCAGCGATAATGTCTTCAGTACCTCTTTTTTCTCTTCTTTCAAGGAATGCATTATGTTGAGTTAATTCTTGCTGGTAAACTTCTTTCTTAGCTTCTTCTTCATATTTGGCAAATTGTTGACCTTTATTCTTCTTGATTTCGGCAACTGCAAAAAACTTTTTACTCGATAAGGGCCTTGTTGCCTCGATACGAACTAAGTCACCTTCTCTGCAGATATTACCCTCATCGTGAACTAGATAGTCTTTTCTCTTGATCAATTCTTTCTGGATCTTACTGTTGTATGTTTTTTGTTGAACCCTGACTTTGACAGTCTTGTTCATTTTCCCTTGTGATATAACAAGGCCAAGAAAATTTTGACGAGCCATTATTTATGTATGATTCACGATCTGAATTCTTGATGTTCGCACTTAACCTTCCAATGAACAGTTATTCATACTAATTTTCAGTATGTGTTTTCTGTGTTGAGAATCAAGAAAATTTGACAATATAGAAAAAAAGGTTACCCGGTTTTAACACCTCTGATCAACTACTTAAGCTTGAACACTTACTTGAAGATATAAGTTCTTCCAAACAACATAAAGTTTCTACAACAAGCCACCTTCAAAGAACGAGTCTGAGTCACTAGATTAAAGTGAATTTACTGCTTGGGAGAGGATAGGTGTTAATGGTTCAACCAAAGCGAGCTTTTTTACTCATTACCGTAATAGGAAGTCTGAATACCGGCTCAAGTGACTCATGAGTCCAATTTCTTCAGAAGTATATAAAGTAGCTAGCTGTATTGGATCATATAAGGCCCTATTGTGTTAGAATAGTTCGGAAAGGATAATCAGAGTAATCAGCATAAAGTATGGGGTTTGACTTACAAACATTGGCTAGACCAAACATCTTATCGCTAGAGCCATATCGTTGTGCAAGAGATGACTTCACAGAAGGTATATTATTGGATGCAAATGAAAACACTCATGGGCCTGCATCCTCATCAAGGTTGACGGAAAACGAGTTGAGGTTGGAATTGAATAGATATCCCGATCCTCATCAAATAGAATTGAAGCAGAATATTTGCGATTTCAGAAATCTGGAATCTTTGGGACCAGATGCTGAGATCAAACCACCAAATGGTTTACTATTGACACCTCTGAACCTTTGCCTTGGTGTTGGTTCGGATGAGAGTATTGACTCGTTGATCAGGTGTTTTTGTATTCCAGGTAAAGATAAGATGTTGGTATGTCCTCCAACATACGGTATGTACTCTATCTGTGCCACAGTGAACGATGTCGAGATCGTTAAAGTTCCATTGAACTTATCGGATTTTCAAATTCAACCAGACTTGATGATTGAGGCTGTCAATAACGATAGTTCGATTAAATTGATATATATCACAACTCCTGGTAACCCCACCGGAGCCAAGGTTAAGTTTGAGTTGATTGAAAAATTACTACAAAATGAAAATTGGAATGGTATCATTGTTGCCGATGAAGCGTATATAGATTTTGCGCCAATCGGCTCATCATTAGCTCCTTTGGTCAACAAATATCCAAACTTAGTTGTTTTACAAACTTTATCAAAATCATTTGGTTTGGCTGGTATCAGATTGGGTATTGCTTATTCGGATTCTTCGATTTCAAGATTGTTGAATGCGATGAAGTATCCTTATAACATTTCAAATCTTACCTCAGATGTTGCTTTAAGATCAACCACAAAAGACTCAATCGTCAAGATGAGAGAAAGTTGTAATGTGTTGATCGAGAATCGTTCATTTTTGGAGACGGAGATTTTGAAATTGAATGGTATCGGTAAAAATATCGGTGGCATGGATGCAAATTTCATATTGGTAGAGATATTGGACACGGATGGAAACCCATCAAATGAAGTTGCCAAACTAGTATATCACAAATTGGCAACTGAGAAGCAAGTTGTTGTCAGATTTAGAGGCACAGAATTGGGCTGTAATGGTTGTCTTAGAATTTCGGTTGGAACTAAACAAGAGATTGACACATTGATCTCTAAGTTCAAAGATGTTTTGGATGAAGTATTAGCAAATTAGTTCTGGATGCATATTTATAGATTTTTTGGATGTTATGTATCACCTAAACAGAGACCTAATCATTCAAAGTGATAAAAGAGGCAGTGTTAAATTTTTCAACTTTCAGAATCTGCTACAAAATACCCCTTTTTCTAAAAGACTTTCGAGAAACTGTGGTGATCTTAGGATTGAGCCTCTAGGGAAGCCCTTCAAGTATACATTTCTTGAGATCAGTTGATTCAACAACCTGAAAAGAAAACAAGATACTTTAGATCACTTGCATGATCATCAAATCAAGCATGTAGACGCCCCATTTGCTTAGCACCAAACATTTTTTTTTTTTGCCCGAGTGATAATCTTTTGAACCAGCCATCTATTTTTATAAATATTTTTCTCATTGATTCGCAAGTGCAGCACATTGAGCCAATAGATATATATACTGACATCTGATCCCTCCTCTGTAATAAATTCTTATGGTTTGCTGTTACAAATTCTCTTTGGAATAAAAATTTGCTTGATACTTGACTGATTGGCTAGCACCATCAAAAAATATACTATTTATAAATCAAAAGATCAACTTGATCGCATAACATAACTTTATCAAGACCAAAAGATTAAACATGGGTTGCTTTCGTTTCATTTTCATATTGGTTCCAGCTTTTTTCACATTAGCTTCGTTGATATTAGCATGTTTATCATGTGCAGGTTCCGCAAAGAATAACTCACTCTTGACAAATATTTACTTGATCGACTTGGATTTTAGCGGATTGGATGTTTCATCGATGATCTCGACGTCTAGTTCGTCGGTATCGCTCTCAAGTTTAACAAATCAAGACATTGGTTTGAGCGACGTATACACATTTGGTATGTGGGGTTACTGTAAAGGTGACTTGAATTCCACAAGCTCAAATGTCGACGCTTACGATACTTTGAACGTTGATTTTGCCTCATGTTCTGATCCAAAGCTGATGTACATATTCAATCCGATCACGTTTATCGAAGATCAGATCAATGAGAGTTCTTTCAACAGCTCCATTTCGAGCTCAGATCTCGACATCACCTTGCCAACGAGTTTGGAAAACTATGTCAAAACAGCAAAAATCTTGTCCAAGCTTATTTTCGTCTGTACGGTGATTGGCATTGTTTTGACATTCTTGCAGTTGGTGTTGGGCATCTTTGCCATTTGTTCCAAGTGCGTCTCATGCTTGATATACTTCTTATCGTTGGCATCTTTCTTATCCCTCTGCATAGGCTGCGGAGCGTCAACGGGGATGTACGTCTTTATCAAGAAGGCATTCAACAACTCGTTGAGTGAATTCGGTATCGAGGCTCATTTATCCAAGAACTTTCTTGCCTTCTATTGGGCCGCGTGCCTGGCTAGTATCATCTCTGTTGTCTTCTGGCTTTTGAGCATCTGCTGTGGGGGTACAGGGATGTGTTGCGGGAGTTTGGTTCCTTCCAGAGGCGTCAAGTCCGTTGGAGATGACCAGATCCCGATGTTGGAGCACAAAGGCTTTTGAGTCCAACCAGGGGTCTCACTGCAGAGGGCGGTGAGTCTTGATTTAAAAACTGCCTCGTCTTGAGAGAATAGACCAGCGGCAGCCAAAGTTTTTGTATTATATGTGTGTTTTCACGAAATGTATATTTTGGATGGAATGGGTTCTTTTATGTTACTTTTATTTTATTTTTTTTCTTTTCTTATCTTTTCTTTTCTCTTCTACTTGTCTTACATTCTTTTATCATTGTCACTATCATTATCACTCTTCAAATCGTGTACCATACAGAGAATAGATTTCTGAGAATAGATTTTTCCAAAAAACATAGCGGCCCAGGGTCTCTGCTATAGTCAACCCCTTGCAACTGCTGGCTGGCGTGTGCAAGCAAGCGTGCACAAAGCATACTCCGTGACAATACGAGCAACAGCGCTAAACTAAAGCATTTGCGAACTCAAGATGTGCTGGCCGATGCAGTGATGTGTGGGCGTGCGGCAGGGTGGAAGGGAAACTGCTCGGTGATTGCTTGGTATCATATTCGGTCTAGCTCATGCTTTGCTTGCCCTGGAGTGGAAAATCACCTGTTTTCTCTCAACTCTTTCCACACAGGAACCATCAGCGGAACAATAGCGGTGCTTCGGAATGAGCTGAGACAAATACCTTGATACCGTTTTTTTTTTTGACACTGGCCATTGCCGCTTCCACTCGATCCCATAATACCACTTCCCTGAAGTTCCCTATTGACCAACATCTCGTCTCAGCCTTATCTCGGCGCTCAACTAACCACATCACACTCTTGTTGGGTTAGTCAAACCCTCTTTGCTGGATCGTTGGTGGGGGTGAATAAATCAAATCATCTTTCACTCCCCGCAACCAAGAGTAAAAAGAATGATTTCTGCGATCTACCGTAGGTTGGGTTTCCTTACAAACGAGATATACACCCCACCCAGCTTTCATTGGTTGGATCCACACATTGGAAACGGAGCCAAGCGAGTCTTGATCACAGAAGAGAGGGCAAAAGTGGGAAAGATCGAGAATATGGGAAAAGTGGCCAAAAAAAGGCCAGAAAAAACAAATGATCAAAGTTTATGGGATCTTTTTAAAGGGTTTGTGTGTGTATATAAGGATAAAACGCATCCCAACGCTGTAGTGCAGTCTGTTTGGATCAAGGAGCTAATTGGTTAATCAATCTATCTATCTATCTATCTATCTATCTATCTATCTATCTATCAGTCGATCAATCTCTCTGTGGATTTATCGAATTACCAGCCGAGCATTGATACATATACACATATACACACAAGCACAAACAAGGCCACAACAGCGGAACTACCAAGACAATGCCAACCAAGGATAAAGAGGTCTTCTTACATGAGGAGGCGGTTCCACCGCCACTGGGATTCCTAGAAAGACACCCTTCGAAACCGTTTCTATCCAACTTTGACGAGTACTTGAAGTTGTACAAGGAGAGCATCAACGACCCTCAGTCTTTTTTTGGAAGGATGGGCGCAGAGTTGTTGGACTGGTCAACCCCGTTCAAGACAACCAGGTTCCCATCGAACGTCAATGGGTTCGACAAGGACGGAGACTCGGCTGCTTGGTTTCTCGAAGGGGAGTTGAACGCCTGCTACAACTGTGTCGACAGACATGCTATTGCGGATCCCGACAAGGTTGCCATTGTGTACGAGGCGGACGAGCCAGGCGAAGGGTACAAGCTCACGTATGGCGAGTTGTTGAAGAAGGTTTGCCAAGTGGCTCAGATCTTGAAGGAGATGGGAGTCAAGAAAGGTGATACTGTTGCCGTTTACTTGCCAATGGTTCCGGAAGCCATCATTTCTTTGATGGCCATTGTTCGATTGGGGGCAATCCACTCAGTCGTGTTTGCCGGGTTCTCGTCGTCGTCGTTGAGGGATCGTATTCGAGATGCTGATTCCAGAATCGTGATCACGTCAGACGAGAGCAAGAGAGGGGGTAAGACCATCGAAACGAAAAGAATTGTTGATGAGGCCTTGAAGAGCTGTCCAGATGTTCGGAATGTTTTGGTCTTTAAAAGAACTGGCAACCCGCATGTGCCATTCAACGAAGGGCGTGACTTATGGTGGCATGAGGAGATTGTCAAATACAAACCATATTTCCCACCGGTTAATGTTTCTTCTGAAGACTCGTTGTTCTTGTTGTACACCTCAGGTTCAACAGGAAAGCCTAAAGGTGTTCAACATTCCACTGCCGGCTATCTCTTGGGTGCTCTTTTAACAACAAAGTATGTATTTGATGTCAACAACCAGGACACTTTGTTCACCGCTGGTGATGTGGGCTGGATCACGGGGCACTCGTACGTAGTTTATGGGCCATTGTTGAACGGTGCCACGACGGTTGTTTTCGAAGGTACCCCAGCATATCCAAACTACTCACGTTACTGGGATATTTGTGATGAGTACAAAGTCACTCAGTTCTACGTTGCACCAACAGCCTTGAGATTGTTGAAAAGAGCTGGTACGAAATATGTTGAAAACCATGATTTGTCAACGATTAGAACCTTAGGCTCCGTTGGTGAACCGATTGCTCCAGAAGTTTGGGAATGGTACAATGACAATGTTGGTAGAGGTAAGGCTCATATTTGTGATACTTATTGGCAAACTGAGACAGGCTCCCACATCATTGCTCCGTTGGCTGGAGTCACCCCAACAAAAGCTGGTTCAGCTTCTTTCCCATTCTTTGGTATAGATGCAGTTATCTTGGATCCTGTTACTGGCGAAGAGTTGAAAGGAAATAACGTTGAAGGTGTCTTGTGTGTTAGGAACCCATGGCCATCGATGGCTAGATCAGTTTGGAATGATTACAACAGGTTTTTGGATACCTATTTGAAGCCATTCCCATGCTATTACTTCACTGGTGATGGTGCAGCAAGGGATAAAGATGGTTTCTACTGGATCTTGGGTAGAGTTGATGATGTTGTTAATGTCAGTGGCCATAGGTTATCAACTGCAGAAATTGAAAGTGCATTGATTGAGCACCAATTGGTTGCAGAGAGTGCCGTTGTTGGGTTCCCTGATGAATTGACTGGAAGTGCAGTAGCTGCGTTTGTCTCGTTAAAGGATAAAGGTTCCAAAACCGTGGACGAGATCAAAAAGGAATTGGTGGTCACAGTCAGAAAGGAAATTGGTCCGTTTGCTGCACCAAAGTTAATTTTGTTGGTCAATGATTTGCCAAAGACGAGATCCGGAAAGATCATGAGAAGAATCCTAAGAAAAATCTTGGCTGGCGAAGAGGATCAATTGGGTGACATCTCAACTTTATCCAATCCAGAAGTTGTTCAGCATTTGATCGATGTTGTCAAATCATGATGAATTGTTTTTTATTTATTTTCATTATTTATTTGGTTACTGTACTTGCCTTGCTACCATGAATATAACTTGCGTTTCAGTTGTGCTGTGTATACTTTGAAACATTTTGTCATGACATCCTATGCCCTTTCTGAGTCTATCTATTTAATTTTTTTGTTAAAACCACTATTATTATTCTTATTACCGCTGATGTTTACTGTCACTCCTAAGATCCACGCATACCACTTTGGGTTGTAAAGTAAATAGTAACCACACTCACACGTCGCCATATATACGATGTGTCCGGCCGACCTGTAGTGGAGTGTTGTTCAATCTCTCCTATTGTTGAATTTGCTCCTCTTGGTCAACCCTAAAATGGCAAAATGATCTTGCTTCTTTGTTTGATTGGTGTTTGCCAAATAAACGATCTTAAACCGATTCTTCCCTAGCCTTCCAGTACTTGCTGTACTTGCTGTACCTAGCCTGTTGCCGTAGTTCAACTCTTTCACAATCGATACGTGTTGATTCAAGTTATTCGAAGTTGTAATTGGTACTGCTTGCTGCAAGCTGAAGAAACAGGCGATCAAAAGGCACATCGGCTGCATAAAACATTAAGCCGATATTTTTTGTTTTTGTTTTTCATCTGGTTGGTTCGTTGGTTTGTAGGTTGGTTCGTGGGTTTGCAGTCGATTGGATGGCTCCAGAAAGGACTAACTAAACTAGTGTGGAGGAGATTCATCTGAGCCATTCGCGAACGAACACCAAGAATGGCATGAGAAAAAAAAAGTATGATAAAACGAACACAAGTTTTCAAAGCATGACTTGATAAAGTCTTTCGGTAAACGGAAGATATACATCCTATCCACTATACCACTTCACTTGCGTTTGAAAAATTCAAAGTCTTCATTTTTGGGGTACAGGGAAGAGGGTGCCCAGTCGGTTTGACTCCTGTTCTGTCTGCTCGTTCCCCGAGTGCACCCAAGGTTCGCAAACCCTCAGAGCTTAGGTCATACGAGGACTGCTCACCTCACCATCATCGGCTAAAGCGTCTTGAGTTGCAATCTGGTCCTAAAAGTGACACTTTTACTTTGTTCCATCGCGTATCCTCTGGCTATATGGTGTAGTTCAGGGACAATCTATCCAGCGTTTGACCTTGGGGTTGGAGAACTCTTTGTAGGATTGTGCATATTCAATCACTTAATTCTTGTTTGGAGTTCTCGATATGCATGATGTTGTTGTGCCATCCCAATCAACAACTGGCCAACATTTCCTCAGGGTTCTAGCTCTGGCTGGCTGGATATCCATCCCAAAGGGTATTTTTCACGTATTCAAATCTACACAGCTAGCTAGCTTGGGTACGTATGTATAATGTATGCTGAACTCGATTCAAGGCCTGCGCTACAGCGCTCCTCTTAAATCCTCGGAAATGTCTTTTTTTTCAGGAAAGTCTCACCTTAGTCATGTTAGTCTATGGCTTATAAGCTGTTGCAAAAATCTTATTGTCTTTCTGTTGCTTTTCATCTTTGGCATCTGAGCATGGGTGCTTGCTATTGTTCAAATAGCAACTAGCATTACTCATATTATAGGGAAGGCATTTTTTTCAAAGCAAAAAAAAGTTGAATTTCGTCGCTTCCAACTATATACAGACACCAACAAACTGGTGCATTGAAATCGTTCGAAGGATGGGTGGAGGACAGTGAAAATGGCTCGATTTATGCTCGATAAGAAGCTTACAAGATTGAACGCACTTAGGCTCGGTGTCGGCTTCGGATGTGTCAAGCAGGTAGCAGAGTGTGTGTGTGTTTGTATGTGTCCTGGTGGCGCTGGGGTTTCAACACCATCCTGGTGAAGTATTTTTTTGACTATTTTTCAACTATCTAGCAACCGAACTACCTGGCAAGCCCGCTGATGGATATACAATCAAGGGTTGCATCAACCAGGTTTGGTTTGGCTTTGTCACATAGATGTTGGGCATGATAAATTTATTTTTCCTACATCAACTAGCACACTGTGGTTATGTCACAGTCTGCAACAGAGTAACCACTGAAGACTTTTCTGTACACCCAACTATCTCCCACGAAATCCAGTGATGCAAGATTAATCGAGGAATCTCGAACAATAGTATTCTCTCAAAATATATTTGCGGACAACAAAGAAACACACCAGTAACAAACGGCAAAGTCAAGCAACTGTAAGTGGTATGAGAAGCATGCCGGGGAATCCACCAAGTCTGGGAAACGAAGCAGCATCCTCTTCTTCTGTCTGTGTTTGGGAAAGCTTGTCTGGCACATCAGATACCCTTTTTTTTCCCCTGGACACGAACACATCTTTCAAAAGTAGCTCACACACACACAGAAAAAAATAGAACTTGGAAGAAGTCTATTTTGGCTTCATCTTGAACTGGACCTAAACTTGCGGTGAAAACCTCGCGGCGGGAAGGTGAAGCTCTGTTGTGAGTAATTTCTTGGTATCCCTATTAACAAACAAAAAATAATTCAGGTGTTGGAATCTGCCCCTAATACTTTGCTTTGTCCTTCACTGCCCGCCCTTTCTGCCCCTTTTCTGCCCTGCCCTTTCCCACCCACTGTGTGCCATCCCATCTTCTGAAGCTGCTCATGGATCAAGTCTGAAGTATTCATCCGATCTAAACAGTGTGCTGCTCATCTTTCTATATATAGGAGGCTTTGGCGCGAACCAACTCAACCCAGAAACGAGCAAACAAACACCTAGCAAGACCCGACTCACGGCCTGCCACCGGTGTTTTGGCCAAACTGCAAGGTGGTCAAAGAGCAGCTAGTGAAACCAGGCGGTTGATTAGCTCCTCAAGCGTCACCCAAACAACTCAAAAGCTTTTGCCGCTTTTGTCAGTACGCGACAACCTATTACATTTCCGAACTTTTTTGCAGAAAGATGTGGAACAATGCATCCAAGGCTTTCATATACAAAACAGAAAAAATAATACGATAAGATTGCAACACCAAAAAACATCTGAAATGAAAAAAAAAAAAGAGCCCACAAAAGCATGCTGGGCCCAGCACGCTCGTCAAGCACAAAACTCAACAACCTTCCCCACTGGTGGTTGCTGGCGTGCTAATCCCACTGTTCATAATACAACCTCTCTCGTGGTATTTGCCCTTTACGGATGTTCTCACCCCCCATGCGCAACTCGAATATGCAGCCGAGTGACTCTCTGTCTTTCTTTCTGCCTTTGAAGTATATTCATGTACGCATGCATGTGTAGTAGATTTGATTTTGAAAAAGACCAACTGACTGACTGACTGTACGTACGACGTGTGTAGGCAATACTCTAGTCTTAGCAAGTAGCTCCAAATCAACAGATAAAAAACATACAGTTTTGACTAGGCCGACCAGCATAAAATTCCCAGTGTGAGATTTTTGCTGTAGGGGAAAAAAACAAAAAATCTGGGCTCCAGAAATTGAAAAAAACTCAACAATTATAAGAACGATGAGATCTGCCTCGGTACACTGGTTTACCGTATCGAAGAAGAAAAAAATGGTACTCAGTGCTGAACAGTTCTGTCCCATTGGAATACGCCTTCAGTAGATATTAGTTGTTATTCAGAGCAAATCGAGCATTCATGGTAGGTAAGCTATCTTCTGCGTTGTAAAATAAATATAGACATGGATCAAAGTTATTCATCAAACCAGGAGATACAGCCCGATATGGGTGCTGACAACGACTCAGGTGGCACCAACCAGGAAAACTCGTCAGAGTTCCAGCCGGTGGATAAGAAAAAGCGACCAAGAAGAAGGTTCCATGAAATCGAAAGGTTGTATCTTTGCAACTACAAGGAATGTAACAAGTCATACGGAACGTTGAACCATTTGAACTCGCACGTCTTGACACAGAATCATGGAGAAAAGAGGAAACCGCAGGAGTTTCGCGAGTTGAGAGCAAAGTGGAGGGAAGACAAGAAGCTGCGGTTGAAACTGCAAGATAACAAGAAAATGCCAATGTTTCCAGTATCGTATCCCAACTTTGATCAAACCATCTTTGACAAGACGAAGTCCATGAGTGCACCTGCTCTTCCCTTCTACCAAACAGGTCCACACGACGGAATGGTCCCCTATGCACAGGTGTACAACAATGGTATCCCCATTTATCCACAACCCCATCCACAACAAATGTACCAAGCACCCCTTTCGCTTCTGCAAGGCAACCAGTTCATCCAGAACCCCATCATGACGATAACAGATAAGTTGTCAAGAGCTACAGTTTCCGATTCAGCTTTAAGCACAATATCAAGTGTCTATGGATATCCATCCAATATCTCTTCACAGCAATTTTTGCCTCCGGACCAGTACAACCAACATTTCATTCTCCATCAGCAACAACAACAACAACAACAGCAGCAGCAGCAGCAGCTTTTACCACATCAGCAGCGACAGCAATCTCTCGGCCAAAATGATGATACTTTTGTTCAATATCCACAATACATCTTGCCTCAGCAGCAGTCTTTAGGTTCAGGCCTACCACAACTGGCTCCGCCATTGCATCAGCAACGACCACAATCTTCCCAACCTACATCAAATGACTACAATCAATATCCAGCTTATATAGGATACCAAAATCAATAACGTTTTACAGTTCGGCCTACAAAATACTTTTCAACTATTTTTTTTTTGTGTGTATAATACTTCCCATGCCAACTCTTCGGTGTTTACAATTCTGTTCTTCACGATCTTTAAGATTCTATGTTTTAATACTATTTAACGTCTACATTGACGAGCTAGCTAGCTAGCTTGTCTCTGGCAAAAGACTATTTTCTCAAAAAATGAAAAAGCAATAAACCCACTAAGACACGAAGTTACAACATTTGAAAACCTGAATTCCCTAATTATTTTTCTTCATATTGTCCATTCACTCACTGCATAGACAAAGAGCTCAAAGACAAAAAACAATTTCTCCAGAAGAGTATCTGGTGTGTTGCTCCATATCTTGACCTGCTCTCACACCGAAGCGGAGCCACTACATTACTACGAGAGTCTCGGACAAGGATTTGAATATTATAATCGATCTCTATATTAGATGCAAAGAAAAAAAAAAAAAGAACCCCTGTAGTACAACAAACATACATACATACAAACAAACAAACAAACAAGCGTAACAAGAGAAAAATCGTGACATGGAGAATATGATCAGGGATGCATCAAGCAATCAAAACCACAGACAACATCATTCATTACATGTGCACCTTGTTTTGCTTTTCGCTGATGTACTTGCAGGCCATTGGCCACGACAAGAAGCCAAACATCAATGTACCCCACTGGGCGACGTTTGGAACAACTCTGCCAACTTGTTGGAGATATGGGTTTGGTCCAATACGACCTGACTTGGAAGCGACTCTTGCTGCGGATTTAGCTAATGGAACGGCAATGGACATTGTATTTGGTTGGCGGCTTTTTTTTCTAAATTATTTAGTTATGTGTAATTGATTATTTGAATGACAATCGATAATAATTCAAACGAAACAACTACCGACACCTTTAACGAAAGGATCTTCGAATCTATTTATACCATCAATCAAACCTATTGCTCGACCCCCTTTTCTACAAATTATCGCTACAAAAAAATTAAAAAAAATTAAAAAAAATCACCAGACAATATTAATTCAAAATTCCTATAGTGCGTGTGGAACCACTTTTTTGTTCTCCAGAGAGTAGCACAAACACAACAGTCAAAAAAAAAAATCGCCTGACAAGCTTGGGCCTGCGTGAAACCCCTCTAGGCTGCCATAGATTAAAGTCTCTACCCAAGGCACAGGGGTCGCGGTGGCAGAACTTGTTCCAGAAGACTCAAGTCTCACAAGCCACTTTAACCGAACCACCAGAGACAATTCTAGTTCAACTTTGAGTTGGGTGTGGATAGAGTTTGGATCGAATGATTTAGATGAAATGATGGAACGGATGCTGGTGGATGGGCAGACAGAGAGTGAGTGAATTTTCACACCTGGTTGGTGTGGTTGGCCAATAACAAGTGGTTCAATGCGGGCCTTCAGTTCTGTGAGAGCGAACGAACCCAGGGAGGAGGAAGGGACTTTGGACTGGGTATGAGTGAGACTGACTGGCTTGCTACTACTGGCTTGCTACTGGCTTATTAGACGAGAATTATCCCTTTTATGCAAACGCAACGGGGTTTTGATACGGTTGGTTTTTGTGCAATGGCAAGCTTCAAGCACAGGAATCACTGGCTTCGCCTGTTTCTCTTAATTTGGTATGCGAATCTGGTATTTGTTCAACCACGCTCCACCTGCTTGGGGCAGTGGGCGGGAAGCAAGAAGAGCCGGTCCAAGGCATGCTGTTGTAGATAGGTTTCTTCCTCTTGGAAACATCCCACCAGACATGCTTATATCTAGCTCATTCATTCCCACACACACACACACCGTCCAGGAGAACATTTCAGAAAGTAGTGCACCCACGGCCAATTACCCTGGCATCATCTCAATCGGTTGCCATGTAAGCAAAAGCTCGGTGTTTTCCTGCAGGCGATGAGACTGAAATATAGCTAGAAGACATCCTCTATCGATCAGTAGTTGACGTGTTGAGGTATAGATTGACCGGAGTTAGAAGCCTGTCTCCCTTTGTTGTTGCTGTTGAAGTATTTTGAAAATGGAAGCCACTACAGACGATTTGGTTGAGAAATGGTTGTCGATGGATGTTGTAAGTTTGATTGATTTTATACAGACAAGCTGGGATAACCGCTAACTAAAACTCTGTTTGAACACTGCTGAAGGATCCAAAAACTAGAGATGAGATAATCAGTTTGCAAAAAGAGGGAAACACCTTGGAGTTGGAGGAGCGTTTGAGAGACAGAATTGTATTCGGTACCGCTGGATTGAGAGCTAAGATGGAAGCAGGGTTCACCAGGATGAACGATTTGACTGTCTTGCAGGCTTCACAGGGGCTTGCAGCATACATCAACGAAACCACACCTGCAAGCGGTCCGAGCATCGTTATTGGCCACGATCACAGACACAACTCCAAAAGATTCTCTCAATTGACAGCTGTTGCCTGTATCTTGAAAGGTATAAAGGTTTACTTCTTGGGCGAAACCGGGATTGAAGTTGTTCCGACCCCTTTAGTTCCGTTCTCAGTGGACTATTTTAAAGCTTCGGCTGGTGTTATGATCACTGCAAGCCACAATCCGGCCGCTGATAATGGGTACAAAGTTTACTGGGGAAATGGTTGCCAGATTATTCCACCTCATGATCTGCGTATTCAAGATTCAATCATGGCCAATTTGACTCCTGTTGGTGGTTCATGGGACACTGAGACGATTATCAACGAAGGAAAGCTTTCTGGTCTCTTTCTCAATTCAAGAGACAAGATGGTTGAGGAGTATTTGAAGGCCTTGGAGAACAAGTTGATATCAAAACCATTATTATCTGATTCGTTGAAAGTTGTATACACTCCTGTCCATGGCGTTGGTTTGGCGTTGGTACAAAAGATAACACTGAAGTTGAACGTGAACTTGATAATCACAGAAAGGCAAGCCAAGCCAGATCCAGATTTCCCTACAGTCTCTTTCCCCAATCCAGAGGAGAAAGGTGCTTTGGATTTGGCAATTGAGGTTGCTGATGAAAATGGTTCAGAGCTAGTTGTTGCTAATGATCCAGATGCTGATAGATTTTCCGCAGCGGTCAAATACCAAGGCAAATGGAGGCAGTTGACTGGAAACGAGATTGGATTTTTGTTTGCACAATTCGTCGCAGAGACATACGACAATGATTTCAGCACAATGTACATGTTAAACTCCACTGTTTCTTCACAGATGATAAAGTCTGTTGCTGAAAAATCAGGATTCAAGTATCAGGATACTTTAACGGGTTTTAAGTGGATCGGGAATAAGGCAATCGAATTGGAAAAGAAAGGGTTTCAGGTTCCTTTTGCGTATGAAGAAGCAATTGGTTATATGTTTTCAGTGGTCCACGATAAAGATGGTATTTCGGCCTTGGTCGTATTTTTACAGATGTACAGTCACTGGATCGATACAAACACAAACGCAGTTGAGAGATTAGAAGAAGGGTTCAAGAGGTTTGGTTATTTCAAAGAACACAACGGATATTACGTTGTTCCTGATTTGGTGTCGACCCCTAGAATATTTAACAATACCATCAGAAAGTATAACCGACCAAATAATGAAATGTATCCGACTACCATCGGTGATTACGAGGTTGTTTCATGGAGGGATTTGACAATCGGATTCGACTCAACAACTGCTGATAATATACCTTTATTACCCATTGATAGCTCTTCTCAAATGATTTCTTGTGTTTTAAGACCGATTAGCTGCGAAACTCTCGGTGAGTTTGTTAGATTCACCGCTAGAGGATCAGGTACAGAACCAAAGTTGAAGGTCTACATAGAAGGTAAAGCAGATACCGAAGAAAGAGCATATCACATAGCTAAAGATGTTTGGCTTCTATTGCAAAGAGAGTGGTTCAAACCGGATGAGAATGGTTTGGTTGTAAGATGCTAAGCTGAATAAAACGCAAAGTCGTGTTCTTTTCGCGATATATTTTTTTTATTCCGTAATATGAAACCCAAGCATTTCTGGCGTTCTGCTCACACTTTCAAAAATCATTTTGTGGTATTATCAATGAAATTCTTAATTATTCTTGATTATTCTTGATTTCAGAAGCTGAAAGTCTTATCTAACTCAATAGACAGATCCATATTTGGAGAATTGTTAAATAAGTTCATTTTTCACAATGTTCAGAAATTTGAATATTCATTCGAAGAGAACTGATTTACCATTGTAAGTAAATCATTCTAAGTGGATTCAAAAATGCAATTAAGCTAACATCACTTTCAAACCATAGCCCAAACTCTCTTCAACCTAAATCACAGAAGATTTCAAAGAAGAGCAGTGTATACAAGATTATTGGGGTGATAATAGTCATAATTTTTCTCTGGAGGGTTAGTTTTTCATCTGATGCAACTGAAATAGAAAATAATCACAATAGTCATGAATCATATATGGTAAGCAAAGATGGCATAGTACCCTCTGAGCTGGTAGATACACTAGAGGATGACGCACTGATAGAAAGAAATATTGCAAATACTGTTGAAGTTTATGATTTAAATGATTACCAAGGTCAATCTCAGGACGGAGAGAAGAATGGTGATATCATATTGTTGCTCATCCCATTGAGGGACGCAGAATCAGTTTTACCATTGATGTTCAGAAACTTGATGAATTTGACATATGATCACAGCTTGATAGATTTGGCATTCCTTGTAAGTGACTGTTCAAAGGATGATTACACTTTGGAGGCATTGTTTGATTTTACTGTTAGATTACAAAATGGAACGCTTTTGGAATATTTGGACTACGAAGACGAGTTGATAAAAAGTACGACACCAAAAGGAACCAAAGATTTCTACGAAACTTACATGGATGATAATTATAAAGAAAGACTCAAGAAAGCGTTTTCACCACCATTTCACAAAGGATATACGACACCTTTCAGGTCAATTCAGATATTCAAAAAAGATTTTGGCCAAAACATCGGACAGAGTGTTAACGACCGTCATGGTGTTCATGTTCAAGGTGTGAGGAGAAAATTGATGGGAAGGGCCAGAAACTGGCTAGTTTCTGCTGCATTGAAACCATACCATTCGTGGGTTTACTGGAGAGATGCCGATATTGAGACATCACCTGGTGACATTATTGAGTACTTAATGTCATTCAATGAGTTTGATGTTATTGTTCCAAATGTTTGGAGACCGTTACCAAAAGCATTTGATACCACAGAACAAGAGTATGATTTGAATTCGTGGATCGAAAGTGAGGCTGCATTAGATTTACTGAAAACTTTGCACGAAGATGATGTTATCGTTGAAGGTTACGCAGAGTATCCAACTTGGAGGCTGCACTTGGCGAACATAAGAGATAGAAAGGGGGATCCAAGGGAAATCATTGATATTGATGGTGTTGGAGGTGTTTCGATCCTAGCCAAACTGAAAGTTTTTAGAGCTGGTGGTATGTTTCCTGCTTTCACTTTCATGAACCATGCTGAAACCGAGGGATTTGGTAAGTTGTCCAGAAAATTGGGATTCAGAGTTGGAGGTCTACCTCACTATGTTATATGGCATATGTATGAACCATCTAGGGATGATTTGAAGTTTGTTGTCAAAGCAGAGAAAAACAGTTTGAAGAAGAATAGAAGAAAGAATAGAAAGAACAAGAAGAGTTGAAGATTGAATAGTTTATAGAAAAGATGTTGAAAGTGAGAAACTAATATATATTTATGTTATCGTAATACTTCAGATATAAAGACATTGCTAAAATTTGTACATTTCCGAAATTGTCGTGTTTTGCTAAAGTTGAGATGTCGAGAAGGTTAAGGCATATTATCAAATAAACCCTAGATAAAACCACTTGTCATCTCAAAAAAAATCCCACTATCTCATCAGAGCTAAAATATACTTTATGCCTCTTTCATAAGTTCAATTTCAGAATTTTGGAGATCAAAAGATTACCATGTACAAATCGCAAAGTCATGCGAAAAAAAGCGATCTTCCATTGTGAGTTTTAAAAATCAAATGTGTGATAGTGATCATAATTCAGTATTTAAAAACTAACGAAGATTATTGTTCATTTGACAACAGCCCAAACTCATTGAGTCCAAAAAAACCACCAAATAAAAAGAAAGTTGTGTATCAAGTATTTGTAGTGATCGTGTTTCTTGTTGTGATATGGAAATATGCCAAGCCTGTGTTTGAACTGGACTTATATTATCCGATATTTATGGAAAAGGAGCAAGATTTGGGAGCGGAACTGAAGGAGAGCACAGATATTATTAGTAGTGAAAATTTGGTGTACGATTCTGAGGACGATGTCAGACCAATTCAAGAATCTGTTGAGTTTTACGATTTGAATGATTTTATAGCTGATGCTCCAAACGGCAAACGATATGGAGATATTATCTTACTTTTGATTCCATTGAGGGATGCAGAACTGTCATTGCCATTGATGTTTAGGAACTTGATGAATTTGACATATCACCATGACTTGATTGATTTGGCATTTCTAGTAAGTGATTGCTCAGAGAGAGATAAAACATTAGAGTTATTACTAGATTATACTACTAAACTACAGGATGGAACTCTTTTAGAACATTTGGACTACAACGAAAAGGAGAGGGTCAAAACCACCAAAAAAGATTTATATTTGAAGTTCATGGATGAAGCTTTTCAGAACAGAATAAAAAATGCGTTTTCACCACCATACCATCAAGGCTTTCTAAAACCATTCAGATCGATTCAAATTTTTCAAAAAGATTTTGGACAGGTCATTGGACAAGGTGTCAATGATCGACACGGAGTGCATGTTCAAGGTGTTAGAAGAAAATTAATGGGAAGGGCCAGAAATTGGTTGGTATCTGTTGCATTGAAGCCATACCATTCATGGGTTTACTGGAGGGATGTCGACGTCGAAACATCACCTGGTGATGTGATTGAGAAGTTGATGAAACATGGTGACAAATATGATATTATTGTGCCAAATGTTTGGCGACCTTTGCCTGTATTTTTAGGGAACGAGCAAGAGTATGATTTGAATTCTTGGGTCGAAAGTGATGCAGCAATTGCATTACTGAAAACCTTGGATGAGGATGATGTTATTGTTGAAGGTTACGCAGAATATCCAACATGGAGGGTGCATTTGGCAAATATTCGTGATAAAAGTGGAGATGAGAATAAAATAATTGATTTGGATGGTGTAGGTGGAGTGTCAATTTTGGCAAAACTGAAGGTCTTTAGAGCTGGTGGTACATTCCCTGCTTTTTCATTTATGAATCATGCAGAAACTGAAGGATTCGGAAAAATTGCGAAACAAATTGGGTTCAGAGTTGGAGGTTTACCCAACTATGTTGTTTGGCATGTTTTTGAGCCTTCTGAGGATGATATGAAATACATCAATAAGGCCGAGAGAAAAACAAGAAGGAATAAGAAGAAGGGTAGAAAGCAGAACCTCAGAAAAGAGGAATAAGAGACGGTGCGGCGTCATGATATCTTTGTAATTGGAGTCAGTAATCGAAGCAAGTGAGTTTCGATGCTTTGTTGGACAATGATTATGTTATTATTAAATATATGATAAATGTAATGAACTTATGAACTAAATGTAATAAACTTATAAGCTAAGTGAAAGAGAAACAAAAACAATGGATAAAAATCTATAATATCAATAAAAATGCAAAGACAACATCATTGGAAAAACTCAGCAAAACAACAAATCAACGGTAGACAAGCAAATAGAATCAAGACCTCAAGCGTTTCAAGAAACAATGATACCAAAAACCAAACCTATAAAACCAATGAATAGGGTTGGTTTATTTTGATACGCCCCACCAGAAGCTGTAGTGGAACTGTTTGACGAACTATTCGTGACTATCAATGTTGATGATGACGATGAAGAGACCGAGGTTAACGATAGACTAGTATGCGTCTTTGAGGAAGATGATAACACAGTTTCAACAGACGAGGAATTTCCAAATGAAGAAAATGAAGATGTGGAGAAGACCGAAGATGAAGTCGACGCTGACGTCTCTGATTGTGTTTGTTCGGCGGTTGAACTAGTTGCAGAAATGAAGTTGATGTTTGCAACACTTTCGATCCTCTCAGCAAATCCTATCTTTGCTTCAGCCAAGTTGAAAATGGAATATACTGATTTCAAGAAAACCCCACCCATAACCCACGAGCCATCATCGATCAAATTTACTCCTTGAATATTACTGACACAATAGCCATAGTACTTTGAAGTCTCTGGATACGTCTCACCTATATAACTCGATTCATCAATTGTGAAATTGTGACCTGCAATCTCAAATTTGATCTTTTCTGTGGAGTTACAATAGATTGCATAATTTGTACCATCTGTGACCGAGTTGGAAAAAAAAGAATGAAACTTTGAAGCATCTTCGATATTCATGATCAATGTAGTTGTTGCTGAATCAGCAAGCGCCAATCTCGAGATGTTTGTCTTTGAACTGTCGATCTCTTGTTGTGTTGTAAATGTGATTGCATTATCATCCACAAAGACTTTCTCAATTGCAAACTTCCAATAAGAGTCAGAATTCGAGATGACATCAGAATAATAGATTTCACCGGTGTATAAATCATCGATTATACTTCCTATTGTGAGCAATCCATCGAATTGAGCCTTTGATGATTCATCGTTCAAAAAAAGAGTGAACAAGTTTTCAGAAATATCCTTTGCTGAAAAGTAATCACTAATGATATTATCCAATCCACTTGACGAAGTGTTTACAGGCAATCCAAGTATACCATTAACATCATAGCTTGAGAGAAAACTAGGAACTTTGTCTGCGACACCAATCTCCAAAGATGAGGATAATTCAATGCCTCCCAATTCAATATCGACGCTTAACTTTTTTCCAGTGGCTGTCTCTGATGAGTATGCTAATGCAAATGTACCAGTGGCTGTGGCTGTTCCTGAAGCTGTAAAAAGCTTTTGTCCGGAGCACGAATCAGAGTCGCAATCAGATCCGTATACCCAAACATATGGGGACGCTGAGTCAACCAACAATGACATCTCTTGGTCATCAATAGTGACGTTGCAGTAGTATGCTTCGTAATTGGAATCGCTATTCAAAAGAGCCATTCCATCTTGCAATTGTATTGATTTGGAGCCTGAGTATTCCGTTTGCTTTCCAGAGCCCACGTTGGCGTTGACACTATGCGATACCAGCGTCTTGGCTTCCACCTGAGAGACCTTGTACGCTTTCTTGGAGTCAACATAAGAGGGCGAAAATGGGTATAATGCATTCACAGCTATGTTAAAAAACAGCAATGAGATGATGCTAGGCGTAACTTTCATGACCGACGTGTGGTATAATGCAGAATGGCTGTAGTATGGCTACAAATGTGTGTGACCTTTTGGATCTCTCTCGAGCAAAAAAACCAGCTTTCTATGCTTAATGAATAAAGATGAATATATGAAAAACAACCAACAAGAAATGAAACCTTCAAAAACCCTTTGAACCCTTTTTAACCCAAATGAATTAATCGAAAAGTGAATGAGGTAGATGTCCGGATGATTTACAATTCTGGATGTGAAAAAACCTCAATGGTAGATCGAGCCTAATTGTCGGATTTATATTTAAAAAATTTAAACCACAAACAAACAATTGATAATGAAAAAATGCTTACCGGAACGTATCTCTTGCTGCTTAATTGCGAACCTCAATACGGTTTGGTTTGGTTTCAAGTACAAATTTAAGACCAACCTCGACATTTCCATTTTTCAAAAGGAGACAATTGAAAACAGAGCCTCAATTGGGAAATACCTGAAAATGACGCGCTCTTTGGAAGTGGCCGAGGTTCGAGAGTTGGAGGAATAGGGGTAACAGGTAAGAGGTGCGACGAAAGAGCGATATAGATACAGATGTTGTAGATAGATAGCTAGTGAATAGATGATTTTGGAGGTTGTATGCCCCAGGTTTGCAGAAACCGATCGATATACAAGAGGAGGAAGAAGAAGAAGAAGAAGATGATGATGATGAAAGCGCAATGGTTCATAACGCTAAGCAGGACTAAAAATACAAGCACATACCCCGAAAGCTAAGGGGACTACCCAGAGATTGGTGATACTAACAAGAGACCGTAAAATAAGATCAAACAAACACAAAATGCCGAGCTGCTCAACTTCTGGCCAAGGAATCATAAGCGGGTGAAACGTTATCATACTTCCTGGTGAAGAAATCGCGTTGGTGGAGGTCCAAGTACTTCAATATATCTTCCAAAAAGTCCTTCAACACACCAATGGATTGCTGGTCCATGGAGGTCTGTGCTATCAACGATGGCAACGAAACAAATAGTCTCAAAAGATGCTCAGCTCCATATATGTCCTCTGGCTCTTTTGTCTTGTTATCCTCTGCTGATATCAAGTCTAAATACTGCTGTCTTTCGAACTTGTACAACAATATCGAGCCTAGTGATCTGTTGAAGTACAACCTCAATCCATTGATGACTTCTGTCAATGTTTCGAGCTCGTTCGCAGGTTTCTTGGTATGATGGTTCTTAGCCTCGGCATAGCGGGCCAAAATCTCCTTGACCGATGGATCAGCTGGCAAAGAAACTAGCTGGCTGTCCTTGGTGACGAACTCCCAGTCATCAACCAATAACGATTTCAAACTGTCAGGAATCATGATACTGATCTCTGGCCTCTTCAAGAAATCATCCTCCTTTTCGATGGTATTGTCCAGATTTCTCTTTGATTTCTTGTTCGTTCCATTTGTAGTCACATTATTAGTGCTTGAGTCCGAATCGATTGAACGTTTACCTGCTGTGGTTGTTGATACCGATTGTGCCAGTTTCAAAGCAGCAGCTTTCAACTCTTTCTGGAGTTTGATGTTTTCAATTGACCAGCTCAATATACGCGAGTTGTCAATCCATTCATCCCATGTTCCCTTCCAACCTTTGTAATGAATGAAGAATGCTGACTTCTCATGGTAATCTTCTGGCAATGCAGCATCCTCTAATGATTGTTGATCCAGTTTGTAGACTTCAACAAAGCTTTTATTTGGTTCATGGATTTTCAAGATACGGGCCTCGTATAATAATGGACCATGATATGCGAGACATCTGGAATTCAACTGAAGTGATATATCTTTACTCATAGCTCGCTTTGGTGTTTCAAAAGTGATGAAAGACAACTCAAAGCTACTGATGATTGAATCATACATAGCAGTTGTTTTGAGCTTTTCGTGCTTTACGAATCACCAAACACGACTTTCCACCTGATGCAAAAACGCGAAAGTCGAAGTCGTTATTTCAATCTTCTTTAGTAGTTGATGTTAAGTCGCTCGCTAGAAGATAGATAAATATTGGGATTGTTGAGAATGCGAAGGTAAACACAATAATAGAAAAAAAAAGATAATTATATAAAAAGAGATGCAGCTTGCAAAGAAAAATCAAGAAATGAAAGTGTGATTAAAGAAGCAGTTGTAAAAGTAAAAAAGGAATTGAATGCTTCAACAACCTCTTCTTTTGTACATTTTGAGACAAAGGTCAAGAATTCCAACTTGACTGATATCCCTACTCCTCGAGCAGTAGAAAAAGTGTCTTTGTTGCAAGAAAAAACAGAGATTGAAAAGAGGGAAATGTGAAAGATTGAACGTTTTTCTGAGAAGCAAAACTACCTCAACCAGAAAAGACCAAAATGATAAAATGAACAGGCAATCGGATCCAACAAATTAAACGTCTATGCATAATGAAGAGAAGAGAACAGATCATATAAATGATTGAAATATAAACCGTCCTTTAACAATTCGTTAACAACAGAAACAAAATATTCTAGTAAACCAGTTATCAGTTACTGAATCACTGTCATCTTCGAAATATATTTCACCTTGATCATTAACCGGCCTCAAACCATGCCTATGTAATTGCTGCTGCCTTGTGGTTGAAGCGATGTTTGCACTGTTTTGACTGCTTACCCCTCCACCTCCTATTACTCTCGAGTTATTGTTGTTACTATTGTAGCCGTAATAGTACTTACTCAGGTGCTGTTGGTTATTTGATAATTTCCGTTGCGAGTTTTGTTGTTGCTGCTGTGAGTTTTGTTGTTGTTGTTGTTGCTGTTGCTGTTGCTGTTGTTGTTGGCCGTTACTCAAATGGCGATGGTGATTTTGCAGTTGCTGTTGTTGTTTTTGATTCTGTGATGGCTGAAGTTGTCTATTAGTATTATTGTTACTTCCATATCCGTTTAGATTGATTTTTTTGTTTTTACTCCAGTCCCAGCCTTTACCCCCATTCAAATCCATCCAATCGTAATGATCATCATCAGAAGTTCCTATGTCTTGTAATATTTCATCCATCAACTGGCACATGTAGTCATAATCGGGTTGCTCCTCAAACTTTAAGCCACGAACATATTTCATATATTCTTGAAACTGATATGGTAAGGCATAGCACAACTCAGCAAGCGGCGTTGTTTGCTTCTTCTCTCCAATTTTTTCATACTTCAACTTATTCGATGGAGCTTTCAAACCCTGCCATGGTAATTCACCTTTGAGAAAATACAAGAAAACATGGCCTAAACTTTCCAAATCATCTCTTCTGGATTGTTCTCTTCCCAAATGTGTATTTATTGACATATATCTTGCAGTTCCGCTCAATGACTTTCTTTCTCTGTAGGGGATATGCTGTTTGGTTATTGGATTCCGATATTGCTTGATCATACCAAAATCCACCAAGTAAATTATGTTCGAGTCAATTCCCACCAAGAAATTATCAGGCTTGATATCTCTATAAATCAAATCATTTTCGTGCACAAATTGAATTCTTCTTATCATTTGTTTTGCGATTTGTGAAACTGTCTTGACCGAAAATTTTCTACCGCACCAATCAAATAGGTCCTCCAATGAAGGTCCTAGTAATTGAATGATTAAAATATTATAGAAGCCTTCTTGACCGAAGTAATACACCTTTGGAATACCATCAATCGATATGCTTGGATCCACCCCATTGGAGGCTTTATTTCTTAGAATATTGTTGACGGCTGAGTTTAAAATCTTGTATGCCTTGAATTCGTCTTTCAACTGCGGTGCTTCTGACTTTCTAGGTTCAAACTTGATTGCGACCGCTTGGTTTTCTCTTGATAAGTCATAACCTTTGAAAATTATACCAAATGAACCCTCGCCAATTTTTTTATCTATCTTGAAATGTGATGCTATTATATTATTTGAACTATTGGTGCTACTGTTGTTGTTGTTGTTGTTGTTACTACTACTTGTCTGGCTTTGTTGTGATCCAGAGCTGTTTATTTGAGCCATTTTCTTGTAACTAGAGAACTTTCGGGGATCAATTAATCATCAACAAAAACAGAAAGCTCTTCCTTAAGTTTACAACTCAATATTTCGACCCAAAATATATTGATGATCTATTCAACACTTCTATTCAAATGATTAACTGAAAATGATGTGTTATATGTACTTTTTTTTTGTTTATCTCGTTCACTGGGGTACCGAAAACACTATCGATACACTGCAATAAAAGTAGTGTTACAATGATCCGAAACGTTGGTTGAGCTGAATATGACGAGCAGCTGATGGGATTCTAATGATTGATCAAGCTTAATATAAATTCGGATTCTTTTGATAATGAATGTTCATAGGTACAAATATCGCAAAAGATTGCTGTTCATTCTTCCTTTTTTCTCTTTTTTGATTTTTTTTTTTTTGCTTCTTTAGTGTGTTACCACCACCCTGCGAAGCAGCCCTTGAATACCAATCATTATCTGTGTAAATTGAATTCAACTTATAAATACGAGCAAGTATTTGAACAGAGTCTAAAGGTTGATTAGTCTATCTAAGTATAAGAGTCATTATGGAGTCAAGATGAAAAAGCAATAGGAACAAAAAGGGAGGAAGAAGAAGCAAAATTCGATTGAGTGGTCAAACAGGCGCAGAGGCATCTGAGAAGCATCTATAACTTTGCCTTGCTCAAGGTGTTGACGATCTTACCGTTAACGATCTTGATGGCACCACCGGCGACCAAGGCACTTGTCAAGTCTTCAATCAAGTCATCAGGATTTTCGATACCGATACACAATCTAATCAAGTCTTCAGGGAACTCTCTTTCAGCTCTAACTTTTGGATCGATTGAGGCATGCGACATCTGGCATGGCATGGAAATCAAGGAATTTACACAGCCAAAAGAGACCGTGATTCCGAAAATGTCACAACTTTCGACAATCTTCTCACTGATTGGGATTGAGCCTGTTTCGAAACTCAATACGGCACCAGGACCTTTGGTGTACGACTTGTGCAACTCGTACTGTTTGTGTGATTTCAAACCTGGATATCTGACCTTCAATCCACAGTTTTCCAAAAACTCGGCAATTTTGATTGCGTTTTCTTGCTGTTTGAGGATTCTGATTGACAAAGTCTTCAAACCTCTGATCAACAACCAACAGTCAAATGGGGCCAAGCCTGACCCAGTCGAGTTGATGACAAAATATAAACGATCAGCCAAAGCTTTTGATCTTGTGGCAATAACACCAGCCATCAAGTCATGATGGCCGTTCAAGTACTTGGTGGCGGATTCATATTGGATATCAACTCCCAAATCCAATGGGGTCATTAAAATTGGCGACATCATGGTGTTGTCGAATACAACAACACAGTCTGGGTTGATTTTGTGAGCATAGTCGGCAATTGCCCTGATATCAATAACTTTACATAATGGATTTGTTGGACTCTCCAAAAAAATCATCTTTGTGTTTTTGGTGATGGCAGAAGTGAATAATTTCGTATTTGTAGTATCCACATGAGACACTTTCAAATAACCGTTTGTATTTAACAATGTCAACAATCTTTGGGTACCACCGTACAAGTCGTCACCAGCTAAAACCTCATCACCAGCTCTCAAAATCTTACAGATGACATCCAAAGCGGTCATACCGGACGAAACAGCATATGAATAGTTTGACTTGATGATTTTGTTCAAGTGGGTTTGTAAGGCAGTTCTGGTTGGGTTACCGGATCTTGTATAGTCATATTCACCCATATCTGACAACGAGTTTTGCTTGAAGGTTGCACTTTGGTACAATGGAACGATTGATGAGTTATAACCATCTTTGTGTTTGGTAAGAACCAACTCTGTCTCTAAACTATATTTACCTGACATTTCTGCTTATATCATATATTGTAACACTTAGATGATGAGCTTTAGAACTCAAATTCAGATATCCTCACGAATAAACTTAGTTATACCTCTTCTTGCTGATAGTGAGTCAGCCTGGAAAATGGAAAATCCAGTAAAAAACTCAATACCTACAACGAAATTGTGGCTCAATTAGCCGGTGAGAAGATTTTGACTTCCCCATAGGGAAACATGCAAATCATAACTTAACCATCTTTGCAATATATTTGCAATGAATAATAGAGTTGACTATAAACATATCTCCGACTATCAAGGTAGAAGAAGAGGATCGAGAAGTATTCTTTGAAACGATTGCTCACCACTAAAAGGAAAAAGAAGATGATGCGTTTAGTCGAAAACTAAATTACTTCAAACTGAATGTTCAAGCACCGAAGGTCCCATTCTGTCTTTGAAGAAAAAGAATTGATTGTTGTACCTACTTATCGTCATCTCTGTTGAGTTCGAAGCTCCTAAACCACCTCTCATCGTTTGGTCTGACCAATTTTCGATCTATTTGGGGGGGGTTGGGTGCGTTAAGGCTCAAAATATGGCTTTCTTCGCAACCTTCTCGTTTCGTTTATCATCTGACCTACCAAATGATAATAAAGATCCCCATAAGCTCAAACGTTCCATTTGTTTGGTGATACCCTCAGAATATTGAACTCCTAATCGCTCATCATGCTATCGCTTGTCTCATTCGCCGTCAAGGTAGTGCACTGATGCCTAATGGAGGTTTTTGGTGTTGAGTTTTGAGAAGAAATTAGCCAATAGTGCTTGTATTCCTTCGTCAATAAATCATTTCATGGACATAACACTTTCATCCAAACAATCGATCTGCTCACCAAAGTTCTCAGTTGTCTGTCAAATCAAAATCTGATTTATCATGTTCAAACGTATCAATTTTAAACTGAACTTAACCCCAGTGACATTTAATCATGCCTCAAAGCGTTCCAGTCATATCATCTCTGTTCATAGAGACACAAAGGTTGATAACCCGAATGTTGTATTTGAATTCAGCTCACTGAATCTCAAACTGGCAAAGGAGATAGTTGCTCGCTATCCAGACCAATATAAAAAGTCAGCTGTCATGCCTTTGTTAGACTTGGGGCAACGCCAACACGGTTTCACCTCGATCAGTGTTATGAACTATGTTGCGAAATACTTGGACATGCCACCGATGAGAGTCTATGAAGTTGCCACATTTTATACCATGTATAATAGAAGGCCAATGGGAAAATACTTTTTACAAGTTTGTACCACAACACCATGTCAATTATGTGGGTCTGATGAGATTATGAAGTCGATCAAAACCCATTTAGGAATCAAAGCTGGCGAGACAACACCAGATGGGTTATTCACTTTGGAAGAAGTGGAATGTGCAGGAGCATGTGTCAATGCCCCGGTTTTGGCAATTAACGATGACTATTTTGAAGACTTGACACCAGAAACAACAGTCAAGCTTTTGAATGAAGTTACCAGTGGTAAAAATCCAAAGACCGGACCACTCTCTGGTAGAAAAAGTTGCGAGCCAAAGTCTGGACAGAAAACCTTATTATCGGAGGCTCCATTTGATGTCAAGACTGTTACCAGAGCTGATTTGTAGACTAATCAGGCCTCTTGAAAAGTAAAACGATTAACTTATTTATTCTACTGAGCTTCTATAGCTCGGACCTATCCTTTATTTATTTATTTATCTATTTATTTATCTATTTATTTATTATTTATTATTATTTTTCCTTTATCCTCATCTTGTTATACTTGTTCAAGAGAGATGATGTCTTTTCTATTTATTATTTAACTTTGAATCTCTATTTATTTATTATTGAAAACCATAATTGAATTGAAAAAGTGAAAGAAAAAACTAAATATTAGTGATTGCACCTACCTTCAAACTAGCCCAAAACTGTTAGAAGTCGACCTTGTTGACAGGTGTTAAAGCTTGGCCACCTTCAAGCAAAACATTTCTGATGTTCCTTTGGCACAATTCGCAAGTCAACATTCTGTTATCTATGGTGTTTGATCCGATGTGTGGAGTGAGTGAAACATCCTTTCTTTTGAATAACTCAGGATGAATGGAAGGCTCGTTTTCAAAAACGTCCAAACCTGCAAATGAGATTTGACCATTTTTTAAACCTTCGACCAATGCCAAACTATCAATGGTGCCACCCCTACCGATATTAACGATTCTCATACCACGTTTACATTTATTGATAGTGTCCTTGTTGAGCATATGCTTTGTTTGCAGTGTTAATGGCACACAAAATATGATCACATCACAAATTGGTAGTAACTCTTCAAATGATTCATGATAAGTTAATGGAAATCCCAATACGTTCTTTTCAGCTTGGGTAATCTCAGTTCTCTTCGTATAATGAACAGTTAAACCACACACATTCAACCTCTTCAGTAATTCAAGACCAATACCACCCAAACCAACAATTCCTGCGATTCGACCTCTTGGCGTTCTAAGGTGTCTGTTGAGATAAACATCACCAGGTTTGACGTCATCATCGATCGGTAAAGTGAACCCAGTCTCGGGGTCAATTTTGGATTGGTTTAATCTCACCCTTGCTTGGTTACTGTCACCTTCAATGTGGAATGCTTCGGTGAACATTGAGAACAATCTGAAAGAGTTCAAAACGTGATACATTGCGGTGTCGGCGACCTGGTCTGTTGTCACTCCGGGACTGTTGCAAAGAATAACACCATGCTTTGCCAACAGGACGTGATCATAACGATCGAATCCAATAGAGGTGACTGTGATCACTCTCAATGACTTTGGAAGAGACTCAATCAACTCAGCATCCATCAAACCCTACAGATAAAAAATAAAAAAAATAAAAAACCGTTAGTACTCATGCATCAAACCAAGAAGCGTAAACTGGGATCCTGCTAAGATACATACAGGAAGCCCACCAGCTGCGAACCACATCGCTTGGATGTCATGAAAAATCTTCATGTCCTCGACGAATTGTGCTCTTGTTTCGAACTTGTGTCTAATCACTTCGAAATCCGCTGAAAATTGCCTATACACATCTGAATCGGTGTAAGGCCTTCCAAGTACCAACACTTTTGGCTTAGAGGTCGTTGACATTTCCGCAAATTTTCAAGCTGACTCCTATTCTTCTGAACAAACTCAGGTCCAAGCTTTACTGTGTGTTATATACAGACATACCCATCCACATACGATAAGATTCAGAGCCTTGAAACACAGTGTTCGTTGAAAGACAAAATCACTCTCGCTATCACGCCGCAGGTATTAGGTTTAGTGGTGCGGATCCTCGCGTTCAGAAATCCCGAAAACGGTCTCTCCAATCATTTCAATACTAATACCTATTCACAATTGGAAATTCGAAACGGCAACTGTGTTAAGAGGGCTTTGATAAACGCAATCGAGAACATTCAAACAATAGTGCTGGAAACACTCTTCTGTGTCGAGAGTTGCCCCGAACCTCATCCACTGGGGGACCTTTGAAGAGTATATCAATCCACAGTTTTGCCGCAGCGATAGGGAAAAAAATTTATTATGCAGTGGAAATACCACTTAGTTTGATGGTGTATAAATATCAATAGAGGTACCTCACTCTCTTCATGGTGAGTTTAGCTGGTCTTAAAAGTTTGCAGTTGAAGAACGGACCACCCATTTGTTTTCATAAACGAAAAAAATTAATATAATATTCCATAAAAAATCCATAGTATGAGCAAGCCAAAAGTTTTGATCATTGGTGATAGATCCGAGTTACCAGATCATACACCTGAATATGCAGAATTTACGGAGAAATTCGATACTTCCTTTGAGCAAATCACCACAGAAGAAGAGACGATCGAGTTGCTCAAGACCAAGTACAACGACGTCGAAGCCATTTGGAACTGTGGTGAAGGTTTTTACCTGCTTGGAGGCCCAAATAAGTTCATTGACTACTTCCCGGATACGTGTAAGTGTTTTGTCTTTCCTTGGGTCGGCCATGATTCAATCGACGGTGCGAAGTTGAGATCAAAGGGTATCATATTGTGTAATGTTGGGTCGTCCAGTGCGCCAGATGTTGCAGATTTAGCGTTGTTCTTGACCTTATCAACCTACAGATTCACCTCATTTTTCGAGCACTCTCTCAGAACTGAAGGGCATATGAAACCTTCGAGGGATGTTTTGGGGGGAGAGGATTTCCATCCAGATACTGGAAAGCCAACGGTTCCAAAAGGTAAGGTCAACTTATCAAAAGGTATGAGTCTCGGGGGTAAGACAATCAACTCACCACAAGGCCACACTGCGGGCATCATTGGATTGGGGTCAATTGGTAAGGAGATCGGTAAAAGATTGTGGGCCTTGGGAATGAACGTTGTTTACACCAAGAGGTCGCCATTAACAGAGGCTGAGCAAGGCCAATTGATCTACCCAACTACGTACTACAAGTCATTTGCTGAAATGATTCCAGAGTGTGATTTATTGGTATTTGCAGTTCCAAATCTGCCAGAAACGACCCATTTGATTAATGCAGATTCTATCAAACGAGTCAAAAAAGGTGTTAGAATCGTCAATATTGGTAGAGGTTCAGCTATTGATGAAGATGTTTTATTAGCAGCATTGGATGATGGTACCATCACAAGTGCAGGTTTGGATGTATTTCAAGGCGAACCTGCTGTTGACCCAAGATTTTTGAACAGATGGGATGTTACTATTACGCCCCATATTGGATCAACAACAACAAACAACGTTTTGAACGCCAACAAGACTTGCATCACCAACATAGAGGATATCTTACTAAACGATGGACCAGGTATTTTCCCTGTTAATTGAAAAGACTGCTAGATTAAAACAGAGTATGGGGAACCACGAATGTGAAAATTGACAAGGTGTTCAGTCCTTCAAAACGGTATTTTTAAATTCTTTTTGAAACTTGAAGTATATATAGTTGAAATTTCATTTGCCTGGCCTCTAATCTAAATTGCAATGTGTTTTTCTCTCATCTCCATAACTCTCATACAAACCATTCCAGTATTCAGAAGCATCACAATCACTTACTATACGTGGAGTGTATAAAGAATCCGATTTACCTTGATACATCTCCCATCTAGCATTATCACTAACACAGATAATCTTGCTTTTGACATAAGAAGCGCCGGGCCATTGCCTCACCCAAGGCTTCGGTACAGGTGAATCTGAATAGTGAATATACTTATAGCTGTCTATAAACGCTGTGGTGTTCCAATTTGCGGATGTGGACCAATACGGTGTGATACCCATCTTTTTGATATAATCTGGCATATTGCCTGAAACCACATAGGGTAAATCTTGGGGTTCGGATAGCATGATATCATGGTTTTCGTTTCTAAACTCTCCTGATAAAACACCGTATACGTTGTATGGCAAGACAAGAACTTCAGGGATGGAATTATCAAACATGTCCATTTCAAGTCCTGCTTCAACTATCTTGCTAACATCGTATAAACTGTTTATCAAATCCATGTCATACTCTGCAGGACCTTTATGCTTCATTTTGTATTCAAGATTCTTGAATGTGTCTAAAGAGGGTTGAATTACCATAATGTGATTCGCCCATGTAAAACCTTCAAGTATCCTCATATCAGGCAAGTTGTTGTATACCAACGCAAGGTATTGGTCCAATGTGAACTCGCCTCCATCTGGAGCTCTCGTACCATCTATCACTTTGTGTATGTTCTCGTTTGACGATCCTCTCTGTTCGAGAGTCTCCAAGTTGAAATTGGACGGAATTTCGTAATTCATTGATTCGTAGTTACCATTCACAATATAGTAAGCAAGTGGCATGGCTATCTTGGCTGGTGGAATGAAAAAAAGTTCATCCATATTACCTGTGATCCTCGAGTCACTGTCAATATACACAATTCTATCATACTCGATCAAACCAAAAACCCTCAACTTTGTGAAGCCATCCATCCATTGGGTAGATTCACTTTCGATTCTAATGAGATCGACATCTTTGACAATCACACCGTACTTGTCGATGAGCATTTTCAACATTTCACCCTTTGCAGAGAGCTTTTGCCGCCCTGGGTTCGAGGGATCATAGCTGTCCTTCGTGTTTGTGGATAGCAACACCAAATTTGCCCTTGTTGGGAACTTTTCTCTCATTCGTATGAAGTTCAAGGCAGCTCCACATAAGTAATCATCATCTGTGGCGTACTGTACATAGGCGTACCTATCCCATTTGATTTCTGCGACATTGCTGGAGATGAACTTCTTGTAGATGTGATCGATGACACTTGGAGGGATGAATTTGACAGACCCCTTTTGATACACGAAATCCAACGAGTCGTTGCCGGTTTTTGGGCCAGAAACATCTGA
This sequence comes from Peterozyma toletana, assembly GCA_003706045.2. Taxonomy (NCBI): domain Eukaryota; kingdom Fungi; phylum Ascomycota; class Pichiomycetes; order Alaninales; family Pachysolenaceae; genus Peterozyma; species Peterozyma toletana. The sequence goes on along the minus strand of PPKG02000002.1, from coordinate 184,004 downwards.
AAGCTGGCCAGAAGTATGGAATATAGAGTAAAGGACTAGAGTGAAGAGAACCAACAAAACGAGAGTCTTCCTTCTTGAAACTCCTAACTTCGAGATTGAAATCATGCCCTTTTGTCCTTTTTACAAAGCGATGGATTCTGGGTCTACGTGTGGTAAACAAGTACTCATTCTTCTCCTCCGGAATCTTTGGACCAAACTAGCCTATAGGGTGTATGCTCACTTTTTGCACAACAAAAACCCAAAACTCAAAACCAATTCCTAGTTCCAAGCACAAATCCTGATCCTCGGCTCAACTAGACCAAACCCAACCACCGTAGATGTCGCCGTCTTCGAACCTGGCCTGCGAAATATCAACCAGCTGGAAAGAGTCGACGCATACGTGCACAATCAAGACCCATCATCACCTAGCCATTGGGGGTGCTTCAGTGTACCCCAACTGAAAAAATTCTCAAAAAAAAAGCCCAAAGCACGCTGCCCTACGCTACCATCTCCCACTTCAACCTACTGGTGCATCATTCCAACACACCAACATTCAACACTGATGCTTTCAACCATAACCTGCTACTGGAATGTCCATGGTACACTACCCTCTCTCCGACATTGTTGGTATTAATAGGGGGAAATGGCAGATTTACGTGCAAATCAGAAGTTGATTTTTTCTATTTTTTTTCTCCCGGAAAATTTCAAGTTTTTCTTTTCCCTTGATGCTCGTTGGTCTGTTTGAGCAAGGTATAAAACAAAGGAATAATTGGGAAATCAGGTGCAGTTTGCGAGTGAGAAAGCGTCCTTAACAAGAATTAAAATCAATACAAAATGTCAGACGAAAGAACTTTTATCATGATCAAGCCAGATGGTGTCCAAAGAGGGTTAGTTGCCCCAATCTTGGGTAGATTCGAATCCAAGGGTTACAAGTTGGTCGGTATCAAGTTGGCCACTCCATCCGAGGGCTTGTTGAGAGAACACTACGCTGACTTGCAAAAGAAGCCATTCTTCCCATCATTGTTGTCGTACATGTTGTCAGGTCCAGTTTTGGCCACTGTTTGGGAAGGTAAGAGCGCCGTCAAGCAAGGTAGAGTCTTGTTAGGTGCCACCAACCCATTGGAATCCGCCCCAGGTACCATCAGAGGTGACTACGCCGTTGACATGGGTAGAAACGTCATCCACGGTTCCGACTCTGTCGAATCCGCCAACAAGGAAATCGGTTTATGGTTCAAGAAGGAAGAATTGATCGACTACAAGCCAACCGTTGCCGCTTGGATCTACGAATAGATTAGTTGAGTCGGCTCACTTCGCCGCCAGCAATGTTTTTTAGTCCTTCAATGCATTAAACCCTTTGATCAAGTATAATACATATCAATTCTAGTTTAAATCCACCTTCTAACTTTGCTGAGAATCTGAATCTTTCGAAAAAATCACACAAAAGCCTCATACCCTGTACACCACGTCCTTTGACGTACAAAGTAGACGCCCAAGCTACCTTTCTCTATGACTGGGAAATCCATAACTGAGTCTCTTCAGTAGTTTACTCTGTACGACGTTGCGAATGTCCCCTAATTCGTCTTGGATCAGTGAGGAATTGGTAAAGGCGCGAAGCAAAAAAAAAAACTGGGACGAAAAAAAAAATTCAAAACGTCGACCAAAGAAATCAACTTCTTCAGGCTTCGAAAGTTCAAAGTCAACTCACATTTAGGCCTTTTATTTTAATTCAGTACTTGTGATTCATTTACATAACACTCCTGAATCTGAATTTTATAGTTTTGAACTCCATTAGTTTTGAGGGAAAAAATAAAGAGAAGGAAACTGAAAATAAAGTCACCCAAAATCAAATTGAAAAAAGATGGCTACACAATTTTTCTGTAAGTAGTTGATAGCACAAATGTGCGACAACTTGTCTTTGGGTTCCAATGAGTACTAACGATTATTGATTGCTATTTTCACTTTTATTTCTAAACCAGGCCGTAAACCAAAAGGGTTGGAGTTGATACAAGGTCCAAACGGTTTCGAAGATATACAAGCATTTGAACAACCTGCATTAGACTGTCGACTCACGCTTTATTCACCGGATGGTTCTGCGTTAGCTTACACACAACCAAAGCAAGTCAACTTGGTATACCCAGACACCGGAAAGATAATATCTACTTTGGATATTGAAGATGTCTTTGATATGCACTTCTCACCATTGGGAAATTATTTATGTACATGGTCAAAACCAGTCAATTTGAGTAGGGAATCTGGAATTTGGAACAATAACGTTAGAATCTGGAAAATCATCAACAAGGTTGATGACGGTAGCTCAGATAACGTTGTAATGGTTGGCGAGTATAGCAATAACCGTCAAGCGGGTTGGAAACCACAGTTCACTGCTGATGAAGGATTGATGTCAAGAAGTGTCAACTCCTTGGAGATCCAGTTCTTTCAAATGGGGAAATCGCACATTGATTTCTCAAAGGATAAACCTTTCGCTACATTGAATTCGAAGGAATTTGGTAAGATTCTGAATTATTCTCTTTCACCAGGTAAGAACCCATCAATTGCCATTTTTATTCCAGAAAACAGTGGTAAGCCAGCTTACCTTAAAGTGTACAATATTCCAAACTTCAACCAACCGGTCTCTCAAAAGCAATTTTTCAAAGCTGAAAAGTGTCAATTCAACTGGAACTCGTTGGGTACCTCATTATTGGCTTTGGTTTCTACTGATGTCGATTCTTCAAATAAATCCTACTATGGTGAAACCACATTGTATTTATTGGGTATTGTTGGATCATTTGATCAAAGGATCACTTTGGATAAGGAGGGTCCAATTCATGACATTACTTGGTCACCAACATCAAGAGAATTTGGTGTCATTTACGGATTCATGCCAGCTCAAACAACCTTGTTTGATGCTAGAGGTAATACTATTCTCTCATTACCACCATCACCAAGAAATTGTATCTTGTTTTCTCCGCATGCTAAGTATGTACTTGTTGCTGGTTTTGGAAACTTGCAAGGTACTGTTGATATATATGATAGACAAAACAAATTTGCTAAGCTCACGTCATTTGAAGCATCAAATACTTCCGTTTGTAGATGGTCCCCAGATGGAAGATTTATTTTAACTGCAACCACTGCTCCAAGATTAAGAGTTGACAATTGTGTTAAAGTTTGGCACGCTTCTGGTAAATTGCAATATATCAAAGAGTTTTCGGAATTGAATTCTGTTGAATGGAGACCGCAGGATTTAACCGCATTTTCTCCTTTGAAAAAATTAGAGGATTGTCCAGAACCGCATTCTTCAGCTGTCGAATACTTGGCAAAGAAGCAATCTAAGACAGCAGAAACGGTCAAAAAACCAACAGGTGCTTATAGGCCTCCACATGCTAGATCTTCGGGTGTCCCAGCTCAAAAGACTTCTTTATATCAAAGAGAACTTGCAGTAAATGGTGTCACCAGAGCTCCAATCCAGAGGAGTATTCCAGGTATTCAGCCGGTTGTAAATGCTGAATCAAAAACTGCTGCTAAGAACAGAAAGAAGAGGCAAGCCAAGGGCGGTAAAGAAGATTCTCCAGCTGCTACTTCGGCACCATCATCACAATCACCAGCTCCAGCACCAGTTGTTGTTGAAGAAGTCACAAACGAGAGTTTGATCTTTGGTGGTGTCCAATCTTTGGAAAATAAAAAGATCAGATCATTGTTAAAAAAGTTGAGAGCAATTGAAACTTTGAAGGATAAGCAAGCCGTTGGTGAAGTTTTGGAGGAAACCCAACTCTTGAAGATTCAAACAGAAGATAAGGTTAAGACTGAATTGAGAAGTTTGGGATATGATTGTTAAAAGTTTTATTTTCTTGTATGTATAGGTTTTACCTCTATAGACCAATCGAACAAAATTCCGTTGTGGCTTTCATTCAATCAAATTCTGGAAAGGCTGATTTGTCAGATCTTAATATTTTAGCTGAATAACCTCTGACTTAATATTTTTGAACCTTTTCCCAACTTGCGAATTTATGCTGAAGAATCTACTAGCGTAATTTTGTGGCTTTGAATTGTCAAGTAATACATGATTACTCTTTAAGGGTATTATAGATTGCAAACATAAGTAAGCTGATTTATCAGGACAAACGATTGTGGAGCTCAAGAGTACACCTTATTATGTGGGGTGGGGGAAGCAAAATAAGTTCAAGCTTTCATGAATATACAACCTTTCAATTCTCAGAAAATTTAATATGACCGGTCTTAGTGTAGTGCAGTGTAGCTTCGGATTCACCTATAAAGGTGTTATTGCAGATGTCACATTTGAGCTTGAATTTCTTGGTATTTGTGAAGAAACCCTTATCATGCAACTCCTCAATTAGTTTGGGCATTTCCCTATACACTTCTTTTCCTTCCCTGGACTCTTTGTTGAAAACACCCACATCGGTTGAAGTGCTATCAATGTAAACAAACCCATCGTTTTCTAACAGAACACTTCTGAAGACAGCAGAATCATAATGAATACCACTGTATAATATGATTATGAACGACTCCAGATCTTCGTTGAACTTTAGTATGGATTTTGATTCGATATCCACTGCTAATATTTCAACGTTCAAATATTGAGACAATATATCTAACTCAATGGCCCCACCCCAGTGATCTGAGTGTCTAATCCATTGACAATAATCTTTGATCGATTTTTCTAAAATTGACTCATTGTACTTGCCATCCTTGTTTTCGAGGATGGTACTAGCCACGATATCCCTAAGCTGCATCTGGTTTGCAGGGTCAGTGATTGAATCAGCACCATATATAGAATACGATATCGAGTTGAACATACAGCTATTGTCATCGGGGATTTTTCTAACAACGAGGTAGCCATCTGTGAGTTCAGTATATGGAACGTTATTTGGATTCACTACTTGGGCTGCAGTTTGTACATTCTCGACCGCCAAACTTGAGTCAAAGGGCTCATCATCTGCATACTCGACAATCAACACATCACCATTTCTCACACCTAGGTCCGAGACTGTTTCCAAGTCACGATCTTTTATGTCCAATAGTTTGGGAGGATAACCGAACTTGATTGATATGGTTTTGTTAAACACATTAGTGATATCATTTATTTTGAGAATCAACTCAACAAGAGTACAGTCATCTGAGACATCATTCAATATATGATTGTTATTTGTGCTTGTTCTTACTTTCAATCTCATGGCTGCTGGGGTTATAGATATATGTCATGTTGATCTGTTTGAGTTCAAAACCTTTTTCTGTTTATGAGATTTGTTATCTTGCGCAGATATTGAAAAGCGATCAAAATCGTTGAGAAACCAAACATTCCAGCGATCACAAATTGATAAGAGTCATACAAAGGAAATAGAGCAGCGAATAAATCGTGTAGACCAACAGAACCGGGCATTGAATAATCGAGGCAATGATTTCCGAGTATGAGATGGTGGAAACGGTTCCGCATTCGCTGAAGGAGCTATCTCTGATGGCAAATGACTACAGTTATTCATCCAATATTCCATTGAAAAGATGGTGTCCTTCATTGAACCTTTTGCTTAAACATGCAAAATTTTTCTCCCAGCATAACGATTTTGAGGAAGCTTATAAGTTGTCGTTGAGGTTCTTGGACTTGATGATTGAAAGACTACCAAAACATCCAGATATCAAAAGATTGAAAAAATCAGCCGACGAGAAGGATATCTCCGCATATCGAGAATACTCCAATTTGAAGTCGAAAATCGAGGTTGTTTTTCAAGAGACGGAGGAATTGAGAAAAGTGATTGATCTGAAGTTTGATAAATATCAATCTCAGTTACAAAAAGAAAGGGAAGAAAGAGAATTACAAGAGCAGATTTTTTTGGAGCAACAGGATTTATATGGATCTTCACCAACGGCGTCTTACCAAAAGAGTCGAAAATCAAGCGTTTCAAAAGAGATCAATGATGCAGAGTTGTTTGAAAGTGTCAGAAGGCTATCAATGAAGGAAGATGCCAAACCTAAATTGAACCAACCAGCTCAAGATGATTTTTTTCCATCTTATCCTCTACTTCCAAAAACAATCAGCACACCCATAGATAAGCAACGGTCAGATTTCAAATATGAATCGGTGATAGGCACCAATTATAAGCAACCCCCACAATTGTCTCCGAAGCTTACTTTGTCAAAAAATCCCATCCCACCAACTTTGACGACAAAAATGGAAGCGCCACTGTTACCGCCTAAGGTTCAAAAGAAGATGGAGGTTTCTAGCCAGGTTCAGCACAAGACAGTGAATTTCACTGAGGGAGGATCTCCGTTGAGGTCAATTTTCATTTCAAAACTACTAAAAGGGAGTTTTAGCGAGATTGCGAAGAAAAATACTTCAAAGAAATTAGAGACATGTGGTATTCTTGCTGGCAAATTATCACGTAATGCATTTTTTGTTACTCACTTGTTGATACCTGAACAGATTTCAACGCAGAATACTTGCGAGACTTTGAACGAGGAAGACCTATTCTCTGTTGTTGACGAGAATTCTTTGTTTGTTCTCGGTTGGATCCATACTCACCCAACGCAGTCCTGTTTCTTATCATCAGTGGACTTGCATACGCAGCACTCTTATCAAGTGATGTTGAACGAGCTGATACTGATTGTTATTTCTCCCGATGAGAAATTCAAAGATCAAGATTTTGGATGTTTCAGATTAACAGACCCACCAGGTCTTCCAATAATTTCAGCATGTACCAAATCTGGCTTCCACCCACACGAGGAAAAAAACATATACGTGACTTGTAATAGAATTGGGTCAGATGTCAAAATGGGTCATGTTATAATCAAGGATCATTTACCGTTTGAGGTGATTGACATGAGAAGGAAGAAAAGTATGAAGAAGTAAACCTCTAGATTTCTTTTTTTTTTTCATATCATGATAACAATGTTAGTTTCATTAGTTTCACTTAAGCGCTTGAATTGTCTGCCAATTAATATCCTTTTTGAAAACAAGACATAAATTTTAAAGATATTATGAAGACAGAAAAGAACGAAAAACCAATAATAAACCCCCCAAATAATAAAAAGAACAATACGAACGATAAATAATAGAAAAAGCAAATGCGGAAGTAATGCCAATATATTCATGAAACTGATCAAAGGTGCGAAGCTTTCAAGACGATGAAATGTGTGATCTATAGAAACTTGTTCGAGATTCAACTGGACATTTCAACTTCACCTTCAATCTTAGCTTCCTTGACTTCTTCAACAACCTTTTTCAGTTCATCAACTATCTCTGGTTGTAATTCAATACTCCTCAACTCATCCTTCAACTTATTTTCTTCAACAAGCTTGGCTCCGCTAGTTCCCAACAAAAGATCCTCATTCAACTTTCTCTTCAGATCGATCTGTTTGTATTTTTCGCAAGCCTCCATAAATCCTTCAACCCCAGTACCGGTTGCAGCGTCGGCTTCTTTCTGGGTGTATGGGCGTTCATTCATCAACTTGACTCTTCTCTTGTGCACCTTGGTTTTCAAATGTCCTGACAACGCGTGGTTGGTCTCGAAATACTTGGCGCAGTGGATACAGTAGTACTGTCCCATGCCTGCTTTGGTTTCGTCCAATGGCTGGTGCTTCAACGCTTCGATTGATTCGGGGCTTGACAAGTCACCAAAGATTTGATCCAAATCTCTGGTTCTTCTCTTGACCTTGTACCTCATAACTGAATATCTACCCATGTTGACTGATTTATATCAATTGTCTGACAAGAGCTAGCGTATGTTCAGTTCAATCTAACAACTTTCTATCTTCAATACCTCTATAGTAGTTAAGGTCTCTTCTTTTAATTCTAATTTTTTTCACTACAAAATTTTTACAATTTTTTTTTTTCCACTTTTCACTTTAGTAGTGTTGAAACGGCCAAACTGAACGCATACAATAAGCATCAGCCACTAGAATTGCAAAGGGCAAGTCGAGGCAAGTGAAGTTGGCCAGATGTGGCAAGTGAAAAAAACTCAAAAGTTTCGTTTCCAACGGGTTATGAAGCCCTGGCTGTCCAATTTAGGGGCTCTGGATATCTACCAAAAGAATCAAAAAATGTAGTGTGAGTTGTGCGAATTTTTTGAATGAAAAAAGCAGTCACACTCACTGTCCACATCTGGAAACAAGCTTCCCCAAAACAACAAATCATTACGTTTCTTCAACCAGAAAGCCAAACAAGAAAAATGGAATAGTCGTGGGCCAAAGATCAATATGAAGTGCGAGCGGGAAAAACGAAAAATTTGTGTGTGCGGGAAAGAATGTGTGAGCTTGGGAGAGTTTGAGTGAGCTCTGTGCTTATTAATATTGAAGTAGGAACCATACACAAGAACAAGTTAGTAGATATTTTGCATCAAGTAAACTTCAAAACAATGTATGTGGATGATGTGTGATGAATACTGCACAAAAGGTGATAATATAACGAATGGATGGATCGGATGGGATGAGTTCAGGTTGGGCGGGTAGAAAGCAAGCGAGAAATTGTGGGCGGGCTCTTTTATGGCTTTGAATTTGTCATCAGAGTTTGCTGTTTTGGTTTTAGTTTTGCCTCCCAGATGGCTCTATAAAGGCCTGTGAGATTGTCCAGCGTTGTATTATAACCAGGCATGGCAGTGAAGCCCAGCGAGTAGTTTTACTAACATTTTATATCGACACTTTTTTGAGTACCCTACAGACAAAATGGCTAGAAGACCAGCTAGATGTTACAGATACTGTAAGAACAAACCGTTCCCAAAGTCCAGATACAACAGAGGTGTCCCAGACGCTAAGATCAGAATTTATGATTTAGGTAGAAAGAAGGCTACCGTTGATGAATTTCCATTGTGTATCCACTTAGTCTCAAACGAATTGGAACAATTATCATCAGAAGCTTTAGAAGCTGCTCGTATTACTGCTAACAAGTATATCACTGTTCAATCAGGTAGAGAATCATTCCACTTGAGAGTCAGAGTCCACCCATTCCACGTTTTAAGAATCAACAAGATGTTGTCGTGTGCCGGTGCCGATAGATTGCAACAAGGTATGAGAGGTGCTTGGGGTAAACCACATGGTTTGGCCGCTCGTGTCGCCATTGGTCAAATTATCATGTCCGTTAGAACCAAGGATTCTAACAAGGATGTTTGTATCGAAGGTTTGAGAAGAGCTAGATACAAGTTCCCAGGTCAACAAAAGATCATTTTATCCAAGAAATGGGGTTTCACCAACTTGGACCGTGACCAATACGTTGTCAAGAGAGACAACGGTGAAGTCAAGGATGATGGTGCTTTCGTCAAGTTCTTGTCAAGAAAGGGTCCATTGGAAAGAAACTTACTGGCTTTCCCAGACTACCAATACGGTGAAAACTAAATTTAAAAGAAGTTTGATGTTGTTTTGAGTGTGCTATGTTTTATCTAATCATTTATTTATATATATATATACTTCAAAGCTGACTTATTCTCTTTTTTTGATAGCTAAACTTTTTTTTCTTTAATCAAGAAGGATTTGTTTTTTCATTTTAAAACTTTGATGATCCCAACTGTGTGAGATTAGTTTCTGAGCAACAGCTAATCAGTGGGTGTAAAATTAGAGGAAAACCTGTTCGCAAACTAAGCATCGAGTTGAATTAAAGTCTTGAAAGGTTGTTTGTGCGATAAATATTTTCACATGTTTGAATGGCAAATTGTTACAAAAGAAACCGCGATCATTGCACCAACTTTTTAAACAGAGCAACCTTAAAGCCACTAGATTCATTCCAGCTATGAACAATATTTTTACTGTAAGAAAGCCTTTTCTTTCATTATTCAATAACCAAAGTCATCCACTAGTACGACAATTTCATTCAAGTGTATATGTTGGCTTGAATTCCAATTTTGATACCTTGAAGTTTGTGGAAAAGTTGACAGATAATGGATTCACAAGGGAACAATCTGAAGCTGCAGTCAAAGTATTCAATTCCTCATTAAATGACAGTTTCAAGATATATGGATCCAGTTTAGTCACCAAGAGTGATCTATCAACGCTTTCGTATCAACAAAAAGTTGATTTCGCCAAACTTCGTGGAGAATTGCAAACAATTGACAAAAGTGATTTCAACAAGATCAAAAATGAGCATGAATTATTGAAAAATGAGTTGGAAAAAGTTCGGATCAAAATGAAGGATGAGATCAACAAGAGCTTAGCTGGGGTTAGGTTAGATTTGAGTTTAGAAAAGGGAAGAATAAGAGAGGAGAGCAGCGTTCATGATTTGAAAATTAAAGAAACCGATACCAGAATTGATCAGGAGATTAGCAATATGAAGATGCAAATAGATAGTGTCAAGACTCAAGTTATGCAATGGTTAATTGGTGTATGTACTGGTACATTTGCATTGGCCTTGGCTTATGCCAGACTAATGACATAGTTTAATGTAAGTTGAAGTATTATTTGAGAAACAAAGAAAACAGTTAAAAAGATGTCTATTTGAAGGACAAAGCTATAAAGTGAATTATGGATGGGAAACTTACAACTTGAAAATTTCCTTCAAGATTCTTTCGGTGTCCAATGGTGAGTTAACAGCATGACCAATAGTTCTTGAATCGGTGTAAATTTCATAATCGTTGCCACCTTCGTACGACTTATCACCAAAGAAGTGAATTTGTTCAAAACCTTCATCTTGAACATGTTGCAAACAATATGTCTTATCCCAACCGGTTGGGAAAACGTCAAACGAGATTTGACCACCAATTGAATAAGTCAAGGACAAGTCAGAGAACTCTTTCTTCAAGGCAGCAACCATATCCTTTCTGATGTTGTTTGCCAAGTCGAACTTTTCGAAGTCGTGTCTTTCTTGGGTTGAGGCGTTTCTACCGACTGGTGAGACGTTGATCATACCGTTTCTAAATTCGATAAAGGTTCCTCTTCTGATTGGCAAGTCCAACTGGGATAAGTAACCCAAGATAAACTTGGCCAACTGGTTGTACTTTTCTTCACCGATCCATGAGATGAACGATTGGGAAGCCAACTGCTTACCTTGCTTGTAAGCGGTTAAACCGTTTTCTGAGAAACAGTAGTCGAAATCTTCCAAAACGCTGTCACCCAATTGTTCAACCTGCTTGGCTAAGTCGGAACCACCAACAAACCCGATAACAACCTTCTTTCTCAAGTCTTTCAAGACTTGTCTCATTTCTGGTGAGATAACCAATCTAGCTGGGGTTAATGTTCCATCGACGTCGAAAAGGACTAAGGTCTTTGGTTGTTCTCTATCGGTAAATGACATGATTGCTGGTCGAAATTTATAAAAATTGTAAATAATTTGATTCAAGGATTCCAAAAGCAAAACTGTATTTGAAAAAAACCACGTCCCCTATCATATTTATATTCGTGAACCACACCCATCCACCACGTCGTTGATAGTGATGTGTCAACACCACACACGAAGAATTCCAGTTGGACGGACACACGACAATATAAAAAAAAAAAAGTTTTTTTGAAGAAAAATATCAGAAAAGACACCAAACAAGAAGCCAAAGATTGAACAACAACTAGAGTTGTAGGTCTGGTTCTGTGTTATATCTGTGCTTCACGTTTGGGGAAACTAAGCGTTTACATGTTACAAGTGGTGATTTTCTCGAGAATGCACTTGTAATAGGTGGAGGACTGCTATTGGGCGATTGGAAGATTGGGGCACACTCAGGACTTTTTCTTTTGAAATTTTTGAAGCTGGGCATTCATATGCATCTCAAGCAACTTTTACACCGTTGAAGAGTGATAAGAGCCATTTTTCAGTGTTTTGGAGATGGTTTTAGTAGGCCAATTGAATAAGGGATGTTTTTGAAATTGGGGGCTATTTTGGTGTGAAGAGCACGACCTGGAAAAAAATGTGAAAAAACGGAAAACTCCTACAGGAGGAAGTGGCCAGTAATATCAACTTTGAATATAATCAGTGAAAGGTAGAGAGCTAAGTCTGTTTCTGTTTATTGATTGAGAGTGAAATATGTTATCTAGAATTCCGACAGGTAAGAAAGTTCTGTTCGGAAGGTCAGGGTTGATCTGGAAAAGTCAGATCCATACATCTCCGATTGCACTTAACGATAAAAGATATAGAGACCCATCTGAAAAATTGAAGGCTTTGCAAGAAAAGTCTGATGAAGAGCTCCTAAGATCCAAAGAAGACTCGAACGATGATATTTTGAAGCCGAAGGGTGAATATAGCTATCCCAAGTTTACCGACCAGCCTTCAAACAAAGAGCAGCAACTGATAAATAAGCGTGTGGAGAGAATTGAATTTTTGAAAGCGGTCCTGGCAGGTCTTGCCACGTTGGCTTTAATCATTGGTTCGTATGAAGCATATCAGCAGAAGGCAAAGATAAAATATTTGTTATTCCACGAGTACGATTTGTCCGGGTTCCAAGACAGCTATGATGACATCAAGAAGAAGTTTGATGTGAAGAGAGAAAGCGAAAAAGAGCACTTCAAACTAACGAATCCAAACGACTCATCTGTCCCTGGTGTTTATGTTGTCGGTAACAACTCCTCAAATGCATTAGGTGACAAGAAGGAATCATATGTCCCGATCTTCAAGAGATTGGATTATTTTGACGGTAAGTTCTTGAAAGATTTGAAAATCTCTAAGAGCTCTGCTGCTTGCATTGATGAAAATGGAAATTTGATTCAATGGGGTAAAGGTTATAAAAAAGATTTGGAGAAGCCAGTTATCACATTGAAGGGGCAGCATTTGACATCTCTTCAGATCAGCAATAAAGTAATTTATGCTTTGAACGATAGGAACGAAATTATCTATTTACCAGAGTCTGCATCGCAGCAAAAGAGATTTGAAGGCTATAAGGAAAGATCATTTTTGGGATTGATACAGAAAACCAAGCCCTACCAAAAATTGGAGTTACCAAACAAGGGTGAAAAAATCGTTGAGTTCAAAACAGGTTCAGATCATTTGCTCTTGTTATCTGACAAAGGTACAGTCTACACCCTGGCGACTGGATTAACGAAAATAGATCAATCATATGGTCAATTTGGTTTACCAACATTGACCCAGTTCGATGCACCACCTACTCCAAATAAAGTCTACGAAGTTACCTCATTGACAAATACCAAGAAGGGTAAAAGAATGATCAAACAAATCGCATGTGGTAATTTTCACTCATTAGCATTGGATGATCTTGGTAATGTTTGGTCTTGGGGTAAGAATACATATGGTGCCTTAGGTAAACATGTCAACTATAACACTGAAATTATTCCGTTCCCAACAAGAGTTGAGTTGTTTCAATCGCATTTCAAAAGAAACGATTTACCAAGATGTATTGACATTCAAGCTGGTTCAGGTGCCTCATTTGCTGTCTTCAAATCGAGTAATATCTACAACTTGTTTGAGAAGTCTTTGAGAGGTGAAGATTCAACTTTTAAGCTAGATGGTAATGCAGATAATGATGAGGAGACAAATCTTACATTTTTATCGTGGGGAAAAGGCTTGAATGGTGAATTGGGAACTGGGCGTTATGTTCATTCGCAAGCTGAACCAGCAAAGATCAAAAGACTTCATGAGATGAAGGAATTTAACGATAAGACAAAACAAGTTGAAGTAATTCCAGTCAGCAATTGGACATTTGGTAAAGATCACTCGATTTTGAGCTTGGGGAATGGGGATGTGTTATGTTGGGGTGGTAACGAATTTGGACAATTGGGTAATGCCAAAAAGGTCAAGTCTTCAGTTCCATCCCCCATGCCAAGATTATATGAACCTGAAAGTGATGATGTTCACGTGGAAGATCACACCAAAAGGGTAACCAAATCCTTCAGAACTGTCAATGACAGACTTTCCTTGTTGAACAGCAAAAGAGGAGATGAATTCAAAAGTGTTGACGGTAAAAAGATAAAAGGTACGATCGAACAAGTTATTGTTGCTGGCGATGAATCTAGCGCTATCTACTACAAGAGGTCTTAGAGGTGGAGTTTGTATATATTAAGGGTGAAAAAGCCACTCTTGTCAACTCTAATTGTTTTTTGGTAGTTTACGAATAACATTAAGCTTTACTCAAATGGATTGTGGTGAAAACATCGCCCTTCAATAATAAGGGTCATATTTTTATAACCTCGTCTACTAATCATAATTTTGCATTCCCTCAAGAACTACGAGCAGCGCCTTTTTCTCCTCTCCCTTGATCTTTTCTTCTTCGCCTGTTATACTACCTCATATAAAATCGCTTTGTAGAATAAAGAAGAGAAAGACGTCTGTCTCACTAATTTTGGAGTACAACACTGAAGTTTGAGATACACTACCTTTGATTACCATACGCACATTGTTGTCTTTTTTTCATACTAGATGGTTCATTACTTATAAGATATCTACTTGCTTTGATCGCACTTGATTGACTATTGAAGGAAATTTGGTTCAAAAGAGACATGGTAAGTTGGTGAGAAGATTACAATCAGGGTGATAGCTCATAAGTAATACTAACACTTCTATATTTCAAGTAGAACTCCTTATACAACCATGCTATCAAGCAGACACAGACATTGAAAAGAGATATCGATAATCTCACTCAAAATGTAACCACATGTCCAATGTCATTAGTCGGACAAATTTCAACAACTTTGAACCAACTTTCAAAGACAATTGATGACTATTCAGACTCGGTGAACGCTCAGATAAGATCAAACACAGCTGATGATGAATCCAAGAATATGAAAAATTCAACCAAGCTAGCTAACCTTACAAGTCAGTATCAGGAGTTTAAAACCCAATTCGATAAACTTAAAACTCAGAGAGAAGAATCGATTCAAGAACAAACCAGAACACAGCTTTTTGAACGTCAAAGGACACAAATCTCTGACAATCCATACGACCAATCAATCTCAAATCGTTCGGCAAGAGAACAAAGACTAGAAGAGGAAGGTATTGGATATGAAGATGGGATGTATAAAGAGCAGCGTACTTTACAAACAGGCAATGAACAGTTGGATCATATAATCGAGATGGCGTCGCTGTCTTATGAGGACATATTGGAACAGAATGAGTTCTTGAGAAATCTGTCGAGAAAGATTTCAACAAGTTTGGACACCTTGAAGATAAGTGGGTTAACAATGAGAAAGATCGAGAGAAAGATGAAAGAGGACAAGTTATTTTTTTATAGTGGGTGCTTCATCACTTTAGTTATACTTATTATGATTTGGAGATGGATAGGGTGAATCTTTAACCAGTTTTTTTTCCTTGTGTGCATTTTCACAGTAATATTATAGACAAAAATGTTGAAGAGGTTTAAACCTAATGACTTTAGTTTTGTCAATAATAAGTAATTTTGAACAGCTATCAGAGTGGATCGTCTATTATTATGAATAATTTCGACGCGTTGAGGCCATGAAATAGTGGATGCCTTTAAGTTTCATAATAATTCGAAACATGAACTCATATCTGCAAAGTTGCAATATTGTTGGGTGATCCTTACAAGTCTTTATCAAAGCGGTTAAATCATGTAAAAAAAACGCTGTATGGATTCACTTGTAATATGCTTTGTCTGATTTTCACTCAAACTAACCTTAAAAATAACACAGTTACAGGTTCCCCAAAATGATACACCGACGTAAATTCATTCTAAGAACTTTGAAAACATTCGTTATAGTTGATTTTACAGAGAAGTACTTTAAGTAAAAAAACCTTGATCATTGATACGAAAGAATGGATCGGTAGAAAAAAAAGAAAGACGTGGTATGAGAACTAGATGAAAAATAAGAGAATGTGAGAGCCAAAATCTAGAAACTAAAATGCAGAAAGTGAAATATAAAAATGCAGAATTGGTAAAAGTCTAAGCGCTTGAATCACCGAAGATACCCCATGATTGCTCAACTCCGTATGTACCAGCATCCTTCCAATAATCGTTGTACATAGTGAAGACAAAGACTTCAGATCCAACTGTTTCAACAATAGCCTTAACAGCAGTGTATTGGTTTTCCAACGATGGGACAGCAACACCATAATCAGAACCTGCTGATGGCCAACCTGTTTCAGTGATCAATACATCCTTTGAACCACCGCAGATGCTTTTGATGTTAGCAATCTGAGTTTTCAAAAAGCTACCAGCTTCAGCAGCAGTTGTACTACCATCAAAATATGGATGAGAATTGACAGCAACATAATCCGAGTAGTCACATAAATCAGGATTGTTTTGAACGGCAACCAAAGTATCAACTGAAACAACATATCCTGTGTATCCAGCTGATTTTAACAATGATCTTGCAGATGAGACGGCTGCACCAACTTGAGATACTGTGTATGAGCCACCGTTAACCCATTCATTACCAACAGAAACAGTGTAGACACCATCCCAACCTTGTGATGATGATTCAACGGCACTTTTCAAAGTTTCAATATCTGTTGATAATGAATCCATGTAGTATAAACCGGCAAACAATTTTTGATCGGAACCCATAGCTGACATGATGTTTTCGACACATGAACAGTCTGGAGCATAGACTCTAATATATGTGAAACCAGATAACTTCTTGATGTCTGATTGGATTTCATCGCCAGTCTTACAAGAACCAGATGTTGTGTATGGTGAGTAAGTGATACCCTTTGCACCTTCTGCTACAGCTTCCAATGATGTCGAAGCAGATGACGTCGATTTTGTTGAGCTTGAGGTTGCACTTGGTTCTTCACTTGAGACTGATGGTACAAGCAATACTGATGATAAGGTTGTCTGTTGGGTAAGAGAAGAAGTTGCCGATGAAGCTGTTTCTGGTGAAGTGAAAGACGATGATTCGACTTGTGGTAACGAAGAAGCTGACGATTCGACTTGTGGTAACGAGGAAGCTGACGATTCGACTTGTGGTAACGAGGAAGCTGACGATTCGACTTGGGCTGAAGAGGCAGCTGCGGCAGAACTTGTTGAGGCTGTACCAGCAATGTGTCCAATGGTCACGTATTTTGTTTGATAGACCGTGACAAATTGAGCATCTCTCTTGTGCTCTTGATGCTTGTGGTGGATTGGAGAAGCAAAGACAGATGATGACGCTAAGGACAATAATACCAACGACGAAAACTTCATGTTTGTATAATTCCTTGGGTTTTTTGAAGAGTACTATGAGTTCAACTGGCAAACGGTAATAAAGAGTGACTTGAATACTCAAACAAAAGAATGAAAAGAATGTTTAAAGAAAGGAAGGACTGATCTTCTGCGAAAACTTGTAGATTGCTGTTCTACTGGCCGAACAAAAGCTTCTACAGACGGAATATTCCATACTATTTATACAACAATATATAATACTGGTATAAGAGCTTACCCCTTTCGTTGTTTCGTGTTTTTCCAAAGGTATTTTTTAACGGAATAATAGCCTAGTCCTCTGAAAGACCTAGTCCCTGATGTTTTTGCGCGTGCCTGCTTTTCTTTTTTTTCCCATGTTTTGATGTTTGGGTCTAGAATTATCCCTTTTTGCACAAAGTTGATAGTGACTGATCTATGTTTTATCTTTTATGATTTAACCTTTAAGGTACCAGAATACATTATTTCCGGTTCTAGTCAAAAACAGAAATGTGGGCATTTGGTGATCTGATCTGGAACATCAACGGCAGCACAAAATTTCACTCTTTGGAGTATGATTTGAGATATCAGTGACGTAAGACACCAGAAAGCGAACGTGAAGAGCTGATGTGTCAAAGCGACTCCAAAAACAACCCACACAGCGATGTTCTAATCAAACCATGAGTGGTCCTAGTCTTTCTTTCATCTTTGCTTTTTAAGTGGTTCCAAATTCTCCGACCAGAGACACATAAGGGGCGATCAGGTACCACCCACACGAAGAGGGCCCTACGAACTTGACCGCTAAGCTGAGAACCAAGCATCTTTTTTTAAGCTTAGCGATCATTTGTTTTTGGGCTTTTTCTTTAGGGTATGTTTCTTTCGGGGGAGGGATGAAAGGAATTTCAAATTCTAGATCTATGTTTGTCCATGATACAGGCAACGGTTTCTAACACAATACCTTTCTGCTTGAAACGAAAGCGCTTGAACTTTATCATCGCAGTTGTTTGGGGCACTTCAACCAATATTCATAGAAAAAAGAGGACTCTTTTGAAAAGCCAGGTTGGGCACACATTACGATACTTTGGATAGCATATGAAGACAACTTTCTGGGTGGGGGACTGTACATTTCTGGTGATTGGCTCGAAGAGTGCCACAATACTCAAATGATTTTTCCTGGTATTCTCAAACCTTGATAAAAAAAATCTCGTTTATGTACTGTTTCAGCATTTAAGTTTAGGCTTCAAAGTTTACGCCTCTTTCCTTTTTTCACTTTTTCAAAATTCCTTTACTTTCATCCATTTTCATTTCCTTGAATCCCATGCCAAAGACTTACAGTTGAATGTGGTCAATGTGATCAATGTGATCGATGTGATCAAAGGATATCGCTCAGTATTCGGAAAGAGAACCAACCCTTTTCTTTTTATGATGAACTTGAGCAAATCGGAAGTATCTAGGCGCAACTAAATGGCGTTTTGAATGTTTTTTTTTTTTGCTTAGTGCTTGGTAGGATATGAACTCGAATACCCAAAGGCTGAAGAAAAAAAAACAATCGTAACTCAAATCTACTCTTCTTGTCTCCCAGTCCTTTGGAGAAACTTTCCATGGGTGCAACACCACACACACATCCCCATAAAACTTTTTAGAAGGACTGTGTATGAGCTCACAAAGCAGACATATGTATGGGTATAAACATCAAATGGTGTATGGGACTAGTTGATTTATCCCAGAAAAAAATAAGACTGATTTCGCGTATGTATAAATTCATTTAGTTTAATATATATAGTCGAACGTAGATATTGAAGAACGAAAGTCCAAAACTTTGCTGTATTAACACGATTGCACAGGTTCTGTTAATTTCTGCTCAAAACAAAAAGAGAAAAAAAAGAAAAAAGAACAAAGGAGCTATGATCATAGGAATATCGGGAACATTGGCTTCAGGAAAAGTGGAAGTCGCCAGATACTTGACTTACCAAGGGTTCAAATACATAGATTATAAGAGAGATGAGGCAGATTCAATAGATGGCTCGATGTCAGAATTGATTCTGAGCACTTTGGAAGCTGACATCAACGCAGAAGGGAGAACTGTTGAGCTTGAAAAGTTCTTGATTTTTGATAATTTTACTGACTTGATCACTCATGTTACTATGAATTGGAAGGAGAATTTTGTGACAACACATTTGAGCAACTCGGATTTCTTGGAACAAATTTCAATCAGGCCGTTTTTTCTTCACATAACAATCGATGCCCCTATCAAGTTACGTTATGATAGGTTTTTGAAGAAGCACAACTTGACAGCATCGTTATACCCGATAAACTCTTTTATTGACAATTCAGATTTTCAAGCATTCAAAACATTGTTGAAGATAATACCTCAAGCCGATTTGAAAATATGTAACGATAAACAGTCAATAGTTGATTTGTTTATTCAACTATCAGAATTGAACCTTTTGAAAATATCGAGGCTAAGACCGAACTGGGATAATTACTTCATGACTTTAGCAGATTTGGCATCAAGAAGATCAAATTGTATGAAACGAAGAGTTGGATGTGTCATTGTGAAAAATAATAGAATTGTTTCAACGGGTTATAACGGTACTCCAAAACATTTATTGAACTGTAACGATGGTGGATGTGACAGATGTAATAAGGATACCGCTGACTCAAATTGTTTATGCTTGCACGCTGAAGAGAATGCATTATTAGAAGCTGGAAGGGAGAGAGCAGGAAGTGGGGTGTTGTACTGTAATACTTGTCCTTGTTTACAATGTACAATCAAGATCATCCAAACAGGAATTGGAATGGTTGTGTACAAAAACGAGTACAAGTTTGATGCACAATCAAAGAAATTATTCGATGATGCCGGTGTTTCATTGAAAAAGTATGTTGATTGAATATATATTTTGAGCTATATATTCTGAGAGTGAACTATGTAAAAAATCTCTTAAGTTTCTTTATACTCGTAAGGGCCTGGTTTTTCTTCAACAGTAGCTTCTATCGTTTCGATCTCATGTCCATCAACAATCAAAGAAGCCTTCAACTGATCTCCTGGCTTAACAGCACCAACGCCTTTTGGAGTACCGGTCAAAATAACATCACCTTTCTCCAAAGTCATAATAGATGACATGGTAGACAATATCTTGTTGATTGGAAAGATCATAAGACTCGTTTTATCATCCTGTTTAATATCACCGTTGATTTCAAACTTCAATTCAACATTGTAAGGATCTGGAATTTTTTCTTTTGAAATCAAGTTAGACAAGGGCAAAAAGGTATCAAAGCCCTTACCGATTGACCAAGGTAACCCTTTCTTTTTAGCTTCGTCTTGAACGTTTCTTGCAGTGAAATCAATTGCTAATGCATAACCTTCAATTGCATCAAGTGCATCTTTGTTGGTGAAAGTTTCTGGATTCAAATTTTTCAAGGTTCTGTTCAACACAAATGCCAATTCAACTTCGTGATGGACGACAACACCCTTGGGTGCCAACACAGGGCCAGAGTTGGGGTATAACACAGATGAGCGTGGCTTCAAGAAAAAGAATGGTTGTGATGGTTTCTGATTGTTTAGCTCTTTGATGTGAGCAGCATAATTACGCCCAATACACAAAAATTTACCAGCGTTTTTGATATAAGAAGTCATTTTGCTCTCTTATTCTTCCAACTCAATAAATTGGCTCTCCTCAAAAATATATATTTATAATGATTTCTTGGAAAGCTGTTATGTATTGTTAGTCACCATTTACTCTTCACTTCATTATCGGATTCTTTGATCGGCTTGACCGATACCTCTTTGGGGGCTTTTAACAACATGCAACAGTGGAATTTTTTTTGATCTTCAGTAGTTCAATCAGTAATGAGTATCTATTGATGCAAATACACGTAGAAAGAACCCGAAACTCAAGGGCTACTGTGATTAGTTTTTATCGAAAAGTTGCTTAGTTCAAAATTTCTCCCACAACCTATCGAACCCGGAATTAACACTTCAAAACTTCAAAACCAGTTCGTATACCGTCCCCACTAGACATCATGTAAACATGACTTTGTATGAACATCTCATGATGGTTGTACAGAAAGAAAGAAATTATCAGGATGAATGGAAAACTTGTATTAATCGTTACACTCTTTTTGTTGCTTAGGATTTGATCTACATACTTGCCGCTGAATTTAGAGGGAAGATTCAAATTCAACCGTTCTCCCCTTTTAATCACCCTCAACAAGAATTTCATTGAAAAGTATCAACGGATTTTCTCATCAAGAGCAAAACTTTGTGACGGAAAAGAAATAAATCACTTTCCAAGATTATGCTGTGATGTAACTGTCTTGAGCTTGGTTGGTTTAAAAAGTCAGGCAAACCCATAAAACCGTTGTCAGAAGGCATTGTTGAGGTGTTAAGGGAGAGCAAGTATGTGAAATGTTTGCAATTAAAGATAAGATTTGAGGAGGACGACAAATTTGAGCGTCGAGAACACTGATTATTTTTTCAAATAAAACAAAAATAAATGTGTTGTCAGCTTTATACATTGAAGTATTCATCTCGCCATCAAATACATCAAAAAGAGGATTGACTTGCAATTTTTTTTTTTTTAGTTTGTTACAGGTATCCCATAATCAGAGTTTCCATAATTTTGCCGAGAACAATAATGCAACTTTTAGATACCCATCTGGTCCTCTGAATTCAAGTAATTTCTGAGAAAGATCGCTAAGATAGACAGGAAGATTTAGGATCTAAATAACGATGCCAGTCTTGCAACTTCAGGAGAGGCTGCAAAAGAAATGGAAATTTCTTTGTACACTTTAGTTCAACAGTGATAACTAATTCGTTTCGAAAATTTTGAAAAGCTATCTATGTACTCCGGCAATCTGGTTTTTGATGTTAATGATATCGATTTAGAGTCTACAAAGCTCCTTTTCTGTTTGTCTTAGTGAGTAAGGATTTTATTAGTCGAGATATCTTGAAGAATTCTAACTTCAAGACTTTCTGAAGATGGTAAAAAACCTTGGGTCTGTTTCTTTTTTTCAAGGACAAGAATTATGTTGAATAACTACCACCTATTATACTAGAAGTGGAAAGAGAGTAATTTTTTTTTGTTTTTTGAAATGACAATCAATATATTGAATAGCTAGCTGGATGTTATGCTGATATAACAGAAGAAAGATAATTATATATTGTTCTCTTATTGGAACCATAAAGTCGGAAGGGAAAAAAAGAAAACAAAACATTAATTAAAATAATACCTGTAATTTGTCAAAAATCGCCAGAGCAATTTTTGGATAATTGATTATAAGATAACATTTTCTGCAAAAGTGACATCATTCATCCGAAATAGTGTAATGGCTATCACTTCGCGTTCTCATCGCGAGAATCGGGGTTCAATTCCCCGTTTCGGAGTTTTTTTTTTATTTTTTATTTTTTATTTTTTATTTTATTAATGTAGGTGAATTGTTGTAAAAGATGGTAACAAATTGAAAGTCGTTTTTTACTGGTTGTCAATTGTCTGTCTGTAAAGGGTTGACTTCCTCATTTTGAGTATGAGGAACGAAAGTATTGCTTAAGTTTAAGAGTGGAGTTGCGAAGAGAGAAAAGAAGATTCATATGATAAATTCGAATGAGGAAGAAGAAGTTGGATGTACTTCGAAACATCTCCATGTACGAGTTATACAAGATAAGTAGTTTTATCGATGACGGCGTCAAAAAAAGTATATAAAAAATTGTGAAACCCAAGCAAGGGAGGAAGAGGCTGCTATTAGTTATTCAAGGTCATATTTGGTATACTCCTTAGTCCAATATTGACGAACAATTTTCTTTTTACCAGTTTGAGTGATCTTGTTGAAATCATCTTCACTCAAATCAAAGTCGTCAAATTTCAAAAACTCAGACAACCTCTCATTTTTTGAGGTTGTTGTAATTGGTAAAATTCCATTCTTGTGAACCCAATTCAACAAGATTTGTGCCTCAGTTCTGTCATATTTCGAGCTCAACTCTTCTAATAGCGGATCCAATGGACCAGGCCTGCCCTTGACAATTGGACCTAATGGTGAGTAAGATTCAACCAATATATCATTGCTCTTACAAAATTCAACAATTCCCGGGGTTTGATTTTGCAAGTAGGCATTGAATTCGATTTGGTTGACTTGCGGTTTGAATTTGGCAATCTTGAGAATTTTTTTTAAGTCATCAACTGCAAAATTGGAAACACCGATGTTTTTGGCCAAACCTAAGTCTTTGATCTCCTCCAAGTACTGCCATGCTTCTTCAAGCGAAAATCCATGCGACTCCTTCTTGATAAATGGAGCGTGTAATAGGTACAAATCAACGTAAGCAATGTCAAACTTCTTCAATGACGCTTTCAACGCTTCCACCGGGTTCAGTTCGTTGGAATGAGATGTAAAAGTACCATCTCCGGCAAAGTACTTATCGGTCAACCAGAATTCATCTCTGCCCAACTTCGACTTCTTGATAGCCTCACCAATTTCTTTTGATGAATGATAAATTTCGGCACCATCAATGTGCTTGAAGCCCGCCTTTAAAGCATCTGTTATAGCTGTGACTAAACTATCATCTAGCTTGTCCTCGGTTAGTTTAAACCACCTGGTACCAGTACCGTAACCAATAGAAGGAATTTTAGCTGAAGTGGTAGATAACGTAAATGACATTGCTTGTGATTCTTTTGCTGCTCAATTAAATTGAATTCGTTTCGAAAAAAGTTTGAGGATGATCACAGTAAATTGCTGGAATATGACCTTGGAACTTCTTGATTATAACTTATAAGGATATAATCGCAGGAGTACAGTGTTTATTTGTATTACTAATTTCCAGTACCGGGTCGATCAACATTGTCAAAAGCCACACAAATTCCAAATCCGAAATTTAGTAGTTTATCGAAAGCCAATGTTTCATACCACATATACATAAGTGTTGCTAAGTCATTTGTGGTAAAAACTGGAGTTGAGTTTTTGAGCAGCCTATTATGAATGTGATACTTCCAGTAGTATTTTCTTCTTTTCAAAGAAATGAAGATCAGTAAACAATAATGTTGGGAGATAAACGAACAAGATGAATCAAAAACCAAAATATTAGATGGAAAGGTTATCAAATCACTCGCATACAAATTTTGATTTGTTGTTTGAAATCTTTCAAATTGAAGATGTTGAAGTCTGTTATATCCTAAAATTTGTTTCAATTCAACAGTACCGGAATCTCTAGGTTTTCTAGTCTTGTAAAAACAGTCACTGTGTATATATGCATCTTTCAATCTCAAAGATATGCGGAGCCATAATACCATCTAATGTGGATCTGCAATGGTGGGCACCAACTCTAAACGTCCGCCATCTGGAGGTTTTCGGATTGAAAAGAATGGTCCATGTCACACGTTTGAGAATACAACAGCTTGCTCCCCTGATCGCAAAAAAAGTACACACCATGATTCAGCTATACAAACGTAACTCAAAATTACCAATTTCAATATAGACACACCTTTATCTGCTCAGGACACACTAAATGACGATACATCCTGTGAAGAAGACAATGAAACCACTGATTCAAGAGATTGAAGTAGGTACATTCCACACCATTTTAATCAGCTCTCGATGTGTCAGTCTACACCCCCTATCTCTCTCGGGGACTGTCAATATCGGAACTCAACTGTAATGTTCAAAACCATGCTCACAATTTTTCTTTTTTATAAAATAAGAAGTATATCATTTAATCGTCAAAGTCTGAACATAAAATAACAAGTGATTATATACATGCCGAGCCAATAAACAAAAAAGTCTGAAGGGAAAGCTAAATTATAACTGCATATTGTAGTTTTTTCTTATTGAAAAGTATGAGAAGGTCCCTTGGCCCAGTTGGTTAAGGCGTCGTGCTAATAACGCGAAGATCGGCAGTTCGATCCTGCCAGGGACCATCTTTTTTTTATCTTTTTGCATGTTGAAAATTTTATTCTAATGAGTAATCAGTATGAAAAAGCACATCTCCCCTCCAATGCATTAGTTTACCTTCTCGGTAACCAAAGCGATCTGAATTAAATAATTGACAGTTTAATGCTATGTTCTATTAAGTATCATACGTCTCGAAAAAAATGAAATGAAGCAAAACAAACCTTCAAAAAAGGGGATAAGAAGAAAACTAGAGAAACAAATCACAGTATTATTTCCACAGTGGCTTTTCATTTGTTTGTAAGTGCCTATTAATATTTACCGAAGATACTCTTGTCTTCAAATTATTGGAGGTAGTTGCATCTTTGCTCATATACGAATTTAAATGTGACATTGTTCTTGAGTGTCTAACACCATTTCTTGATTGTCCTGATTCAGCTTCTTTACTCGACAACGAAATTTTTGACTTAGGTATGCTTGAAAATGTTGCTGTTCTTCTAGTCTTACTCGACTCTGTGATTCTAGCAAATGATGGCGACCTATATTTACTTTCTTCATTAGTAGGTCTCGAAAATGATGATGCCTTGTTCCTGGTATCTTCACTGGAAGGCCTTACAAGTGATGGTGTCCTGTATTTGCTATCTTCATTATTCTGCCTTATATACACGTGTGACTTAGAGTCCTCACTGGATGTTTTGGATACGGATGATGTGGTTGGTCTCAAAAATGAAGGCATGTTTCTGGATATCGAGGATGAACTCTTGATGGTTTCCTGACTTCTTGAAATTGGTGAACCTCTAGGTATAGATGCTGTAAGCTTTGATGATAGTGACCCTGACGATTTTTGCGTATTCAAAATTCTTGATTGCAGTTGAGGAATAAATGAAGCTTTTTGGTTTGCAGATGTAGATACTAGTAATGTTTGTGTGGATGAGCGTGAAACCGACGGTGTGTCTTTCGTAGGCGCAATTAATATAGGGATTGATGATGAGGTTCGATTGCTACCATGTGAATATGGAATTGAAGACGTGTTTCTTGTGGTTGGATTCAAATACGACCTCAAATTGTTGGATGCTTTTGAGCTTGTCAATCTGCTTCTGATATTAGCTGGTCTGAGTAGATCTGTACTCGAAGGTGACAGATTTTTAGCCAGTGATCGTCCAATCGGTGCAGGCATGTTAAAAACATCATTCTTCCTCTTTTCATCTCTATTCCCATCTGTTTGTTCATGTTCATCTCTCAGTTGCCTTAAGTCATTCATAATCTCCTCTGTTCCAACAAATGTTCTTCTTTTTTTTCTTACGGCACCTGTAACATTAGCCAGTTCACGTTTCTCTAGTGTTTCCGAGTCTTTTTTTGGAGACGAAATTAACGTGTTGGATATACTTCTCCACCTTGACTCTGTAAAAACAGGTTCTTTTGGTTCATTTTGATGATACTGCACTGCTGCATAATGTGTATGTATTGATTCCATTTTATTGAAATTGGCTTTATGAGCAGCTTGAAATTTGCTTCTTGGGCTCACTATACTCCGGCGTCTACTTGTTCGTACTCTGTTCGTGGAATTCAAGTTTGATCTTGGCGACAACGCGGATGACAAGCTCTGCTGAATGGGGCTCCTTCCGTTTGGAATTTGGTCGCACCTAGTACTCAACTCATTCAAAATGCTACTTGTCAATTTCTTCGAAAACTTTTGCTGCAAGATTTCAGACTCAAATCTCAATTGAGAATTATTGTTGTAGTTCTCTTTGTTCAATTGGGAATCTATAGATTGACTCTCTATATCTTGAATCTTTGGATACAACTGCTTGTTGAGCTTGAAGCTGAAAACCGGTGATCTGGTCAACCCGTTTTCGTTGGCGCTGAGGAGATCCTTGAGCATGAGCCGCTTTGGCGTCAGTGTGTTGAGCGTATCATTCAGACTAATATCCATACTATCGTTACTTTCTTCGAATCGGTCATCTACACGGCTGGCTGCTCCGCCTTCGTTGCTACCTCCATTTCCCTCCATATCCGAGGGAAACCCGCCTGGCATGAACCCCATACCTTGTATAGACTCTGCGAGTATTGACATATCTGACAATTGCTTCATACTGATTTTATGATTCTTCGCTGTTGGTGCGATCTTTATTATTCAAGCTTGAACTCTCAACGATTGGAGGACAGGAGAGGGTAAACAGGGGGCTAAGATAATCCTGATGGTGGGATACACTCTGACTGTCTATATTATCTCTATTTATCGAGGGATAAGAACAATATAGTCACTATAACCTTCTAAGATTGGATTTGTATAATTTTTGAATTCTGCTTAAACTCTTAAAAATGGACTATCAAGACCTAAAACTGCTAAAGGTAAACAAACATTTACCTAAAAAATGTAAAGCTGCAACAAATCTGAAAAGAAGTGCACAAAAGCATAATATCCGTATAGGGAAATCAAATTGCCAAAACGCCTTAGGCTGACATAAGCCGGTTTTCAGTCTCCACAAACTTTTCACTCAGCTTATTCAGGGTGCCGATTGCCGATAAGGTTTCGAAGATTGTTACCATTACAGGAGTTTGAAATCTGTTGTACACCGAGAGTGAGGTTCGATGAGCTGATAATTTTCTTTGATTTATTTAGAATAGTTTTGTATCCAGTTTCTATTGTTGGATCGATTTTGTTCAGCGCTTTGTGGGATTGAAGGATCATATATAAGAGTACCGCATATCCACCCGTTTCTCTTTTTTCAACGTCTTGCTAGTGATACACACACGAGCACAAGCACAAGCACAAGCACAAGCACAAGCGACAAGCCAGATTCAAACCATTTAGTCATGTCACAAACCAAACATGTCGTTGTTGGGTAGGTACAGTTATATGAAACTCAAGGTAGACGAACTCAATCTGGTACTAACCTATCTCATGTCTCTAGTTCCGGTATTGTCGGTCTCTACACAACTTTCTCTTTGATCGAGAAGGGAATCAGACCTAATGAAATCACCATCATGGCCGAATATTTGCCAGGCGATCAATCTACCTACTACACTTCACCATGGGCAGGCGGTAACTTTTCATGTATCTCACCAGACGACGAGACAACGTTGGCTTACGATAAGTTCACGTATACCAACCTTGGCAAGATTCAAACCAGACTAGGTGGAGCTGAATGTGGATTGGACACCAGACCTTCGACTGAGTACTGGGACTTTAAACCCTCTGAGAAAAAAATCAACTCTTTGGAATCCTACTTGATAGAATTACAGATTCTTTCGTCAGATGCTTTACCGGAAGGAGTAGTATACGGTATTGCATACAAAACCTGGAACTTCAATTGCCCAGTATTTTTGGAAAACTTCCAAAAATATTTGGAATCGATTGGTGTGAAGTTCTTGAGAAAGAAGTTATCACATATTGCTCAAGCTTATAGCTCTGAATCAACCAAAATTGTCTTCAACTGTACAGGTATTGGTGCTCATTCTTTGGGGGGTGTAAATGATACAAGAGTTTATCCATCCAGAGGTCAGGTTGTGGTAATCAGGGCTCCTCACATTAAGGAAAATAAAATGAGATGGGGCAAAGATTATGCCACATACATTATTCCAAGACCTCATTCAGGTGATCAGCTTATATTGGGTGGTTACTTGCAGAAGGATAATTGGACTGGTGATACCTTCAAATATGAAACAGAAGATATAATCAAGAGAACTACCGAATTGATGCCAGAGATTTTAGATAGACCTTTGGAAATTTTGAGAATTGCTGCAGGTTTGAGGCCTTCTAGACATGGCGGAGTCAGGATTGAGAAGGAAATCATCGAAGATGGCAAGATTTTGATTCATAATTATGGTGCATCAGGTTACGGTTATCAGGCTGGTTTCGGTATGGCAAACTCTGCCACTCAGTTGTTGTTCAGTAAAGAGTTGTTCAAACCAAAGCTATAATCCTATAATCAATAACTTGCCCATTTGAACATGGCCAGATTCTTTTTACCAGACTCTGTTTGCTGAAAACATGCATACATACTTTGAACAGCATTCAATGCCTTGAAATATGGGTATTAATATTCGAAAGCTTCAAAAAAATCTGGAACAGTTTATTTTGAGGAGACAATGTTTCCCATATAGTTATATCTTTCAAAACAAAGTAAGATCAACTGCCTATCAATTTAAACAAATCGTACAGTAAAAAAAAACTGCTCAATGAATAGCTCTTGATCTATCATTATTCTTTACTTAGCTTATGATTTCATTGACGCAAACTGATGAGAAAGAAATAACATTTGAGCAGAAATCATAAAATCTGAGATAAATTATAGGCCCATATTCAATCCATTAAAGGGTAATGAACATTTATTGAATTAGCAAGTGCTAGTATTCCTCACATTATTTTGAGCGATCTGAAAGATTTGTATTTTTTTTTGGCATATCAGTATGCGAAAATCTCGAACTAGCAAATGAGTATCGATAGCAGTTGATTCAAGACAAACACTTTTATTAGAATCACTCAATACCAATAAAAACTAACAGAATAATTAGCTTCTGAACTCAATAATATTTACAAACACCGTGTATAACATTATTTAATATTCACATCAGTCATGGGCGACCCAGTCAAAGGGAATGACGATTTTTCATGTGTATCTTCCTCTGCATCTAACCAGAACTTGTCCTTCGCAAATACTGAAAAAATATATATCAAGGTCAGAGAATTATCAATTGTTGCAAAGTTGGATTCCAAGATAGGAAGTTACTTGAGTAAGAGAAAAAACGATGTTGAGGCACAAGACGGACCATCAGAAAAGACTCTACTACATCCAACATCATTTGACGTGAAGCCTGGAACAATCACTGCTATCATGGGAGGATCAGGTTCTGGAAAAACAACATTGTTAAATATTCTCGCAAATAGAACTGGCAAATCTTCAAACTTGATCAAGCTCGGAACAATCGAATTTAACAATAAGGAAGATATTGATAGCATCAGATCAGCCTATGTCATTCAACAAGATATTTTACTACCGAAATTGACCTGCTTTGAAACTTTACTTTACGCTGCAGAGTTGAGGTTACCCAAACTAACAAACAAATTGCAACGATTACAATTAGTCAATGAAATCATATTAGAACTAGGCTTGAAAGAGTGTAAAGATACCATGGTTGGAGATTCATTGCATAAGGGCCTATCCGGTGGAGAGAAGAGAAGACTATCAATTGGCATACAAATGTTGTACAATCCTTCGGTGTTGTTTTTGGATGAACCCACAACTGGATTGGATGCATATAGTTCATTCATGTTGGTAAAGACTTTGAAAAACTTGGCAAAGACCGGGAAAAGTTTCATAATGAGTATACATCAACCCAGATCAGACATATTTCTATTATTCGATAACTTAATATTATTGAGCAAGAGCAAAATATGTTATGCATATAAAACAACTGAAGTTTTACCATTTTTGAATGAATTGGGTTATAAATGTCCAGAATACATGAATCCGGCGGACTATATTCTTGATGTAACAAGTGTAGACATAAGGAGTAATGAAATGGAATTGAAAACAAGTGGAAGATTACAGCGAATATCAACACATTGGAAAACTGTTCAAGAGCCAAAGATATTGATTGATCATGATTCGGCAGGAAAGCTAGTCCTGGAACTTGAAAATGAATCTAGGAACATTGATTCAAGAATCATGAGCAATAAAGAACGAGCACCTTTTCTGAGAGAACTAGCAATTCTAACAAGGAGGGGCTTGTTACTTACGTTTAGAGACTCAGTTACCTATTCGTCATTAATAATGGAGTGTATCATCACTGCCTTGGTCTCGGGATGGGTCTTTTACATGCCTGGAGACTCAGTTACAGGAATAAAGACAACTCAGGGTGCTATTTACACCTCTGTTGGTTTACAAGCTTATCTCTTATTACTATTTGAGATTTATAGATTGTCTGCTATAGATATCAAAGTTTTTGATATTGAAAGATCTGATAATTGCGTTTCGATAATGGGATTCATGATTTCTAGAAGAATTGGAAAACTTGTTTGTGAAGACTTTCTATTACCATTTCTCTATTCAGTGATTTTCTATTTTATGGTCGGCTTGAGGACTGATGGAGCGAATCATTACTTCATATTTCTAGCAAACTCAATATTGACTCATATCAATAGTATGACATTTGCAATGCTTTCAGTCTCTGTTTCAAGAAACTTTGCAGTTTCTTCGTTAGTGGGGAATCTCTTCTTCACTTTTCAATCAATGGCTTGTGGGTTTTTTGTTAACGCAAAACATTCTCCGGTTTATGTCCGATGGACAAAATATATTGCTCCATTATGGTATGCTTTTGGCTGTGGCACCTCCAATCAATTCACGAATTTCAAAGGTGAATGTTTCAATACCTACAAAGATAACCCAAACGTGGATGTAATCTGCCAGGCATATTCTGGTGAAAGTATACTAGATGTTTTAGGTTATCAGGACAATTGGATCGCCGTACCCCTTTGCGTTCAATTGGCATTCTGTGTTGTTATTTATGTATGTGCGGGCATCTTATTCAAAATTAAAGTTGTTGATGTATCGTTAGCAAAGGACATTTCAGATAACACAAAAGGTCAGTTCAAACAATCATCCACCGGAGAAGCATCAGTTGAAGACGAAGCAGGAGATAATTCTGAGCTTGGGATTGAAGTCAATCTTCGTGATATTAATTTGGGTGTCTCCACAAAGTCACTTAGGTCATCTATACCTTTTGGAAACATCAAACATAAGTCCAAAATAATCTTGGATAATATTAATGCAACATTTGAGCAAGGACAGCTAAATGCAATTATGGGACCTTCAGGATCTGGAAAATCTTCTTTATTGAATTTTATAAGCGGAAGAATTTCTTCGAATTTAACAACAGAATACTTTCAGAGTGGGGAAATCTTTTTTGATGATTATCGAATGAGGCCCAGCATCATCAGATCTATATGTTGTTATGTCTCACAAGATGATGATAATTTGTTAGCAAACCTATCAGTCCGTGAGACCTTGTTATTTGCTGCGAAGTTAAGATTATCCAAAACTAAGAATGACGAGGAACAGCATAGAATAGTTGATGATATCATTTTGAAGATGGGTTTAAGAGACTGCCAAAGCACACCAATTGGTTCGCAATATGTCAAGGGCATTTCAGGCGGAGAAAAAAGGAGGGTATCGATTTCAATACAGCTTTTGAACAATCCAAAAATCTTGTTGTTGGACGAACCAACTTCAGGATTAGATTCTTTCACAGCATTGTCAATTTTGAAAGTTTTAAAAAAGTTAAGCGACGAGGGAAAGACCATAATCATGACTATTCATCAACCAAGATCAGACTTGTTCCAACAATTTGGTACGATTTTGCTTTTGGCCAAAGGCGGCAAAGTTGCATTTAACGGTTCGCCAAATTCTATGGTTGATTATTTTGAGAGACTAGGATTCAAAACGCCTACTATGACCAATGTTGCTGATCATTTCTTGGATTTGATAAGTGTGAACACTCAAAACCCCATATTGGAGCTGAAGTCAAAAGAGAGGGTTGAGTTCATTTTGACTGAGTGGAAAAGCAGTATCTTGGAAAAGCAAGTTTTGAAAGAGTCTAAAACTTTGGAGATTTCAGATGTTTCTACCATTTTTGGATCAATCATCAGAGAACCTGCATCCTTTTCAGTTGCTTTTTTTGTTATTTGCAAAAGACAATTCTTAGGAATCTTCAGAAACTTGGATGTTTTGCTTAACAGAATCACCCAAGTTGCGGGAATGGGCATTATTTTGGCATTGTTCTTTGCTCCCTTGAAAATGAATTATGTTGGTATCACAAATAGGTTGGGTTTGATCCAGCAGTCGATAACACCACTATATTTCATAGGAATGCTAAACAATGTTGGTTTTTATCCCCAAGAAAGAAACTTCTTTTACGAGGAGTTCAACGACAGCATTGTCGGTTTGGACTCATTTTTCATATCATATTTCGTTATGGAAATTCCTTTCGAAATTTTCAGCTCATTGATTTTTGCAATATTTATTGATTTGGTGATTGGATTACCAAGGACCCCCGGTGTATTCTTCTCGTTGGTTTACTGTACGATCACTATTGTCAACTGCGGTGAATCTTTGGGTATAATATTCAACACTACATTCGATGAAGTTGGTTTTGCTGTAAACATCATCTCCATCTTTCTTTCAATAAGTACCATTATGGCTGGCTTGATGTCCTTGAATATGGGTGGGTTCTTGAAAGGAATAAATTGGTTATCCCCTTTACATTATGGAGTAATGGCAATCCTCAATCTTTCATTTAGAAAGGAGGACAAGTTCTCTTGCGACTCGACCTCCATGAATGCGGATGGATCTTGTATTTTTGGCAATGGTGCCGAGGTACTCGAAGGTTATGGATTGGTTTACGATTATAGGTTGTTATTGGGTATCTTGATTGTTATTTCATTGGCATACCGCTTTGTGTTTGCATACCTTGCAATGAGGTTGAAATTGATGAAAGTCTCGATTAAGGATTTCAAAGACTTGATATAGCATTCTTGCTTGCACAATAGAAACAATACACTTAACATTATATGACTGTTATCTTCTTACTTTACATCTTCTCGTCGTGTGCTCGACATCAACTCCCATAAATGAAACATTGTTTCACTTGCACGTCCATCCTGATTTTTCCCCTAGAAAAACAATAGAGGCATCTGAGGCCATGATGAGATGGCATACATAACAGGACGACTTGAAAATAATCCGTTTTTCAACCTCTGAAAGGTATCGCACACCAATATACTGTCATCATCGCCTTTAATTACTTAACAGAATTATTTGGTAGACTAATTTAAGCATCAACTGCTAATTTGCGTGTTTCATTTCCACTTTTTTCTTCTAGTCATACAACAAACGTATTTGTACAAAACTTCATCATATTCAGCAAACAGCATACTGTTTCTACCAACTGCTTATAAACTTAATTTTCAACAAACTGTTTTGATAGCTTATTGAACCATGGATCAAGATTCAACATCGAGGTTTGTGCCTGACTATAGAAAGACCCAGTTCAAAAACAAGGACAAGTTCAACCCCGAAGAGCTTAGAAGGAGTAGGCAAAAATTGCAAGTAACTTTGAGAAAACAGAAAAGAGAGGAAGAGTTAATGAAGAGAAGAAGAGTCCAGCATGATGAGAACTTGGACGACGTTGATAATGGCATCAAAGACGACCTTGAAATCAAGATCGATGATTCAAACTCATCAAATACATCAAATCCGTCCATGATTCCCCTCTTGACAAACTTCTTGGAAGATATGCATTCGAACTCGACTCAAAGACAATTAGTTGCCTTATCATCTTTTCGCAAGATGTTGACTTCGAATTCGAGTAGCTTTTCGCAATACACTCCTCCCATCGATGAGAGCATTTGTATGGGGTTTGTACCAATATTGTTAAACTTCATGGAAAACGGTCAGTACCAGTTTCAGTACGAAGCACTATGGGCACTTTCCACGATTGCATCAGGGAATAAATCACATACGGAATATTTGATCGAGGAATGCAGTATTTTAGCCCCACTAATGCGATTAATTTCTTCATCAACCAGTATCAAATTGAAAGAAGAGGCCCTTCTATGTTTGGGAAATTTATGCATTGATAATTTGAATGCAGATGAAGTGCGTAATTTCATAATATTAAGCGGCGGTTTGGTCAAATTGATTGACATCTTGCTAATCGAAGATTCTTTCGGTGAAGTGGGATCCTGCTTAGGGATAAAGAGAAATGCAAGTTGGGTTTTTATGCAACTTTGTAAAACTGACGAGTTTGGCAGATTGCCATCCTCGAATTGGAATGTCTTGAGATACATCATTCCACAATTGTATCATATACTATCTTTAACTTCTCAAGATCCATTAGTGTTGAAAGATCTATTCATAGCATTGGACTATTTATCAAGTGAATTATTAACAAACATCAGATCTTCCACACTAATTGACTTCAAGCTTCACGACTTAATCATTAACAAATTCATGAGGCGTAAGGAGCATAAGGAGTTCAAAGTAATTTGTATCAAAATTATGAAAAATTTGATTACAGCTACTTCACAAAAGCTGACTCCACAATTAATATCATCCGGCTTGTTGAAGGCTTTATTTTTGATCTTCACGACTTCTGATAATTCCGATGAACTCATCAAAGAAACGATATCTCTAATTGGGTTGATTAACCAATGTTCTCTGAAAACAATCCAAGAGGTTTTTGAAGCCAACTTGATCCCAGCTTTAATTCATTACTTGAAAAACGGGTCATACCAAACAAAATTTGAGGCATGTTCCACCTTATGTAATGCCATTCAGTTCAGTGTAACTAAGTCTGCTGATGATTCAAATTCACTTTCTCAAGATTGTAAGAGAGAGATTTTCGCCAATGATCAAAATGTCATCATACCATTTTTGGTCAATCAGGGGATTCTAAAACCGCTATTTGAGATGTTGTTAATCACAACGACAGATTTACAAAAGATTATATTGAAATCATTGGACCGCATTTTGTCAACAGGCGAAGCTATCACCAGAAGAAAGAACCTCATTGCCAATGAATACGTTAATTTTATTGAAGACTTTGAAGGTCAAGAAATCTTGCAGAAAGTGATTGATGATCCAATAAACGAAGGTGAAGACTTCAATGAAGATATTTTCAACCTAGTTGAGGGGATAAAGAATAAATATTTGGTGAAAGAATCAACATTTGAAAAGAGTGGCTACAGATTCAGTCTTCCAATAAACAAAGAAGATGAGGAGATATTTTTGGGAGATGATGAAGATGGGACTGTAGCACCTGATGTGGGTGAAAATGGATTTTTCAGTTTTGGTTGAGAAGAAGTAATTTAAGGTGTTTTGATACTGTTGTGTACAATATTATTTTTTGTTTTCTGTATAAAATAATTCTTTTTCTTTATTTCCACTGTATGATTACCAACTTTGCATTTTTTTGTCTTCAAATCATCTGGCTATAAATGATAACAATAATAGTTTACCAGTGACACCATTACATTACCAGCAGTCATTACCCATTGAGCTACAATTTCCACATTCAAGTTCAAGAATCAATGAAGCAAGTCTGCTTCCTGTCCGAATTCGAAATATCCCTTTTAACATACAAATTATCATTGCTTACTAGTGTATGACCTGACTAGATTTGGAATATCTCATCTTTCTTACCGTCAAACTCATCAAAACATTCAAGTATAGTTTTCAAATTTTCAATAACATTATTGATGGCAACTCTTATGACTCGGTCACTCCCTCCTTTAAATTTGATATCTAGGACACTGCCAGTTGTTTCGTAGTTCACTATAATTTCGTTTGGCTTTAAAATTGGATCTTGAACTAGTGTGTTCAATGCAATACTTGACTGCTTTGAGTTCAAAAATGGTATTGAGAGTTGGCTGTAGTTGAAAAGATGTTAGCCGAGTTCCAGTCTTGAACTAAATCCAAAGATATCAAAAAACTTACAGCTGGTATTCAAATTCTGTTGTAGTCATGGCTTATTCTAGTTGACGGGAGGTTCTTGCTTTCGCTAGCAAATATAGATTGATTGTCTCATAAATTTGATGAGATTGAAAATCAAAAGTTGAAAAAATATAAAAAAAAATTGCTGAATATTATTAAATGAAAACCTGTTAGGACAACTACACTATGGGATAATATTCAATATAAGCAAGATAATGAACAAAAATCCGTCTTTCACCCCTTACAAGACTAAGAAAGACTTGTTACAACTTCGAGAATGGTTGTACAATCATGAGAATATTGATAATAGAAAGAGAGCCATATCAAAGATTTCAACATTGATGACTAGAGGCTCTATACCACATTCAATAGAATCAACAAGTTTGATATTATCAACAATATTACTAGACGAGTCAAAGGAAATCAAAGACACAAACGTTCTACAGTTATCATATACAATGTGCCTAATCAAGTTTGTCAACGGGCTATTGGACCCATACCAGCAATCAAATTTCGCTATTCCACTACATACATTACTGAATTTTTTGCAACTTCCTAGCTACTTCGTTGAGATAAGACATTGCGGCACCCATGAACATTTGCCATCTTTAGAGATGTTGAGAATCATGAGCTTAAAACTGTTGGAGTGGTTATGGGATCATTATTGGAAGGAGTTGGATCAAAAACACGAGGAAGATGATGAAGAGAAAGATGATTTGATATTGGAAGCGGACGAGAAATTGTCGAAGTTGCAATACCTTAAATCTGTTGAAGTCGTCAATTCAATAAGATTGAACCTTAAAAATTTCAAAAGGGTCAAAAAGACTAATTTGACAAGAGATTTCAAGTATGGTGATTCAAGCGAAATAGGCTTAAAATATTGGAGATTGATGGCCGATCTAAAGTTGCAGTACCAAAATGATCAAGGCTTATTTATCGATATTTTGATTTTCAAGAAGAACTTGCTATTTCCAAACAAACAAATAGTCGATAAGCAGCTAAATGGATTGAAGCTGTTGTTCAAGCCAATTTTTGAAGAGTTGGGAAAAGATTTCATTATGAAGCTATTGGAACGTTTACAAGACATTTCGAGTAACAAAATACAAACAAAAGAGTACGAAGAAGATGAATCAACAAGACTTATGATTGAGTCCCCTTACTTGTTATCTTTCACTTCAAAGGAGGAATTCGACCAATCTGTTGAGTGGTGTAAATTGATTTTGTCTAATGGTGAGTTTCAATTTAGGAATCCGTCATCATCAAATAGAAACAAGGTTTCAAGTTTGATCGACAAGCAAAACATCACCACTGTGATATCCACAATATCACGGTCTCTGGAACTTTTGAGGTTTTTCAAGTCGAAATTGTCAAGTATGCTAAGCATACAAGATTTGAACTATATGAATAAATTGGTAGCAAATATGGAAAAATTCAAGCTCAATGTGGAAATCGATGATCTAGTTGGTGGAAGAAACATCAAAGACGAAGCCGGTGAGCTCGAGGTCACAAAGAAGAGATCTTCATCATTGATACCCGAGTTTTCATCGGATTTAGAATTGTTGAAGAGAAGGATGAAATTGATTGAACAAAAAGGATCACAGAAACCCCAAGTTGAACAGGCGAAAGGGGGAAGTGGAGGTTTTGATTTAAAGAGGTGGGAATTGGACGCGGACTGGGAGCCAGTTGCTTTCGGGGTCAGTTTCTGAGCAATAGGCCTTCGCCATCAGTTTAGTGTTCTTCAAATGAGCTGATGCCAGAATGCCATTAGGAAAAAATTAATGTGTATTTGAAAACTTTGAGTGCTATCATGGAAAACTTGCCGTTCAGGGGGTCACATAATAGTCTCAGTAGATTGTCTAGAGTCAAACACCTGATTTCATACGTATTTTGAATGATGGGCTTTGCTTGAAAGGCCAACAGAGGAGGGCACTAATCTCTTGAGTCTGCTGACTTGAAAAGTTTGTAATATTACCTTCTTTTTTTCTCTTTTTTCCAAAACGCAATCCACATGAAACAGCTCCACTCCTGTTGGACTTCTTTTCCAAATACCTGTTGAGTTTCTTTTGTGTTACCTACTTTGGGCCTCTATTGCCTATCACGACCCCCAAAAAAGAAAATGGATGAATCAAGCAGCTAAATAGACGAATTTGTTTAGTTTATTTTTTTATGGTGCAGAAGACAATTCAAGTAAACAATTTCAGAATGCGCAAGAACCCTTTTTTTCATGTTCAGAACATTTTTCGAAAACCGAATATGTAATTGGAAAAAAAAAAAACCAACCTCACACCATTTAGAAGCTTCACTGGTATTGATGGGTTTCCTATTGATGCTGATGATATGTGCAACATCAATACAACTTCTAACTAGTTGTCACAACAATACCACGAAGAATTTATGCTTCAACACCACGGGGAGTCAGAACAGCAAAACCTCACGTGATACATATCCCATCTTATCTTGCTAAGCATAGGACGGACTCAATCTAATTCCTCTTGTCGTTGAACAACTCTACAAGAAAGTAAAACCAAGCCCTTCTGAGATACTAAGCCTCTTTAACTGTTTGCTCATTTTACTATGCTGCCTTTGGTTTTTTCAACAAAAAGGTGTTAAGAGCACCGAGTTTTGGTTGTTTCCAAGATGCCGCACCATACTGCTTCTACTTGAGGTAACCATCTTCAAACGACGGATGCTTTCCTCTTGCTTCGAAAATCGAGCAGAGCTTGGATCTGTAAAGTAAGCAGTGATGCTGCTTGCAATCGTCTCAGCCAAACCCTGAAAAATCAGACTGGATTTAGCATATTTCCCTGCTTCCAACTCTGACCAATCAAAAAACTTTCAAACAAAGTTGCACCAGTTTCACAGTACATCCTGGGTATACCTCTATGGCTATAACCTTCATATGTGATAAACTTTTTAAGGACACGGCACTCTCGTATATCAGGGTTGCCAAGTGTATAACTTCCTATGAATTCGTCGCTTTTCGCACTGCATATATTTCTGTACATATTCGGAACCCACTTTCCTTGACCGTAAAGCCCGACCGACATACATTTATTATCAATAAAGTCAATACTGTACAGTTTTTTATGCTTTAGCTTTGGGTGTATTCAATCACTCATAAATATGTATATATATGTAAAGAACCGTCTGTGCAAGAATAGCATACTGGCCACAAATGTAAAGATTT
This sequence comes from Peterozyma toletana, assembly GCA_003706045.2. NCBI lineage: Eukaryota > Fungi > Ascomycota > Pichiomycetes > Alaninales > Pachysolenaceae > Peterozyma > Peterozyma toletana. Next base: position 144,489 of record PPKG02000002.1, on the reverse strand, counting down.
GAGTGATATTTATCGAATTTTTCATCAGGGCCTTTAGATACTTAGTTTCAAAGCAAAAACTGTTTCCCCTTTCTTACAATTTCCCCAATCTCGTTTAGCAGTATTTTCGAAGTTCAAAAACAGTAGCACATTTATGAGTCTATTTATGAAAAGAAGTTTCAACAATAACGATGAGCATCAACAACCACAAGAAGCGCAAAACAACAATAGGGGTAATAGGTTGTTTGATGAGCTCGACGATAGCGTTGTGATGAGCAGGAGTAAGTCTAACTCTGATGTGTCGTTGGCTGGCAGCAGTCGAGCAAGCTATACCAGGAACCCGATGTATACTTTCAAGGGTTCTTCAGATCCAAACCGAGATCAACATCAAGCTCCAACGATACACCCACTTCACTATCAAAAGCAACAGCCCAAGCTATTTGTGAACGTAGCTTCAAATCAGATAGTCCCGAGCTACTCGCAACTGAGTTACATTCAGCAGCAGCGCCAACTTCAGCACTCAGTTTATCTCAAAAGTTATAGTCAATCGCAAGTTTTCAAGTCAGTATCAACATCTCCAACGAATTTATCTTTTGCATCAAGAAATAAATCGTCCTCCTCACTCACACCACAAGCAAGCTTATTCCAGCAGTTGGAACAGCAACAACAACGATATCAACAGTTACAACAGAACTTGAACCTCCCATTTTCTGAAAGTCCATCACCTACTCTTGCATCGCAAGCCCCGGCAGGAGATGTAGAAGAGATTGCCATTAGCCAACAACGGTCATCACTCCCAACAGATAGGTTGGTGCATGGTGTAGGAGAAGGTGAGCTTGTGAAGGAAAATGGTGTGATTTCGTATCCAAATACAACCATGCAACCCTCAAAGACCAAGTTCAATTCATTGAACGAGGCCAAAAGTTTTATCAAAATGTATATGATAGAAGCAGGAGTTGGCTTAGTAATTTGCGATTCAAGAAAGGATGCATATACGTCGTATAGGTGCGATAGAGGTGGACGTTACAGAGATCGTCGAAACATCAATGCTCTGGAAAGAATCAGAAAACTTCGAACGAGGAAATGTAATTGTCAGTTCAAACTCTCTGTGAAATTCAACAAATTGGACAATTATTGGCATTTAGGGATAAAGAATGCAAAACACAACCATTTACCTGACAGCTTGGATTCCCATCCAGTATTGAGAAGACGTGACCCAAAAGTCAAAGATGAGATTAGATTCTTGTTGGATGCAAACATCAGAAATCCTACTCAAATCAAGAGTTTTTTGCTCAGAAAGTTCAAGGGTATCGTGATAACAAAGAGAGACGTATATAATGAAATTGGTGAGTATCAGAGGTTAATGCGAATTGAGAAAACAGGTAATTTCGAAGGAGTCACCAATTTGGATGATGATGACGATGAAGACGATGATGATGACGATGATGACGACGATGATGACGATGTTGATGATGATGACGATGATGATGATGATGATGATGATGATGATGATGATGATGATGATGATGATGATGATGTTGATGATGACGATGATGACGAAGTTGAAGACGAAGAAGAAGTAGGTGAAGAAGATGGCGACGACGAAAAAGAAGATGACGAAGTAGAAGATGAGCAAGAGGCAGAGGATGAAGATAACGATGGTAATAATAATAATGATGATGATGATGATGACAAAGGGATAAAAGGCTAGAAAAATACAATAGATGTAGCTAGCGTTAATGAATAGGCAATAGAGCAAAGTACAAAATACAAACTACAAACAAATTTTGTTAATGGTCCTCTAGTGAACTCTGCCATAGAAGAGACATTTATTTCAGTTTACTTCTCTTTTTCGACACTCGCGAGACTATTCAACACCAACCTAACCTACGTACGCTTACACGAAGTGCCTTTATGTCTTCCGAACCATGGAATGGCCTGGCTTTGCAGTTTCATCAAAACACTCTTCTGACGAGTTTACCCGATATAAATTCATCTCAAGACATCAGTTCTAAGCAGTGAAACAATCAATGAGATACAATAAGTAGACGGTGTAAAGCAAACACCAAGCCTAAACTTTGCCTAAGCTCAAATTAGACTTTAAAGTTGTACCTCCACAACATCAACAACAATAACACATCACTCATCGTCCTCTTCATCAACGCCTTCATCCAAAACTCGCCTTTCCAACTCCTTCTCCAAATCAGCATCATCTTTACCACTTTTACTCATTCTATCTGTCAAAAAGTTATTAACGTCATCCTGCAAAGTTGTCAATATCAGCCTCAAGTTGCCCATTTCAGTGTCCTTATTCAACGATGGTGCATTTTTATCAACATAGTTGTCTGTTGAGTTTATAACATAATCCGATGGACCTGTCGTCTTACCAATTGTTGAATGAAAGTCCAATGGGTTTGGTCTCAATAGTATTGGATCTGCATCGTTTGGTGAAGTGTAGACCGCTTGTGGAATTAAGGTATGCTTTGAAGAGCTGCTCATTATTTTATTAACATACAAGAACTGGAGTCCCTCTATTCCAAAACGTACCTTGATATCTCATCTATATTCTTTGCAAAACTCGACTTTTCATAAATACTTTACAGTTGAGTTACCCGGCTTCAACTTTTCGTTCAAACAACAAAAAGTTGAAAATTTTTGATCAGAGAAAAAAAAGTTGAAGATTAACGCCAAATGTTTAGATGAATTAATCGTTTGAAGTTCAAGTATAAAGCCAGGCATCATACAAATAATAATCTCAGCATCGTCATTATGGTCTCATCAGTTATTATTCTTGATGGTTCAATATCCGATTCTATCATTGAATACGGTTTAATATTGGATTCAATCAACAAGTCCAACGAAGCATCTGAACAGTTGAAATCGATCTTTGAAAGTGAAGAAGCTTCAGAAGAATATACCGAGACTATCAAATTTTTGGTAAAATCATCGGATGAGTTATTAAGCAAATTGTCTGACAGGGAGTTTGAACCAGCTTTCAACTTGTTCGTCTACAACTTGATGTCATTATCATCATCATCATTCGAAACCGTCCTTGCTGATAATTTACAGAATATCTTGAGCGGTTTATTTGGATTATCAAAGAGTGCCGTTGCCAACATCCCAAACGACAAATTAAACAGAGATAAATCATCCATCAAACCAACAACCGTATTGAGTATCTTGACAACCTTGTTCAATTTGCTTGATATAAAGTCATCATTAAGAGCTTTGATTCTCTCGAGTATTTTGGATGTTGTTGAAATTTCAAAATCAAGCTCATTGATATTGCCAATCAGCTCTAACTTTAAAATCTGGTTGAACGAAATTGAAAATATCTCCGACGAAGAGTATATTGGACATATCACTAAATTAGTCTCCGTATTGTACAATGATAGCTATCCATTAGAGGCTTTGGCCATATTTGAAGACTTAGTCCAATCAAAGTCATTGAGTGAATCTGACTACGACTTATTTTTGGTCAAGTCGTTCAACTGTCCTTTGAAATTAAACTTATCTTCCTACTCAAAATACAACATCACATCAAAATACACAGACATTTTGAAGGAATACAACAACGGCAACTTCCTGTCAGTATCTGGCTCGGTTTCAAACGTTCCAGATATCAATGCAAAGACATTGGTAGAAAAATGTAAGTTGATCAAATTGATTAAGACAGCTTCAACAACAACAGAATTATCATTCGATGAAATCATTTCAACCTTAGAGTTGAACGATGAATTCGAGTTGGAAGAGTTGATCTTCAAGTCAATCAAATCAAAGATCTTGAACTGTAAGATTGATCAATTGAACAAGAAAGTCATAATAAATACTGTTATCAGCACAGAAGAAAAATTAACAGTATCAAACTGGGAGTTGATCGGTTCAAAATTATCTGTCTGGAAGAATTCGATCAACGAGATTAGGGAGAGTGCTGAGAGTGCACACGACGGTACTTTATTCAGTAGATTCACTGGAAATAATGATGAAGTTGTTGCGTAGATTCAAGTGTTGCACTTAATTGTTTCTTTTTTCCTAGAATTTATACTGTTTTCATTGAATATTTTTTGCCAATTCGATACTCAAAAGGCCACATCTTTGGTTTCAACATGTATTCTCTAGCTAGCTTCTATCCATCAAGTACTGATGACATTTATGTATCAATAAATTACTTTTGTATTCTTGTTGAAATCCGGGTAATCTCTTTTTTTTCCCTATTTTCTGTATAGATGTAAATGCGTAAAAGGCCAAAAAATTATAAGTAGTTGATAACTAAGTGCACATTAAGTACAGACTAGCAAGTTGAATAGAGTGGATTGCAGATATAAGCATGTCATCATACGAGAATTTACCACCTCGTACTAAATCCGAACGAGTTATAAGTAAAACCAAAAAAGCTATTCAATTCGAAGAGATGTTGAAATCGAGGAAACGCCAATCATCAAGTACATCATCCACAACGAATAATAACGAGTTTGAAGATGATGAGGATGGTCATGAGGGAAGCAAGAGGAATAAAAAACGGACGAACAATGATCTAGACAACAGGAATGGCGAAGAATATGAAAAAAACTGCTATCCAGGATTGAATGACATTGGAGATGCATTCGAAGCACTTCCATTGGATTTGGTTCGCTACTTCACCTTGTTGAAAGAGATCGACGCAAAGTGTGTATATACAGCACCATACTTGAAAGCTTATATCTCGAGATTTTTGGAAATGTCCAAGAAGCATCCAAAGAGAGAATTGTTATTATCAAAAATAAAAGAGTTGATCAAAGAACTAATGCCATGCCTCGAGGAAAAAATGCATGTTGCATCAATTGCAGTTTACAATATATCAAAACATTTACGTAGAATTGAAGATGATTATGAAGAAATTATCAAGAACGAGATTCCTGAAATTGTTAGAATCGGTCCACTCAACCATCCGGCAATCAGATTGGATGTCAAGGTGCCGGATAATAAGAGTGCACAGAGCCAGAGAAGTGAATCAAGAAGGGAAGCGTTACTGGCAAGAAAGGCAGCAAATACGAGAGATGATACCGATGCCAATGAGGATGCTATCAGCTTGAACATCATCGCTAACAATGCTGATACAAAGAAAACTTTAGCAAAGCCTTCAAATTCAAGAAAAAGAAAGCAAAAAGACGACGATGATGAACAATCAAGATTGAACACGCCAATTCCTGCTGTTGCGGTCCCAATACCAATACCTCCAGTCACCACAACGCTTCCAGCCAAGAAAAGGCAGCAACCGGTTTCTACACAACAGCAAAAATCAAAGTTGAAGCCAGAACCAGAACAACATACGGTAAGTAACAAAAATGAATCAAGTAGCGAACCTGTTTATTGTTATTGTCAACAGGTTTCTTTTGGTGAGATGGTTGGATGTGATGGGGATGATTGTAAGAAGGAGTGGTTTCATCTTCCTTGTATAGGATTGGATGACCCTCCAAAGGGGAAATGGTATTGTGATGACTGTTTGAACAAGCGAAAGGGGGGAAGAAAGTAATTCAGATACTTTATTTACTGTTAATGGATGCCTTTGTTTTTGAGACTGAGTTTATCATCACCAATTAGTTTGAGTGAGTAGTTCCTAAATACGATGTCGTGAATCCTTGTGGGCTGAAAGCATTAGGATACTATCAGTACAGATAACTACCTTGTGAGAACAGATTTTGTATTTTGTAAAGCAATAAAAAGATAGTGATTATATTCAAATGTTTTTAAATTTTCTCTATGAGAAGATTTGTGTGAATTGAGGTAAGAAGAGGAAAAAAAAAAATAGAAAAGCATTTTGCGACAAAGAAGGTGGCAACAGAGAAAGAAGAAGAGAGTCTTGAACATGTATAAAAAATTGAATTGAATATCAAAACTATATCATCCTTTCTTATAAACGAATAACAAAAGCAAGTATGAAATTTGTAATACTTTTTTTTTTTTTTTTTTTTTTTTTTGTTTAGCTCTTTTTTTGTTCAAGGAATTCAACAAAAATAATAAAACAGAACCAATGAAGGTACAGGTATTGGAAAAATTAGAATAAAAAAGCATGAACATTCAAATTCTTTTTTCTTTGTGGATGAATGAGCTTTCCAGCGATTGAGAAGACTTGCTTTTCAACCAATTATTGACCAATTTCATCTTACATGATGATACAACATCCACCACTACTCGAATCCTTTTGATCTGATTTGGAGTAATTGGTAGACCTACCTCCTTGTTGTTGGTTTTTGTTGGTTGCAGCCTCAGCCAGTTCTGGTTTTTTATCGTCACTGTTCAACAGAGCATTTGTTGCACTGCCAGTACTATTAGTGTTTGGCGCCAAATCCCCATTAAGCTCACCTTGTGCTTCGGACGAGTCGACCAATCCATTTCTGTTGATCATCTTGACAATGGTGTGGAAAGCCTCGTTGACGTTCAAGTCTTCCCTGGCTGAGGTTTCAATGTATGGACAACGTAAATCCTTTGCCAACTTCTCCAGTTCAGCAGAAGAAACTTCTCTGTTTGGCAAATCAGATTTGTTACCAATCAAGATAATTGGAACGAACGAAGACTCTTCTTTGACTCTCATTATTTGATCGTAGAACGGTCTGATGTTTTCGAAACTTTGCCTTTGGTCGACGGCAAATACCAACAAGAACCCTTCACCTCTTCTCATATATGATTCTTTCATTGAGGCGTACTCCTCTTGCCCAGCGGTATCCAAGATATCTAGCAAGACATCTTTCCCTTCAATGGTGTCGTAATGCTTGTACGAATCCTCGATGGTTGGGTCGTATTCATCTACAAACTCCGCTTGGGTGTATCTTACAGTGATGGCCGATTTACCGACAGCTGGTGGACCAGAGACTGCTATTCTGTATTCTCGCGTTGCTTCTTGTGTTGACTGCACAATTCCAGAAACGAAAGGTTCAAAGGTTGTTAGTTATACTCATATTCAAAGTGAAATGAAAGCAACCGCTTCCATCAGCTCCATTTGGTACTCACCATCTTGTCTTGTGTTTTTTCGAAATTCCTCAGCGTTTCTTCTCTTTGCACAACAGTAACGTATATCAACCACTTGTGAAAACTTCGACAGAAAATACTTCAAACTCAAATTTTTCAAACTGATCACAAACTGAGATTTTTCCTTTGAAATCAATCAATTGATTTATCGATGGCAATTAGATTGATTATTTCCAACAGTTCTTGTTCTATAATCTTCAGTTTCCTCTCTCAATTTTATTGTTGTAAATTTTTTTCTTCTTGGTCGGTCTGGCTCAATTTTTTCTTTGTCAGAATTTTCCTTTTTTGAGATTTAAGCCTTTCTACAATACGAAACGCTGTGTAATTGAGAAATAAGAGCTTGCTATCTGGTTCAACCCTTGATTGCTAAGTGGATTCTTGATTGGATTGCACCTCTTTTTTGATTGAGTCTTTTACCAGCAACTCAATTGCAGGTCATGTAGCTCAATTAGCCTTTGAGCTAGGCCGTTACAGGTGATTTTAGTGTTGTAAGAGGGAAGGAAGTCTATAATTTATCTATCACTATATGTAGCAAGCCTAGAGTCTGTAGTAGCTCAGTTATTGCGAGAAACGAGACGTATTTGAACTTCGGAGTGTCTTGAATGAAAGCGAACAAAAAGAAGAATATTAAAAGATAAAAGCAAAACAGTTGCTGTGTGGATCATCGATGATGTGGTCAGTCAGTATCCAGGAATTGAAGAGATATAGCTGGCTACATCGCTGAGAGAATTCTCGCTATCCAAGTCATCGATTATTCTCAAAGCGTCGTCGATAGAGTTCAAGAAAAAATGTCTGTTGTTGACGTTCAACATTGGATTCATGGAGTCCTCTTTGGAGACAAGATAATTTGTCAAGCCTGATCTGACCAACTTGTCTCGAACTTCACCATTTTTCGACACCCTAACAAAAAAAATCTTCAACCCTCTGATGAAATAGTTATGAATTAAGTTCTCTAGAATTTGAACACTTGAGGAGTCTATTGAAATCATGCCTTTCAAATCAAATATGACGTATCTTGGCTCCAGTCTCAATCTTGGAGTTGCTGGATGAATTCTAGAGGAGCCATACAACTCTAGTCTTTTCAATCTGATCTTCAAGTCGTTTGTATTGGTAAAGGTCAATGGCTCTGGGATTTTCACAATCAAACAACCCTCAATTTCTTCGATCTTGGAACGTGGCTTTGATACTGCCACTTTCAATAGAACTGGTTGGTTGATTGGGGTTTGCTCTTCATCTATATCCTCATAGAACTGGTTTGTGTTTGGTACTCTCCCCAATATTTGGATTCTTGACTTTGCCGAATGTCTAATCACTCTGACAATTGAATACAACACACCTAGCAATATACCCAAATCCATAGAATAAAATATTGCTGCCAATAAAGTTACAAAAAATGTGATCAATTCTTCCCAGCCCTTTGTCAAGATGAAAAACTTTAAATCGCTTGGTGCTTCCTCCAACAAGGTTAGTCCAACAACTGTTGTGATGACAGACAAGATACAAATCGGTAAGTAGAATAAATATCCCAATAAGTATTGGATTGTTAACAACGCAACAAACCCCATTATTGCTCCACTTCCACAAGTCTTGGCTCCCGACAAAGCGTTGATTTTTGATCTACCGTATCCACCAAACGCAGGCAATGCACCAAATAAAGACCCAATCAAGTTGATCGAACCTAACGCAACCAATTCTCTGTTAGTTGAAACAGATAGATCATAGCTTGAGCCTAATGATTTTGATGCTGTTGTTGATTCAAAAAAGCCTAGAGTCAGTGACATCAATCCAGCACTCAATAACGGTCTGTAATACTTCCAAATGTTACCATGGAACGGTAATGTTAATTCAAATTTACCTGCGTGAATTTTTCCCAATATCTGTAAACCTGAACTAGACCAATCATAATAGTATGATAAAAAAGTTGAAAATACAACAACGATTAGAATCTCTGGAAAAAATAAAGCTTTTTTGAAATTCAGTTTAATCAATAATTTCTTCACAAATCTTAACAGAAGTAATGTTGTTAAAGCGATCAAACTGATATTAGTCGTCATCGGTTTCGATTTTTTGAAGTTTTCAATTAAGAAGACAAACTTATCATATGGTGTATGTACATGAACATCAGCAGGCAAATCTTCTAACAAGTAACTCAATCCTAATTCACTTATGGATGAATTGATAATCATCACTATTCCGACTGCAGTGATAAATCCTCTCAATAACAGTGCAGATAATACATTATCCAAAAACCCAAATCTGCATAACCCTGCACCCAACAACGAACAACCAGAAATGGATGTTAAGGCGACACAAAGATGAACAGGATTGATCCCTTCATCATGAACCAACATGGGCTCTATGGCTTGACCCACGACCAATGCAACAGCTCCTTCCGGCCCAACAATCATTTGTGGTACCGACCCCAATATGGCGTAGATTATCGGCGGAATTGCAATTGCGTATAATCCACAAATTGTTGGAACTTTTGCAATCGAAGCGAAAGACATTGAAAGGGGCATTTGGAATGAAGCTAGTGTTATCCCAGCTATTAGATCGCTCATTAATATTGAAAAGGAGTATGAGGGCAACCATGAAAAAATTGGTAAATAGTACTGGATCTTATGGCTTATTGGCAATCTTCTGCTTTCATCGTAAATTGATTGTTCATCCTCTAAAGGAATAAATGAGTTTGTAAAACTTGTGAACAGTGGACTTGCTTCTTTTCTGAAGCCCTTTGAGTTACTGTTTGCTGATATTGAGTTATAGTTGCTGCTTGAATCATTCTGTGTGAGTGGAGTTATTTCATTGTTGTTGCGGTTGTTATAGCTAGGTGTGATTGTGCAAGAAACACTATTGTCGTTGAACTCACATTCAATGTTTGTGTTCAGTGGTGGTAATGGTGATGTTGAATTCTGGATATCTACTGGTATTGAAACATTTGAGCTGTTCAAAGCTGATCGAAGTGGTGACACGGTTCTGCTGATATTAGAGTAAGGCGAAGGTCTAGTTGCCGAAACATTCGACAGTTGATGGTTTAAAATTGGTCTTGTAGTTGACAATGAGTTCTGGGCCATTATTTAAATCAGCATAGCATAGAGATGATTCACAAACTTATTCATTTATATACTATCGATCAAGACATATGTATTACATAAATGAAAATACTGATTTGTCCGCAAACGAGATTTTTCGCAGATTTTCTTGATACCTGGATACTTGCGTATAAGTGAGTGAGTGGTGATATTCAAGTTAACTAAATATACAAAAGAGATTCTGTTACCATCCTCCTAGTTGGAACCCACTTCCGTCACTGAATTCATTATTGTCGTTATTAGCATCCTCATCAAAGGTGATCTCATTATGAAAATGATCAGTGTTTCTGTTCAAGTGAATTGGTGTGTGGTGTTGATCCGTTCCATCAACTGTCATTAGCTCTGCATCATGCACTGGTGGTAGCGGATTCTCCTCTAGGTATAAATCTATATTGAACTCGAATCCGTCGATTCTATTACAGTTCTTGGAATATGGTAAAAAGTTTTGCAAGTTCTTTGGAGTCGGTCCTATGACTATATGACTTGGTACTTCTATTTGTGTGGGTTTGGTATCCTCTTGTTCGATGCCTGTTTCTTCTTTCCTTAACTCTTTTGATTCATCATTAGCATTGCCAGAATCAATCATTTCAATATCTGGCTTTCTGGATGCTGGTTCATTCAGTATCACCTCTGAACTCAATACTGACCCAAAAATTTTTTGCTTCTTATGATCTTCAAGATTATTAATCAAATATTTCAAAAAATCCTCGGGAACTTCGATCTCCTCGTCGTTGAACTCATCATTTTGTAATCTTTCTAACTCTAATTCATCTTCGGTCTTCTTGACTAGCATAAATGAGGAGCTTATATTGGATGTAGTGGCGGGCAATGTCTTGCTCATCTTTGACTTCAAGTTTTCAATTTTCATGTTCTTGATAAAGGCAAAATTAGGCTTGGACACATCTCTGGCTCGATCTGGTATATCCCCATAACACCAGTGCTCAAGAACCTCATTGAATTTTTGGTTGTCTGGATGTATATCGTATGGATCCAACTTGCTTGTTGGTTTTATGAGATTTATCTCATCAATAGCCTGGGAGATGTCCTGTATAACAAACCCATCTGAAGGGTCTCTCACTTGCTGTAATCTTTTGACCGTCGATGTTAGAAGCTTGAAATGATGAATGTATAAGTCTGTGACAATTTCAATTATCTCGTCTGATGTCTTCGAAAATCCTATTGACTTCAAAAGCTGTATAATGGATATCTTAAGTAATCCTCTATAAAAACTTGTTTCAGATGTTATCGGACTCATGTCAGTCTTTGATACTGTTACAGTCGGTTGACTTTTATTGGATCAGTTATAAAAAGTCAACTTCAAGGTTATGTGGTTCTGGAAAGTGTGAATATAAACAATGTTGATTTTTTCGTTGCGGTAAGATTTTGTGCACATTACAAAAAAAGTCATTTAATGTTGGCTATTAATCTGTTCTTCTGTCAAAAGAGATGGCGGAGTTTCAGCCTACCAACGAATATCGTATCAATTTATTTGTTGTCAATTACTATGCCATCACAGATACAAAAACCTCAAAACTCATGCATTACTAAAAGGGAGATAAAAGCATTAATGAAAAAAAAAAGACTAAAACAAGTAACGATGCATTGATCTAGTTTCCAGTTAGAAACAAAACGCACATCTATAAACACCAGTATCTTTCAAGTGATCCGAAATTGGGATGGGCCAGTAATTTAGTCCATCAGAGACCTTGCTGCAATCTCTCACTGATTCTGGACTTAGCAAATTGGAAAGCATTGAACAAACCTTTCTCACTCAAATCAATATTGGCCAATGATGGAGCATCTTGCAGAGGGGCCTTTGTAACTCTACTGGCAATGACAGCAGGATCAGTTTCCAAAACAATTCCATCGTCTATAGTTTCATCAATTGCCAATGCAACCATATCGTATGAGTCTTGAATCGATTTTTTGTCTATGGATGATTCCAAAACAATCTCCAACGCGGCCGTTAACCCACTGAATGTAGAACCCAATAAGGATTCGTTTTCATCCAAACCACCGATCAAATATAAAATGACATCCGAGTATTCTTTATAGACAACAAGTTGGTTTTCAAATAATATGATGTCACTGTTGATTTTATGCGTCTTTGAATACAAGTTCTTCTCAAATGCAAGTTGTGCTTTTTCATTTTTATATAATTTGACGTTATCTTCCAATGTTGAATGTGGTGGTTTGAAATATTTGGTATACAATCTTGATCCACCTGTTGATAGTATCAAGAAGGCATTTACTGTATAAAGTGAAAGATCATTGACCGACATGTTAACCTTGATTATTGAAGATAAAATTGAATGAACTTATGAAACTGTTTTTATCAATTGATGTTTATATTCAATACCATCTAAATCAATGTGTTGTTGATACCGGTTTTCTTCAAAACAGGGTTGACTAATTTGTTTGAGCCATTATGCACTACCAAAAACAAATAGCCAAAAAAGGCAATCGTTCAATTAGGAAATCAGACTTTGCGATTATGACGTCAAGATCTCACTCGATAAGAGTCTGATCTTCTCTATGTAACTTGGGCTCGATATCTCCAACAAAACTAGTTCATGACTGTCAATTTATGCTAGACGCCAGGTATTCTCTCAATCGTTTTATTTCATAAGAAGCTCGTTGAAAAGTTTTTAGTGTTGCAGTATTTCATTGTTTGTACCCAGCTTCAAGACTTTTAATTTTGGAAAAGTTTGATAGTAGGCAGCATTTGAGGACATGGAATCCAACTTTGTCGAGGAAAATGCCATCCCAGAGAGTGGGTTCTTGGTAGGAAATCCGTTGCTTTATTTCACATCAGTTTTTGTTTCTTTGGGTGTGTTTTTATTTGGATATGATCAGGGTGTCATGTCTGGCATCATTACAGGACCATACTTCAGGAAATACTTTAACGATCCAACTCCGCTAGAGATTGGTACAATGGTGGCCATTTTGGAAATTGGGGCATTGATTTCGTCATTGACAGTGGGTAAACTAGGCGACGTTATAGGAAGAAGAAGGACGATAAGATACGGAGCTGCTATTTTTGTTGTTGGTGGTAGCTTCCAAACCCTTGCCAAAGATATGAAGCACCTTATTGTTGGTAGAATTATCAGTGGTATTGCAGTAGGAATGTTGAGTACTACCGTTCCCATTTACCAATCGGAGATTAGCCAGCCGCATAATAGAGGTAAACTATCCTGTATCCAATTCACAGGCAATATTGTGGGATATGCCTCATCTGTTTGGACGGATTATGGTTGTACATTTTTAGAGAGTGATTTATCATGGCAAATACCACTATTCATTCAATGCGTCATTGGACTGTTGCTATTTTTTGGTTCATTTGTGATAGTAGAAACACCAAGATGGTTGTTGGATCATGATCATGATGCAGAAGGGATCGTGGTTCTTGCTGATTTATATTCGGATGGTGACGTTCATGATCCAAAAGCAAGGGATGAGTTTAGAATCATCAAGGAGGGGGTTTTAATGGCAAGGTTTGAAGAAGACGAAAAATCCTATCAATTTATGTGGAGAAGATATAAAAAAAGAGTATTGATAGCAATGTCGTCGCAAATGTTTGCACAGTTCAACGGTATCAATGTCATCTCTTACTATGCTCCATTGGTGTTTGAGCAGGCTGGATTCAAAGGAAGAAGTGCAATTTTACTGACGGGTGTTAATGCATTGGTATACACTCTTAGTTCCATTCCGCCATGGTATTTAGTTGATAAATGGGGTAGAAAACCGATCTTAATAAGCGGTGGTTTTGTTATGTGGATCGCCATGTATTTGATATCATACTCAATGTATATTGACACTCCTAATACTCCGATATATGTTGTCATCTTAGTTGTCATCTATAATGCTGCATTTGGGTATTCATGGGGTCCAATTCCATGGTTACTACCTCCGGAAATATTACCGTTGTCAATTAGAGGAAAGGGTGCATCATTATCAACAGCTACAAACTGGTTCTGTAATTTTATTGTCGGAGAACTCACACCTGTACTACAACAAAAAATCAAGTGGAGATTATACCTTATTCATGGTACCTCGTGTTTCATTGCCTTTGTTTTCGTTCATTTTGTTTATCCAGAAACAAAAGGATTGACTTTGGAAGACATGGATAGCGTGTTTGATGATACTTCATCTTTGTTCAGTTTCTCGAGTGGTAATCTGCAATCACAGAACTATGGTGCTGTTGATAGTGAAGATAACAATTTGGTGGTACGCCCCTCAATTGCATCGTTAGCCAGGCATCCGTTTAATAACAATGATTCAAATACAAGTCAGCACAGTGACAGATCACCATTTATTCTTCCCCACGAGTTGGAACCTCCAAGCAGTGAAGAGATCAGAGCTTTCAAATTGAGTGATTCGAATAGTATCAAAGGAAATTTCAGGAGAGGAAGCGAAACTGTTGGGTCAATTATCAGTAGAACTTTCAATAAAAAGAACATTGATAATAATAATGATACAAGTAGTGCCTTCATGGTCGATTCAGAAGATGAACAAGGAGTTTAGTGATTTGTTGCACCCATTCTGATACCAATATAATCAAAACAATTTACCAGCCTAAGCTAGAGAAACAAAAGCTACAATTTTTATACATTTTTCCAAAAAGAACTTTAAGTTCTATTTTATTTGATTGTCTTATTATTTTTCAATTAGATTTATATTTCCAGAAAGGAGAACACAATGATTTTTATGATAATCATTAAAGAATGCTTTATGGATTTGGTAATCTTCTGTAGCATGCAACATATTTGTCCCCTTTATTTCTTGTAACCTTTTGTCCCTCTTCTGTTGCGTTTATCATCGTTTGCAGACTAGGGTCCTGATCTTCCCATTCTTTGCTCAACCTTTCGAACAAAGGATGATCATCCAAATGCTGAACCATCCACGTATGAAGATCTAAAACGTCAGTAATGGTATAAATAATACCCCCTTCTTTCAAACAGTATGCATACTCTGATGATAAAGTTGTTGTTACTATTCTTGCTTTGTGCTTTCTTTGTTTAAAATGAGGGTCCGGGAAACAAAAGAAAATTTTCTCTAGTTGTGACCTATAGAAGAAGTTGGGCAAAAATTTCATTGCATTTCCTCTGATAACGTTGATGTTTTGATATTTACTATGAGCATTGCTCAAATCGGTGTTCTGTTGTCTCAATGCAATTATTCTATCTTCAACAAAGTTTGTAACTTGGACTCTAATTTCCATACCAAGAATCAAATTTTCAGGAAACAATGGAGACAAATCAATCATAAGTCCCCCAAATCCACAACCAATATCTGCAATTGTGACTTTTCTATCGAGTTTGCCTGTTTCTGAGTCAATATAAGCTGGATAGAACTTTTCCCAATCCATGGAATCTGGTGATCTTGGATATTCCAAGCGATGATCTGAAAATGGATTGGAGTGAGCTCTCTGTCTGTAGTACTTCTTTTTGGGTAGCTTTATCGTGGATTCTGACAACTCTTTTGAAATCTCTTCCGGTAATGTCTCAGGTGAATCAAATCTTGCATGTTTGAGAACTTTTCTCTTAGCATCTCTTTCAGCTCTATACAGTTTTCTCTTCACAGACTCTGGAATTCTTTCAAATTCCTGGATCTGTGCAGTATTTGTTCCTTTGGTAGCTAAAATCACAGCTTCTTGTATACCTGTAGTATCAGGCATTATTGTCTCACTCATTTAAGATAAATAGGTTGCAAAAATCTGTACTTATATCTTTTGAGCTTCGCAATATAACAAGAGGTTAAAGGTTTGATTTAAAATTTTTTTTTTAAAGACTGAAAAGTTCAAATACACGACTTTGGTTCTATGATCGGAAATGAATGAAACTTCAAATGCAAGCTTAGTATACGCTTCTTTAATTAATATTCAATTTCTTCTTCAACAATTATCAAACAGTGATTCATTTGCTATATATACAGAGGAGCCTTTTCACTCCAGAAAAAGAAAAAAAATGGTTTGCGTAAATGATTTCCCTTATTTTTGTTCTTCTTCTTTTCCCTCAGTTGGTGATTCTAACTCCTTTTTGTGACCTTCCATTGTCAAGTACAACATATTTGAAGCACCTTGCAATGTTTGAACCAAACCAGCACCACTAAGCATTGTTAAAATTCCAGCTAATTCGGCATGTAACTGAGTCTTTGAAGGTAAATCTTTAAATTCGTCTAATTGCTTGATATCATATGCGTTTTGCTCAATCTTTGCTCCAACCAAAAACAACCTTTCATTTGCGGCTTTCAAAGTCTTGATAATGCTCTTGACAGCTGCTGGGTTACACTCCTTAATGGTAATAATAGCACTTGGACCACCAAGTAAAGCTAGCAATGGATGTGATGGTCTATTATCCCTGATGAACTTTCTTGTTTCATATGATGCAGGGTCTGGTTGTGAAGTAGCTTTCAAGTAAACGCTGAACAAATTATTTCTAATAAATGACAATTGACCACCAGCTTTTGTGATTTCGGCACGATATTTGTCACTATCCAGCTTTACCAAGTTGTTCCTATGCAAAAATAATACAATCTCGTTGTTCTCATACAAGTGTTTATAGTAGTCAATCAAAAAGGTCTTTCTCGATTCTACTGGCTTGATTGTGTTACGTTCTTGGATTGATGAGTACAATCGGATTGGCGAGGCAAAGCCATGCGAGGTTGTACGCAAGCTAGTGCCCAAAATGTTGTTCAACGATATTATCGATCTCATCCTTTATAGCTATATACAACTGCCTTTGTGATCGTTTTAGAGACTGAAATGGTGAATGATCTTCTTATATTATACCCAAGCTTAATCAACATGTTGAAACTTTTCATTCAAATTTTTTTGAGAATTTTGTCCGCAATACACTACTATATATTGATAGCAAATACACTACTGTTTAATTACTTGTGGTGAATTCTCTCTTTATTCTTATACGACTTTCAGTGCAAAGCCTAATACTTATCCACAGAGAGTAATGGTGATAAGGCCTACTGTACTCAGGTAGCATATATATAATACCGTCCAGTTTTATTTGCCTTTCGTGTACTGTTGAACTGTTGTTATCTCTATCACATGGCGAGTTTTCAAAAAACGGGCGTGTTTCAGCAAAGGAAAAAGATAAACATAATAACTGCACCGTAGTGAAGTAGAAGATATCAAGCATCTTCAGCAAGATTTGGATCAAGATTTGAGATCATTTAGTCTAAAAAGTAATTGAGTCCCTTTTGCTGACACATATATGTACATATATATTTATATATATATATATTTGATAGAAAGAAAACAATTATGAGCAGCAACAATGCTTCTAGTACTGGTGATAAAGATATACCAAATTTAACGAATAAGGTCCCAGATCATTTATCTGAGTTCTACTCGTATTTCAACAACCCTCAACAAGGCAGCAAATTGGACCATCATTCAATTGAGGAGCCTATAACGCCAGTTGCAAAGGCAGTTTCTAGACCATCATACTCACAAGAAAATAACACCTATTTTTATTCATCTCCAACATCCAAGAAATATTCAGGTAGTTCAAGAAGGGCGTCAGTGACAACAGCAAGTTCAAACTTCTCAATGAGTTCTGTGTCCCCATCAACTTTGGATTTACCCACCTTGATAACCTCAGATGATATCACTTCAACTATTGGGAATTTTGATAATCTTGTCAGAAGTGCTACAAATTATAGAAATTCTTTATTGCAGATGTCTGCCGCTGCCAGTGAGTTTGGTATGGCATTGGAAACTTGCGCAAAGGCCAAAGGTGCTGATAACTCAGGATCTGGACTATTGGATGCCAGTGGTTTGCAGTACTTAATTGCTAATCACCAACATATTTTAGCCAACTCATTGAAGAATAATTTTGAAGATCCAATGAATGAAAAAATTGTTGAGTTTCAAAAGGCCAACTCCCAGAACGATATCAAATTCAAATCACTAATAAAGGACAAGTTGAAATTCTTGAAGCAGAGAGAGAAGGAAATTCACAAGTTCTCAAAGTTGAGAACCAAAAATTTGGCTCAATACAAATCGAATTTGTTGAATCTCACTAATCAGTTGGACGAGATTGACAAGTTAAAGCATGATTTTTATTTGTCATCTTTCGAATTGGTTCAAGATGTGAATCAGGACATTTTGCATCACTCAAGTATTATCGTGAGGTCAGAGTTGGATATATACGAAGCCATCGCCAAGAAGGGCTGGTCGGGTAATGGACTAGACAGCTTGGTTTCAAACTATCCAGATGCTCTTGTTGAAGAAGATAGTATCCAGACATCACTTGAAGAAGATGAAAATGAGACAATTCGGGAAGAATTATCCGCCAATAATATAATATCGTCCTCGCCTCTTCGAACAACGATCAAAACCAATGAGTTTCTGACGCATGGAGTTAATGGGAGTGAAGTTGGTGACTTTTTGTCCAAAAATCACACCGGTACAGAAGACAGCAATTTGCAAACTATCAAGTCTGCAAACAATACACTTTGTGTGTCGAAGGATTTGAGCTCAATTGAGCAAAGTGAAGGACGAGAAGAGTCAACAATTCGAAACGTGTTATCGGCAGATGCAATTGAGATGGACGAAGAAAGCGAAGTAGAAAACCTCAAAGTGGACGGGTCCAGCAATTCGAACAAATCTACGAACTCAACAAATTCTAAATATAACGTGAGCATTCTAGAGACTAACACTGATCCCGATCATGATGAGGATGAATCCTTTTCTTTACCGATACTGAGAAATTCAGTAGACGAGAATACAAAAAATGTGTTGGGTGTGGATATGGACCAAGAAGAAGGGCGGTCTAGTGTTGGCGAGGATCATGAGATATGGAGTAATTAAATGTACATGTATCTTTTTATTACATATGAGTGTAAGTTTTGATTTCCCACTTCCGCTAGTGTAGCTAAAGTCGTGTTTTTTATCCGAGCCTAGATATACAAGCTTACTGATGAAAAAAAAAGTCTGAAACTCACATAAAGACAGACTCCTACATCCTTCAACAATAGGCTTAGAAACCTAAATTTAGGGTCTCTCTCTCTCTCTCTCTCTTCGTCAAATATAGAAATGAAAAGAGGTGTTTTCCATATCGAAGAAATTTCACCTTGGACACCTGGAAAAATGTGTACTTGCAGTACGTGGTGCCCGAGCTGCCCGTTGACAGTAACGTGCAACTTGGTGTTTCGGATCGAGCTCGATTATTATCAGTGGTCATGGACACTAGTTTCCAAGTTCCTCCAACATGTGGAGTCCAGATTCCTCTCACGTTGTAACTAAGGTTGTTTATGGCGTTTGTTTTTTTATATAACTCACTTGCAGCACTCCTTTTCCCTCTTGGACATGTTGAATGTTTCCCTACTGGGGACTGCTTACGTAAGTGCTAGTTAGTTCTTCCTAGACTTCAAATTGCAACACATATCACTCGATAAAACACCTTTTAGTTAGTGGCTTGAGAGAAGACGCGGATGTCCAATTTCGGTTACAACCGACACCTCCAATCTTGGATGATCAGCCATACCAGCCTAAAGTTGGCTGTAGGCTGTTGGTCGGACCTATCCTGTTTCCATCCAGCTAAACTCTTCGTATGGGTTTTAGATGAGTGGGCAGCCAGCCGCATATACCCACTTTGATCCAGCACGATTGCCTGACTGCTACATAAACCACAGGCTCGGAAGATCTCGATCTCATAATTTTTTCCAGATACACAGACTTCGGAGCTGGGGGATTGACTTCCCAAGCCAAATCAGATACCGCACCCACCACCCACCACCGATACAAGACGGGGTGTCTTTTGTCGACACAAATCACATATCTGTCAGCACACAGCTTGCTAATTCCAATTGAAGTGCTTGTTGTTGACCTAGTGTTTGACTATCCTGCTTAGTTCCAAACCTTATATGAAATTCTACACAGGTCCGCAACAACTTGCTGCAACTGATTCCGCGGAAGCGCAACTGAATATTTTTCACCAAGTCTTGAATCACTAGCAGCTGGCTGCATCGTTTTCATCCTCAATCGAACTTCGGCATTCAGCAACACTGAGAACAAATACTTGGTAATGCATACTGCCAGGTCTACCACTGTCTGGTGGGTTGCAGGTCGGGGTGCTGTAATGCCCAAGTGCTGTGCTGTGCTGACAAACAAGACCGAGATCTTGAGTCAGCCCCAAAGAGAACTGACTTTCTTCCGTTGGGTTTCCAAGTACGCATTGCATGCTTTGCATTCACTTATGTAATTATGTCGGTATGCTCACCTCGTATTCTTTCTGTATACTTTATTCAGTATTGACTGGAATACGGAAGGAAAGAACCCTTGATGGACAGTCCATATTCACAGTGTCCAGATCGTTGAAGTAGCGCGAGGTCAGCAGGTAGATTGATCGCTCGCAAGTTCAGGTATGATTGACTATTTCAACCTAAAAAGGGTAGACTGTGCCTTTCTATTGTTACGCTTCCTAGAGTGCATTTATGGTTAGTCAATTTAAACTTCTTCTTTCGAAATAGAGAAATTTCTACTAAAACTTCTTTCGCTATGTGGAACACGGCGACCAAGCGTTGGAAAAATTTGAAAATTTATATAGTTAAACCAAATTCCTCTTCGTTTCAAGCCCATGTAAGTTTTATGTTTTGGTTGGACAAAAGCTTCTACCAAAGGGTTCAGGGACCTCAGCTAGTGATTCATTCATCCATTGGCTCTAGGGTTTCGCAAACGTATCCGACCCCATTTTGAATGAGTTTGTTGTTGCTTTGGCTTTGATAGTGAAAAGAAAGAAAATCATACAACTTTATTTGCGTAAGAGGTTTTCAGGCGTTTGATCCACAATTGAGTTCCTATACACTCTTGCAACATGAAAAGCGAACCAAAGGGCATGTCTGGAGGCGGAGGAGTGCGAGGTGGAGAGCTGTCGACTAAATCGGCCGAGTTCAATGAAGCTGATGGCTCGAAATCGCCAGGTTTATCCCCAGACTCAAAACAGAAGTCCAATAGCCTTTTGCTGTTGCTCAACCCAATCCCAAACCAAGCAATAGAAACACCCGTGGCTAATCGTAGTATCGCTAATAGCAACACCGTCAACTGCAAGATAGAACCCGGAATCAGTTTTAGTAGTCATGGTAATATTATTAGTAATGACACTATCGGCCCACACAACAGGAACATTTCAAAAACAATGTTCACCAACACAACATCTTTGGATAACGGTATAAAACGAATGCGATTGAACGATGGCACAATGATTGCTAACAATAACAGTTTTGCAGCCACCGAAATGCCAAATCATATGATGCACGTTCAATACCCGAATAACATGATGCTTTCCCAACACCCAGCATACAACCAACCACTTCATCATCCTATACTCATACACCCTCATCAGGTCCCAATTGGGCCGCCTCTCCAACAATTAGCCACTCCACATTTCAGACAACAGAAAAAGAGAAGCAGAAAGAAGTTTGAGGATGTTGAGAGGGTTTACTTTTGTGATTACGACGAATGTGGTAAAGGTTATGGATCATTGACCCATTTAAATGAACATCGAGTTATTCAAAAGCACGGGCCAAGAAAAAAAATCGATGATTTCAAAGAGGTCAAACAACAGTTGGAGACGAAGAGACAAAAGGATGTAACTGAAGCTATTCTGAACAATCACAGATCAATCAAAAAAGAGAGAGCGGATCTCAAAAGCGCTGGTTTGTCACCAACTGAGAGATACACACAGCAGCATCTCGGACATCAGTACACTCAGGTTCCTCATCATATGATTCCGATTCAGGTAATTGCTCCACCTCACGCCAACTACTACTATCCAGTTCCGCATCTGTCGGTAAACTATCCAATGCAGTTCCAACAACTTGCCTATTCCCAATTACCACCCTCAAATAATACATATACAGTACCCATCACTCAACATCAGCCGTCATATCCACCACTTCACCAAAACAGTTCTGCTGAATCAGAATCAGCTTTACTATACTCCTCCGTTGGGCTGCCATCGACAAATCAAGGACACGGCCCAACTCATTCGTTCCACGAGGTGAATAGCCACCGAGTGCCTCTCCCACCACCCGCATTACCCTCGATAAAAGTGCCTGATGTCACCTTACCGCACCAGCTGAACCAGGTTTCGAGCGCTGTGCTTCCGCCCCTTCAAGAGGCTCACATACATACACATCAACAAAGTCCAACTGGAATCGGATATTCGCCTTTGCATTCAGCCACGAGCCCTGGTACAACTAGACTTACTACTGACACCAGCGCTTCAATCAAATTGGAGTCTCCAGCCTCGATAGCAGCAGCGCCGTTGGAGCTGAGTACCAAGAAATAGAAGCGAGCTTGAGAATTCCATTTGGCATAGAAAAGTTTAAATTTTTTTATTGAAAAAAAAGCACTTGTACGATAGAGTCCAATCCAGTCCGGCCGTTCACTATGCGGTTGCTTTTCTCACTCACTCCTTTCCAATTGTTTCAATTCTCGATTTAGTTAGATCCCCATTAATGATACAAATCTCCTCATCACTTTGTGCCTTGCCTGTGACTCGTTTCCCCATCTGCCTAGTGCACTTTGGAATCGAAATCCATGTCTATTATTAGAAAGGGAAGATCTTTTTGTTCATGTAGAATCTTAAACAAATAAAATTCTCTCCTAGAACTACAGGTATCTGCACCACCGGCAACTCATCCGAAGCCTCAGGGGACATCCCAACCAACAGAATACCAAAACAACAACACCAAACGCCAACCGCACTCCACATGAGACTGAAACTGAAACTTGAGCCAAGCAACCTTCCATCTGCTTGTATCTCTCCCCAATGCAACTCGCAACCACCACCTTGATAAGTCCCAGCAACAATCCCGATCCCACCGGTCCAAGCGTCCCCCCGAATGTACTTAAAATTGCCTAAGGTGTGTTTTTCGCCTCAATATGCTTAGTTCCATCTCAAAATAATAAGAAGCTCACCTTGCGCAACGAAAGCAAGTCAAATTTGTTCGTGAGATTGCGGATGGATTTAGTTTGTGTATGCACACTAGAACCAGCATGGCATGTTTACGTAAGAACAAAAACATAGAAGTTGAGATTTCACGTGTTAGAGCCTTCAAAGCATCCCTAATATGCATGCTTAGTAACAAGTCCCTGAGTCTCTGGATACGGAGTGTCGCACTCAGAAGTTGGAACCTGACGAGTGATTTCTCGAAGTTGATGTGTGTGGGTGGGTCAATTTCAAAGCAGACAGGTCCCAGTGGTTTGAGTAAATGAGTGTGTGTGTGTGTCGCTGATGATGTACCAGTGGAGTGAGGCAGTGGGATGGCGAGCGAAGGAAGACAGAAGGAAGGCTGAAGCAAGCAGCCACCACATGGCTACGAAAACTGGGCTGCTCTGGTTCATCTTGCCTGACTGACGAGGTTACGGAGGTCAACTTTATGTTTAGCTTCTCCAAAGTTGTGCGATGATGATGAGTAGCGGCAGGCTTGGAGGATCGAAGGCGTGTGCGAGTTTCTGTATTTGTGGGCTTCAAAGCTTCAGAGATTCTTATATACAGAGTCGTGGGCTAGTCATCTGGAATACATCATGGCGACGGTGGAGATTTTGCGTAGCGCTGATAAAAGGGATAAAGCAGCGCGCACATTCCAGATTTAACCGTGCGCCGCTTTTGTGTATTTACAAGAATGAAAAAAAAAATGTTTAAGTTTAATTCAAACATCACCCACCCATTACTGAGTGGAAGGTCACATACACCTAGAAGCAACACACCATAAAGAGGTTCAACGATGTTCAATTTGGATCAGAACTCTGATTTTGGTCTACCGGTGCCATTATCAAGATTGAACTCCAAAAACAGTGAATCAATAACGAACCTGGTTTTGGTCCCGAAAAGATCTCAGTTGGTCACACCTCACCATAGCAATCAAAACACTTCAACAAAACTAAAACTCCATCCATCATATGATCCTATCTCAAATAAAGACAGTGCTTTGACTTATGATAGCTTACCAGACTTCAGATCGTTGGTCGAAACGTCCCGTGACAAGGTCTCAAGTAGATCGAACAGCATACATACCATCGCTCTTCATGAGGAGGACAACAATGAGAATCTCGTGGATGATGTACCATCAAAGTTCACACAGGATGACTTAAAATCCCAAATGATGAGTGAAAGCTTGGGACTATCATCATCATCAGCGAATCCGAACTCCAGGTACTATCATAACTATTACTCATCAAATCAGCCCAACGACAAACATTCAGCGCTTACCTCAAGAAATATAGTTGGAGTAGTAGCGGGGGCCAACGAAACAATCTTTAGCAACAGGAATAATGATCATCTCAAAGCTACTAACAGGACTCTTGAGGGAGCTCAATCGGTTGAGAATAGTTTGAAGAAAAGTTTCAAGGAAAAAATGAAACCTTTGAAGCCTATAGAACCAAACCCGCTATTTCAAAGCAAAGACACTAAAGATAGTATACCAC
This sequence comes from Peterozyma toletana, assembly GCA_003706045.2. NCBI lineage: Eukaryota > Fungi > Ascomycota > Pichiomycetes > Alaninales > Pachysolenaceae > Peterozyma > Peterozyma toletana. The sequence continues at coordinate 119,961 of PPKG02000002.1, read as the reverse complement.
CAAAGTTTTTGAGTCAAGACTTGAAAAATTTCGTCAAAGCTCAAGAGATTGGCCAAGAGAAAATTATCAAAAAGACAGAAAAGGAGGCAATAGAGTCAATCAGGTTTATTCTCGCAAAAATTTTGAAAATAGTGCTTTTTCTTCTGTCACTTGGGTATCGTGTTTGCTGCATGTTGAGAGATGGATATCATAGCTTCAACGGCACGTCTAGTGACAAGACAAATGAGGCTTTTGAGGTGGAAAAATCTAAAGAATCAGATTCTTTGGTGCTAAAGACCAGAAAACTGTCTATGAGCACCCCAACCAGAAGACTAGTTTTGCAAACCAGCAATAACTCTTCAGAATTATCAACACCACTTGGCAAAAAGAGTTATGGAAAGCTTGAATTCTTTGATGATGAACTGAATGAAACCTTTAACGTTAGCTCTTTAAATTGGAAGAGTATCGAGCCGGTTGTTGACACTTACCCAAAAAATCTCAAGAAACGAATAGATAGTAACGACTATGGTACTCGCTTCATCATTAACGAAGAAGAAGAAGATTTAGATAGTGTATCTGCTTCCGAGCCGAATTTTGAGTTAGATTATATAAGAAAAGTCTTCAGCGACAACGGTACGTTTGAAATTCAGATGGACAAGGACGAGGAGGAATCAGAAATGTTACATGAGACGGATTCGCAGGAAAAGAAAGGTTTGCTTTCCTTGTTTTCCATGACCAACAGAATTAGACAATCATTATCCAACAGTCTGGGAACTAAGATAGCTGTGAATGATAATAAATTACTTGAGAGTCTTTTTTCAAAATTCACAATACCAAAAACACACAGCTTGAACTCACAACCTTTAATGTTATTTGAAGATCAGTATGGTACTTATCAGTCTATCGTAAAGGAGAAGCAAAGACGTGAGATGCTGATCAAGAATTTGAAACAAAAAGAGGTTGTTGTTGTTAAGGCTCTTACAAACGATCAGCTTCAGATTGCTCAAAAGTATTTGAGCTCCTCGGATATGAACAGAGTTGTTGTATCTGATTTTAACGGAATTGATATTCAGATCCGTGATTTGAAGACTTTACTACCAGGGCAGTGGCTCAATGATAACATCATTGACTCCTATCTTTATATGGTTACCTGCCGTTCCAAAAACACATTTACCTTCACGACTCATTTTTTCAACACATTAACTGATAGGGGCTATACAGGTGTTCAAAGGTGGGCAAAGAGAAAGAAGATAGATGTAACTGCAATGGACCAAGTTTTCATTCCAATCAATAGCCATAACTCGCATTGGTCGTTGGCAGTTATTAATAACAAACAGCAGAGATTCGAATATTTTGATTCTTTGGGGTATGATATGTGGGATACAGAAGATAAGGATGAAAGTGCAGAAGATAGCAAACGATTTCACTACAACAAAGGTTTGAGAATATTAAGTACACTCAAGGGATACATGGAAAACGAACACAAAAGAGTTCATGGTGATTATTCTGGTAGATATGACTCATATAAGATGGTTCCATTGATACGATCACCGCAGCAGAAGAACGGCTCTGATTGTGGAGTTTTTACGTGTACAACTGTTGAATTTTTATCTAGAAACGCAGAATTGGGATTTAGTCAATCGGATATGAGTAACTTGAGAAAAAGAATGTGTTTTGAGATAGTGACAAAATGCTTGATTGATAATGCTGCTGGTAACAAACTATGATTTTTTCACATTTTTTGTTAAATAAATCCATCCTTTTTAATTCGAATAGTGTTTCTCTCATTTCATATAACTTAATTTCGAACTATATCAACTATATTTAAAACGAAAACCGATAAAGAAGAAGAAAACGCAAAAAGAATGGAATTTAAAAAGAAATATTTTTAACCAAGACTATTTCAAGGATGACAAGTCAACTTCATCAGTGAGGGTTAAGATATGATCGTACAATGGAGTTGTCAAGAACTCGCTCAACTCCCATTCACCGCTTATTTCTTTTTTCAACAATTCAGATGCAATATCATATTTGTTGCCATCACCCTTAATCTTCTTCAACTCAGTAACCTCTTCATCAATGAATTTGGAGACCAATTCAGGTGTAACAACATCACCAGTATCTTGCAAGGTAACACCATGTTTACACCATGACCATAATTGTAATCTTGAAACTTCAGCAGTTGCGGCATCTTCCATCAAGTTATTGATTGGAACACATCCTGAACCTTGCAACCAAGCTTCCATATAATTCAAACCAATGTATAAGTTTATCTTAATACCATCAGATGTAATTCTCGAGTCTGGAATAGACGTATCAATTAAATCCAGTTCTGAAACTTCTGTTACGTCAGGAGTACGGAAAATTTGATTTGGAGTTGGCATGTGTTCGTTGAAGACGCCATTTGCAATAGGAGCCAACGCAGGATGGGCCACCCAGGTTCCATCATGACCGGCAAGCAGCTCTCTCAACTTATCCAGCTTGACATTGGCCATAGCGGCATCATTTTTAGCAGAGTCATTTTTGATTGGTATTTGAGCAGCCATTCCTCCCATCGCATGGACTCCACGAGCATGACATATCTTGATCAAACGACGAACATAACTCGACATGAACTTAACCTTCATTGTAACAAGACCTCTGTCTGGTAAAATGTGAGATGGGTCATTTCTCAAACGTTTGATTGTGGAGAAAATGTAGTCCCATCTACCACAGTTCAAACCGGCAGAATGATCACGCAACTGGTACAAGATTTCATCCATCTGGTAGGCAGCTGGCAAGGTTTCAATCAAAACGGTGGCTGAGATTGTTCCACGGGGAATACCAAGACAATCCTGAGCAACGCAGAAGGTATCGTTCCATAACTTTGCCTCCAAATGATGCTCCATTTTTGGCAAGTAGAAGTATGGACCAACGCCTCTTGCGATCAATTCCTTGGCATTGTGGAAGAAGTACAAGCCGAAATCAAACAAGGAAGCAGACATTGGCTCGCCATCGACAATGACATGCTTTTCAAGCATGTGCCAGCCTCTTGGTCTCACCATGATGGTTGGAATATGTCTTCCGTCGGCCCTGTTGACCTTGTAGGACTTGCCGGTGGACTCCAAGGTGAAGTCGATCTTCTGCCTGATGGCGTCGTGCAAGTGGACCTGGCCGTAGACCATATTGTCCCAAGTTGGAGAGCACGAGTCCTCGAAGTCGGTCATGTAGGTCAACACGTTGGTGTTCAAGGCGTTCACAATCATCTTTCTTTCTGGGGGACCTGTGATTTCGGATCTCCTGTCAACCATGCCTGGGGCAGGCGCCTTGCACCTCCAGTTGGCGTCCTGCCTGATGTACTCCGTCTCTGCCAAAAAACCCAACTTTTCACCGCTGTCCAACCGGCGTTGCACAACCTGTCTGTTTTCCAACAACTGCTTTCTTGTTTCGTTGAACGTTCTCTGCAACAACGCAATGAACCTGACCGCGTCCTTCGTGAGGATGTCGGCGGGTGTGATTTCGGAGCTGGCAAACTGGGCCTTGCTGGCGATCTTGCCCAAGATCTGAACACCTTCTAGCGAACCGTATGTCAATGTCATTTTTTTTTTTGTTTCACTGTGTGTTTCACTGTGTGCTTTCACTTTTCGTCGATTCTGATCCACGTTTAGCGTCTTTTTTTTTTCTACACACCCTTTCTTGGTATTTCTAGCGCTGCTACTGGGTCTTCTGGATCACTTATATACTCCACCAACGCTCCACCACTACCGCTTAAATCACATACCCAAATTCTAAATATTACTTGATTCGGCGATGCGGGCCGTATCACTCGAGATACGCACGCACCTCTGCCAAAAGGTGGTGATGATGAAGATGACGACGATTGCGATTACAGAGAGAACAGAGCCAGGCACCCGGGGCGAAGGCGCCAGAAAGAGAGCTCATCCATTTCACCGCTGAGGTGCTCGGGGGAAAAGGCGACGGCTAGAGCGAGGGACGGTAGTGAGTAAGGTGAGTAAGGTGAGTAAGGTGAATATAGTGAATATAGTGAATATGGTTAGTGATGTCGCCTCAAGCCTCAAGGAGATGCCCGGCCTTTTTGGTCGTGCGCGCGACCCCGGTATTATATAAGCCGTGGATAGCCGCCGCCCCTGTAGTTGATGTTGATGTATTTCTTGGTGCTCCTGTTAGTGGAACAAGAGCCTTTTGGTGCAGAGCCCAAGTAGCCATTGCTTGAGACGTTCACAAATGGGCAGCTGTTTCTCATCCCAGTCCGAGACACCGGTGAAACCAAGCGCCGATGGCGTGCAGCCACAGAGACGCACAACGGGCGTGAAGAAGAGCGAGGGAAAGCTGTTGGACCCAAGCGCTGGTGGTGGTGGCGTCGATACCAAGCCAGAAGACGCCAGGCTGGCAGCTGCCGCTGCCGCCGAGAAGAGGCTGCTGGACGCCAGGCTGAAAAATGGGGTTTTGGGCAAGAACTTGGAGAGAGAGAAGAACAAGAGTGCCCAGCAGCGGCTAAACGAGGTCCAGAGGCAGAGGCTCGCTGGCAAGGAGGAAACGTTGGTCTACGACTAGTGTTTGCGACATCCTGAGTGGGCGTCTGCCGGTTTCTTAGTTGGGCTTGAGCCTATGTGTTTTAGTGAATAAAATCGTATATATAAGGTGAGCAGCAAGCAGCGTCCGCAGCAGAGGCGGCACATGGGGATCGTAGCGTCTAAAGGTATGTGCTTGCACTTAGCCTCTTCTGCTGAGCCAGAGCCATCCTTCTGGGAGGCGAGACCTGGAGTGAGAAAGAAATGGAATGTTAGTTAGCCAACTTTGGATGCCCATACGGCGATTGCGAAATACAAAACAAAAACTTACCCTTGCACCCAACCACCCATACTTGAACCCTATTTCGTGGGCCAAAATCTCACCAAACCCCAACATCATGCCATTGACGAATGGCAATACCAAGTTGATGGAGCAACTGGTGAAAAAACCTATAACCGATGATGGCGTTATGTCAAACTGCTCCTCCTCCTCTTCATCGAACTCAGATGTGTTGCCCAAGGAGCTCGAAGCCTCGTCGTCCTCCAGGTAGCCGTTTGTCTCGCTTGGTGACACATCTTCTGCAGTTGACGTAGCATCATTTACTATCTCTTTTATATCTGAGCGCTCCTCCGATGTTAAAAGTGGGGCCTGTACAGCCAGGTTAACTGCTTCTTGTGTTATCTGTGAAAAAACCTCTTCAGCCATTTTCCTTGTTTGCCTTCTAGAGATTTGGTTATGGTCTCACCGAGCTTCCAGTGGTCAGAAACCCACCACTTCAGCTGTTTTTGCTATTTTTGAATTTATTTGCAGTGCAAAACACACAAGAAAGGGCACACGAACTTTTCCTTGAGTACTAGAAAAAAAAAAAAAAGTTCAACATTCATCAAATAATTAGTCAGTACTGTCCTACTCACCTTCAGTATTACAGCTCCTGTTTCTTGCTCAGATGTCAGATGTTGAGAATGAAGCCGAGGTTGTCGGTAGAGCTTTAATAGCCATCGTTGATATTGGCTCTAATGGTATTCGGTTTTCTATATCATCCAAGGCGCCACACCATTCTCGTATAATGCCATGTGTGTTTAAAGATCGTATAGGCATATCGCTTTTTGATGCACAGTTGCCCTCCGAAGACAATGACGACCTAGATGGTATGTCTTTGAAACAGCCAATTCCTGCAACCACAATCATAGATGTCTGTTTTGCAATGAAAAGGTTCAAATTGATATGTGATGATTTTGGTGTCCCACCAGCCGGTGTCAGAGTTGTCGCTACAGAGCTGACAAGAGAACTGTCGAATTCGAAGGAATTTAGAGATGCAATCTTTAACACGGTTGGATGGACTGTCGATATGTTGAGCAAAGAAGACGAGGGCCGTTGCGGGGCCTATGGGGTTGCTTCGTCGTTCAACGAGGTCAATGGTCTAGTTATGGACCTTGGGGGAGGGTCCACTCAAATAAGTTGGATTGTGTCGAAAAACGGGAACATCGAGATTTCCAAAACTCCAGTTTCCATGCCATTTGGTGCTGCTGCATTGACATATAGGTTAAGAACTGAAGACCCAAAAGTAATATTCACTGAAATCAAACATGCCTATAAATTGGCGATAGACAAAATTGAAATTCCTCAGGAATTAAAAGATGCAGCATCCAGAAATGGGGGATTCGATCTTTATACATGTGGTGGTGGCTTCAGAGGCTTTGGTCATCTTTTGCTTTCTCTCAATCCAACATATCCTATCTCAACGATTATCAATGGATATGCTACATCATTTCAAGAATTGGAAGCAACAGCGAACTACCTTTTTCTTAAAAATGACATACCAATCATATCAACTTCAAACGGAGCTCTGGATGAGGACATCTTCCGCATATCAAAGCGTAGAAGACAACAACTTCCAGCAGTTGGTCTTCTTATAAGTGCAGCAATGGAAAGTTTGCCAAAGATCAAAACAGTGCACTTTTCTCAAGGAGGCGTGAGGGAAGGAGTTCTTTATGCCATGATCCCTCAGGAAATTCGCTGTGAAGATCCGTTAATCACAGCTTCAAAACCTTATGCTCCATTATTGGTTGGAAAATATTTAGAGTTGTTAAGAAATGCCCTCCCCAAGACTCAAGTTCCCGATGAGGTCTACAGCAGTATTGCTCCGGCTTTGTGTAATTTGGCGTTTGTACATGCTTCATATCCGAAAGAATTACAACCAACTTCTGCCTTACATGTTGCCACAACCGGCATCATAGCAGGGTCTCATGGTTTATCACACAAGGCAAGACTGTTAATAGGGTTAGCATGCTCAGAAAGATGGGCATTTGATGTTCCCCAAAGTGAAGAGAATTTTGCCTCGCATTTGGAGAAGTTGGTGATTCAATCCGAAGGCAAGCAACGTGGTGAAAGACTAATATATTGGACGAGATATTGTGGTAAAATCATGCATGTTATCTGTGGTGTTCATCCAGGTGGTAACATAAGACCTGGCGCCATCAACTTTAAAGTCATAAGCCATATAAGTGAAATGGAAGTTGATACAGCAGTAGGTGAGAATATCGACGTTTTAGTTGAATTATCACCCGATGATATCAAGACAAGTGCCAGTGTTCGTGGAAGAATAGGAAGCTTGCAGAAGAAGATCAAAAAGATGAACAAGTTACATTCATCCATATTTGGGAAAGTGAAAATCGGGGTTGAATATGTTCACGATCCAGATGAAATGATACTTTTGGGGCAATAAATCCACACTTCCCATCTCCCAAGAAAAATAAAATTCAATTCTGGGTATTCAGGTTCAGCATCATTCTATCATTTGAGAAGCTTCAATCTTTACCGACAACTTTCAATACTATTTTTTTCTTCACTTTTCCTCTAGGACTTCTATTCTTAACCTGTTTCTCAATATAAAACAATATATTAACTTTACCATAAGATAGATCAATTACAAAGAGCTGAATCTGAAAAGTTCACTACATTAGGTCGTGTTTGTAAAATCAACCATCAAATATGCTGAAAAAAAATCAATAATACCCAGGACTGGAACGACTTGAAGGTTTCAAGCAAAATAAACGTATAGGGAGAAGCGATCAATCCATTATCAGTTGTAGTATCTTGAAGGTAGAAGCAAACTTGTGATTTTGTAATTACTTCATTTTAATATGGCACCAGTAAAACCAGAGCAGCAGCCACAACTGAGAGTTCCACCAGCCGCGACAAATCAATCGTTACCATCAACTTCACAACAACAACAACAGGTACGATCTCAAGCTCAGACTCAAGCTCAGCAGCAGCAGCAACAACAACAAAAGCAACCAAATGTTCCTGGCAAATCTTCTGCTCCACCCCAAGCAGCCACAAAAAGCTCACAATTCACTCAAGATGATTTGAATAAAATTGTTTTGGAATATTTGAATAAGAAAGGATACCACAAGACTGAGTCGATGTTGAGAATGGAAAGTTCCAAGATCCCAAGTTCTCAAACACCTCTGGTGACTCTGCAAAATACAGCGATCAATACGCCGGTTTCAATTGGGACCTCATCATCGCTTCCATTGAAGAGAAGTGCAGAGTATGACACTAGACCAGAAAGCTACTCGAGAGCGTATTCAATGTTGAGATCATGGGTAGATACCTCATTAGATATATATCGTGCAGACTTGGAAACCGTTTTATTCCCAGTTTTCATACACTGTTACTTAGATTTGATTTCCAAAGATTACGTAAGGGAGGCTAGATGGTTTTTTGAAAAATATAATAGTGATCATTCAGTGTTGCATAGTTTTGAAATTGTGAAGTTGAGTGGAATCTCCTTGAAAGAGCATTTAGAGGAGAATGAAGTTGCAAAAATATTTCGCGAAAACAAGTACAAATTGATTTTGTCCCATACCATCAAAAATTTATTGATGTACTTCTTGCACGAAAATGCAGCAGTTGGTGGTGATGTTATTTTAAGAATTTTCAACCAATACATTACTATCATCGCCACAAATGAATTGTCACTTTCAGGGAAGTCAGCTTCAGATCGTGGTGAATTGAATGAAGGTATTTATGCTTTGAACATATTCATCAATGCTAACAAAAACTCTTCGGAAGCAAGCTCCTTAGAACAATCAAGACAAGATATCACACATTTCAATTCAAAACCTGTCAAACTAGGGAAAATTCCGATGGATCCAGAATTTCAGAAGGAGGTCGAAGCTGAGTTGAAGCAAAGGGATGATGCCGAAAGTGCTGGACACAAACCTGATAGCAAGACATTGGTTGAAGAGTTCAACGACCTACAAAAAATGGATGACGATCTAGAAGCTCCAACAAAAGAGGTTTTGCCATTACCAATGAAAACAGCTGTCGATTTGAAAAGAGAAATTGCCCTCGTTCAAGACACTAGGGCCAAAATTAAGCTTGATGCTGTACAAGCAGCATTACCGAGTGTATGTATGTATACATTTCATAACACCAACAACGATATGACCTCATTGAAGTTCAATAGAGACTCAAATTTGATATCCGCCGGTTTTCAGGATTCATTTGTTAAAGTGTGGTCTATTGATGGTACTCCGCTAAAGTCTGTTCTTAAAAATGATAACCAACTGAGCGACAATTCAAAGAGATTGATTGGTCATAGTGGAGCTGTTTATGCTACAGACTTTAGCCCTGATAACAAATACTTGATATCCAGTTCCGAGGACAAAACAGTTAGGCTATGGTCCTTGGATACATTTACGACACTTGTTGTTTACAAAGGCCACGATGGACCAATCTGGGATGTCAAGTTTTCTCCTTTGGGTCATTATTTTGCCACTGCTTCCCATGACCACACTGCAAAGCTATGGTCTTGTGATCACATATATCCATTGCGTCTATTTGCTGGACATTTGAATGATGTCGAATGTGTGGAATTTCATCCTAATTCAACCTATTTATTCACTGGTTCTGCTGATAAGACGATTAGAATGTGGGATATCGCGAAAGGTGAATCTGTGAGAATCTTCATGGGACATACAGGTGCTATTAGTTGTCTTGCTGTTTCCCCAGATGGAAGATGGTTGGCCAGTGCCGGTTTAGATTTCATCATAAATATTTGGGATATAATCAGCGGAAAAAGATTGAAGGTCATGAAGGGACATGGTAGAAGTGCAATTCATTCATTGGCTTTCAGTCAAGAAGGTTCAGTATTAGTTAGTTCAGGAGCTGATAACTCTGTGAGAGTTTGGGATGTCAAGAAGGGAACAAATGATAATTGTCCCCAACCAGAGCCATTTGTAATGAGTGATGTCAATGGTTCGAGCGAGGGGGGAGCTTCTGCAGAACAAGCTGAAAGAAAAAGAAAGGATATGATCGCCACCCCAGATCATTTAGCTGTTTACTTCACAAAGAAAACACCTGTTTTTCAAGTTCATTTCACTAGAAGAAATTTGTGTCTCGCAGGTGGTGCCTTTAACGCGTAAACTAGTACTCTCCTCTTTTCTTTGGCAAGAACAGGGATCTTGAGTAAGTGTGGTCATATGAACTATGTCTGGTCACTCTTTTTTTTTCTTTTACAATAATTTTGATTCAGTATTTTGAACCTTTTTATTATTTCTATGTATTTGTATTATTCTTGAACTTTTTGGATTCATAAATTATTCGGATTGAATATGTAAATTTCTGATCACTGGTTTGGCAGGATCCCATGGACCTTGTAGCTCCTCCTTATACTTCTGTAAATTTATGAAGTAGTATGGCCCACCTACTACAATAATTATTTCCAATAACGTTAAAACAATAAACGTCCGAGTTCCCAAGATGAGTAACACTCCAAAATCAACACCTACTGTGATTGAAGCAACCTGAAAATAATGAAATTTTCTGAATTGATATAAGCTTCTTGTGAAATTATTGAAAACTGGATAAAGACCGTTTATCTGTATGCATATCAAGATGAAACAAAAAACTGAGAGATTCGAGTCTAGTCTAGAGGCCAATACAATAGCATTTGATAATGAGAGATTCTTTGAAATATTCGAGGAGGGAGCCGTTTGTTGATCCTGTAGTTGTGAGGACTTGTAATGTTCTTGCTTTTTTGTAGCATCAAGAGAATAGTCATTGAATAAAATGTTCAAAATACATAACCATGTAGACAATGCCCAAATACTATCCGACGAGATCGAATTTGTCAATGACTTCAAAACAGGTGATAGGACCAAAAGAATGATCAAAATTATAATACTTGACTTTGAAGAGCTTGACAAATTATGGGTCTTGGAAGTGTCTTTGATATAAAAAATGGTATAACAAATAATTGTGAAAATGGAGCTTATGGTAACTGGGATCAATGGATTCCAATTCAAATTGTACAAACCGTAAAACACCAATATCACCAAGATGATAGTTGAGATATGAAGAACTATTAATGTGAAGTCATTCACCAATTCCAAATAAGAGTAGTTAACAACAGTTGTATTTCTTTTCAATTGGGACAAAAACGACGTGTCTGTGTAGTTGTCTGGGTAGTTCTGATGAAGGTACAATAGCTTCTTCCAGGGTTGTTGTCTACTGAAACTACTTCTTTTTATCCCATCCATATTTTTGGCCTTTACCGTTGGTGAAGATTCATTTGAAGAGAGTGACGACACTGTTAATGTTGATAGATTGGAGGATGTGGAATCGCATCGTCCCAAACTGGGTCCTTCCACCACGTTGGATTTCTTCAGTAATATCTTATTCGTAATCATGTTTGTTGTCAATAATTCCTCCATCGCATCGTTTGTTTCTTTTACGTCTTGTTTGGATGCTGGATCACTGATAATTTCTGAACTTTCAATATCCCTTGCCCTATATGAAGGATGTAGCCCCATGTATATGTTGATAGATAGTAAATACAAGTATATGGCTGTCCTCAAATCCTCAAATCGGTTTTGAATTTATGCGCAAGACATTTTACTTCAACTTTATCTTTCCATTTGGGGGTTCAAATTTGCTTTTATATTTTGTTACTTCAAACATAGAGACTATATAACTAACTTTGCCTTCAAGTAATTCCAATAATTGGCTCTAATCGGATCATATTTAACACCTAGCAGCTCGTATATCTGGGCGGACTTTTTTGGTTCTTTTTTCAAGGCGTACACTTTAGCCAACACTTCCAATGCAAAACTGGATGTTATTATTGGCTCAATTTTTTCATCTGGTGAAGAGTTTTCCAACTCCATGTCAGAGAACCGCTTTGCGAACTCCTCCAAGTTTGTGAAATCTAGCTCAAACTTGTCGTATATTCCTAAAAGGTAGTTCCAAGGGGACTGGTTCTGGGGGGCCAAATTGATCGAGTTTTTGGCAATCTGTATCTCAGACTCAATGATGTCGTCGACTCTCTTGCCATTGGAGAAAAATAGGAAAAATCTGTAGTTCCAAGCCGAATTGTTTCTGATATCGGTACCCAACATATTATTTATGAATGCAATCTCTTTCACGTTGCTGAAAAGATCAAACCTTCCTGTCAACCATTTTTTGTACGACCAGACATGATAGTTCTTGTTATCCTCTGTGATCATTGTTTCAATCAACGGATATTCCAAGCTCGGATCGAACTTATGGCCTTGCAGTTCGTATAGCTCAATCAAAGACTGTCTGTAGTGCCAGATTTGGTAGTTTTTCTGGTTGTTCAAAGCAACCTCTTCACACCATTCTAGTTCTTCCTTTATATCTTTTTTCAAAAACTTAATGATATCGAAACGGTATTGCCATATGGTGTAATGAGCCGCGATTACAAGGATAACCTCCTCCGTAAGGTAGAGAGCCCTCTCAGAGTACTCTTTGCTTGACATGATCGTTTTCAAGTACCCCATGATGGTTTTGAAATTGTCTGTGTAGAGGATGTGACATAATTGAGGCTCCGACTCTTCAATAGATGAAGGCGTGATGTCGTCCCATGTGTAGTTTTCCTTTTCACACAAGATGTTAGTTACCAAGTTGCCTTGCCGGTCAAGTATCAACATGTAAGAAAACATACCATTTTGTTCGCCAAATTTGAACAAACACACTCAACCCTAATGATTTATGAAACAGCAGAGCCCACCTATATAATGATGATCTCCTTTGATACCTGAACGAGAAGCTACCTCTTTGGGAAACCTCAATGAACACTTGAATTCAACCAACCATCTAACTCTACATACCTGTTTGCCCTGTAAATTGGACTTCGGGGGCTTTCTGGGATGATGCTGTGGCTTGTGAACAGCGCCACATTAACACGCCACATCTCTGAAAAAAAAGAAAATTTTTAATTTTTTTTTTCTCATTTGTGACTCTACTCAGATGTATTTATTCAAAAGTTTGGCTGCAGAGAAGTGGAATATCAACAGAAGAAAGCTTGGTCTTTTGAAGTAGTCAATAGTCGTCACTATCTGTTCGCTATATTAGGAAATCATGTCATCAGCCGCTCCTCTGATTGAAGAAGTTACAAGTGTTTTCAACACCATCTTGGTTTTGGACTTCGGTTCACAATACTCACACTTGATCATTAGAAGATTGAGAGAGTTCAACGTTTACGCTGAAATGTTGCCATGCACCCAAAAGATCTCCGAATTGTCCTGGAAGCCAAAAGGTGTCATTTTGTCAGGTGGTCCGTTCTCGGTCTACGAAGATGGATCCCCACACGTCGACCACGATGTTTTCAAGTTGGATGTCCCAATTTTGGGTATTTGCTACGGAATGCAAGAGTTGGCTTGGATTAACGGTAAAGGTGTTGGCAGAGGTGACAAGAGAGAGTATGGTCCGGCCACTTTGAACGTCACCGATGCTTCGTGTCCATTATTCAAGGGTGTTGACCACTCTCAAGTTTGGATGTCCCACGGTGACAAATTGCACGCCTTGCCAACTGGTTTCAAGATTGTTGCTGACTCTGACAATTCCCCATACGCTGCTATTGCACACACTGAGAAAGAAATCTTCGGTATTCAATTCCACCCAGAAGTCACCCACACTGCAAAGGGTAAGATCTTATTGAGAAATTTTGCTGTTGACATCTGTCAAGCTTCCACAAACTGGACCATGTCGAACTTCATTGACACCGAAATCTCAAGAATTAGAGCCTTGGTTGGTCCAACTGCTGAAGTTATTGGTGCTGTTTCAGGTGGTGTTGACTCAACTGTTGCTGCTAAATTGATGACAGAAGCTATTGGTGATAGATTCCATGCGATCTACGTCGATAACGGTGTTATGAGAAAGAACGAAACAGTCACTGTCAAAAAGACTTTAGATGAAGGTTTGGGTATCAACTTAACCGTCATTGATGCTGGTGATCTTTTCTTAGGTAAGTTGAAGGGTGTCACTGACCCAGAAAAGAAGAGAAAGATCATTGGTAACACATTCATCGAAGTCTTCGAAGAAGAATCAGCCAAAATTCAAACCAAAGATGGAAATGAAATTGAGTTCTTATTGCAAGGTACTTTATACCCAGATGTTATTGAATCAATTTCGTTCAAAGGTCCATCACAAACTATCAAAACTCATCACAACGTTGGAGGTTTAACAGACAACATGAAGTTGAAATTGATCGAACCATTGAGAGAATTATTCAAAGACGAGGTTAGAGCTCTTGGTAAAATCTTAAACATTCCAGAAGACCTAGTTTGGAGACATCCATTCCCAGGTCCAGGTATTGCCATTAGAGTTTTGGGTGAAGTTACCAAGGAGCAAGTCAAGATTGCCAGAGAAGCTGATTTCATTTTCATTGAAGAAATCAAAAAGGCTGGCTTGTATAGAGAAATATCGCAAGCTTTTGCTGCTTTATTACCAGTCAAATCAGTTGGTGTCCAAGGTGATCAAAGAACATACGAACAAGTTATCGCCTTGAGGGCCATCGAAACAACCGATTTCATGACAGCTGACTGGTATGTTTTCGAAGCTCTGTTCTTGAAGAGAGTTGCCAGTAGAATCGTTAACGAAGTCGATGGTGTTGCCAGAGTTACTTACGATATCACTTCAAAACCTCCAGCTACAGTTGAATGGGAATAGATGTCGAGTTTCTTCGTTTCATTTAGACATTGCACTTTTCGTTCTATATCTTTCCCTTCTTGTTTCAGTGTTAGCTCATTTTATATAATCTATTAGTTTTGTTTTATTTAGTATCCGTATATTAATTGCATTTGTATTTATAGTTCTAGAATTCAGTTGTGTGGCGGGAACTGCCGCTCTTTCGCTTCGTATTCATATCTTTTGATCTATCAATTGCTGTCGTAAAACTGTAGCCGTGACATATTCTCCATCATGACTTAGGCTCAACAAGAATACATCATTCGAGAAATTCAGACTGTCGTTCCCGATAATAGGGCTTCCATGTTCTTTATTCGACTTATACCATTCTTTGAATGAGAATTTCGCTTGTTGCTCAATTTCCAAAGTTTTAAATACCAGCTCTTTGCAACACCAGCTTGAAGACAAGATTCTCACACATTTAATAAAGTCTGTACCCTTTACAATCTCTGATTCATTTTTGTTTGATAGCTGAATGCTGTTTAGGTGAGTCAAGAAAAGGGGAAGCTCTTTTGTGGGATGGAGTATTCTTTCAGAAAACTTGGTGATGTGAGACGGTTTGGGACCTGAGAGTAGAGAATTTAGAAGCTTTCTCTCAAACCTTGGAATATGGACCAAATCTGTTCCAATTGATAGCACCTTATACATGACTCAGCGATCGTGATTACCCACCCAGTTGATTTGCAACCTGTTTCTACAAATTTGAGATTATATAGCATATGAGAATAAAAGAAAAAAATGAAAATGAAAACACATATTTTCACTTCTTGGACACCGACTGACTGACCGGTAGTACTGAAATAAAGAGTATTATGCTGCAGTACCTATCACAAGAAGGTTATAAAGAGTTGAATCATACGTTAACCAGGATTTCGATCTCATTGTTGATATACGTCGTCTTACTGTCAAACTTTCCAAACTCAAAAATACCTTCAATTTTAACAGCTATACTATTAATGAGTTCATTTTACAAAACAAGTCTCTATTCAGTTTTTAGGTCAAATTTTTCTACACATCACTCAAGTCCAGAAAGATTACTGAGATCAAGGACGGATCTTCTTAAAGCCTTGAAATCGTTGAATAACTACCATTCCAAAACCAAGGCTTGGAATAATCACAGAAAGTCCCAGTTCAAGTTGATGTCTTGGAGACAACAATCATTGGTCAACAAAACTGGATATCTTACAAAGTTGAACAAAGTCGATGCTGCCATCAAGGTAAATAATGAGGTGATAAAGAATATCATTGATGAGACAATTGAAAGGTATGGCATCAACTATCAAGAATTGAACGACATGACTTCCAAACAGCTGGATGATAACTATAGAGTGATAGAAAGTTTATGTCACTATGCAAGAGATTGGTCTAGCTTGGGGAATGTAGAGTTGAAGCCAATGATAGATTATGTAGTGTCAAACTTGAATAAAGCTGTTTCTCCGCAAGAGAGATCGAAGTCAGTTGTTTTGGTCCCAGGAAGTGGGTTGGGGAGAATTGCCCATGAGATTGCTTCCATAGGTGAAGCCTCAGACAACACAAGGTTTGCTAAAGTTCATGCAATAGAATACTCTTGGTTAATGTGTTTATTCAACGAGTTCGTTTACGCAAATCATGACAGTAGAAATGCTGCTGAATCCGATATAATTGAAAAGTTCACCAAGAAGCCGCAGGAGTATCATATATACCCATATGTTCACAACTACTCAAACCATGTTTCGACAGAAAACCAATTAAGAAATATTGAGTTCCAGCAATTGTTAGTTCAACCAAGTAACTTGGAAATCAAGCAGCATGATTTCAATACTTTCCTGATTCCAAAAGTCTCCGAATATGAAAATATAGTTATTGTCACCGTTTTTTTCATGGATACAGCAGAAAGTTTTGTTGATTACATGGATACAATAAACAGGTTGACTCTGGATATGAAAGGAAAGAAAACTTGGATAAATATTGGTCCTTTGAAATATGGATCACTGCCAAAAATTGAACTAAATTTAAAAGAAGTTCAAAAGTTGAGAGAACTTATGGGATGGAGAGTTGTAGATGAAGTTGACAAGCCACAACTTATGGGATACTTGACAGACTTGGAAGGTATGTGGCAAGGTCAATACGGTGTCAGCATGTTCACATGTGAAAAGTGATCGCTGTTTAACAAGTTTAATTTACTACTAATATTTTTGTTATGGCTAATCTTCTTGTCAAACCGCCACAAACAGTAGCTGAGTAATTAGAATGTTTAAGGATATTGTACATTTATTGTAAAATTTCTACAACTATTTTGCTATATCACTTCCCTTATTGATTTGAATCTTCTTATCATCTCCACCACTGACAATACCAATTTCATTAGCCCAATCAACACCAAACACTTTGGTCTTTTTATTTTCAGAACCTTCCCTAGTGATGGTGTACATTGCCTTATTAGCTCTTACATCCCATACCTTAACAGTACCATCATGTGAGCCCGAACAGAACATATAGTCATTATTTGGTGAGTTTGCCAAACTGACTACAAAGTTAGTGTGACCGATCAATTGTTGCGATGTGATGGAGTTGCTTGTAGACGAAGTTCTTGGATCGTGTAATGTGATATGTCTTGCTGAAGAACCACATGCAATCAAATTTAACTTTGGTAATGCTGTGATAGATAATAATGAGTATGAAGTGGTTCTTGTGTCTATACATCTTGATGTGACCAAATCCCATGTCTTGACTGTATGATCTTGTGAACACGAATAACCGACTGTCGAATCGTTAGGATCAAAAATTATACCTTCAACTGGAGAAGAATGACCTTCCAAAAATGATAATGGTGCCTTTCTCTTGATCGAAGAATCTTTCAATGCTAACTTAGCTCTCTTTCTTGATGCGGTTGATAAATTGGCTTCCAAGGCTTCAACAGATGTCATTTCTTTTGGCAAAGTTGACCACAAACCAATTGCATGGTCATAGCCTGCTGATAATATTCTATTAGTTTTCGAGTTAACGTCTAATGAGACAACTGGTGCCTTGTGACCTTCCAAAATGGCAATTGTAGTTCCATCCTGTGTATCTTCATCTTCTTCATCTTGGATATCGTTGCTGACTTTTGACTTCCATAATCTTATCTGTCTATCATTACCGGCACTTACCAATCTTGTTGCTGAAATGAACTTTACTGCTTTAATTGGACCTGAATGACCAACAAATTGTCTCTCTACAGATCCACTCATATTATATAATCTGACAATACCATCGTAAGCACCCGACAAAATCTTTGGTTGTACAACAACTTGGTTGACGGTTGTCGTTGTTGGTAGCAAATCTATTGAAGAGATCCAATCTTCGTTGTTAAATGATGCTAAAAATGAAGGTGGTAAAACTGATCTTGTATATTCCAAATTTATCATAACTTCAGATGATAAAC
This sequence comes from Peterozyma toletana, assembly GCA_003706045.2. Classification (NCBI taxonomy): domain Eukaryota; kingdom Fungi; phylum Ascomycota; class Pichiomycetes; order Alaninales; family Pachysolenaceae; genus Peterozyma; species Peterozyma toletana. Next base: position 102,071 of record PPKG02000002.1, on the reverse strand, counting down.
CATTTTTCACCAAATAATCCTCAATAGAAGTCTTCAACAAGTTACCTTCAATCAAAAAGTCAAATGGGAGTGGGTTATGGCTCTCTTCTAAATCCTCATTTGTCGAAATCAAATGATTGACAACTTCTGATAAACCAAATCTCTTCAATGAGACTGGAACGTATAAAGGATTGTCACTGACATGCAATGACTGATCTTCATCCCTGGTGAAAAATCTGATCTTAATCTGAGAATTATCTGTCTCTGCCATGATTCTGCTTATTTGTGTCTATATATCCTCCAACCTATGAGTGTTTTGGTTGAATTGTGAATTATATTATGTATAAGAAATAATTTTTCTCTCCTAAAATTTTTTTTTTTTTTTCACCTTTTCATTGAGTGTGGCTAATAAATTGAAAATACGCCACATCAATGAGCCTGAAGCTTTATTCGAAAGCTGGATTGGTCTTGTAGTGACAAAAGGAAAGGTTAAATTCATTAATATTATACTCTTTCGATACTATAAACTCATCATCAAGTGATCACTTAGTCTACCAACCCTAAAACTCTTTTTGGCAGCATGATCCAGGATTTGAACCTATCTTCGAGAACTGAATCGATGTTATTCAACTCCCTCACAAAACAGTCCTTTGGAAACAAGCGATTGGAATGCAACGAAGCTAGCAACATTAAATGATGAGCAATTACTATCAAGCTTCTTTGCTCCTGATGCCTGAGCATTTCAATAAATTCTAAAGGGACCTTCGTCGGCCATCTCAATAGAACCCTAAGTTCATCAACTTCTGTGATTCCTTCATGATGAACAATATCAAATTGTTTTTGAAGTTGACCAATCGCATCAATTAAAACCTTACCTGTAAGTGTTTCAGCCTTCAGACTTTCATATTCGTGAGAGTCTCTAGGACCGTAACGAATTCCTCGAACTTTTTGAATTTCTAGTTTATGTAAGCTTGATTCATCGAAGCCAGTATCAAGATGAATCACCTGGTACAAGTATTGTGGAAAATACATAGATGCAACATGATCAACCGATGGCTCCGCCATTGGAGAATAGTAAATGATATTCGATTTAGCACCCTCTTTATTACCAAAAATTGTCTTCAAAAGTGGTAATGTGCTCATGAATACCTCTTTAATATTCCTGAATATTCTGAAAAAAGTTGGATCCGATATCGATAATGAAGGAGAAAGCATATAATATATTGCATATAGTGTTGAGGTACTAAGGTATGTTAAAATCAAAGGAATATCGGAAGGCTCAGTTGCATGGATCAATTTATGATGTAGAGAAGCATTGTAAACTTCTAAAAACGCTTCAAAATGAGCATTTGCAAAAGTTAGGTATTCCTTATCATTGTCTAAGTGCAAAATGTTCTCATCCATGGAATCATACATATCTGGTTCACTGACCCTCAAGTGGTATATATCAAGGCATAATACAGCCATTAAGATATGGTACAAGTGTGGGAATTCAGGAGCAGCCTTGATCAACAAAGACCAATTTTTTCTGACGGTTGGGTTTCTCGTCGGCTTCTTGTAGTACACATGGTTGAAATACCTAGTAAGTTGGTTGTTGATGGTTGTGAATTTGATGTAGGCTCCAAAGGAATCAATCTTTGTTATACTTGACGACAAAGTCAACACCTGGTTGCTTCGTGGAGCTGTGGTTATCAGTACTGAATCGTAACTGTTATACGTATGATGCGAATCGGAGGCCGTTGTAGAGGAGCCAGATGAGCTTGAAGCAGATGGGGTGGCATATGCTCCACCTCTCTCTGCATAAAGCTCGTCTGCCATGGCCACCGCATCAGAGTCCACGCTTTCCCCATTCGACTTGATGGACGGTGAGCGACGATTTGCATCTGCTAGTACTGGATACTCGCATGCGTCTCCTCTTCTTTGACAGTGGAAGCAAGTCGGTTTCGCTTCATCGCACTGTTGGGAGAACCCAGTTAGTATTTATTGTTTCTCTTTCACCTAAGCTTGATTTTCGCAAACGTTGCTGTACGCATGGCTAAGTTCGACATGACTAATCGATTCACATACCTTGACTCTTCTTTGTTTGCATTTGAGGCACCCAGTTTTCGATTTCCTGTGAGATTTCTTGTATATGCCCTGATTGTTGTTGTTCATCTTCAACCTTTCTCGTCCAAGCTTTGCAGCAAAATCCTACAGTTCTTGCTACACTTTTGTTGTGCTGATAATAACAATGCAATTCAGGTTAAAAAGAGAAAAAGAATAATAGCAGTGGTCTCTTTTTTCTTTCGCAGTTAGCAACTGTTAAAACCGAACCTAAGTATAGTTGTCGTACAGCCCCTGTAGTTGCCTTTGTGTAACACATACTATCATTGGGACGATCAACCAACTTCTCCAAGAAGTCTCTAGCAAGAGTTCAATTTTCTTTAGTTCGTCATGTAAAATTCTCGTGTCTACCAAATCATTGAACTCCAACGATGCCAACAACATAATGTAATGGGCGGCTATGATAAGTGCTCTGGGATCATTTGTATCCAAAAGTCTAATGAAGTCAGTAGGTACAAACACAGGCCACCTTAGCATGACTCTTGAGACCACCGTCTCCTGTTCGGGGCCACCATGGTATATTAGGTCGTACTGGTGTTGCAATTCCTGTATTGCTTCTCGTAGAACCTCGGCGACCTCGATTTCATCGGAATCTGAGTACTGATACAATTTGTAGCTTTGGTGCCAGAGATCGCAACTCTGGTCCAAGAGGCCGCTCAAATACTGTGGAAAATAAATCGTGGAGGTGTGCTTTACTTTCGGCGTGCAATACGGAGATAGATACATCTTGTGGTTTCCTTGGAACGAATCCTGAGTTGCAATCGAGCTTGCAAAGCTGGGATCTATATCGTCCATGATTTTTTTGAATGATACTTTCAACTCTTTGGCCCCATAAAAAAACGCTGGATCAAACACCGAGGAGAAGGGATAGCACAACTCGTTCAACTGGAGAAATAGACCTGCGGTTAGAAACGAAAATGCATAATGTTTGTCTTTAACGGCGTTGTTCATTAAACTGGAATGATGCAGGGTGTATGCGCTTTTTGATTCGGCTGTATTCAGCATCGCCGCCTGAAGATACTCGTTTTCTTCAAATGGCATATCTGTGTATTTCTTTAGCCTCAACCCATGGTATATATCCAAGGCGCTCAACGAAAGCGTCACATGGTGAAGTAGATCAAGCCTCGAAGTGTCGATCAACAATTTCAAAAGATTAAACTGTACCTCCTTGTCTTTCACTATTCTGTTCAATACACTGCCGGTGAAGTGCTTCATCAAATGATCGTTTAATTTGGTGACCTTCAAGTATGAACCGAACGTACTGATCGAGTTGATCTGCTCTAAATCGGAGAAAATTAATGAGGATGAGGTAGTCATCGATGTTATGGATGATGATGATAATGATGATGGGCACTCGATATACGGAATCTCAAAGTTGAAATTGGGGGTTGGTAACACCAACTCCATGTTCGCCTCTGAGCTGTTGGGGTACTCACAGTCTTGGTTCCTTCGAACACAGTTCAGACAAGATGGGCGTGCTTCGTTGCACTTTACGAACAAAAAACAAGTCATAAACTCTGTCAGTCAGTACTTTTATAATCTCAAACACTATTCAATAAAAAAATTTAACATTTTCCAAGTGTCGATGAACATACCTTCACCTTTTTTCGCTTGCAACCAATGCATCCATTCTTCGACTTGGTATGAAACCTCTTGGTATACGCTGTCTTGCGTGGTTTGAAGTCTGAGGGAAGCATCGTGGTATAATAGTAATTGGACGTCAAACCATACGGTGTGTCTTCTTAGCCTCTTCTTCCTTGTAGCTATTGTTGAACTTCACTAGTAATGCGAAATTAATACATAGAAGAATAAACGACGAATCCGAGGTTAAATCCGAGACCAAATAAATAGTCGTGTATTCATGGCAGAAAAGCTCCAAGGCGCGTTTTTATATTGTTTGTATGTATACAAAGGATTCAATCCAAGACCCCAATAGAAACCTGAAGGTTGTATGAAGTGCAATAAAATGGAAGAGATTCCTGATTTGATTCCTGATTCAGAACCCGAAATTGATCTTCTCATCCCACTTTCAGATGGACTTCTATCAATAGCTGATGAGTGGAAATCGGTATACTCATTCAGGAGATTAAGAGCCAAATCATTTGTTCAGCGGCACGTCTACACAGTTGATTTGAGTAACTTTTTATCGCTAGAGACTGAAGAGAATTTGGAAAGGCTTTCAAAAGGCGGTGAATCGGACGAGGGTATCTTGAAGCATTTGAACGACATATACATGAAAAAGAAGCTGCAATATGATGATAGAGGGATATCCAGGCACAAGTATAAAAAAAAGAATTTTCAGGTATACATCGATGACTATAAAAAATGGGAGAGCAGTTCGACCGGAAAGACGTTTTATGATTTGATCCAAGAGGATTTAGACGATGAAGATCCCGCTTTCAATAAAACCAGTGATGATGAGAATAACAATGAACAAAGCGAAACGCAAAGTGTGCCCAAGGACCCACATCCTCTAGATCATGGAACTCAACCCCTGATGCCTCAAAAATCAAAAATAAAAGGGAAACTCAAAAAGACACCAAAGGCTGATGGGGTTGACTTGAAAAATGACCCAATTGCCCTTTTAACAAAAAATCACACCTCATCAACATATGTGAAATCATCGAAAAGGAAACAGAGTAATCTGCTCACAGTAAATTCTAATGAGCCCATCACAAATGAAAAATCATCCACTGGCCTCGAGATTTTTGAGTATGGTCTCAATGAGTCGGATAATGACGAAGAACTACCCAGTGGGAAGATTTCTTACTTTGGTACGCCTCAAAGCACAGTCTCAAATCGTATAGACACACTGCAAGAACCAGAATCAGAACCAGAATCGGAATCAGTCAAAAAAAATTTGGAGTTGCCACCGGTTGAACAAGAGCAATCGAGATTAAGAAGCCGAAAGTTTTCCCAAAATCATGTGTACACTGTAGATTTGAGTGGGGTTTTGGGTTTAGAAACGAAATCGAGTTTGGATTTCATGTCTAAAAACGGGAGATCAGAGTCGGAAATTATGGATGTCTTGGATCAAGCCTACATTGAAGAAAAAAACAGAAAAACCGATAACACGTTCTCAAAGTTCAAATATGGATCTTTTCGGGAACATCTTGCTCACTATTATACAGAATTAAAACAACAACAGTACATATCGAGTTTACAAGAAGAGGAGTCACAGTCTTTTGAAGAAGAAGACGACGACGACGAAGAAGAAGAAGAAGAAGAAGAAGAAGGTTACGTTTATGCTGTACAGCAAGAGGTTGATTCTTCTTACTACGGGAGCTTCAAGCATGAAAAAAGAGATAATAATGAGTTGTTCAGCCCCCAAGGTGAAACTTATAATAGCCTAACGGACACAATCGAACCTAATCTGCTGGAAGAACAACAGAGGCTTGTCACCAAGCAGAGAAGAAAGCTCAAAGGTGTGCTACCTTATTCGTATCTCAAATCTTCTGACAATCATCCTATGTCTGTTAATCACAAAATAAAGGCGAAGCAAAATCGTGTGTGCTTACCAGGAATGGCAATAAGAAAGTCGAAAAACACACCAGTTATGAACGATGAAGGGTTTATCGATGATTTGAATGAATCCTCTGATAATAACGAGTATGCTGAAGTGATTTGTTCTGATATCAATGTGTCAGATATTGGCAGTAATGAGTCAAGTTCAGGAGATGAAGTACAATTTATCAATGAGAAAGAATTACCTTCGCCAAACTTGTTTGGATTTGCAGAAGAGGAGGTCATGAGTGGATTTGATTTGATGTTGAGTAGATCAGTAAATCAGAAAGTAAGAGCTGGATCAAAAATTACGAGGAGAACAATAGGAGGTAGGTCTACCCCACAAAAAAGAAGATATAATTGGTCAAGCTCATCTCGAACAGCAAAGCAACAACAAATTGGCTCATCTAGGTCTAGGCCCCATACTTCAACTTTTGAATCCAAAAGTGATTTACATGACCAACGCACTATGCACCCTTCAAAAATGCAAATGATTAGACCGACATCTCAACCTTCCTCATTTACAGACATTGTGAGGACCTTTTCCAACACAGAAGCCAAAGGCAGCTACCAGTATAATACAGTGCTGAACAGTTTTGAAAACAGCTCGCTAGGTATGGTTGTTGATGCAACAACAGCACTAAAAAGAAAATCAGCTTTCAACCACTCAAGACAAAACGAAACAAAGAAGAAGAAACGGAGTCATCAATTTTTTAATATTTCACCGGACTTAAACGTACACATTCTATCAAGAGCGCCTCAATCGTTCACAACTACTATTGAAGGTGAAAGTCACAGATTTAAGGTTTTGAAGAGGTCCGTTGGTCCCACGTCATCGTTGAATCCTCTTGAACCACCACGCTACTACGAAAGAAATGTGAAAGGGACTTCAATTGACACTTACTATCTGCCAGACTTAGTGAATGAGAGTGCTTTATTTGAGTCTCAAAGCAGTTGGAAGAAAAGAAAAGACGACCTCTTTGATAATGATTCAGTACTTGCGAGCGTGTTGAGTATAAGAGATTTCAAAGCTCTGACAGTTGACCAAGTTCAATTCAAGTTGCAAAGCGAAGTTGTTTTACTTTCTACCTTCAATGTCACATCGTCTAGAACCCAAATAAATAAGGCAATTCTGCTTTTTGCTACCTTGATTCCTAGATCATCAACTGATTTGGAAGTACAACTGGAACTAATCTTGGCACTCAAAGGTTTAAGTGAATGGCTTCTTTTGACCTCGCTATCATCAGCTAATGAGGCATTGTACATACAAAATAAAATGGTTTCGGTGTGTAATATTGCATTCAACGTTTGCAATTTCTCCAATTCCAAAAATGATCGGTCACTCATATGGTTGGTCAATTTGCTACCATACTTTGGTTTAATATTTTGGGAAATAAGACAAATTTTTGATTACCACAATTATACTAAAGACTTACAGACTACTGAGAATTATATTGAAGAGGCTTTCAATCTATACTTTCAAACTATTGTTTTATCATATTCATCAGATTCTTTTGAGAAGTTGTTGCAAAAACCTCAGTTTCATGAATCAGTGTTGATTGTGGAATCCATATGCTCTAACAAGGCTGCCAAGCCAGAATTATCATACTGGGATATGATATCTGATGCCTTTGCCAGTACGGGAGCTATTGAAAAGTTCAAATGGCTCATAAGGTACATAGTGATTTTTTCAAGATTCAGCCAAAGTTCTTTGATGAGATGGAAGCCAGTGTTCACGTTGTTGGAAATGTTTGCAAAAAGAAAAACTGAGTTATCAAGCGAGGCACAATTAGAGTTTATCAGATCTATTTTCCAAGTTGTTCATATCTTGATAAGCGAATATGGACTGGAAGTGGAAGAAAATTTGATCGTGAAACTATATGGCTTGATTTCTAGTAATAGGTTTGAACCATATTCAGCTGAAAAGGCAGATTTGAAACTTAGATTTGAAGTCACATCTACATACCCTCAACAATCTGATTCAACAATGATTTTGTTTTTCAAATTATTGAAATTTTACAACGGGCAGGAAAGAAATAATTCAGTATTGATTGAAAAGATCATGCCCGTGGCGTCCATCAATACTGATCATAATAGTAGCTCATTCAGACAAGTCTTAGTGAACAGAATAAATGTTATATTGGTTTACTCACACTTGTTTAAAAGAGATTTTTCGAAGCAGCTATCCAACCTTATAAAAACATCAAGCGGATCGTTTAGCGATGTGCATTTAGAGGCTATTCTCAAGCTTTCTGACCTCAATATAAAATTGAACAAGCCAGTTCCAATTGGTCTCTTGGAGAATGTGGTCAGTTCTTTGGTGGAAGGGTTCAATAGTTCAATAATCGATGGAAAGTCAGTATGGTTATCAGTGAAAATAGATGAGTACAAGCAGATGATGTATGAATTTCTTGAAAAAATGAGAAACTATATTGAGATGTTTAAGGATAGCAGAGTCATTTTACCAAAGTTACTCAAGGTTGTGGCTCTATTATATTCACACAAATTTCACTTTTGTTCAAAACTCAATGGTTTGTTGGAGCGTCTAATAGTTGTCACGAAGCAAGGAATGCACTTAATGAACAAGCTACCACTGTTATTGAGACTGGAAAAATCAATTGCCGTTTTCACATCTGACCTATTTGACCAAATAACAGGCTTACTCAGTATAAGCATCTCATCTTATGAACCTGAATCTGACACACACCTTATATCCAAAATCGTTGCTTTTTATGTTGAGCTTGCTTCAATATTAGTAGCTGGAGGTGAAACAGATTGGAGATCAGTTATTTACTGGAAATTTTCATACTTTGGTACATTGGATCAAAGGTCATACTTTGAGTTGCAATTTTTACAGAGAGTTTTGGAACACGGGAGACTGAATGATTTTGCCAACGACATGGATATTTTTGCAAAGTGTTTATTCAGAAATGTTGCAAGAATCTCGAGTCAAGATGTGTTCTCTTATATCCGCGCTTTATTCAAGATTTACCCCTCTGCTAACTGGCTTTACGGTTTAGAAACAGTAGTTGGGGATCGTATGAAGTTCAACAGCAGTAGAATACAGATCGTAATGCGGTTGATTATGGACTTGAAAAAGTCCTCACTTGAATCAAAACTGGAGTTCATAAATTCGGAAGAACTACTCTCGATCTTGATTTCTTCTATGAGAAAAGAGTTAGAGTTGCAAAGGATAAGAAGAGGTAATTTTGCATGGTATGAACATTTCACCGTTACAATTGTGAAATATATCAATTTTGCGTGTGTGGATTTGATCAAATCATCTTCGGACTTTTCAACGATCAGACAGGTATGCGGTATATCAGCTTTTGAATGTTCGAATGAAGATGAATTATTAACTGAGAAACTTTTAACATTGTCACCTGAAGCCACTGTTTTGATGATTCTAAGTGGTTTTGGGACTTCTATCATACAAAATAACCAAGATAGTTATTTAATGAGACTAAGAACTGTTATCTTGAATATCTCCAAAGACTCGTTCTACTTTATGGAAGAAGAATCTCATAATATGAGCGTTTCAAGACTCTATCCATTAGTCTTGCTGATATTGACTCAATTTGTCTCGGGACTGCTAAGTAATTGGTATATCGCTAATGAGTTGATGAAGGTATTACATGATATAATCGCGATCAAAACAAATCAGGCGCATGATTTTCATGTACTAATAAAGTGTTTGGTTCATCTTTCAGTAATTCTACCTCGGTCAGGGAAATCTCTGGACGTGAGATGCTTGAAAAGTCACATCATTTGTACTTTTTACAACTTGTTAACATTGGCCCTTAATTTACTATCCGGTAATGGTGAAGATCAAGAAAAAATGTCCAAAGGTTTTAGACTGTTGGCTTCTCCTGAGTATTTTACCAGTTTGTATCAAGAGGTCCCCAGTGGTTTTAATATTGGTAGGTTCAACCGACGCTTTGTAAAGAGAAGAATTACAGATACTGTTCATCGGGCACTAAAAGGAATCAGTTTAGAAGATTCAGTTAGACTGATTATCAAAGACCAAAATGCCGACAAATCAAGAGATGCTCTGGTTCTGGCATTCACTACGTTTAAGAACAATTACGATCCAAGATGACTAATAAATCAACGTCTTCAATCCATTATGGTTTGTTATCGAACGATTTTATTCGTTTAATGCGTTTTTCTTATTTTCATTGTCTGGTACATCAACTAAAACGTTTGGTCATTCACTTATAGGTGGGATCTGTTGTACTATTGCCTATGTTTCTTCAAATTTGGAGGACATCTTTTCATTCCTTTTTGCAAAAATTTCGTATCGAAAATATACTATCTGCCTTGACTGATGATATCCTTAACGTCAGTTTCATTTCATTTAAATTAATGATACTGAAATCACGTAATCCCTAAGATTGTTTTTTAAAGGACAAAGTTCATTAAGATCTGTTTCAATTTTGTTTTTTTTGAAATGACAATCAATATATTGAAGAGCTAAATAGAGATTACTTGGATCATCAAACAAATCAAGTATCCCCCAACCAGCATAAATTTATATAGGCTGATTTTTTGTTTTTTTGAAAGGACAAAAGTTTTATTGAATAACTATCTACCTATTATGCTGAGAAAATAAGAGAAAGAGTATCAATATAGATTCTTATTAAGGACCAAGAAGTTGTGAAGGGAAAAAAGAAAACGAAACTTTGACAATCAGAAATCACTTCGAAATATAGATTTTTTTTTTTGTTTTTTCAAGAGATCTGATATATATTGATATAAAATAATCTTCTATATATGTTGTCTCTATTAGATAAAGTATTAAGTCCGGAAAAAAGATGAATAGAGATTCTACTTATTATAGAAAAACAAATCAAGTATCCCCCAATCAGCTTAAATCTATATAAGCTGTGGACAGCGTGCTATAGATCCCTAATATCAATCTTCAATCTCGTGCTCCCCTGATACTAGAAAAAAGCCTTTTTTAATTTTCCATTTCATTGGATGTATGTATATCAAAAATGTGTGATGGGAATGATTCGTTGAGGAATGTTTTTTTTTGCTAACAATGTTGTTCAAAAATGGTGAGAATTTTTTTTTATATATTTATTTTGTGAAAGTATATAAAAATGTAGAGTATTAACAAATAAATGAAAGCCCGTGTAGCGTAATGGTTAACGCGTTTGACTTCTAATCAAAAGATTCTGGGTTCGACTCCCAGCATGGGTGCTTATTTTTTTGAAATTCTTTTACGCTATTCAATCAGTTTTTCGAATCACACCTTACAAATTCTTTTGAGCACTCCTGGTTGTATGCAAAGATTTTAATTTTTGTTTTATTTTGCTATTAAGCTTTTCATTTCATGAAAGTAAACAAAAAAAAATTGTCATTAACTTTGATACAAACTTATTTAGAAGCCTCACCTATTCTATTTTCGTAAAACTGTAACCCTCCTTTGAGGAATCCTTGAGTTACGTTTCCCTTAGAATATTTTCATTGGTTTTCTTTCTTTTCAGTTCATTTCCATGCTGTAGTTTTCGAAGCCATTCCTAAAACCTCAACTCATTATATCATTAATAGCATCCCATTCCTAAGGAAAAACCTTCTATTTAAATTACCGACCTTTTCCTTCCAATCAATAACTATTCATCAACCTTTCCATCTCATACGACTGAGTCTCTCTTATCATCAAATTTTTCATCTTTTTACACTCTAGCAGATCTTCATTCAAGTATTCAATGTCATTGGTAAAAACAGACCCTTGATCATTATCGTAGTAGTAATCAACCTTGTTTTCAACTGGTGGTGAAAATCCTGTGTTATTCTCGCTATAGAACGCACCACGAATGTCATTTGCCGTGGTTAAGGATGTTGTTGATGAAACGATCGACTCTTCATCCATGGTATCTTCCGTAAAATCACTAACACTTGTTGAGGTTGCTTTGTGCATGCTGTAAGCATCCGGAATGCTAGGCGACGGGAATCTAGATGTTGGAGAAGACTGAGATACTCGCTGCGAAGTGGATGACATTGAAGATCTACTTCTCTTCAAGAGTCTTTTGGTCCACGATCTCTTGGGAAACTTGTCGTCGTTACCATTCTGTATGGCAATACCCGTTCCATTTGCCAAGAGCATATGATTTTGCATGGCAGCCGCAGCGTAACTCCCCCCGCTGAAGTTCTCGTTCGAGTCATACGAACCCGAATAGACCAACGGAGACAACACTTCCTCCGGATGGTCCAACTGTATCAAGTTCTCGATCATGTTGAGATAATAGTACTGCTTCAACGTCGGATCATACCTGACTTCCCAGCCCGTAGGTACTTCCGGAGGAGGCCCCAACACAGGCGAGGATGAACCGGTGCTGCTGCTCCCCGAGACATCTATTTTGAGTGGCTTCTTCTTGATGGACGACTCGACAGTGGAGTTTTTGTCGCTGCTGGACCTTCTTGAGAAAATACTTGGTGATACACTCTTCGGCGACTCTTCCTTATTATTGTGACGTTTGCACCCCAAACCCATTGCTACTTAATTTTTCACTACTTTACTGATGAAGAAGAACACACAAGCTGGCTAAAGATTGCCATCCATATACACCAATATATATATGCAAATAATCGCTTACTTGATGACTAAAACCCTTCAGGGTTTATAGGAAATAAGAATTCTCTTTCGTTTTTATAACTCATCTTTACACCTGTTCCCCTTTTAGTATTGGTGATTACTTATTTCTCAAATTTCTCTAATGGACCGATATCCGATTGCCGAGTAATGATCCACTCAACAATTCCAGGATATATACCACGAGCTATGGTGGCAATTCTTAGTCATGTATACATTGCTGCCTTTTTGCAAACAGGACAATTTTCCAGCCGTCCTCGGTTCTCTCGGATCAAAAAGGTAGTGGAAACTCAAGTTCTGCATTTCTCTTTCTTTTTCTCTTTTTCGTTCTCTTTTTCGGTTAAAACTTTAAATCTTGTTGGTGTGTGGGTTTTATGATGTATGATGCGATGTACGCAATGTATGGGAGCAATGTGTGGATGTATAGCTTAACGGTGTACAGATGTAAGAGTCAGAAGGAGGCTGTTCTTATCTTGGCGAATTCTCTAGATTCTAGGTTGCTGATTCATGGCCTGGTCAATTTATCAGTCCGTTTGGGTTCAGCATTTCAACCTCCACCTGCCACCGCTCGCAGTAATCTTCTATAAAGAAAAGAATATTTGGTAATGGGTAATAAAGACATGGCTCCGAAGGTTCCAGACGGTTGGAAAGCTATTTTCGACGATAAATACCAGACATGGTTTTATGTAGACCTCAAGACTGGTGCTTCACAGTGGGAAGCTCCTCAGGGTACGACACCTGGTGATTTGGGTGAGAAGGATGCCCCGCCAGGCTATTCCTCGAGGGACCAGCAGCAGCAAGGTCAGCAGCAAGGTCAGCAGCAGCAGCAAACGTATGCTCAGCAAGGTTATGCTCAGCAAGGTTATGCTCAGCAAGGTTATGGCCAGCAACAGATGTATCCTCAACAAGGCTACGGCCAACAACAGATGTATCCTCAGCAAGGTTATGGGGGTTACGCTCAGCAACAACAGGCAAAAAAGAGATCAGGTATGGGTGTAGGAACAGGTTTGCTAGCAGGACTGGCTGGTGGTATGTTGTTGGGTACCGCAATGTCGGGTATGATGATGCATGATGGCGGTGGATATGGCGGTGGGTACGGCCCTGGAGGAGGACCAGGTGAGTTTGGAGGAGGACCAGGTGATTATGGAGGAGGACCTGGTGATTTCGGTGGTGGCGATTTTGGTGGTGGTGATTTCGGAGGTGGCGATTTCGGAGGTGGCGATTTCTGAGAAGTGCACACTGGCTCTCCATCGTTTTTATATCCCCTTTATACTGTGTGCTTTGAATTCCATGGATCATTGTGGTCTTCTCTTTTACGTTCTTCCTTTTGTCACCTTTTCATGTTCCATCATGCAAATTTAAAACATAAATCATTTTATTTTATTGAAAAATCCTGTGATCTCCTTTGAAGCAATTCTACCAACTTGAACCGCTACTTTGAACCTTCATGTTGGACTAACTCAAAACTCGAAAAGAAGAAAAAAAAACACTGTCCTATCCAAAACTTAAACAAAAATCAAAAAACCCGATTTATTCGACGCCTCCCTAACAATATCCAGAAGATAAACAATTGAAGCATCCAAACCCATTATCTTCACTACCGTTCTCTCCAAATGGTTGTAACCTTATAACAGACTCCTCGTCATACTTGTATTTCATGAACTCTTTCCTTAAACTAACATTCTCCAAGCTTTTTTCATTGTAGACCTTCCAGACATTTTCATCCTTGATGTTCGAGTAATCCTTTAAGCTTTCGACTCCCTTCCTGGATGAAGTTTTGATGGCTGATGATACATAGTCATTCATGGGCTCCGATGAAAAGGATGATGATAAACTGGCGTTATTATGAATAGTATTTGGTGAGAGGTCATGAATCCTAAAATAAGATGAAGACGGTGGGGGTGGTAACGATGCAGATTTGATTTTCGAATCAGTGTTGCTGTTGATTATCTTATCCAACATTGAAACTCCTGTAATTTTGAGGTCACTAGATACTATCTGACGTGATCTCTTCGATGATGATAATTCTCCCGAGACAATAAACAACTCTCCAGTAAGCCTATTCAAAGAGACCAATAGTTTAACACTATCGCCATCATCATTCTGTGTAACCGAGGCATTTTGCCTCTCGGTCCTAGTGATGTCATAAAACCCAAAATCACTCTCAAACCAAAAAAGCGGGTTCGGATCCCCTTGTTCAATGAAAAATGCTGGAGTACCTTCATCATCAGATGATAATGCTCGATTGAACGATGTAATGGTATCAAACTTCTTGTCGATGAAGACATTCCACTTCATAAATATAAACTTATCTCTCAAAAGGTTAACACAATGGTCGCAGCATACCACATCCTCGAAATCATTTGACAAACGTAATGTATTGAATGGAGGCAATTTGAACCACTTATCAAACTTAGAGCTCAAATTATTGGATAATTGATGGTTTTTTTTGAAACATGATCGATATTGTTCCATAAAAGAAACAGAATTATAACTGTTATTGAAAAGGTAATGATCATTCTGATGTTGATGATCGTTACCATGATTTGTACTATACCTCAAGTCGTTGCTGAAGAAATCAACCATTTCACCTTCGAATTTCACTCTCGTTGAAGAATTAGAAAAAATTGATCCAACGACTGACTTATCATCGTAAGATGCTTTCGATATTCTAACAATTAACGACTCTTCATCATCAATGGTGGACTTGAACTCAATTCCACTTTGTAAATAACTATTAAATTCAATTGTACCATTAACTTTATCAAATTCAACAAAATCTTTCTCCAAATCGTTCAACTTTCTTTTTCTTCCAACGTCATCTATCCACATCTGACTGAAGATTAATTGCCTACGATTCAAAAATTGATCAAATATCTTACCGTAGTTTCCAAACGTGCGACTGCCATAAACTGACCTAGGTCGCCATTGATTTTTGTGATTTATATGATCCCTGAAAATGGAACCTTTGAACCTGTTGATTTTACTCTTCGATATAGTTCCTTCCTCACCAAGTCCATTATGCTCTTCACCATTTAGAGTTGGATCGGCCTCACCAGGAAAGCGCGTAAGACGATATTCGACACTATTATACCTTCTTGCGTTTCTTATTCTTATGATGTCTTCATTTAGGCCAATATCAGTCTGACTATCGTTATTGTAAAATGGAAACTCGGCTAACGAGTTCGATGTTGCTGTCAATGAACCAAGCATTGTTGATAACGGCTCAGCTGCATCCGAACGAGAGACATTTGGCAACTCCGGCAAAACCGCTCTTCGAATCGACACTCTTCTTCTTGTCGCTGATCTTCTGCTTTCATTGTCATTATTTTCCGCCAAACTTGTCCGGTTATTTGAGAACAAACTTGGATTGTTATGATTTCTGTTTGCCTGGAAGTCAGCTATATCCCTCAGATACTCTGGAGGTGATCGAAAAGTTGGCTCATCATCATTTCCAACGATTCTCATTCTCCTACTGGTGAAAGTGGTATTTTGGATTCGACTGTCATCAGTTCCACCTCTGGAAAGGTGTACATCATTACTTGCATTATCGTTAGCCGTGGTTGAAGCAGATGATGGCGATGCCGAAGATGGTGGAAGTACTGGCATACTGAGCTCAACTCCCTTTAAAATCTTTGTGACTAGTTCTTTACCTCAATTGTGTGTTTGGTTATGTCCCACATATGATCAAGCAGACCCAAACCTCAAAAACAACCACAATTTGTATCAATAGATTCTTCAGGTCAATTGGTGCTGTATATATATTTCAAATTGACTGCGTGAAAATGTTTCTTTTTCCTTTGGTTACATCATCAACATTTTTCTTACCCACCAGGACCTCCAAGCTCAGTCTCAGTAGTGGTGAATTCAAGATTGGGGAGAACTACGAAACCATATTTAAACCTCAACTGTAAGTATACTGTATATTATGAAACATTCGAATAGAACTATAGCAATGAAAAAAAAAAGAGTAAAAGTATAACAAAATGTAAAACAAGAAAAACTATCATCAAAAAATCATAACCATCAAATCCCTCCAAAGAAAAACAGTGAGAAAAATAGTATCTATATATATTTATATGTAGAAGAAAAAGGAACCACAAAAACCACATCAACTGCTTCGTCAAAGATGAGATTAGTCTTTGAAGTGAAAATTGTATCTCGGTCGAAAGTATGGCGTAAAGCGAAAGTCAGCATCACAAGAGCCTAAGGGAAAAGAAACAAAACAAAAGACAGAAAAGATCAGTCCAATTATTGCCGGAATTATATTATTATTGTTGATGTTGTTGTTGTTGTTGTTGTTGTTGTTGTTGTTGTTGTTGGTGGTGTTGTTGTTGTTGTTTTTGTTGTTCTTGCTGTTGAACACCACCAAAGGACATCGGATCCATGAACTCATCAAAAATCAAAGAGTATATATCGTTCAAGACACCGCCATTACCAGTATTATTGATGATGATATTGTCTAGATTCTCATTCATACTGCTTGATATCATGTCATTGTCGATATTGTTGAATCTGGACACTGGAGTCATTTTATGTTGTTGAGCCATCTCGTTATCATCATCAAGATCCATTTCAGTTGGTTTCAAGTCAAAATCTTTCAAATCGCCTAAGGATTCCAAAAGATTAGGTATGTCATCATCATTGAGTTTGTCATTGATATTTATACCACCACTGGCAATTTGGGGCTCATCCAGATTGTTGAGAATATCAAAATCAAAATCATCATTTTCTAACTTGACTGATGTCTCCCCGTCTTCTAATTTGACTGATGTCTCCACTTTGACTGAAGATTCCAAATCTCCATTTGAAAACTCATCTGATTTCGGCTGTTGTTGTTGTTCCATAGAGCGGATTTGCGATTGTACTGTCGATATTTGGTTGATTTGAGAATTACTTCTACTACTCATCATATCAATAAATGAAGAGCATAACCTATCAATTATCTTGATAAACTTGTTAGCCAACTGATTGAACTTCAGCAACTTCAACAATATGTCCCTGGAAAGTTTTATATCTTGTAACCATTCAGGAGCATACTTGGAGTCACTTTCTGAACATAAACAAACAATTGGAATCAACGTTGCTTGAAAAAGAAAATATGTTGCATACCAAATACCTATTATCGAACTTTCATTGGCTTTAACAAACTTATCAACTGAAATAATTGTATCATGTGAAGCTTGTAAGCAAATGGAACGACACTCTTTGAACTCTCTTCCCATACACTGTTGCAACACTTGTGGATTATTGACACCAATAACTCTTTGCCAAATGAATGCTCTGAACAACAAGTTTTGTAAATTCTTGCATCTCCAAATTAGCCTATATCTTGTCAATTCGAACCATTGAGGCAATTTATCAGTGGTGTTGTACAAGTTCTGTGGAGTATTCTTCACAAATGACATTGTTGCGACGTCATCATCCTGATCAAAATAGTCTGGGAAGTCATTCACGAGGTTTATGATTTGATCATTCAATTGTAAACACTCTTGAGCAGTTGGTGCCGGTTTGGAAATCAACTTGTTATAAATCTCTGATGATAGCTGCGTGAACTTCGTTTGTTGAATCAAACCTGAGTAGATAGTTGGATACGGTTTGTTCAAATTTGACAAATCGGTAATTGAATCATTCATGATAACCTCGTTCAACTCTTCGTCATTGATGTTAACAACTTCTCCAATATCCATAATATTACTAGAAGGTAAATTGACAGGACGGCCAAATGTTATAGCAGCGCCTGCATCAAATATATAGAGCCCCCACCAGAGCCTTCTTCTCATCTCAACATTCAAAATGTTATTCTTAACAACGTTCAAATCAGTTGACTGTGGAGATTTGAATTCTTTGTATAAACCCAATGACATGGCAACCCTTACTGCAACACCAAGATAATTCCAACCCGTGTTTGGTTTATTTCTTTTTTGAGTATAGTTGCTTAGGAGAATAAAACTCTGTAATAATGTAATGTTACCCATTTCGAAAACGTTGATCACCTTCAATAAATTCTTAACCTGCTTGTAATAAAATAAGTCCATGTTTGAATTTTCACCATTGATACACCAACAACCAATTGCTAGAACTGTGTTCAACAAGATTTTCCATGTTTGTTCATCTTTTGTTGATAATTCATTGGTGTACTGTTTGATAAAAGTTTCCTTATGCATAAAAGGGTACGATGTATGGTAATATTTGAAATAGGCAGCAACAAATTGATCTTGAACAAACTTCGAGTTCAACTGTTCCTCCCTCCCCAGGTTCATGTAGTTGACACTGTTTGATCTCGAATGGTTGTTTGAGGTGATATTTTGATTATTCAAACTACCATTAACACTGTTATTGGCAGAAGAGATGATGTTGTTGGTTATTGAATTTCTATTGTTGTTGAAAACTTCTTCAATACCGGCCTTGATATTGTTGTGGGAAATAAACGGTGTTGATTTTTCGCTATCCAAAACCAACACGTCCAACTCGTCGAACTTCTCTTCTTCGTCAATTTTGTCTATCTTCAAAGTTCTCAACAATGCGGAAGATGAAGCCAAGCCAAAGTACCCATTTCCACCTTGTTTGTTGAAGGATAGAGCAGCCATACCATCAACACTCGATACTGATGGTGAATGTAGGTAAGGGCTTGCCAACCCTGAGGTAGATGATTCGTTGGTTAATGTAGTTGGATTTGTGCTTGTTGAGGTTGATATCAATGACGATGAAGCTGGTGGTAACATTTGAGTTGACAGTATTGAGCTGACTGAGTTTTTTCTATTGTTGTTGGGAAGATCCAAATATGATGAATCTGGAGGTGAATTTTCCAAAAATAAACCATCATCCTGGTCTTCGTACCAATCGAATCCATTCAAGCTATCGCTCAATGGATAGTCTTCCGGTAAAGTTGGTCTGAACGATGCGCTTGGCGGTTTTTGTTTTGAGTCCAAATCGTCCGTTGGTGATAGTGAGTAGTTTTTTGGTGAGTCTGAAGGAGATAGGTTGGGGGATAGTATATCGAAATTCACTTTGAGGTCGTTGATCGACTTGCTTCGTTGTAGCAACTCGTCGATGCTCTCACTCGAAGGAAGTAACTTGTACAACAAGTTCTCCAACTCCCGGACTCTGTTTTCAACCAGAGTCAAATGGGCTCTCGTCAATGGCGACCTGACCATTCTTGGCGAGTACACGCAATCCCAGCCATGCTGGATGCACTTCGAGCACTTGGGATACTGTTTCGAGCAGCGCAACTTTCTCTTTCTACACGAGTCGCACGCCTGCTCTATGCCCGAGTTCAAGTCAACCTGCTGCTGCTGCGAGAGGTCGTTGAACCTCATTGGGCTGTTCATGCTCTTGGACCCATGGAGATGCTGGTGGTGCTGGTGGTGCGAAGCAGGATGGCCTTGCCTTCCATCCATTATTGTGGGAGTAGTCGAGCCGTCGAGATCGAAGTCTTGTGGAGTTGATATCATCTTCCTAGCTGCTTGTACCTACTTGTCTTGAGTCTCGAGGTTTTGGAAAAATCACAAAAAAAATTAGACAACTGGAAATTCTTGGAGAAGCAACCGGACAAAAAAGGCAAAAAAAGATGCAAACCGAATATGATGGATGGATGGTTCTTGGGTATCTGTTGACGATGATACACCTTGGGCGTTGCACTGGTAATGTGGACGGGACCTCTGGACTTCTTGACTGATGATCACTTGGTTGACCATAAAATTCCTTCTCTACCGTTCGAGATGTTCAACAAAATACTTGATTTGCCGATTATAAAGTGGAGTTTTTTGGTTGAGAAAATTTTCAGATTGTCTAGGTACAAAACACCCCTTGGATGAATTAGAGCAGAGGATGGGAAGAGAAGGTGGTACAGAGAGAATCCGACTTGTGTGTGAGAAGGATGACTCTTGGAGTGTGTTTGCGAGATTTCCAGGCCTGGGTTTCCGCTTATCTTTGGAACTAAGGCAATCAATTCTTTTCAAACGTATCTATGTACCTATGGATATATAGAGCCTATATATACAAGCACAATCTCTTCACGCTCTCGGAACCAAAATACCAGTTTTTCAGTATGCGGGAGGCAGATGCGTGCGCACTTGCGGTGCGCGCAACGCCTCTTATGTATGAGCCAAGCTTGAACCGTTGGTATTAAATGCTCCATTTCGATTTGAGACTTTTATTATTGTGGAACCATTTTTGCAAATTCGAGAGAATTCTTCCGAGTGGGTCCCACCCACGTCACCCAGCCACCCAGCTCGCGGCGGTGTGCCTGTATGGCTGTGAACTTGTAAACTTGTAAACTTGTAAACTCGTAAACTCCATCCCATTATCTTCAGAGCGGAGTAGCAACGAGAGTTCAAGCGGGTCTGGTGCCAGCCCACCGAAGAAGCGACAGCGGTGGTATTGACTAGTGGTGGCTAGATGCGGTCGGGACTCTTGCCGCTGGCTGTTGGTACCCGTCTACTCTGTGTATCCCTTCCCTCCAGTCTCTTTATCTCCGTCACACCAAACGAAAAAAAGGTCGTGTCGTTCTCGGGTGAATGAAAAGTGAAGAAATATTATTATATATTTTAGTGAATATTATTATTGGTGTTAGAATTCCCCTTTGGATCCCCTACACACGGCAGTTTGATCTATCTGTGGATTGGTGCTGCAAATTAACATGCAACTTCAAAGTACAATTATTTGTTTCCTCGCAAAGGTAGTGTGGATGCACAGCTGCTACGGCCGGGGTTCGCAAACTCCAGGATGGCTGAAGGTTGGGTAGTCGGTAGATGTACGTACGTATTCATTCATACATCTATCTCATCCCACCCACTTGGTCCAGCTGGACTCGAGAGGAATGAGGCTGGATAGGTCCATGTAGCAGGGGTTGCCCAACAGAAAACATGTAAAAACAAAAAAGCATTGCGACTCTAGCGAGGAGAAGGAGGAGGAGGAGGAGGAGGAGGACGGTGAGAATAATGATGGTGCTGAAGTGACACCATTTATGGTGTGGTAAAATGGTTACGAAATAAATAGCATTTGCGGACCGCTTTTGCTAGGTGTCAATCTCACCCCATTAATTGCGTGGTAACCGTGGTTACTTGGGCATTTCGGAATAACTTTTGTGGTTGGGTCGTGTACCGACACCGTGAGGGGAGATTGGGAGCCCCCTCTTCTTGTAGTTACAACCATCTTTGGTAAATAAGGTAGCCTTAGTTGTGGTTTTCACGGTCAAACAGTGTATCCCACTCATTAAAAGGAACAGCTGGCGGGAGGTTTGGGGTTGAGATAAAATAGAACAGGATCTTGTCTTTTAACACCAGGCGCTTCAACCACTCTATTACCTAATCGCTGATATATGTATCCCGTAGGACAGAAATCTTTTCTCCGGGGCAAACGTTAGCCAGTCAGTTAGCTGCCATGCGAACGTTAAAACGGAGCTGTAAACGAGGGAAGAAGAAGAGAAAAAAATGAGAAATTGGGTAGAGAGAAAAGCTCAAAAAAAAAAAAAAACGATGGTCCCTGGCAGGATCGAACTGCCGATCTTCGCGTTATTAGCACGACGCCTTAACCAACTGGGCCAAGGGACCTTCGGATGTTGCTGAACAGTAAAACTACGGTATCTGAAGAGGCTTGGTGTGTGGGTGATAGCCCAGGACAAAGACCCGATTTTGTAAATGCACTCTTCTACCGATGCAACTCCTCAAAGAGGAATGGTCCACTGAAATTGATGCGTACCTTCGACGTTCAACTTTGGGCGGATACTATGATCCCATATATATCAAAGAATGATTGAATGATTGATATATACAACAAACCAAATTTTGCTAAGGTTTTTTATAAAAACCAAATACGTGGTGGTAGAGGTATTACCATCTTAAAACGGTTTTTAGGGGTTAATTGAAATTATATTTCAATCAGCTTAAGAGAATTACCTCAGCTTATAGCTTTTGGTGAGAAGAGATTGACGCCCTCTTTCTTGCCATCAGATGTTTTCTGATGATGGTTTCTTTTTTTCCTTCACAACTTCTTGGTCCTTGATAAGAAGCAAATATTGATACCTTTTTTCTTATTCTCACAGTATAATAGGTAAGTAGATATTCAATAAAATTCTTATCCTTTCAAAAAAAAAAAAAAAATGCTTTTCGGTCGGATGTCTAATTCAAATCAATCAATTCAATCAAACGATATCATCATCATAGGAGGCACTGATCCCCCTGATCCAATTCACCAACCCCCGATTATTGACAGTCATGCTGCTCGTCTGTTAGAATCATCATCATCAAATGAACCCGCCTCATCCGCACTTCATTTAACAGATGCTTCACAACACCCAAATAATAACCAAAACCAATCAAAAAAATCGGAAAACTCAAACAAAAACACTGAAAACAATAAAAAATCATCAAATCAATAAAAAATCATCAAATCACCAAAAAAAAACGATCCTTACACCATTTACCTCTGTTGAATTCTCGCAATCTAACTTGACAGCTTCTTTTCCTTTTCCAAGTTTGACACACTCAACCCACACACCATCTAAACCCCAAACACCAAATAAGGAAAATACTCCCCTTCTTTACAATCAAGTCCTGGAGAAATCGATTCCCAAGACTTCTCCAATCCACCATGACAAAACTAAAACCCCATTTGGAGGACAAATCAGATCAATAAAATCTAACTTCAACACAAATGGGCACAAGTCTCAGATAATCTTCTATACCGAAGACCGTGATTATGATGATCTGATCTTACAAATCAGAAACACCATCACGTCTCAGTTTCAATTGAAACTAAACTCTGACTTCATTGTCTTGATTGACAAGGGTCAACATCCAACATGCCGTATTGAATATCATCCAGAAATTTCAATTGAGCAACAAACTCAAATCGATTCAACGATCTCAAGTTTTAAATTCAATCAGTTCAAATTGGAATCCAGAACATACAATGGATTTCCAATAGCTACAATCACTGTAAGATGTCATTTCAAGCAGTATTTCCTTATTGAAACTAGCCTCAAATCAGCGCTAGGACCAAAAGACAAAATTTTGGAAAAACAATTATATACCATTCTTCCAAAGGATTCATTCGATGCTGAGAAAATAATCGAAAGCTATTTTTTGGTAGAAATCACTTCCAAGAACATTCCACCAAAAACCTCAAAAACCTACCCTTCCGGATTAACACTATCCACTGCAATTGATGAAGATTCATGCTATTAACTGTCATCAAATTGGGCACACTAGGAATAAATGCCCAAATGCTCCAAAATGTAAAAAATGTTTGAATACTTCTCACATAACGGCAAATTGCAAAGCATCTTACCACACAAGAGCTAAAGCCCAAATTGTTCACCAAAGACAACACCAGGCAAACCAAAATCACCGCAAAGAAATCCCACACAAAGATGACTTTACACTCTACTCTAATCAAAAACGACAAAGAGTAAACAATATTCGGACCACCCAAAACAGGATTCTGAAAAGACCCATTCTGCCATCCCTCATGACGCGGTCACACTCCCCACGTACTAATCCGTATGAAGTCCTAACTGAACATGAACCCGATCTCAATGCACATGCACAAGATCCACCCTCATCCAAACAAAAAGAGACAAAACAAGTTCAACTTCTATCATCAACCGACACACCTTCCACTTCCACACACGAGGTCATCCTCAATAAGGAGGTATCCCACATACACCCCTCAGAGGATTTCTCCGACCACTCAGACTCCAATCAGAGTATCCCGGAAACATTTGAACCGACATTAGAAGACTTGATAATTATCCCCACTTATCCACATCTCGCTCCTGATAGCGACATCACTGAAATGAATTCTACACCTGAACACATTCAGAATATGTATATGACACTACATTGATGATGTCGATCACCATTACCAGCTACAATGTTCAAACAATGAACAGCAAATGGCAGACACTTTTGCACCGATTCAAATCGACCTCGATTCTACTTCTACAGGAAACCAACTTCAAACAACGATATCTATCACAATTGAAAAACTTTCTCAAAAAACAACCTCATATATCCCACGACCTTTCTTTGAGCCGCAAAACAGGGATAATTATCAACTCAGCCTTTATAACTATCAACCACGATGACTCTAATCACATTAGAAACCACCTTGACTCATCACTAAAGCAATACATTTCAGAAATGAACATAATTGCAATCAAACACAGCATTAAAATCCTCAATGTTTATACACCACAAAACAATGAGTTGCGAACAAGACTAATCAAACAGCTCGACATTTACATCCACAGAATGGATTCCAATATACAATTGATTTTAGCTGGAGATTTCAACACCATTCTTGACCCACGCATTGATTGCGTCCATCAAGGCATAACTCAATTTCTCACTACATCGTCTCACGCCCTCCGTGGTCTCATTGATCGGAATTCACTCATTGACACATTAAGCTTTTTTCACCCCTCAAAAATCCACTTTACCAATGATCAATCTTCTAGTACAACTAGTAGAAGATTAGATTACATTTTTATATCCCAAGGTTTAGAAGAACACTTGCGGCACTACCAAAAATTAGACAAACCGCTTAAACTCATCTCCACCCACCACCCCATCAACATCACACTTAGTCTGCAAAGACCATCAAAAGATTTGAAACAGTTCCGCATTCTACCAGAGATCGCTAACTCCCTGAAATATGTGAACAAAATTACATCCCAGATACATATAGATAGCTCATCACCATCTGATAAATGGGATATTTTTATACATTGTGCATCAACCCGATCCCGATATATCCAACAACAATACCTCAAATTCATCAAATCTTCCAAGAAAAAATTTCAACATGAGATACACATGGATAATTTGATAGATAGAGGACTCCACACCACTTATAAATTTTACAAATATTTAAACTCACGGTTCGCACAACGCGAATCCCTGACAAATATTATCAAATCTATATCGCTTAATGATGCTTACCAGTTCTACAAAGACCTATACTCCAACGAAGAATGCGAACCCACCAATTACATCGCACAAAATTTCACCTCCAAAATCAGCAGAAAAGATCGAACTATGTTAGAACAACCAATATCAGCACTCGAATTGGAAGCATCACTACAACATCTTCTCCATCCTTCATCCCCAGGACCTGATGGCCTCTCTTACAACCTATATCACACAGGCTGGACCAACATATCTGGCAAACTCCACAAAACGGCGAATGATATAATGACCATCGGAAAACTTCCTAA
The DNA here is from genome assembly GCA_003706045.2 of Peterozyma toletana. Classification (NCBI taxonomy): domain Eukaryota; kingdom Fungi; phylum Ascomycota; class Pichiomycetes; order Alaninales; family Pachysolenaceae; genus Peterozyma; species Peterozyma toletana. The sequence goes on along the minus strand of PPKG02000002.1, from coordinate 76,665 downwards.
TTCCATGAAAGAGGTACACATCACCCTCATTCACAAGAAGGGAGACACTTCTTCCATCACCAATTATCGTACCATTTCGCTATTCAATGTCTCACTACGAATCATTTCTGGACTGATAAATACTCGCCTTCTCAAGGTTGCTAGCAAACACATTCATCAAGACCAAAAAGGATTCTTACTCAATCGACAAATGCATCATGCTATTGCTTTTATCAGATCGATCATTGACATCGTCAAAAATCTTGATGAACAAGAAAAGACACAACTTGATAACTTCTCGGCCATAGTATTTGTGGACTTTTACAAACTGTTTGATACGATCAATCATCAATATATTCTCACCCTACTACTTCTGTTTGGTGTTGGGCCAAAATGTCTTAACTTTATACGAGCAGTTTTAACACAACAACACGCTCATGTCAACATTAATGATAACCTTTCACCCCCATTTGCATTGACACGAGGTGTTCGTCAAGGAAACAGTGTCTCTAGTACAATATATCTGTTGTGCATTGAACCGCTCGCCAATTCTGCAAGAACGAATTTATCAGGTATCTCATTCCACAAAATTATGAAACAAAGCTTCAAAATCAGTCTTTATGCTAATGATGTGGCCATTGTGCTTAAAGATACTGAAGACCATAAAAGGTTTCAACAGATTATATTGGACTTTACCAAAGCCACGGGATCAAAGTTAAATGCTTCCAAAACACAAGTCATATACCTCTCCACACCTCCGCCGACCCCCATTCTCCAAGTCGAAGATCACCTACCACTTGAGGTAAATATCAAATATCTCGGAATTCCAATTCATGGAATTGATTGGAAGCTTGAAACGAAGACACTTGCGAATCGCATCCAAGCACAAATGTATAGTGATATACCTTTACTGGAGCGCACCCGAGCCATTAACACATACTTTTACAGCTCCATTTACTTCCATGATCATCACTCCCCAATACCGGACAAACCCATCAAACAGCTAAGTAAAATCATCCAAAACTCAATCGGACACTCCTCCATATTGAATGTTACAATCAAGTACGATCGTATTATCACACCCCATCAATTGGGTGGCTTTCACCTCATCCACTTCGACAAACAATTGATCGGTAAACGACTGAAATGGATCTATGAAGCCATCCACCATCCCGAACAAATCGAATTTAAATATATCCGCTTTCACCTACAACGATTTACCGATGCTTATATCACTGAATATGAATCATTCACCCAACCCACCACCATGAACTGGTTATTATTTTTCACTCACAACACATCTCAGCCCATTTTAATCCACAGGGTCAAAGTTGTTCTCTCACAAGATAAATTCTATCCTCCTCGGATATCAGTTTATATCCAAGCATGGTTTACGATCACCCGACGATCACCCGACGATCACCCACATATTCAATGAATGCATACTTGAATTATTTTTCACACTCTGATCAACAAAAGCGAAAATTTATTGATTCCAATGATGATGAAGCCCTCACCAAGCTGAACACTTCAGTTGTAGACATCTACGACCTAGAACCCCTACAACCATCATCATTCAAATCCATCAGCAAGAAACATTTTCTTCAACATCACTCCCACCCTATATCCTCCACTATATGGCAACCCACGCTAGGCATTACAGATGATGACCGTTACCAGTATATCTGGAAAGTTTATTGGCAACATTTGAGTAAACTTATACATCGTATCCCAGGGTCATTGGAATACCTTCAGTTATTTCAACTAGGTTACTTTCATTCTAAATATGAACATGCTCATACACTGAAAGCCACCTCACCCTTTGCTCACAACCCATACTGCTCTTTATGCTTGAATACAAACGAGCCCGAAACAATAATACATATGATTGATCATTGTCCTATCACTCAATTGATATGGCGACATACAACTGGTCTTGACTACGACATTGGCATGCAGGATATCGTAGCCAGAGTCACAGATGACTGGTCAATTTACGCGTATCAGAACCAATTACTCCAAATTATCCACCATTTTCGAACCACACGCCGTTATGGTTCCTCCATTCCAGATCCGAAAACTCCAGATGAGTGGATTCTCGAGATTGCGGCGTACCTCAGACGAACCACATTAGGTGGGTATTATGATTCCATATACCTCCATGAATGAGTTCTACCCTACAAACAACCAACAGTTATGAAGTTTTTTTCTAAGATCCAAATACGTAGTGACAGAGGTATTGTCATTTTAAAACAGATCTTAGGGGTTACATGATCTCAGTATCATTAACTTAAGAGAAATGAAACAGACAATGCGAATCTTATCTGTCAAAGCTTGACGCCCTTTCTCAGGTATTATTTTAATTAATGTTTTCTTTTCTTTTTTCCCTTCCGACTTTATGGTTCCAATAAGAGAACAATATATAATTATCTTTCTTCTGTTATCTCAGCATAACATCCACCTAGCTATTCAATATATTGATTGTCATTTCAAAAAAAAAAAAAAAAAAAGATACCAAAAAAAACAAACCAGCTGAGTATTCTCTACAAATGAAGATAGTCACCAGCTCGTATGATTAACTTACTGGAGACACTAGTGTAAACTTCAGCTCCAGAATTCCGGAGCCTTAGAGTTCTCGGATTCATATGCCCCCCCCTCCTCCAAACAACATCCCCAATCTTTAAACTCAGACGATCCGCAGACGACACCGCCTCTTCTTACTTATTGAGATGTTTTTACCAAAAATATGGAGACATGCTACTTGCTGTGACCCCAGTGTCTGTGTGCGTGAAATATTAGCACATATACAAATGATTGGGAACTATATGCTTATCGAAACCAATTTCCGTTCCACAGGAAGATACCGACAACTTCTCCAAATAAAATTCTCAATTGAGTGGGTAGCTGAAGCTAAAACCTACCTTTGCAGATCCAAATTATGCAAACACTTCTTTGAAAATAAGAGATACATATCAAGCAATCCCCATTTACAGAGGATTTTCTACAACATCCATTCATGGTGTGGCAGAGGTAAGTCATTTCAACAGACCCTCAACTTAATTTTTTTTATATATAACAGTCATACTTATACTTCAAACAAGGAGGATCTGTGTTAAAGAACTCCAAGCGAGCATCGAGCGATAGACACAAACCGTAGAGATAGCTTTTTGATTTACCGTTCCCGAAATCTTGGGCTTGGCATAGCACTAGCATTAGCGGGATACAAATCTGGTTACGAGCATGTTGCGGCAGAAGTTAATGACGGCGCTATTGAAAGTTTTTTTGCAACTGGCCTCACTGAGTATCAGTGTATCGAATCAAATCCTGACTTGAATTTTGAAATATCTAACAATATTCAACAGCGTCAAACATGCGCAATTATTGTCTACGAGAGATCGCTAAGTATATGGTGGTATAGACATATCCATTCACAAACAGGGTTGAGGGGTTGAGTGAATTTAATTTGCAGTCAACACGAAAGAGTTCCTTTCAAAAAATGGCTTGTTGTAAGATGAGACAAAACTTTTTTCCCTTTTATTATAATGACCCATATTGTCTCTTTTTTTTGTCTCCTTATATTCTTGATTGTACGGCAATATTAGCGACTCTTTTGTCATACGAGCAAAGTGTCTAAACATTGCCTATTTTTCAAGAGAATTGTGTTCAGCACCGCTGTACATCAGTGAAGATCGAAAGTAAGTAAGTACCCTTCAATCCCTCCCCCAAGAGTACCCATACAATTTCTCCGTCGACTGAGAAATTGAACCTTGTGGTTTTACTCCACGAGCTATACGCTTCTGATTGAATACTATTCTAGATTTGATCTCTGTTCATTGGAACGTTTAAATAATCCTGTTAATCACTTCTCGTTGAATACAAGAGATAAAAGGGGATGTTTTGCCTTTTTTACCTTCGGTCCCGAGAGTTACCCGGAATTGCTTGAGAAGAGTTGAAAAATTGGAAATTTGGATCTGATTACTAAAGAGATGGTTAATTATCAGCGAAACAGCAGTGAGGTAGAATATAGATACCAAGCATCCAAGCCATGATTACAACCAGGAGATATGTGATACGCATAAGTAGATCATTTCAACCCATAAGATTTCATTCATCTTTACCTCGATCTGGGCTAATAAACCTATCATCAGCCAAGTCGCTAATTTTGATAACAGGAAAGGATTCATCAAAATTCTTGAACGGATTGACAACTTCCAAAATTTTACCAAGATTCAGCAAAAAGAACCAATATACGATAACACCGGACGAAGAATTGAATGCTTTGAACAAACCAATCTGGAAACTCGAAGATGATGAGATAGTTGGATCAAACTGGGGTATCATTCATGAAAATTCATTTGCTGAAGATGTTGAAAATGACAAAATTGGGATACGTAGAGATGGGATCAACAGCATGATTTTGACTAGTAAAGGCAGAGTATTGACGGATTTGTTCATCTATCCCACACCATTTGCCAAAACTGAGCTCATTAAAAACGTTGAGCTCATAGAAGGAAAATTGAGAATTGGTGATATCATCAACCAACCAAGTTATCTACTAGAGGTTGATACAAAACTTGCGACTAAAGTTTTAATGATGTTGAACATGCATAAGCTATCTTCAAAAATTAAACTATTCAAGATAAACAGTAATCTTATCGATAATTGGTATTATTACAACGATGATGATAATTCAAGATTTGCTGAGATTGTAGATATTTTGGAAGAGAACTATTTCAATAACGCACAATCAAAAAATGCAAGAGTTGCAGATCAATTAGCTTCAAGTTTTATTTCAAACGAAATATTGTTCAACAAAAACACCCAACTATTAGCATTAGCAATTGACAATAGAGGAACAAACAGGGGTATCAAGTTCATTACTCCCAAACAAGAGCACGTTAGTGATCTTTTTTCGGAAGAGTTCAAATCGTTGTTGAATGATGAAGATTTTGGCACGATTAAAGATACATCTTTGTACGGAATCAGAAATATTACTCGAGGAATTTCCGAGATTTCAGACATACCAAGTAATGTTGAATCGTTGCCATTCGAGCATAATTTGGACTTTGTCAATGGTATCAGTTACGAAAAAGGCTGTTATGTTGGACAAGAGTTGACAATTAGAACACATACGAGTGGTGTCATCAGAAAGAGAATCATGCCATTTGAGATTATTTCGAGGGATGACATTGAAGATGTGAATGAGATCCAATATCGCACAGACGATCACCTCGACCGTTTGAATATTCAAGATTTTGAGTTAATCTCCAAAGATGAACCAGTAACGCAAATTAGACCTGCTGTTTCAACATCGTCACCGTTCGGCAGTTCAACTAAAAAGCCAACCAGATCACGCAAATCATCAAATGTAGCCGGAAAGATCATTAAGCAGGTTGATAATATTGGTTTAGCGTTAATGAACCTAAAGTTCATGAGTGACATAAATATAGAACATAATGATCATCTATTTAAGGATTTTGGCTTGAAGCCAATCAATGGCAAAAGTGATTCGGATGAAGATTGGATCTCGAATTTGACCATAAGAGTATTTATACCTGATCATTGGCCTGATGATGTTTTTGAGGATGATTGAAATGATTGAAATGAGTAAATAATAATAATGATAATAGTAATAAATAGCAAGAAGTTTAAAAGGCTGTAATTGCTGCAAGATAGTAGCTTTCTATGGCACTTGGGGTGCCAAATGATAAGACAAACGTCAATTTGGTTTCAATAGATTTTCGATGTCTATTGACTTTTCCCTTGCCAACTTGACCAATTCATCATGCTCTTCTCTCAACTTTTTTATATATTCGACCGCTACAATGATATGTTAGTACAGCGATCCTTTGAGACAAAAAATGACTTATACCATTACTTACAATTATCCATTATTATTAGCTCTGATCTGTTCTTATCCGAAGTCAACGTAGGCACGATGGTGACAAGGTGATCATAGGTTTGGCGTAATTGTTCTCTTCTCCTCTGTTCGCTTTGATTATGATGCTGTTTCTTTTCAGCTTCTGATAAAAACTGTCTCTTTTCATCTTCTTCATCTTCCTCTTCATCATCACCATGGCTTCCTATGCGATTTCCGTTGATATTTGATGCCATAATGTCTCTATAATCAGTTGTTGACCAACAAGCGTGTCAAATAACCAGCTCTTTTTTGTATTGTTATATTTTTAATTTTTTTTGACGAGGCGAGTTTACACAAAAAATATAAAAGTCCAACATTTCATCGGAGCCATTAGACAATTCAAATCATATGAAAACCAATCAATTGAGTGATGGCTGCAATATTATCGTTTAACGTATCAATTCCTGCAAACAAAATAGTTAAAGGGTTCTTAGCAACTTATATAGCTATCTCATTGTTGACTACATGTTTCAGATACAATGCTTATAAGTCATTGAACGATCCAGCATCAGCATTGAGCGACATAGCAGTTCCTGTATTACAGTTGATACCGAAGGATGTGTTGTATAATCCATGGGTCTTGGTAACATCGACCTTTTCAGAATGCTATTTTCCGAGTTTTGTTTTTGGCTTGGTCGTATTGTATTATGGTGTCAAATACTGCGAGAAGTCTTGGAATTATAACAATAACAATAGGACAAATCCAAACGATGATCAACTATCAACTGTGTTTGGGTCAGAAACTGTTATATACCTTTTATTTGCAAGCATCTTGACCAATCTTGCAACGGTTTTGAATTACATCGTCATTGCACTTGTGACTGGTGACGTCGGCTTATTATCTAGACCAACAAACCATGGTGTCTTGACGATTTTGATGTCATTCTTGGTTGTTGCTAAACAACTATCACCAGAACACGAATTGAAGTTCTTCAAAGGTGCCGTAAATCTTCGTGTGAAACAGTTGCCATTTGCAATCTACTCATTATCGATAGTTCTATCTTTATTGTTTAGGTCATTAACACCATTCTTTCCAATATCCAACAATTTGATTGTATCATGGTATTATTTAAGGTTCATGCAATCCACAAATTTGAACAATGAACCAATTTTACCAACATTATCATCCTCCACCAATAAAATCAAAGGTGATGCATCGGATACATTTTCATTTTTACAATTTTTCCCAGATTTCATGAAACCTACATTGAAGCCAATTTTTGATTTCATTTTCAAAGTATTTGCTTCAGCCGGATTGGCTGTTGCTTTCAACAATGATGAAATTGAAGTCAGTAACTTGAGGGCAACAAAGAGGCTAAACTTGGCTGGTGGCAGTTCAACAAGCAGCTCTGCTGCTGAGAGGAGAAGACAAGTTGCATTAAAAGTATTAGAAGAGAGAGTCGGTAAGGATGATTCTATTAGTGAAAATCCAGTTGTTGGATGATTGAAAGCTTTCCTATTTTTTTTTTTACTCCTCGAGCGATAATTGAGCTTTGAGCTAGATTATCATCTTGTGAGCCAACTTTACAATTTTCTTTATTATTGTTAAAAGGGGTGCAACTGACTTAGTTGCCATTTATATCTTTATTCTTGTTTATCCTCCTTTTCTCCTGAGGTTATACTTTGTAACTCTATTCTTTTCTGATCAATTTATCAAATGAATACCTAAAAGGTGAAAACAAACGTACTTCTGCTTCATCGATCACTGTTGTGTCACATTCGCAGCAAATTACAGCCCATAGACCTCCCAAAATTGAACTTAATGGAACAACTTGGTCAAACAAAAATTAGTTGAGAAAATCTAAGATAAATTGAAATAAAATAGACACAATAGGAACGCGAATGATATAATTTGTAGTTTCTCTTTGCAAAACATGTCATAATTTTACAACATAGAATAAAAAAAGTGAGTAATGAAACGGAAAGGAAAAGAAATACATGGTACAAATATGAAGAACACTAATTACTATCCTTCTTCAAAATAGACCAGTAGTGTGTCATAATATCATCACAATTCCTCTTCTCAACACAACCTTTGAAACTAGTAACCAAGTCACCTTCTTGATAATGAAGCAAATCGCCTTTGGCGCTTGTATCAACAGAACTATGTCTGGAGTTTATACTTCTCATTGGGACCAAAGCAGTTTTACTCAACAAAACTGGATGCCATTGTAAAATGTGTGTAATTGAAGCGTCATCACCCTTTTGGAAATTTTGATACGATCTGAATAAAGGATTTGACCAGAATTCTAATAAACTTTTACCATAGACATCATTGACCAAAATGAAAGAGCCGGTATCAATCTGGGTATCTGATTGGGTCAAGATCAAACGAATATCTTCTGGCTGTTGATTTTTGTAAGTCTTTATCAATCCATTTGGTGGAATAATTGGTTGATCCTTGATTATAACAGGTGCCAAAGCATCTGGTTCCAAAATGTATGAAATCAAGTCGATGTCTTGGTTCATTATCAACGAATCTTGATCCAAATACCAGAAGTACTTCAGATCGGGGAATGAATGCATTGCAGCTCTCATCAACAACAACTTGATCCACTTTTTGTCAAGGTTTTCAGTATTCACCAATGGGGCAAATTCTTGAATCCATCTGATATAAACACCATAGTTTTGCTTTTGGGCATAATCAACTCTGTTTTGGGCAGCTCTTGTTAAATAACCCAACTCATAGTTCTCGAAATCAAGGCCTGTGACGATAACCAACTCTGGGGACTTTTTACCCTTTGCTGGATGGAAAACCTTTTTGCCATGATCCTTGAATGACTTTTTAGCCTTCAGTAAGGGATTATTTTGCTCATCAATTTGAGCTTCTTTGATTTCGTTGTCTGACATACTTTCTTCGTTATCATCATAGGAGTACAATTTCTTGTTAGTCTTCAAATCTTTCTTGACTATAAAAAGGTTATCAATTGTTAGCTCTCTCAATAACGGTGCGTGCTCAACACTTGGAAATATCAACTGTGTCGTAACATCCTTCTCATGTGTGTATAACCCATGCTCTTTAACAGGATATGGATTAGATGTCAATAATTTGGAAACTGACGAATGAGTTTGGGCATGATCAAGAAATGGCAACACCTGAAAATTGAGATATCTGGAAGTCACAAAGTTCAAAACCAATAAGGCGACGAATAAAAAGCCAAACGATTTCTTATCTGTTGTCTTGAAGCGGGAAAAGTTGACTGGAATTGGCAAAGTCGATGAAGATCTGGGACGAAGGTTCTTCTTTGTTGGAACACCCAAATGCATGATTATAATGAAATTCCTTTGTAAGCTTAATATCAAATGATTTGAGGAGAATAAATAAATTCAATGGGCTGGAAGAATTGTTAAAATGTTGATGTGTTATGAAATCTTTGATTGATCTTTTACTGGAGTTTGAGCTGCTTCAAAAAATAGCAACTGGTAAGCCTTATGCAACTATCAAAAGTCCGTAAAATAAAATCTTATTGACAATTGAATGCTCAGTTAACTCAGAATGACAATGAACTATCGATAGAGATATTGCGTAATCCAACACAGTAACTATGTTGTTATGTTTTCGAGTTTTTTTTTTTTTGGTGATTTGCGTTGAATTTACAAAATACTTATAGAAGATAAATACAGAAATAGGAGATATAGGCGAATAGAAGGTAGAACAAATTGTACATACCCTCTTATTCACAATGTCAATGTCTCAGGATGCTTTACGTAAAGTATGTATTAATACTCATAAACATTTATAAACTTTCAAGACAGGAAACTAACAATCTAGATAAATTTTCAATCTCTTTTGTAGACATTGATGGAAATGGATAGCCAACTCCAAAGACAAAAGGCGGAATTGTCAGTAACAGACATTCAACTTCAGCGGAAACTGACGTCTTTGAAGATTACAGACTTGACTATTTCAGAGTTAACGTCACCATCAACTTCGAATACAGATCATGTCTGGAAAGGGTGTGGTAAGCTGTTTTTGAAAGTCTCAAAAGACGATTATTCGTCCAGCTTGCAAGATGAGAGAAAGGCAACAAACGATCAGGTTGAAGCTTTGAAGAAAAAAAGGGATTATTTGACAACATCTTTAGAGGTTACGTATGATAACATGAAGAAGTATTTGGGGGAGAACACACCAAAGTGAGGGAGGAATTAATGATCAGAATGTTGTTTTAAATATTTTTGTGTAATCAATCTAATTACACCCCGATGATGATCTATAGCTTCTGGATGACAGGTGAGAGGTTCAGTAAACATCAATAAACTTATAGGGCCATATGTAGAGTATAAGATACACATAAGATACCACGGTACAAAAATCCAATAGAATAGTTACAGTCCAAACTCAGTTTCAAACAGCGCTGTATCCCACTCTATCACCACCGCTTCCACCAAATATTTTAGCCCAAATTTCCCTCAAAAACACAGGCAACCTACTTAAAACATCAATCAACGAATCGGTCAACTCATGCATGAACTCAGCACCATTTGCATTCGTGGCATTTATCCATGCACTACCAATGATATATGCCGCAAATATGATGACCATTAAGATAAACAACCAGGTGAACCATCCCCAAGACGATGAGTCGTCGGAATAGCGGTCGTCTGGTGTTCTCCTGTCACCCTTATCAGGTAATGAAGTACCATCATCAATACAGGCTGCCGGCGTCAACCACTGAAAGCTGATCTCTTTCCCGGCCGACTCCTGAAACTCAATACCATACTCTGTAACACCATCATTTGGACAAAGAAGGTGCAATTCTACCATTATTATCCTTGAACCCCACATAACAGTTCCAAATTTCAAATCTATTGAACTCGCAACATTCTCATAACCTGTGTTTGAGGTATTGTGAACGACTTCCATGCCCATAGATGATGGTATAGGTATGACTTCGGTTAAATATCTCGTGTCTTCTGATAAATAAACATATTTTATACCACAAATTTGTGAGTCTGGTGGACAACTGTCATAATGCATTCTTGCATTGTCAGGCCCATCCTTTGATGAATCATAAAAGTTGAAAGTCCAGGTCATTTCCGATTCTGTTGGTGGCGTGGACTCAATTAATGTAGTCTGTTGCATACCTTTAATCATCTCTAATCTGTATCCCGATATACGCGGGTCAGATATATCAATAGCTGATACAGCCAACAATACCGTCATGGCAAAAGCTGCAATCGAGAGCTTCCACAACATACTTATCTTTTCACGTTAATTGTGTGGTTTTATAATACACGCAACTGATACCGGCTCGATAGTTCTATACGTAATGTAATCCAGCTTTCTATAGTCCTCCTAACTTTAGCTTGCTCAGAAAAATGCAAGTCTCAACCACTCTTATGGAATTGGAAAGTATGTACAGTGAACAATTGATTGCAGCAGAAACGATAATGCTTGGATTGACAGCTTCAGTTTGAGTTCTTTTGTTGTTGATATTATTACCAGCTAATTGCCGGTATGACTGGTGTATGGAGGCACCTAAGACACACGTCATAGTTCTACACCTACACATCAATAGCACCAAAACATACGTACACCAGCATCAACTCAAACAGGAAAAAATAAGTTGCACGTGCACTTCATGAGGGCTACTTAACATTCTCGAACGTTTTGAAAAATTACGCGTCACAACCTAGAGGCTTACAAGAAAGAAATAATTCAGATAGCTGAAAACTGGGGTGGTCTGTGGTTCTCAAAGACGGTAAGGTCTGCCATTGAGCTACATAGTGAACTATTGACCCGTAATCTTGGGAAAATTTTCGTTTTGCACAGTATTAGCCAACCCATACTGAGTGAGCGAGCGAGCAGGTTTTGTGAAAAATTGATAGTATACAAAAGTGGAATAGTAATACTACTAGTATACGTTTGAAAGAGCCTTTTTGATACCTCAATAACTATAACATCAACAATGAGATACGCTGCTACATCTGCTAACCCAGCCAAGTCCGCTTCTGCCCGTGGTTCATACTTGAGAGTTTCTTTCAAGAACACCAGAGAAGCTTGTCAATCAATCAATGGTTGGAACTTGAAGAAGGCCCAAAAGTACTTGGACCAAGTTACCAAGCACGAAAGAGCTATTCCATTCAGACGTTTCAACTCATCTATTGGTAGAACCGCTCAAGGTAAGGAATTCGGTGTCACCAAGGCTAGATGGCCAGCCAAGTCAGTTAAGTTCATTCAAGACTTGTTAACAAATGCTGAAGCTAACGCTGACGTATGTATACCTGCAACCACCTTTGCGAAAAGGCGATATTCCGATGGATCAACACGCGAAGCAACGTCTCTTGAGTGAAGAGTTTGTACAAAGCCATATTGAAGGAACCTAAGCGTGAAAATTTTGATAAAGTATATCATGAGTCAGTTCAAGCAGACTCAAGATACTTATTCACCTTTCTTTCATCAATATGTGTGAGTAATCGTTGTGGATCAAGTCCACAGAACTATTTCTTGGAAGGACAACCAGGACAAAAAAAATTACTTCAAGAGATAGTTGCACCGTGATGATCCATGGGACACAAATTTTGGAAGAAGTTCCATACTAACTTATTATTTCACTTTTATTTTATTACAGGCCAAGGGATTAGATACTGAAAAGTTAGTTATCTCACACATCCAAGTTAACCAAGCTCCAAAGCAAAGAAGAAGAACTTACAGAGCTCACGGTAGAATTAATGCTTACCAATCATCACCATCACACATTGAAATCATCTTAACTGAAACTGCTGAAGAAGTTGAGAAGGCTGCTGAAGATGCTGTTGCCACCAACTAATTTCAATAATTAGGCTGCTGATACAATAATGTTATTCTTTTTTCTGTTTTTTTGGGAGATTATAATTAAATATTGACATGGAAGAATTATGCCTTCCATGTTGTTGTTAATTACACCACAAAAAAACTGAAGGATGTTCCATTTCGATGGAAGCACCCTTTCATGTTATTGTAGATTGTATGTTACTGTAGAATTTTCATAAAAGATGCTTGTACGCCTCAAAACTCCTCTGTCACATTCTCTATTTCATCTGTGCTACTCTCTATTTGCCTTTATCATGTTTTAGCACCGTCTATTCATTGTCATTGCTTATCTTGCAAAAACTTGAGTACATTACAAGCATAACTTGTCCTTCATACTTATTTTCTATAATAGGGTTTTTTCCCTTAACAAGTTTTAAGTGTTTTTGACTAAGAATACATCTTTAGTTTTGATTGACATGCATTCAAAAAAGGCTTTTTTTTTGGGGGGGGGGAATAACTAGCTAAATCAAGAGAGTTTTTGTCTTTTTGTAGGCTCGACATCGGTTTCATCATCTGTTTGATGATTGAGTTCATGCTTGTCGTTAGATACGGTTGCGTAATCAAGACCTGATTCAATGATCTCTTCACCATCGGTATCATAGATCTCGTCATCACCGACTTCATCAAGAATGTCTTCTTCTTCCTCATCTTCTTCCTCATCTTCTTCCTCTTCTTCTCTTTCTGTTTCTTTTTTTTCTTTCTCTTCATCTTCTTTCTCCTTCTCTTCCTCCTCTTCTGAATCTACTTCCCTTTTCAATTCACATTTCTCCTCAAGATGATCGAGTGGCTCATTTGATCCATCATTAATCATCTCAGCATTGTTATGTTCATCTTCAGATGAGACGGAGTCCTTATACAAACTAACTACTCCACCTGAGCACAACTTATTGAACTGTGTAATGAATCTATTTTGGGTACAAAGTTTCAACTTGAGTGAAACAGAGTCAATGTTATCGTAGGAGTAATCAAAGTTCTTGTTGACGTTATCAGTAATCTTCAAGTTAGCAAGGTCCAACAAAGTGATATCATGAGAGTAAATATTATCCTCGGATATGGATAAGTTCAACGAATCAATAGTTAATACCAATTCTTTCTCAGGGTCAAAATCATCTGATAATTCATCTGTTGATCTAAGCATAACAAACAACGAGTCCAATGATATCTCAATTAAGGCTTTATCATTGAAAAGAACAGGCAACAGTTCCAGCTGTTGTTCAGTCATTGAAAAAGATTTGGGTGGACGTATCAACAAACATCTTATTGATTCGGTTTCCAAGATAATAGGGATTCTCATATCTGTCAGTTTATTTGGCTCTTTGAGTGGCATTTTTCCTTTTTCTTCATGTCCTTCGAATTGAGATTTTCTCAGCAAGTCTGAAGAATGGGATCGATTCTCCGCTAGATCCAACGATACCTCATCACATGCCGCTATTTTATCGATAACGACCATTTCAACAGCACCTGAAGGTTTGGGATCGTCTAAAATGCTGGTCTCATCTTCCTCTTCTATCAATTCGAGTAATTCCTCTTCGACACCATTATCTCTTTCTTCCGTGGATGCTTCTTGCTCTGCATGGGCTTCAACTTTATCTCCATCAACTGTCTTATGTTGTTGCAGGGTCACCTCTTCACTTGAATGTGTGTTTTCCACAGCTGCACTATGCTCCTTATCATCGATTAATTCTTTTTCCCCAATTTTGGGTGTCAAAATTCCGTCTTCTAACTTTGCCTCCTCAATCTCTAAGCTATCAATTGGATCTCCCTCTGCTTTATTATCTTCAATAAGAGTCTTTACTTTTTCAGGTTCTTCGCCACCTTGATCCATACGTTTTTTTGTGAACTCTTCACTGGCTAGGGGATATGGTAAACTTGTATTTTCCGTCTCCATTCCTATTAGTTCTTCAGCATCGGAGACCTCAATAACCTTTGACTGCTCTTCAGTCTTTATAGCTTGTATATACACTTGGGGTGTTGTATCTTCCTCATTTATAAACTCCAATAATTCATCATCATCGTCCCCATTGATCTCATTTTCCAGTAAATCAAGAAGTTCTTCGTCTGCCTCCGGAATGCTCTTCTCAGCATCCATGAAATCCTGGTCCTCGTCATCTTGAGCACTTTCACCTACATCCATGATGACATCCGTTGTCTGAAATTCGGCTGCAATGTTATCCTGGTCCATTTCATTGACAGAATTTATTGATTGGCGGGAATACGATGGGTTGTCGGTATTACGTGTAGCAATTGCAGCTGTCGTAATCGATGTTTGGTCATCCAATATCATATCAGAATCAGAATCAGAATCAGAACCAAAAGCGGCTTTCGAGACATTGTTGCTTTCTATTATCATCGTGTTACTTTCGTCGAGGTCAATGGATAGCAAATTCACAGGTCCATCATAATTGACGCTCATTATCTGTATAGTTATATGGGTTTGGATTAAAATAAGTATCTTAGGGTAGAAACAAAAAACAAAAACACAAAACTCACCTAAAAGATAACGTTTGCACTGCTAGGGTTCAATAATTCTTGCGAGCACTTGTGATAGAGGCTAAACAACTTGAAATAGAGATTGATATTGTTTGTTTTGCTCAGTTCTTCAATACATAACAACTTGACTTGAAAAAGTACCAAATTGGTTGCGGCGTACATTACAAGAAAAAAAATGTATATTTCAATATTCAAGACTTGAGACATGGACTGGATATCTGATAATACAACTCAATTAGCTGCTATTGTCGATGTGCTCCTTTTGTGATGAATCCAACAACACTGTCGAAGAGATTGAAGCCGGTAAATAATACCACTTTCTGTGACGGATAGCGTGTCATGGTGTCCCATTTGCTAACAAATGCTTTGTTTGCGACGTTTAGATCATACGAATAGGTCCTTATACAGCGATGATAAAGGTATAGCGGAAATCAACCGAGTTGCGAACACTGAGAGTGGGAAAGACTGTTTGTTTCAAAAGCCAGTGAAAAAATACAATGCTCGTTCGGACAATAAGGATATACCAGACAACCCCTTCCATTCAGACAACCTTTTGGGAAGGGAGGAACTCAAAAGGCATGCCGTCTACAATAACGAACAACCGTATCAACAGCAGAAAAGACAAAGACAAAGCCAACTTCCGGATTTTTTTCAAAACGTAGGTAATCCTAATAGTGCCCGAATCGAGTCAGCAGGTTTGATGGGCCAAAATCGAAGCTGCGATAATCAGATACAAAGTAGTGACTCCAGTGGTGCCAATCCAGGTATCAGCAGTAATATGAAAGACTGGCGAGTTCTGCCACATCAAAAGATTTCAGTTTCCAGCTTGTCCGAGGAAGCAAGAAGAGTTTTCAAGTTCAAAAGTTTCAATCTTATGCAAAGCCAATGCTTGCACAGTATTTATGGACTAGATGATAACTGCGTGATAAGCTCTCCAACTGGTTCAGGTAAAACTGTGTTGTTTGAGTTGGCTATTCTCAAAATATACTCAAAACGAGAAATGCTGTCTCCACATTCGAAGCTCAAAGTGTTGTATATAGCACCAACGAAAGCTTTGTGCAGTGAGAGATACCAAGATTGGTCTGGTAAGTTTCTTTCGATTGGCGTTTCTGTAGGAATGTTGACCAGTGATACCGCCTATGCGAACGCTCAGAAAGTCGAAAAGTCAAATATTATAATCTGCACTCCCGAGAAGTGGGACCTGTTGACAAGACGTTGGTCAGAATATAAGAAGCTTTTTGGATTAGTCAAGCTTTTGATGATAGATGAAGTTCATGTTTTGAGAGATGAGAGAGGTTCGATTTTGGAAGTTGTCACAACTAGAATGAAAAGAATGTGCCCTCAGTTGAGAATAATTGCACTTTCTGCAACAGTTCCCAATATCCAAGATATATCAAAGTGGATCAAGCTAAGATATGAAACTCAGGATCCTGCGGTCACTCTCACTTTTGGAGAGGAATACAGAGCTGTAGAGTTGAAGAAATGGGTTTATGGCTACAAACAGTCAACTAGCAATGATTTTCAGTTTGATACTATTTTGAATTCCAAGTTGATAGAAATACTCAAAAATCATTGCCTTGGTAAGCCATGCTTGATTTTCTGCTCAACAAGAACAATTTCCATCACCACTGCCAAATATATTCATAGTAACTGTCATGGCTTATTTGACAGTATAAACAGATCATCTCACACGCCAACCAAAGATAAAGATTTGTTCAATATGGCGAATGATGGCATTGCATTTCACCATGCAGGTTTATCATACGATGACAGACTAGCTGTTGAGAAAAATTTCATCAATGGCTCCATCAAAGTGTTATGCTCTACTTCAACGTTGGCTGTTGGTGTCAATTTGCCTGCATATTTAGTCATTATCAAAGGAACTCGAGCTTGGGTAAACGGCAAATTTGAAGAATATTCGAAGTTAGACATTTTGCAAATGATGGGAAGAGCTGGAAGACCACAGTTTGAGAAGGAAGGTTGTGCTGTAATCATGACGGATGAAAAGAATAAAGAAACATATGACAGGTTGATGAGTGTTTCGAAAAGTTTGGAAAGTTGCTTGTACCTGAATCTCATTGATTTTTTAGCCACCGAAGTGACCTTGAAAACTATACATTCTGTTGATTCTGCCGTTGATTGGTTGAGATCAACATTCTTCTATACAAGATTTATCAGCAATCCTGAGGCATATGATGGAATTGTTGAGCTGAAGATGGACTCAATTGATCTGGATCATAAAGTGGCCTACTTTTGTGGTCAGAAGCTTATGGAACTTTCAAATGAAGGTATCATAGTTGAAAGCGACAAAAAGTATGCGAGCTCCCCGTATGGGAAGTTGATGTCCGAAAATAATGTGTCTTTTGGATCTATGAAGAAGTTTTTAAAATCGAATGAGAATTTGAACCTCCACCAGATGGTAAACTTGTTAAGCTCTTCTTTAGAATTTGAGGGACTAAAATTGAAACATCAAGAGAAGAAATTGTTCAAAAAGATCAACTTATCTCCTCTCTTGAGATTTCCCTCAAAAGGAAAGGATGTGAAGACAACCGAGGAGAAAATATCGTTAATTTTACAATACGAGTTAGGCGGCATGGAGTTTCCGAACTACTCTGGATCATTAAGGCTACATTCCTCATTTTTTTCAGACAAAATTCAGGTTTTTAAGAAAGCAACAAGAATTATTCGTTGTTTAATTGGCATATTCACAGAAAAGCGAGATGCGTGTTCATTGTTGAATGCATTAAGGCTAGGCAGATGTATTGGTGGGAAATGTTGGGAAGATTCGGCTTTGGCACTTCGACAAGTAGAGGGAATAGGGTTAGCTCAAGTCAAAATGTTTGCAAGGAGCAACATAATTTCGCTATCCAGTGCAAAACTATTACAAGGGGATCAAATCGAGCATTATATTGGACTAGAATCTGGCAACGGTAGAAAAATTGAAAGAGAATTAAAAAGAATTCCAAACTTATCGATAAGTTGCAAGATTATAGGGGAAGAGATGTCCCAAAATTCAGAGTCCGTCGAAGTTGCATTGTCGGTAACTTTTTCAGCGCTGAATCTATCCAACTCAACCACTTGGAATGGTAAGCTGCTTGTTGTTGACGTCATCGTTGAGATAGATGGCTCTTACTTGGTCGAGTTTCGCCGTACGCCAATTTCATCACTTCAAAGAAGTATAACTTTTAGTACTATTGCAAATTTGAGATCTCCAAAACAAGTGATAAGATGCCATGCTTTTTTTTCAGACATAGCAGGCCTCAAAGATTCGTGTGAGGTTGATACGTCGGCTATCCCTGTCTGGCGTTTTGACAAAATTCTAGCTTTAAAAGACGAGCAAAAACATACGACATCCATTAATGGGGAGGATTTCTCCGTTGTTGATGAAGACTTCAATGATGATGATGACGACGATGAAGAGTTGGAGAGATTACTATCAGTGACATTTCCCTCCCGAAAAACTGTTAAAGATCTCACCTTTGACCAAGCTAAATCCGAAAGTCAATCGCAGGTGGATGTTCAAGTTAAGATTACCAAAGAGAGAAGAAAAGCGTGCAATCATGCATGTAAGAATAAACTGACATGTCGTCATGTGTGTTGTAAGGAGGGAAAGGCGAGTACGGAATATGATGCTGCCAATGGATGTAATCATACATGCAAGGACAAGAGTAAATGCCGACATTTATGCTGTCGAGAAACTCCTATGCTTGTGAGAACGAAAACAGTTGAAAATGAAAGTGAAAATAAGGATAAGGATGAAAATGAATTCAGGCTTGAAGATAAGCGACAACAGCAGCAGCAACCTCAACAAATTTACACAAACAGTTTGATTTGTGAAACTTCTTGTTCACAGGACAATTACACTCACTCCTTCCCGTTGAAGCAGGCAGCAACATCTGAAAGAAACAGAAATATATTTACAAAACCCAACAAACTAAGTAACTCTTTGGCTTCTTGTGAGAACCTTACAGATAAATCTGCTTCAGCAGTAAAAAAGATTACAAAATTGCTCGGCAAGCATCCCACGTCAAAAAGTATCTTTGATGAGATCTCTGATGATGAATTGTTGGATGATGAAGAGTTTGCCGAATTAGTTGATATGCTGTTGGTCAGAAATAGTTTTAGCAAAGCTAAAGAATTCAAACCAATTATAACAACAGGAAAGGGATCATTCAGCATAGATTTCGACGATGACGATGAATATATCAGAACCACTAATTCTACACCTGCTAGACTCAAATCAACGGTTCCACCTCAACATGTTCAAACTAGACCAGAAATGGATACACATTCAGAAGGGTGTACTATTATTAGCTTGAGCTCCGATGATAGCTTTGGAAATGGAGCCGATTCAAAGTATACAAACATCACTGCTGATATGAGTGATGAATATTATAAGCAAAGCAATTCGGTGCTTCAAGTTTATTCAACTCCTACTACCAACTTTAGTGAAAAAATCAAAGATACATTATCAGATTCTCAAAATGCAAATAAAAATTTGAACAGCAGGGAAAAATTGAAAGTAAATTCATATTTTGATAACTTTGAGTTGATGCAAACGGAAATAAATTTGGAGTTGAATGCTTTTGAATCGGCGGAACTAGATGCCCATGGTCATGAGCTAATCAGTAAAGATATTTTAAATTTTTTAGGGTCAGATGTTGAATGGAGTGAGTGAAAACCTTAACTCCAGTCAATATCTGAAAATTGCACGTTCTTCAAAATTATCCCTAAAACGTAGTCAAGCTAATGATCAATTGAGAAGCCCACTCCCCAAGTAAGAATTTGCGATTGAAATGAGATACTCATCACCGATTGCCATGTGTTCTTCGTCAATTTTCAAAAACTCAACTTGATTTCTTTCATGTAAAGTTCTCAAGCCAATCAGATCTGATTTATAGGACTCAGTTTCTGTGAACGGCAAAAGTTCGCCAGTCTTGATATCAGTATCATAGAACCAAGCACTCTCTTTTGGTACCACAGTTCTATCTTTGCTAAATAAGACCATAACAAACTTTCCGTTCAAACTATTAATCAACCTGTGTCTATACCTTTCATTCTTATCAAGCTTGTCGTTATTCACATCAGCTAGGAATAACGAGAACTTCAAATACGTCTCGTAGTTGGAAGTATCCCTGAAATACTGTGCTTGAATAAGGGTATTCTGCACAGATGGATAATACACTTGACTTTTCAGTACTAGATTTCTCTTCTTGCACAACCAATCATGATCATTACAGAGCGGTAAATCGTTAATTCCACTGTGAGGCGAACCAAACGTGACAAGATTATTAACTTCCACACCTTCACATTTTTCGATTAAGGATCTCAAAAATAGTCCACCTTGTGAAAATCCGACTGCATCAAACCTGCTGAGGTTTAACGAACTTAGTTGGGAGCAGACTTGATCAACTTGTTGGTTCAAATCACCAAATAGACCTGCTTTCTGATCATTTTCATAGTCTGCATCCAAGTATATCGAGTGTATCTGTATACCTGGATGAACTTCTTCAATCAAGTTGGCCACTTTAAGCATGGAAGAAGAGTTATAGGAGTCGCCCATACCATGCCACAAAACCACGGGTGTTTTCGAACTGGAGATCGTTGCATTATTCGTTTTTACAACAAATTGTACCGAAGAATTGTTAAATGATAAATAATGTACAAACAAGCCCCACAACTTTACCATCATATCGATTTTATACATTGTTACTGCTTTCGAATGTGGTTTGATGTAAAGCGATGTCTGTAGACAAAACGATTCTTATCATAAAAAAGTAAAATATAAAAAAAAAAAATTAAAATTTGTGAAAAATTAAAATTTTAAACATGAAGTTAAAGCATACAACTCAAGAGAGACCAGTAACATAAGCAATCGAGAGTAAATAAAATCATGTCCCTTGAACCAAGAACTAAGCAGGTAACTGTGAAACCAGAGGAATTTATTTTTGGACTGGATTCATACAAGGTGACCAAGAAATCATTCAAAGCACTATTCTCATTCATTGACTCTCAAAATCTATCATCAAGAGAGGCGATAAATCTTGTTATCAATCTAGAGAATCCGATAGTCGAGGAAAACGATTACATTCCAAGAATCATTCCAGTCACAAACAAGTTGGATAAGCTTTCCAACAGATCAATCTTGTTGATAACAAAAGACCCATCGATACCTTACAAGGAAAAGTTATCTGAAAAAGGTTCACCCACAGAAGACGTTTTCAATCAAATCATAGCGTTGAAAAGATTGAAGAAATTATCTCATAATCATAAGGAGATGACAAAGTTAAACAAAGAGTATGACTTGATAGTGTGTGACTTTAGAATTCAAAAATTCATGCCACAGATATTGGGTGTCAACTTCATGAAAGGAAGTTCCAAGAAAATCCCATTCATCATTCAAATGGCAAAACTGGACCCGGACCTGAAGTTAGTGAAGATAAACAAGAGCCATAAATTGAAGGATGAAAGATGTGATCCAGACTTTGTATTGAGACAGTTGAGATCAATCGCAAGAAACGCATCATTGGTCCCAAGCGGTAAAGGTACCTGTTTGAACATCAAAATTGGATATTCGGACATGAGCATTGATGGTTTAATCAAAAATATTGACGATATCTTGAAGTACATCATTGATAATAAAAATACAAGGGTCATATGTGGTAATACAACTAGAAAGCTTATTAAAGGTGGAGTTAACATGTATAGAGATGCTCATATCAAAACAAGTGAGAGTATCAGTTTGCCTGTCTACAAAAGAGTAGATCTGTTGTGAAAAGTTAATGTATAGAGGTTCAGTAGAAGCCAATAACAACAAGATGTAAATATTTTGAGTCGTCTTCTTGTAATCCTAGTAATATGTGGTTATAGCGCCTACACTAAAGAAAAAAAAACAGATTCTGAACTGAAAAGTATCAGCTACAGCTGAAATTTCATAAAACTCATTACTCAACGACCTGCGAGATCGTACAATGTTAAGAAACATCTTGATAGTGATATTGGCATTGATATTTGGATATGTTTATAAAGAGCTCAACACAGACGAGTCTCCATTGTACTTGATACTATCAAAAAGTGAAAAATTGAGAGCATCGTTTGATAGAAAAGATGAAGTTAGTGACTTATCAAAAATTAAGTTAGCTTCGAACATGTATTTCACTCCAAAGTTGGATTCAGGCTTTAAAGATAGGGAACAGATAGGTATTGAAAATGCTACGATAGTAATGCTCACCAGAAATTTCGAGATAGAAGGAGTTTTATCATCTATGAGATCATTGGAAGACAGATTCAACCACAAGTACAAGTACCCTTGGACATTTCTCAATGACGTGCCATTTACAGATGATTTCAAAGAGAGAACAACACTTATGGCAAGTAGTCATACATCATATGGGTTGATATCACCCGAGATTTGGGATAGACCAAAATGGATCAATGATACATTGATGGAGGAAAATATGGCACAGATGGATGAAGATGGAGTTTTGTATGCAACTTCCAAGAGCTATAGGAATATGTGTCGTTTCAATTCCGGTTACTTTTACAAAGAACCCTTGATGATGGACTATGACTACTATTTCAGAGTCGAACCAGATGTTGAGTATATGTGCGATTTTACATATGATCCATTCTCAATGATGAGAATAAACGATAAAAATTATGGGTTTGTAATGACATTTTACGAGTATGAGAATACCATTCCAACGTTATGGCCAACAGTAGAAAACTTTATGGCGGAGTACCCACAGTACGTACACCCAAATAGTTCAATTGGATTTATTACAAACAAAGAAATCATTGGAAATAAACCAATCCCTGTACATTCAACATCCGACTATAACATGTGTCATTTCTGGTCAAATTTTGAGATTGGAAACTTGAATTTCTTCAGATCCGAACTGTACGAATCATTTTTCAAATACTTAGAAAAAACCGGCGGCTTTTATTACGAGCGTTGGGGTGACGCTCCTGTCCATTCGATCGGTGTGAGTCTATTGATGGATAAGTCAAAGATTCATCATTTCGATGACATTGGATATTACCATGCTCCTTTTATGACTTGCCCTACAAGCAGTAAAGTGAAGAGTAACAATAGATGCATTTGTAAAGAAGATACACATATTATGGACAATAAGGATCATAGTTGTTTGGCGAAGTGGTGGAAGTTTGGTGGTGGGAAGAAGTTTATGAGTGAGTTATGATGACTATTGCCTATGTCCTCATATTTATAATGTACATTGATTTTTTTGAAAATAAAAAAAAAAGGTTAGAGGACAAAGAGTTTAAAAGCTATCAAACAGTCAACCAAGCAAGCCATGCAAGCCAAGCCCATCTGTTTCATTTTTGCCCTTTCTTTTATTATTTTTGGTCTTTATAGAGGGTTGATTGAACTAAATTTTGGTTGTTTGACAAATTCCTAGTATGGGCGTTCTAACCTATTCAACTCGTCCAATATACCCTGGATTTCCTTAGTAGACTTTTCGTTTCTGTTGACTTTATCCATTAAACTTGGGATCAAACTGATGGCTTCGTCGCTCTCCTCCAAATCCAACGATCCCAATTGTGCAACCTCAAAAGGATGCAACGAGGAATTCTCAGGAGCTTTCAATAGCTGCTCCACAGCGCCCACCGTTTGGTCATCCCTGAACCTCGCAAAAGTCGACAAGTAGTCCAACGTCTTTCTCAAAACCTCACTCGCGCCCGGTGCAAAGGCGACGTTGACCAAAGCTTCATCGTCATCGTCTTCTAGTGTGTCATCGTTGATCTCGCTGAAATCTGTTGGCTGCTGTTCCTTCTTCAACTGGTTTCTCCTCTCCTTCAAAGCTTCTCTGATCAAGATCCTAGCCTCCGACAAGTTCAACGTGATCAACGGTTGGGCATCACCTTGATGGTTTATCTGGTCTACTTGGAACTCTGGCCCCAACTTCAACTCGGCTGCATTTTCTTCGTCGTTGAAGTTTTGTCCCGCCTTCTTTCTTCTCACACCAAAAGTAGAGGTTGAAATGTTCATCTTTTTATATTTATATCTTGATCTTGATGCAACTTGGCCACCTCAAATTCAATATATATCACACCATTCACTTCATCTCTGTATTTGTTGATTATATGTAGTTTTTTCATCAGCGTCATTTCTGTCAAACGTGTCAGTAAAACGTGTGCAGTGCTTGTCCATGATGAGGATAAGACGACATTTATCTAATCTGATTGATCCAAAAGGCCGGATTGTACAATTGATCTGTATTATTTGCAGCATATAAAGTTTATATACTATACTTTGAGTTCATATATTCATTGTAGGTGATGTCCTTCCATAATAGAGGGCCAACACAGGACAAGGTGCAGCAGCAACAGCAGCAACAGCAGATGTTGCTGCCCAACCAACAGTTGGAGCAGTTACAACAACAGCAGCTGCAACAGCTATCGCTCCACCCAGCGTCTACGTTTCCATCACCAAGCTCCCAGCACTACCTACAGCAACAACCGCTTCACTCTGCGCCTCCGGTGACATCGCACTCGCCTTGGCTGGCCAACAATTCACCATTGGCTTCAAGAACGAACACTCATTCAAACCCAAATTCCTTTTCTCGAACTGGCCAGTTTGCTTCGAACACCGACTTGTATGACCAGCAGAATCAGTACAAATACCAAGCACCTCCACAGCTGAATAACGGCTTCAGGAATCCTTGGGGGAATGGATTGCAACTACCTCCAGCTCAGGCAAATGGTCAATTGAGTTCATCACCAACCAGCAACAGAACTTTACCACCGATATCGTCGTTTGGACAACCTCAACAGCAGCAGTCATCTCCTGGCTTGATTTCCCAATTTCCTCCGCCTTCATCGTCATCTACGGCATCCTCTAGCTCATCCACATTGTTGCAGCAAAGCAATATAAACAACAGAAATGCATCGTTTGCCAATAATTTACCAACTACATATGAGTACGAAAACATGGCTTATCAACATCAAATATTACCACCTTCGAGAGCAGCTGCTCCCGGACCATCTCCATACTACAACGACCAGCAGATGGGTTTATCAAGTGAATTGGCAAGACGTCAATCTGTAGCTGTGGCGCCGACATCAGGTTACAGCAGCTTTCCATCACAACATCCAGGTGATAGGTTCTACACAAGAAGAGCTTCATTATTCAATGCTAACTCAATATATCAGCAGCAACAAAAATTCCATCCAAAAAGCTCTGCACCAAGAATGAAAAGAGTCACAAAATTGTCTGATTTGAACCCACATCTCAACTCGAATCCAAAGTATCGTCGTGCATCTACTGCAACTGTTCACATATCACCATTGGTTGCATTAACAACAGCATTGGGTTCAACTTTCACCATTTGTCGAGCAGAATACAGTTATAAGTCTTCCAGAAATCCAAGAAGAGTATTGACGAAACCAAGCGAAGGAAAATTGAACAATGGTAATGATAATCTCGATAGTGATTATATACTATACGTTAATGATGTGTTGGGTGTTCAAGAGAACAGAAAATACATGGTTTTAGATATTTTGGGCCAAGGTACGTTTGGTCAAGTTGTCAAATGCCAAGACTTGAAAACTCAAGAATTGGTTGCTGTTAAAGTTGTCAAGAGTAAACCTGCCTACATGAAACAATCTTTGACAGAACTGAATATTTTGGAGCATTTAAACACAAAAGTTGACCCCGATGATGTTCATCATTTCTTGCGCTTGAAAGACAAGTTTATGCACAAAAATCATTTATGTTTAGTATTGGAATTACTATCGTCAAATCTTTATGAATTGATCAAGCAAAATCAATTCCATGGATTGCAAATGAGATTAGTTCAAAAATTCACTTTGCAATTACTTGATTCATTGTGCATTTTAAAAGATGCAAAATTGATTCACTGTGATTTGAAACCTGAAAATATATTGTTGGTATCGCCCGATAATCCAGACTTGAAAATAATCGATTTTGGTTCAGCATGTCATGAAATGCAAACCATATACACATACATTCAATCAAGATTCTATAGATCTCCAGAAGTGATATTAGGACTTCTGTATTCAACAGCTATAGATATGTGGTCATTAGGGTGTATTATCGCCGAACTATTTCTTGGATTACCTTTATTTCCGGGGACTTCTGAATATAATCAATTAACAAGAATCACCGAAATGCTAGGGTATCCGCCTACTTGGATGAACGAAATGGGTAAAAATACTTTGAAGTTCATGAACAAGTACCAAGAAAATGACCAGCAGCATGCCTATTACGATTTGAAGCCAATAGATCAATTTTCAAGGGAACAAAATGTGGAAGAAAAGCAATCGAAGCAATATTTTAAAGGCGATTCTTTGGATCTGATAGTGATGAATTATCCAATGCCTAGGAAACTGACGAAGACAATGATCGAGAAGGAGATCAATGATCGTAAGTTATTGATTGACTTTTTGTTGAAGTGCTTGGATTTAAATCCTGTATCTAGATGGTCGCCACAAGCAGCTAGGGAACATCCTTTTGTTAGAGGGTAACGAGTTTGTTCAAATGAATGTTGGTTTATGTTTCTTCTCTCCACAATTCCGAGCTCTGTAACTTCAAAAATAAGTCAACCTGCATATTCTTTGTATTATAAACACCAACCAGTCTCATCTTGTTGTCACCGCAAAATTGTTTGAGAATCGTTCAATTTAATATCTATAGCTTCTTTTTTAACCAGAAGGTTCTCCCAGCCTTTGAAAAACATACTTTTAAATAGGATGGGGTAAACAGTATGCATAATATTTAAAGATTATTAATAATGATATATACAAGCCATCCTCATAAATGTGAAAGGAATTTTGAGAACAAATAATAATAGAAAAGATAAAAAATAGGAAACCGAAATTCAAACAGGCAAAATAAGTTCAAATGGGATAAATCAGATGTACAATAGGAAAGAAGGGTCATGAAAGCAGGATAAAAAAAGAGCATAAACAGTGATGAACATGATGGTATGTTTAAGGGAGGAAAATCCAAGAGACCTAGTAGCGATAAACATGGATTGAGCAAAGCTGAACAGAGAGTCAGACTTGGCTGGTCATTCCAAACCCGAAGGAATCAAGCACCCAATGGAGCTGAATCAGGCATTACCGGAGCGACAGGCTTGTTTTGCCATGCCATGTATCTTTGGATCATCATACCACAACCTTCAAAGATACCCAAAATACAGGCACAACTGATGGCTGAATTTCTGGTGTGTTTCCATCCTCCTCTGATGGCCAAAGAACCACCGACGAAGAATCCGGCAATAATAGCATTCCATGGGTCTTCTCTCTTTCTAACCAGCTTGACACCACAGTCGTAGAACGAGAACAAACCACCCCATACACCGAAGTTACCACCGACAACTGGCGCTCTGGCCTTGACAGCGGCTATTGCACCCAGTCTTCTTTCTCCGTATGGAGAGTTACGGAAACCTTTGATGGAATGCCAGACGGTACCACCAATGACCTGATTTAGAGTGAAACAGTCACGAGCCCTGATGTTAGTAAATCAAGCACCACAATCCAAAAATATATTCTTCTCTACAATTCAAGTATACTTACACCCATAGCAAAAGCACCACCAAAATCGTTCAAAATGACAATCGGACAAGGATCTCTAGTATGATCTGCAGACATATTTCTTGACTTCTATATAGTTACAGCTTTATATTACAACCTGTTTGGCGATCCTTCTTTATCACTGACTTGATGAAACTTGATCAATTGTTGCCATTCAATGATGGATGGAAAATTTAGCTGAAAAAAAACTGTATGGCAAATTTGGTATGATGAACACGACCTCAAATTGTACGGAGAAATTAAAAGTTAAAAGGCATCTTTAAAAGTTCATTCGCAAGTTCATTCAGGTTGTAATTGGAGAAAGAAAGATGTCACAGTATGACCATTATTTACCGACAATAGATGCAATACTTGCTGTGTCTGACCTAGAAAAAATCACGGTCAAGAAGATTAGGATGGCCATATCAGCGTTGTTTGAAGTGGAGTTTGTGGAGGATAAGAAGCTGTTCAACGGTTACATAATGGAACGATACTACAACTTGGTGGAGCAGAGACAGGGCGAGGAAGCGTCAGAGAAAAGTGCAAGGGAGAAGCTAGAGAAGGCGGACCACAAGATGGCGTTGAAGTTGCAAGCTTCGGTCAGTGGGTCATCGCCAAAGTCACGCAGAGTTGAGAAACCAAAGAAGAAGACGAAAGAGAAAAAAGCCAGAGACCCGAATAAACCGATACTGGAGCACGTCAAAAACTCCGCATTCATGAAGCCGTTGCTTTTGAGTCCGCTTTTGTCTGACTTCTTGCAGGCTGAGAAGTTGCCAAGAACAGAGGTGGTGAAGAAGATGTGGGCTTATATCAAGGAGCATGATTTGCAAAACCCAAACGACAAGAGAGAGATAATATGCGATAACGAGATGATTCCCATCTTTGGAAACACAATGACCATGTTTTCGATGAATAAGCTTTTGGCGAAACACCTTTTTGCGCAAGACGAGGTTGTAGGTGGGCTGAAAAAGCCCGGTCAAGTTAAAGTTGAAGAGGATGTTTCCGAAGAAGTAGGGACTTGAGGAGGTGTTTGGCTGCCAGTAGAATGTGATTAGGTGGGAGCGACAGGTATAGCATCGCAAATAAATATTGTAAATTGGATTAGTTTTTCAGAGCTCTTTCTGTGCAGGGCGGCGAAGTTGTGTGATTTCATGAAAAAAGCATCAACAATAACGAAGAGGCTAAATATCAGGTCTGATCTGAGACCTTAGGCCTTAGAGCACATAGACGATCATCGACCTATGAGTAACAGTAGCTCAAGCTTGAGCAAAGACATGTCAGGTCTTTCTCTTAGAGAGACCATTGGTGCAATGGATAAATCATTGTCATCAAATCAACAGCTTCTGAACGACGTACTCAAAGTTGCAATATTGTCGTATAGGTCTAGAAATCAATTCAAAATACCTATTGCATTCATCACCGAAGTTAGCAAGGCCTTCCTGCCGACAAGGACATCTACTGACTCTAGTGTTGTAACCTCGAGCTCAAAAAAGAGGATCTCGCAAAGGTTTAGTGGAATCAAATCGCACCTTCACAAACCTTCTTCGTCATCCTTACTTCACTCACCTAGTCCAACTGCATCTGCTGAAATTTCATTGAATGAACTAAATACGTCGGTGAAAGCATTTTTGAATAGTTCATTAGCATCAATCCAAAAAGATTCACTCGCTTACAACTCAATATACAAATTTTTGAAATCATTCCCATTGAACAGTCCAAAATACGAGAATGTTGAAGATCTAATTGTTGATTATTTATGCTTCTTATGGAATGAGATCAACTCTCAGCTATCCTCTTTCAAAGGAGGCACTTCAATTCAAGTCTACAATGATGAACTGAACAGGTTTTTAGGAATGGTCAAAGATAGCTGCAAAAAATCAAGGCATTCAAAGCAACTAGATATCCAAATACAAGATTTTAAAAACAGATTATACTTACAAAATCCAACCTCGCCATCTTTTAAGTTGCCTGGGCTTCCAATTTTTTCAATCCCCCTGTTCAAAACAAACGAAATACGATATATTAGTCAGATATCATCAATTTTCCAATCTAAGGTCAATGATTTGGATATCGCTAACCTTTTAGTGTACTCATCGGAAACTAAAATTGAACAAGAACTTATTGATTCAATGGGCAACGTCAATCGATCAATTTATGCATCCTCAAACTTTGAAAGTATGGACTTTTTTAACATGTGGAAAAGAAGGAATGACAATCGGATTTCAAAGTTGATCAAACAAGTTCACTCACTATTTGAAGAGAGTATTCCAAAACTGAACATCATTCCAAATGATGCAAGAAACTCGATTGATCAATTGGTCTGGAAATGTCTACAAAAAGATAATTTGATTAATGACAAAGCAGCAACAACGGTTATCTCAACAAGTTCATTGAGTTTGATTTTTGAATGTGCAAGGTTTTGGAATATCGATGTATCCACAATCGCATGTTTGGTTATGAAATCATCTTTGATAATAATATCAAGTCTACAAGGTGAAACATTCTCAGTTGCTAAAATATTTTTATCCCTAGATCAAGTTGATAAATTGTTCACAGATTTTGGCTTGGACAACTTGTCAAAGAATCCTCATTCATGGTGCAAAGTGGATAGAAATACATGGCGTGATTGTTTGATGCAAGTACGTGAGATTTGTCATACCGGAATCAATAAATTACTTGATTCCTTATTCACTTTAAAAAAGAACAGATCATTATTGGGCTATATCGATTTGATGGAAACCGTATTAGAAGACCCTTACTATGATACGTTAAACACCAAAGTAGATGATTTTTCAGTGACTTTGAAACAAAAAATTGATAAGATCTCACAAAGAAGGTACACCTTATTTTTATCTGCATTACCCAATGACGATACATTGACGTTCAGCCATGTAACACTGTTAGCCAAAGAAATTCAAAATGATATTGAATTCTTAGGTAAATTGTTCAATTACAAATCAATACAAAACATTCAGTTTCATGAGATTTATCTGCAAACTACGGTAAATCTGCTCTTTGTGGATGCTAAAAATCTAATTGATCATATCAAGTTGAACGATGACAAAAATGCTGGATATAAAGAGTTTGTTGAATGTTTTACCCTGTTAAAAATGATCAAAACTTGGCTGTTGCAAAATGGAACAATTAAGGAGGACCCTTTGGATTTGGAATTAATCTTCTATCCATACTTTATGGAATTCTCAATCAACAGTGGTAAAAGAATCAGAGAAATGATTGATTTGGCTATCAAAAGTGACAACTTCACACCTGTTATCGATGGTTATCATTCTTCATCGGTTTTAGATATTGATCGCATAATCTTAGGCGCATTGGATGATTTTGACAAATGGAATTGGTCAAATCCAAATCAGGTTGCCAAAGCGGAGACTCAATTGTTAAAAGTTGTGTGCGATGAATCTGTTAGATACTGCAACTCAATGATGAGTATTATTTATGAAGATTTTCAACCAAAAGAGGAAACCGACTCGACGATAGAAGAAGTAAATGCGAAGAGGAAGAGTAAATTTAGAAGAAGCGTTTTCAAAACAATTGATACTTTGAAAGATAAACAAAAACCAAAAATTATGGAAGAAACAGAATTGAGTCCAGATTTTAGCGAGAGGGCTCTTGTTGCGCTTTGTAATATCTACCATTTCAGCAAGATTTTAGATAAGGTTGAATTGAATTTTGAACCTGAAGAAATATCGAAGACACTACGAGGTGATATGAAATTTCAGCAGGAAAATGGATCAAAGTCAAGCAGAAAATTAATATCCGTCAGGGTTATCAAAGCTGAAAATCTCATTCCATACAAGACTGCTATATGTGATCCGTATGTTAAATTGAAGCTCAACAATCAAACGATTGCAAAGACAAGAGTTATCAAAGACGAACAAAATCCAGAATGGGATGAGGAATTTGAGCTTTTACTTCCAAATTCAGCAAATTCAATTCCAATTGTTGCCGCTATTCGTAACCTGCATTCTACCAGAGGAAAAGAGAAGAATTTGGGAGAAATTAGTTTTGAATTAAACCCATCCGAAATTTTGGATAAAAACGGCCTATCACATAAATTGAACTTGCCTTTGGATAGCGGTGAAGGTGAAATATATCTAGAGTTTAACATTGAAGTAGAAAAACTTGATCCAGTTTTCAATTTGGGAAGATCAAGAAGAGTAATCTTGAAGGCTCAAGAAAAGGCGATCAAGATGATTGTTTCAAAGTTCTCAACGCAGATTTTGGAGTTCATGTCAAGAGATACCATACAATGGTACAAAGTTTTTGGTGATAAAGAGCAGAGTTACACACCGATAGATAAATTAATCAACTGCTTCAATACAAATCTTTCCATTATCGCACAATCTGTTTCACGCGAGATTTTATCAGGCATACTTTTAGAATTATGGAATGTCGTACTAATGACCGCCGACAAGCTACTATTGCCAAAGTTGACGATATCAAAGCATTCTGCATTATCATTATCCATTAAATCATCGAGCACACTTTCTAGAGCCGATGTGAATTTGATATTACAGTGGTTGAAAATATTGTGTATTGATCAGTTTCATAATGATGGCGAAGGTTTATCGATGGAAGATTTACAGAATGACAAGTACAACCAATTGATTTATTTGATTCCAAAATATTACGATTTGAAGGTTAATGACTTAACCAACGTTGTTGAAAAATTTTCTAAATCGACTTTGAGAGTCATCAAACAGAGGGCATATCACCTGTACAATATCAAAATGGAAGATGTAAATGGTAAGAAGGTTGTGCAAGAAGCTGGCAAATTAAGTACAGATGAGTTGAATGCAAATCAAGAAGATGTTGTATTGAGAATTTTGTTAATGAGAGGCGAGGAGAAATATGTCTATCATAGACTAAAACAGAGAAAGGTGTTCTCAAGCACTATGTTTGCTGAAGCAGAAAGAAAGATAATGTTGAAATGAAGAAATGATAATTTTGTTCTCCATAATTTTTGTAAACATTGAAAAAAAAAAAACGCCAAACGTAAATCATTCATTGAAGTAGGTAAAACCAAATTCACTACACAAAGTAGACTAATAGACCTACTGCATCCTCCATTATGTCTAAGACAGAAAGCATCGAAAATGAGGTGTATAATGATGTACTAAAAGTGGCAATATTGAGTCATAGGACTAGAAAGGAATTCAAATCATCAGTCATAGCTGTTAAAGAAGTTAATATTGTGACCAATGACACTAATACTGATAATATAAAACTACCCATAAATACAGGTTTGAGGTTAAGAGACTACCTTCCAACATTGTTCAATGTGGGAAACAAAACTGTTGAGCTAGACTCAATCACGAAACGTGGATTTCAAGAATATTATGCTTATCTTATCGGAATATCTCAACTGCAGTTACAAGACTTGAATACGCTGGAACTGATACTTAAAACGTTTTTACCGATTGCAATGAGGAACGCAGTTAACTGTGGAATCAGGGATCAGGCTTCAATCAATAATCTGTTAGTCCATCAAATTCAAACATTTATCAGTCTGATCCTAGCATTGTTACAAAATGAAAAGAATATCAAGGATTTTAAAAATCAATTTATCTCTTACAAACAAGAAAACTTCAAATTGATTGGAGATGGAAATATATATAGGGAGGCAACGTTTGAATTCATTGGCATGCCATTGGCACAACACATAGGTAAAATTTTTGGCAAAACCGAAGAGGTCAAAACAAAAGGATTCTTAGCATCTTTAAGCTTGGATGCAACTGAGACTTCATATATAATGGATGTCAAGTCTCTTCGGAAGTCCCGTAGGGGGGCTTTTGAAAAATACTACAAGCAAGCTGATTTTGAGAGTGTCCATCATTATAACGCATGGAAAGTTCGCGAAGATGAAAACTTGAATATGTTATTACTGGAAGTGCTGCCACAATTTTCACAAAAGGTCAACGCCAAAAGGTTTTTGCCAATTGATAGTCGGGTGTCTTTGCTTCAAGTAATCCAGAAATGCTTAGTTTATGATTCATCAATAATCATGTATGATGGTACTGAAAAGTTGTTATCGGATTCATCGTTGGACCTTATCTTCGAATGTTGCAAGTATTGGAGAATTGACTACACCACATTGGGTGTAATGTTGAACACCGCAGCTTTGGAATCTATATTGTTAGATAAACTGGAGGCGCAGGAATTAAATTTAATGCTTCGCGTTTGGGATGAATCAAAATCAATCGTTTGTGAAAGAGGGGGGTTGGATTGGGATCCTCATACCTGGATCAAGCTGGACAGGGATTTGTGGGTTGAATACTTGTCAGCAGCGTTTGTGAGAAACATGGAAAATATCAGTTCATTATTGGAAGAGGTGTATACCATGAAAAAGCTATCAAAATTGTTCAGAGGTCATATGGAGTTAAGTGATCGAATTTTCAAAGACCCTTATTTTGATAAGTTTACTGAGACAGGATTGGTCAATCAGTGGATAGAAACTAAGCTATCTAATATATTAATCAAGACTGCTGATGAAAGATACACGCACATTCTGAGTTTGGTACCAAACGACAAGTCACTTGGCTTCTATCATGTAAGCCATTTTATGGATATGGTTGATAATGATTATGAACACTTAGAAAACTTATTTGGAAGTGGCTTGCTAAATGGGAAACTCGATGTTTCACTGATTTGCTCAAACTATGTCTTGAAACTCTGCTTGAACGATTGTAAAGCAATGGTCGATCATATAAATCAATTTGATGACGTTGACATCATCTTTGATGATGTTATGAAATGTTATAGGATGGCCAATAGAATGGTTGATTTATTGAAAGAACTAGATCCTGACTACCCCACCCTTCACTTTGAAAGAAGATTTTTTAGACACTATCAGCGATTTGCTATAAGCTCAAGTGCATTGATAGTGGAATCTATCAAAAGAAGTTTTGAGGCTGATGATTTTGAGCCATATTCAAACGATACTCAATTCAGCCAGTCGGTTTATGATATCTCAAAACTCATCAAATCACCATTTACTGGGTTGATGTCGTGGGGATGGAGAAATGAATCACAAGCTTATGAAGTAGCTTCGATATTAATGAAAAACATGGCAGATGCATCAATTTTATATTGTGATTTTCTCACAGATTTCATATATCAAGAGTTGAGGATGGACGAAACTAAACCTTTGATTTCTGCTGGAATGTCTATTTCAGAAAAAAGGCTTAGTATGAACCTTTTGAGAAATTACCAACAGGCGGATGTAGGGGGAGAGGAAGATAAACCAGAGTTCAGTCCCAAGGCACTTGTCGCAATGAACAACTTGGAAGAGTTTCTCAACAACATGTACACTTTAGAAGAATACCTCACACATATTGAGTCTCTCAAGGGGAGTTTCAAAGTCGAAGAATCCAGACATGGAAGAAAAAAGTCAAAATCGTCAATAGAGATCAAAAGTTATCTATTCACCATTAAAGTTATCAGGTGTGTCAACCTCACCAATTATCAGAAGAACAAAGTCAGTTCCAAGGTTGAAATTTATAATATGAACACCAAGAATTTGATAGGAACGACAAGAACAATCAAGTTCAACTTTAATCCACAATATGAAGAGTATTTCGAGGTTAGAATCCCGGCACGCTCATTAGAAGTACCTATTATTTTGAAAGTTTTGGATTCTTCCAGTGAAGGAGAAATACTAGGGTATGCCAAAACAGTACTATCTCCATCTTTATACAACTACAACGGCCTTCCTACGGAAAGCACATTTGTGCTAGAAGGTGATTCCAAACTTTTTATTGAAATATCGATGGAACCGGAAAGATCTGATCCTGTTTTTGCGATGGGTATGCTAAGAAGAGCATTTTTGAGGTCAAGAGATAAAGCAATCAAATCAATAGTTTCAAAAATGACTGTAAAGATTTCTGAAGCCATTTCAAAAAAATCTTTGGAGTATTATAACAAGTTGAGAAGAAAGAACAATTCAAACGATGAAATTGATGAGCTCGATCCCATCCACAAACTAGAGAAGTACATCGATACAAACGTCGATGTCTTAGCTAAAGTTTTAACAAAAAAATTGCTATTGAAAGTTTTGTATGAGGCTTGGAATGTTGTGTTGTTCTGTGCAGATCAATTGTTATTACCAAGTCTTGAGATTTCAAAAGGCGTGATGTCTAAGCAAGAGCAGAAAACATTTTTGAATTCTTTTGCATCTTTGACTTTAGGAGATGACGTGCTTGGATATGGCAAACCTCTCACACCACTCGAAGTCGATACCGTGTTAGATTGGTTGAACATTTTAGGTCAGGAATATTTTTTCAACAATGGTGAGGGTGTTCCATTGAAAAAGTTGAAAAACGATAAGTATCAACAATTATTCTACATTCCAATCTTTTACAATTTGACAGTCGAAGAGTTAAAACAATACGATGAACTATTCAGATTATCAACATTTGAAGTGTTGAAACAAAAAGTGTTTGCGTTATACAACTTACCACCCGTTGAAAACTCAAGCGGCGCTTCAATCACAAGATCAGCAACTTTGACAAGATCAAACACCATCGCGGCACATGGTTCAAAGCTGAGCAGGATGAGAGCGAAGTCAATAAAAAGACAAGCTATCTCCACTGATGAGATATCAGCTGCGAAGGAAGACATTGCATTGAGGGTATTGTTGTTAAGAAAGGGAGAACTGACGTTTGTTGTTCAAAGATTGGATGAGAGGGAGAAGTTTGTGGAAGAAAAGAAAGCTTTCGCTCATGCTAAGGCTGCTGCTGAAGGTAGACTTCGTCTACTATAATACATTACTTCAAGATCTATATATCAAAACCCTTCTCTTTTACAAACAAGTTCAACATGGGAGGTTTAGTAACATTTAATTTTTTTAATCTATGCGAGCGTGAACAGATAAAAAAATGTTTCGATGATGTAAAGACATTTATAATGTAATTTAAACAATAGCAATTGAACAGAACAGAACACCATTTATTCAGAGACCTGGTAATTAGATTATATCAATTGTGAAAAATAGGGAGATAGAATGAATGCGGATGATTTTGAACATCAAGATGATGCATGGTCATACTCAATGCCATCTTCACTTGAAGCGCTGCAGGAGTACAGAAACGTCAATGGTTCGAATAAGCCACTACCCAAAATACCCAACAGAAATATAGATATCACTGGTCTAGAGCAACAGGAGGATGATGCAGAATCGATAATATCAGGGATTGATGTGGCCGAGTCCATTTCAAGGCCAGGGCTCATTGTGCACCCTTCGGGTTCAAATAAATATGACATTAACAATAGTACACATTCATTACTAATTGGGAATAGCGGTGGTTCAATGGTCAGTCCAATCGATATCAGCACTCCGCCAAAACTGTTCATGTTACCATCGCCTGAAAAATCGGTACATATGCAACCCTCAAGTTCATATTCTTCAGTATCAAGTGTTTCTGAAATCAAATCATCACCGGCTAATCCATTCACAACAATAGAAGAAGTCCATTTGACAAGTAACTCACAGGATAATTTCTTGAACTCAGACATTGTGACTTCAAAATCTGAAGACGAGAGCAATCATCATTTAATGTCCAAGGCAATGGAGAAATTACAACAAACCATGATTGCTGACGACCAATCAGCTCATTCATTGGATAAACTATCGACAAGGGGTGCATCCGATGAATCTGTAGAAATTCACAATGGAGAAATAGAAAAGGAACAAGAGGAACAAGAAATTGGTACAGAAGTACAAGCGACTCCAGTTCCGGAATCTCCAGGTTCATTCTTTTCGACAGTCAAATCAGTGGCATCCTCAACAATATCAATTTTGGCTTCTCCAAATACGAGTCAAGCCCCATCATCTCCTTTGAGTTTACGTAGATCAGATACACTCACAAATGGAGATATATTGGGTAATCGTCATAAGAGAGTCGCTTCAGAGTCTGTGGTTCATTCGAAGAAACAGTTGAACGGGCAGTTTGTCATTGAGGGTGATGTTAGTCATCCAGAGTCGATCTCATATCGTAGAGCAAGAAGACCAAATAGTACATCCACCTCTTATGGTTCTGATACTTTGAATTCACCTTCTACGAGTACTGGTACCACGATTGCATTGACCAATGATTTCGACAGGAGTAGATATGTTGAAGAGTTTTTCCATGATACAGAGTATAGATACTCAACGCTCAAAAGAAATTTGGACTTTCATGCCTTATTCAAAGAAGTTCCGACTGATGACAGATTCATTGATGATTATAGCTGTGCATTGAGCAGGGAGATTTTGATACAAGGACGACTTTACATTTCTGAGAGCCATTTATGTTTTAACTCAAATATATTGGGATGGGTAACTACTCTTATCATACCATTCAAAGATATTATCAAACTTGAAAAAAAAGCAACAGCTGGATTTTTTAACAATGGTATTGTGGTAGATACAAAAGACGCTAAACATGCATTTGCTTCGTTTATTGCAAGGGATAATGCTTTAGATTTTCTCAACTCCATCTGGGAAAACTCGAAAAGCTTTTATAAGACATCAAACATCAGTTCATGTAGTACCACCAGATCTTCGAGCGTTGGTGTGAGACCTTTATACAAGCCAATAAATTCAGAAATGGGGATTGGTATTGGTCGATTGAGCCAAGATATGAGAGATACGGACAGAATGCTGGATAAAGTTTTACAAAGTGAGATTGATTCTTTAACAATGTCTATCGATGGGGATACCCCCAAAAGGTTCAAAACTTTAAGAGATAATGATTCTATCAATGGAGAAGATTTTTTGGAAGTTGAACAGGACACTGTTAGCTTGATTGAAGGCTCTGGATACGAAATTGAAGGGCCCACAACTCATAGTCCGACACCACTTGAGTTTGATGTTGAAACTGCTGACGATGAAACGTTGTTGTTTTGTGACGAGTTCAATGCACCTCCAGGTTTAGTTTTCAATCTTATTTTCGGAGAGAACATCGAGTTTCATAAACATATGATGGAATTGATAGAAAGCTCTAACTTTTCCGATTATTCTAAATTTGACCAGATTTCAGAAAACAACGAACCATTAAGAAAGTTTACGTATGATAAACTGTTAGGTTTTTCAATAGGACCAAAGTCGACAAAAGTTGAAGTTTCTGAATCTATCATCGAAAAAAATTTCAACGGCAATATTATGGTTTTATCCAGATCATGTACACCGGATGTACCAAGTGGTAACGTATTTTCAGTAGGAACAAGGTATGTTTTATCTTGGGGAGAGAACAACAGGACAATATTTCAGCTATCGTACTACATCAAATGGACAGGACGAAGTTGGATAAAGAGTATCATTGAAAAGCAGACTTTTGAGGGGCAGAAGAGTTTTGGTGACTTGTTGAAAAAAGAACTCACGCAGAAGTTGAGTGAAATAACAGTTTCTACTAAAAAGACTACCACTTTAATGCATGAACAGACTCCAACAAGCACTCCAAAGGCTAGACCAACAATAGAAAAGCTTCACGGCTCATTTGTTGATACCTTTAAGGACGAAGTCATCGAAGTAAGAGATAACATCAAAACTTTAGGACAAAACATCAAGTTTTCTTTGCCAAGGTATTTGGTCGTGATAATCTTTTCAACATTGGTGCTACAGATATACATCATCATCAGACTTAACAAGAACTGGTTTGAATATGATGAAGATTACCAAAAGGTTAAATTATTGAACTCCATACTATTATCGAACTTGAACGTTAACGACGATAGAGTTCAGGTGTTTACGGAAAGCGTAAACGATGCTTACAAAAAATTGATTTCAAGTGTTGCTGATGATGGAATTAGTAGTATCATCAACGAGTGAAGTTGCGAACCTGTCAAATGGGATCTTGAACCTGTGCATTTTTTTTCAACTCTTTGGGTCTAATTCTTCCTTTGAGAAGTTTCATCAAGATCTAGCAATTAGTCTATCATCTATTAGACTCCAAAAGAAACGTAAAGAAGTGATAATAAAAAAATTAAATTCCCCATAGATGCAAATTATAGTTTGAGTCATACAAAAATTCTGTAACACACATTCTCCTGATCGCTTGAAAACATAAATTTTATACAGGTATATCCAGCATTTATATCTGCTCAACAGGAGAGAGAGAAACAATAACACACTTAAACCATAGATTCTGCCCTTGTTCTATTTACACTTGGGTTTATCTTCGCCCCTACTTCCGGGCCTTGATGTATCTTCCTCTTTTCCTCCTTTTCTCGTTTTTTCTCCAGCTTCAATTTCCTGTTTGCCACTTTGATCAATTGTCTCCTCCGTTTGTCATCCCTAATGTTTTTGTAATATTTGAAGTTCGCATAGTACCTCTTACTCAACTTCAAAAGCCTTTGGAAGAATGTAAGAATGAACTTCCACATAAGAATGCTCAAAAACACCAGTGTGAATATCAATGCCACTTTCCAAAAGTAGGAAACACCTTTGTTCAAATCCGAGAATTGAGTGAAATTCATACCATAGTATCCGGCCCAAAATGTCAACGGCAAAAAGACGACTGACACAAATGACATTACTCCCATTGAGTCATTTTGCTGTGCCAGTGTCATATTAAAGATCATGTTCGTAAGATTATCAACAATGCCTTCCATCAAAACTATATCTTCGGTATAAGTTTGTGTATGATCAGCCACATCTGCTAAATACAAATCACAATCTTCACTTATGAAATTTGACCTAACCGACAGCTTTAAAGTTCCCAGCAACTCTTCTTGAGCTTTTTTGGAATGATCTCTCAATGAATAAACAAGTGTTGTTATGGGGGATATTGTCCTTCTCAATAAGGATAATTCATCCAACATTAAGTATAATTCTTGAACGTTTCGTATCGATGCATCGGTTAATATGTCCAGTTGCATCTCTTCTAACCTTCTTCTATATGCAGTTATTATAGGGTACGCCAAATCAACAACAGAATCAATAATTGCTTGCAACAATATGGACGGATCACACGAATCTCTTAAAATGGTTTCCTCCGAATTCAATCTCGTCAAAATAGCACTTTCAATATCACTCGCAGAATGTTCAAAAAAAGTAATTACCGTGCCATTTTTACCTATAAATAATGATACCTGTTCAATACCAACCGATAAATTTCTATAACTCAATGGTCTATGAACTTCCAATAACTTCAATTTTCTTTTGGATCTTATTTCTGTTGACCATTCAGTTAATTTCCTCATTGAATTCTCATCTTCAATTTGCTCAGACAATGAGACTCTTTTTATTTTCTTCTTTTTGTTGGCTTTTCCCTTTTTATCAAATGAACCTACATCTTCGTCGCCTTCGTCGTCGTCACTGTTCATTGGATGGAAAAAGTTATGAAGTTTGAAAAACCAATTGGTTTCACTGTAATCTTCTTGTTTTTTTTTCTTTATCTTTATCAATTTGACCAACGGAAAACAGCAAAAAGTATGACTTGGATATTGATCAACTTTGGTCCTTTGTGGAATATCAACCATGTCCTCCACAGCCAATCTGTGTAACTGATAATGTCTTGAGATCGATGAGATCAGTTCCCAGGATAGCCCATTAACGTTTATCCATCTAACTTTTCCCCAAGTTGGTCTGTGTTTCAATTTCGCTTCTAACCTTGCAGATGATTTCTTAACCCTTTCAAAATATTTTTGATCAAACTCATCATCTTCCCTATGGCCCTTATTGTTGAACAACAAATCAGCATCTATGAATTCCGTTGGTGCTTCTAAGTGTTCCACTCTATACCTTGATTCCGAATAATCAGCGATTGTTATTGCAGCACCTAAAGATTTCAACGAAACATTTGAATTTGGAGTCAAGCCAGGCTCCCAGTTCAGCCTCATTCTTGCCAGAGACGAGGAACTTTTTGAATCATAATACTTACGTGATTTCTTCTTCTGTCTGTTGCTCAAGCTTTGGCCATCTTTCTCCAAAATTGGATTTTTTTGTATCTCCTCATCAAAGGAATGTAAATCCAGCGTGCTTGAATTGTGCGATAAGTATTTACCTGATGTATCGAATAGAGACAACTTCCTTCGTTGTTCTCTTTTTCTTTTGACCTTTTTAACCTTGTCGTTGATTCCGTCAGTTGCTAACGTCGTATTACTCGAGTTTGGAGATGAAGATGACTCGTCGTCCTCGCTGCTACTGCTGTCGCTGAAGTTGTAATCCTCATAATCAGATTCATCATATTGATCTGAACAGGGTAGATTGGGTAAATTCGGATCCTCTGAATCATATACAGTTGTTGCTTTCATTCTTGAGTATATTATAACACAACAGATCTCATGCTAATCTTATTTTTGCTTCTTTCTGCTTTGTGGAAGGTTTGAAACAGTTCAACTGATTTATTGTACAGCAACTCCGTCTATTTGATTTCTATGATTTTTTTTTGATTTTTTTTTTTTGTGGATAAATAGAAGAGGCGAAATCCTATAAGATTAACATGAAACAATATGAAACAAGTGTAACTCTTGTGTGATCCAAGAATGAAACTGATATCAGCATCAGTGCTGTCCAACAGAAATAAGAATCTAATACTATTCACGAAAAACTCAAATCTAATATTGAGAAATGCAGTCAATAGGGAATCAAACCAGCTGGCAACCAAACAGAATGCAAGTACAATTTCAAACTATTGCTTTATCAAGTCTATCAACGATCGTCAACCACTGAGCCATCATATCCAGCGATTTGAGAGGACACGAATGAGAAATGACAACAATGAAAACAAGATTGATAAGGCTAAGCAAACAAAAAAACTGAACTTGGGCTCAATGATCTCGGTTTTGAACTCAACTTTACCAACAATCATATCATCATCCATCAAGATTCCATCGGACTTGATCTCAAATGAAGTTGTCTTCAGAATCTGTCCAATAAATCATCCAAACTTACCGGTTTTCAAAGGATACGTTACATTTCTGACCACTTTCAAAACGTTGCAGTTGATCATAACAAAGTTTATTTTAAATCCAAAGACACAACTTCACATTCAAAAGGTAAAGATTATCGACCCCAAAGATTTGAAGTCCAATCAATTGAACGAATTTAGCTTCATAAATGAACTATCCAATTTGAAGGATTGCAGCAAGGATTCGGTTAAGCTAATTTACAAGTGGAGAACTTGCCAAGAAGGCTGCCAGCATTTGATAAACTCCAAAACGACAAATGCAATGATGGGAAAACATACATGGACGTCGTTGGATCCGTTAAAGTTTGTCTCTTCAAACTATGGATTTGTCAACTTGCACAAGGATGATGCTGGAGAAATTGAACGAATATTGAACGGCCTCGTCATATTTGAGTTAAACGAAAATAATGATAAGATTTTACTGATCACTATCGAAAACGTTGAGATTGTGGAAAATAACAAGAGGGATTTCACTGCTGGTGAGATCAAATTGACTTGAGCAAGATGAAGAAAAATTGTCCAAGTTTGTTTTGTATATAGAGAGAATTTCAATATGTAAATAGTACTGTTTGAACTGAAAATTATAACAGGCACTTAGTTGCTCACATAAAATCCGGCAACCTAAACACGTTTTACACAACAGATATCTTGCAATAAGAGGCTGGTCAGTATACCAGAAAGACCCAAGATTGTGTAGATTGTGTACAAACTCAGAGATTGCGTGTTGTCGTTCCCTTTAACCGGACCCAGTTCAAAAGTGCAAAAATTGTGTCAAAGCAATGAAATTTCAAGATAAGAATACAAGAGGATTGATTGGTTGGCTAATTGATATTTATCGAAAGGCTTGTAAGCGAGAAGTTATTTTAATATGAATAGATGATCTAGAAGCTACATAGCTCATTTTGTAAATCGCATCATTAGGAGGGTGATTTTAACCATTTTTTCTATTTAATTCGAAATTATTAATATTAATTTTTTTTTATTCTTTATTTTAAGTCTATCGGTGTTTATATATTGCTTTGCGAAAGATACCAGCTCTTAAAAGTTCAACCACATATCCTCATCGATGCATTGTATTTCCCCGTTTGTCTCTTGGAACCCTTTTTCGAACCTTGTATTGAACCTAATGTTATCGTCTCTTCCAACCCAACTATTGAAGACATCCTTAGTAGACGTAGCGTACTCATCGTCTTTGACCAATGATGGTGGAACCAACAAGGTGCCCGAAGAAATAGGTGGTGATTGTTGTTGGAGTATTGGTATTGGTTTTGATTCGTTTGGGAATTGTAATACAAATTTTGACTCTTCGTCCAACGATTTCAAATTATCATCAGCGTCGTCGTCATCGTCGTCGTTGAATATCAAGTCCTGGAAGAGATCCAATTCGTCTTGGTTTTTCTGTTGACCATCCATATCGAACAACAATTCAAAGTTGTTGTTGTTACTTGAAGGTTCTTGCTTCAAAGATTGACTTATCTCATATTCATATTCTTCTTGCAAGGTCAACCCATAGACTGACGAGCTTTCTAAATCTTTAATACATTTCGACAAATCTCTTGAGTTTGGATCGATTGTCAAAAGGTTTGAGACGATCGAGTTGAAACATCTGACCGTCATATCTGGGTAGTAGTCTAACAAGAATTCATTGGAATTGTTGAAGTTTTGGAAATTTGAATCATTGAGAAACGATGACTTCTTGAACGG
Organism: Peterozyma toletana; assembly: GCA_003706045.2. Taxonomy (NCBI): domain Eukaryota; kingdom Fungi; phylum Ascomycota; class Pichiomycetes; order Alaninales; family Pachysolenaceae; genus Peterozyma; species Peterozyma toletana. The sequence continues at coordinate 32,315 of PPKG02000002.1, read as the reverse complement.
ACATTTTCCAAATAAAACAAACAAGATGGTTATACCAAATGACCAATAATCAGATAATCTCGAGTCATAAGAGAGGTCTGACTCGTTTGAAGTGTTATAGTTCTCCGACAAGGTTTCTGGGGACATGTACTTTTCAGTGCCGACGTTGAACTCCGTCGATACTGGATTGGAAGTAGATAATCCCCAATCACATAGTTTGATATCACCATTCTTCATCAACAAAACGTTTTCGGGCTTTATATCGCGATGGTATATTCCCTTTGAATGTGCATAGCTCAATACGTTGGACAACGACTTACACAACCTCATGAATAACAAGCCGTTCTGTAAGTTTCCGTTGTAGTGGATCTTGTCGTATAAGTCACCATCATCGCAGTATTCCAATACTATGATTATGAACTGATCGGTTTCAAAAAACTCAATCAACTGACAAATGTTTTCGTGTTTTCCTAGCTTTTGCATTATTTGAATCTCATGTTTGGACATCTTGAGAACGCCATTTATCGACTTGGCCATCGACTTGATGGCATACTTGATTTTTGTGTTTATGTCATACGCCAACGACACCTTGCCAAACGACCCGTTTTGCAAGTTCCGGATCAACTTGTACTTGTTGTTCAACACCGAGCCTTTCTCGTATGCTGAGTACTCGTCCATGTACTTGTAGCCATCGGGGTTTGGGATCGTGGTGCTGTGGTATGCCGAGACTGCTGCTGATGCCATGCTACCGAGATCGAGCTTAGAATGAATGCTGAGTGTGTATGGGGTTTGTGAAGGGGAAAACAAAAATATTGGGCTTCGTTCGGTGTGCTGAAACGAGCTTTCTAGGTGGAGCGAATGAAAGCAAAAACTTGGTATTAAATATGGATGCGAAATTAGAGTGGCCCCTCTTGAGCAAGTGAGCGTGCGACTGTGTGTTTGGGTGAATTCGTGTGAAGCTTCTCAGGCAATAAGACACCTCTACAAGCAACCCAGATTGTATTTATACACCTAGGTAGATGAAATTGTGAATCCTGTCATGTTCGCCTCACCACACTTCGGTGCACATGATGATGATGACTCTTATCTACACTTCTACTCCATAATACCGGACTATTTGAGACGCAGACTGGGCCGGTTTCCTGAAGTGAACTTAACCTTTTTTCCAGATTGTTCGAGATCTCACTTATTACATAAGTAAAACCTAAATACCGTGTCAAAAAGTATCTCAAAATGGAAACCTGTCAAAAGTGGATTTAGTCGTTTGAGAAGTGTCAAATTATCTGTTTTTGTACTTTTGTGTTTTGTGTGCACTACTCATCAGTTTCAGTACGCACAGATCGCAAATCAAACAAATCTCTTAAGTAGCCAGTTTATTTGATGCGATGGGGTAGGCCTTGCTTGCATAGTGGTGGACCGAGCGATTGGATTATTAAAATTCGTCTAGATAGATATCTCTCTCTTTGTGTGTACGTCTAAAATGGGTAAATGTATCACGGTCATTAAAGTCACAGGCACGGTTTCGTTGGGTATTGCCACTGCATCGTTGGGCATCTCATCTTTCAAGTTAATACCAGGCTTGATCAAGCAGACGGAGTCCTCGTTGGTCGGGTTGAACTCGAGCTTGAAGAAAGTGATATACGGCGTGAGATCGATTGTATCGGCGTTTGGATTGATCTCGTGTTGTGCCTTTCAGATCGCGTTTAGAAGCTCCGCTACTAGAGGCAAGCATCCATATTTGATCTACTCTTCTTTGTTCCTACCATTGTACTTGATCAATTACCTTTTGGTCAACAATAACTTTGGCTTGGAAAATGATTTGATCAAGAACTCGGTCGAGTTGAAGCCGTCAAGGGTCAAGGTGAACAAGAAGTCCAAAAAGAGCAACAAAGAGGACTTGAAGTCTTCTTTGGATAACTCAATATACCAGGACATCGGCGTTGGCTCAACGACTTCGGATGACGTTGAAACTCCAGATGACGAAGAAGATGACGAAGACGAAGAGGCCTTGGAGTTGGAAGTTGCAAATACCATTTTACAAAAGGAGGCTAACTCGAAGCTATCGGCTTTACAATTCAACTACTATGTTGGGTTTGGTATTTCTTCGTTAAGTTTGGCTATTGCCACTATAGGACTTATTGGTGATAAGTATTAGTGACATATCTATCTGTCCGTATCTTTACTTTATTTTCTTTTTTATCTTTATGAATTGTTTGTTCCTTGGCGGTGGTGTCCTTCTAAATTTTCTTCTCCTCTAATTCGTATCATATTTTTTTTCTCTCTTGTTCGTCTTCTTCTTCTATGTGGCTGTTGAAGGATAAGGAGTTAAAGTATTTGATTGATTGGTAAATCAGCTTTGATCCCAAAACCGAAGCAAGTGGTTTCTTTACTCAGAGATAAACTTTTACCAACAGTTTTATTTTTATCAAAGAACAAAAAAAAAATACAACCATTTCTAGTTTCCATTAAGACTCACTGGATAATCAGAGAGAGTTATGTGTTGTAAGCGCTCGCTACCTTAATGATCGATCAACAATCACAACGAACGATGAAAACGAGACCAAAATCAAGACCGAGTCCACCAGCATCTTGAGGGTGAATGGAGAAAAAACAAATTAAGAATAAAACCCTTCTGGTTGGTTCGCTTTATGTGTTTAGGTGGTTGTGATTATATTCTTCCCCCCCCCCCAATAGTTATGATTTGTTCCCTCTGTGTGAATGAACTACTCACGAAAAGTTTATAATTCATGTAAATCTAGTAGGGGAGTGAAAAAAAAAGATTATATTATAGATGAACTAATTCAATTCTCTGATAGTATCAACACACTCTTTCTCACATCGATCGATATCAAGCGATGAACCGTGCACGGCTAGATATAGGAATACACATATTGATATAGGACAGTACGGGTCGTGTAAATAAGGTCAAGTCCATAAACATCACTACACCAAAAGTGCAAAAAAATGACAAATCCCTTATAGCCATCACGTGAGTTTACATACAAGTTAGGGTTATTCACGTAAAATTTTTATCTCCAACATTTTTCACTCTAATCTACCGAATCTCGTATATAAGCATCCCACATATCACATATCAAACTCTTGCATCTTTTCCCTCCTTCTCCTTTTCTTTGTTTCAATCATTTACTATATTTCAGATTAATAAATAAAAATGGCTGTCGGTAAAAATAAGAGACTTTCCAAGGGTAAGAAAGGTATCAAGAAGAGAGTTGTTGATCCATTCACAAGAAAAGATTGGTTCGATATCAAAGCACCATCAACTTTTGAAAACAGAAATGTCGGTAAGACTTTGATCAACAGATCAACCGGTATCAAGAATGCTGCTGATGGTTTGAAGGGACGTGTTGTTGAAGTTTCATTGGCCGACTTGCAAGGTTCAGAAGATCACTCATTCAAGAAGATCAGATTGAGAGTCGATGAAGTTCAAGGTAAGAACTTGTTGACCAACTTCCACGGTTTTGACTTCACCAGCGACAAATTAGCTTCGTTGGTAAGAAAGTGGCAATCTTTGGTTGAGGCCAACGTCACTGTTAAGACCGCCGATGACTACGTTATCAGAATCTTTGCCATTGCCTTCACCAAGAGACAGCAAAACCAAGTCAGAAAGACCACATACGCTCAGTCTTCCCAGTTGCGTGAGATCAGAAAGAAAATGTCCGAGATCATGACCAGAGAAGTCTCAAACTCCACTTTGGCCCAATTGACAACAAAGTTGATTCCAGAGGTTATTGGTCGCGAGATTGAAAAATCAACCCAGTCCATCTACCCATTACAAAACGTCCACATCAGAAAGGTCAAGTTGTTAAAACAGCCAAAGTTCGATTTAGGTGGTTTGTTAGCTTTGCACGGTGAAGCCTCAGGTGAAGAAAAGGGTAAGAAGGTTGCAACTGATTTCAAAGATGTTGTTTTGGAAACCGTTTAGAGCATAAAAAATCGTTTCCCCCTTTTCTTTTTTTTCTGTAGTATACTAAGTTTTATTGATTACTTCATAAGGAAGGCTAGCAAAGTAGTACACGATGATTCCTTATCTTTGTCTTCTTTTGTTTCATCTTTTACATTTTTCTGTTTGCTTTGATTTGGGTTTGTTTGTATTTAATGATTAAATTTGTGGGTTTTTTTGTAATCAAATTATATGTTCATTCACGTGAAAAAAGCCTCTTTCTTGGACGAAATTGTGGCTTCGAAGTGGTTGAAGAAAATACTTGTATAAAAAAAAGTAACATTTTTTACAACCTTGAGTAGGTTTGATATATAATCGGATTGGATAGATAATTTTGGTTTCTAGATATATCAATTAGGTTCAACCAGTAGCATTAAGCAAGCAAGAATGTCAATCAGCAAGCCGCAAGGATCAACTTTAAGATTAGGGTCTTTAGCGCCAGATTTCGTTTCAGACTCATCCACTGGGCCTATATCGTTCCATGAGTTTGTGGGAGATTCGTGGTGTGTTTTCTTCAGCCACCCAGACGATTTCACGCCAGTTTGTACAACAGAGTTGGGAGCCTTTGCCAAGTTGGAGCCCGAGTTTTCCAAGAGAAACGTTAAGTTGATTGGGTTGTCGGCCAACGATGCAGAGACCCACAAACTATGGATCAAAGATATAGACGAGATCACCGGATCCCACCTCACGTTCCCAATAATTGCTGATCCAGAGAGGAAAATCGCCTTGCTATATGACATGATCGATTACCAGGATCTGACGAACTTGGACGATGAAGGTGTCAATCTCACGATCAGGTCTGTCTTCATCATCGACCCAAGCAAGAAGATCAGGTTGACCTTGGCGTACCCCGCCTCGACGGGAAGAAACACCGCTGAGATCTTGAGAGTTGTTGACTCTTTACAAACAGGCGATAGGTTCAGGTGTACGACTCCTATAAATTGGGTCTTGGGTGACGATGTCATTGTCCATCCTTCTGTCTCGAACGATGAGGCCAAAAAAATATTCCCAAAGTTCAGAATAATCAAGCCCTACTTACGTTTGGCTCCTTTGGACTTAAACGAGAAGTGAGTGATTTTGTAATAATAAGTGTTTGTCCAACCCTTTCCACCTGCGACACTTTTACCTCGCTTCACATCGCTGGTAATCATGAATGGGTTGGTTGTCTGTTGTAGTTTTCTTTTTTGGGTTTTTTTATCGGTTTTTTTTTTTCGTATTTCTTTTCTTTGCTTTCTCTCTAAAGAGATGTGTTATATGTAACTGTTCCTCCAATATATAGTAGCTCTCTTTTTTTTGAAACTGGATTCAAAAAAAACCAAAACAAAAAAATAGTATCTAATATCACCATTTTGTGTTCACTGGTACGAAAACTGAGATCGATACGCTCGCTCGCTCCTTGCTGCTTGCTCTGCTCTCTCTCTCTTCCCCTAATATCCACCACAATACGCAATCACTATGCGTCCTGACCAACAATCTATCATTTCTCTCCCTCTCCCAATTTCTTTTGCATCTTTTCTCAATCCTTATCTCTCTTGTGAAGAGCAAAATCGGGGTTTATCTTTATCTATCCATGTGTGCTGGGTCAACTACTCTACACTATTAGAGGACGGGACGGCCATTTGTGGTAACTGAGGCAAGAGAGTGAGCATGATGCATGCTGCATGCATGAAATTAAGTACATTGCAAATTAAGGTTTGTGTGTGTCCATGTTAAAATTTGTATCAAGCTGAAACGATCTATCTATCAGTGAGAGTGAGTGGGTTTATACTCACTTTGTCAAAAGAGTAGGCAAAGATGTATGTATATATATATGGGTGTATAGACAAGTGTGTGTGTATAGGCAGTGTTCGTAGGATTGGTAGCAGGAGGGGAAATTTGGGGTCATTTTGAGCCACGTTCTATTGTTATTTTTTTTGTAATTAAGTTCTGCTTGTCAAATTTGTAGAGTGTGTAGCTGAATCATTACCCTTTCTTACTAGTAGTTAGATTGAAAAACAACAGCCTGACACTTGCGGTTTGATTGTCCTTGAACAATGTACATCAATCAACAGGGGGGGTGAGTGAAGATGCTGGGCAACCCAAGATTTTTTATGAAGTCCGTGAACTTGACTTGTACATGGACTTTTTGAATTTTAGACGGTAAATGAATATTATCGAGTGGTGCTGATATCTGATTTGCAAAACTTAAACGCACCAGAGGACTAAGTTTTAGGAAGGGTTGAGCATATACATACTCACTCACCCATAAAAGCTCTTAGTACCTCGCTGTTTGCGATAATTGTGATTTGTAAAGAACAATCTTGCCTGTTTTGTGGTTAATTATTATTTTACGAGGTAAATTGAAACTTTACTAATCGACAATAAATGATGCTGCTTTTTAGTTTGAATTAGAATTGACACATAAATCATGGCTTGCTTAATATATATATATATATATATATTATACTGAATACATTGAATCTCCAGTTGCAGACACAAGAGTACTCTTCGGCGAGATTTGTTGAGTTTTTCTGGCCCATCTTCTTCGTCATCATAGCCATCAGCATCATCATCGCTTGAGATCTACACTCCGCATAACACTAATTTAAGATGAGCTTCTATCAAGATGTCTTTGAGGTTCCACCACTGCAAGAAGGAACCTTCACATACTATAACCAACAGACCAGTATAGAACCTGGGGCTGTATCCAATTATTACGCTTTGGGCCAGCCACTGTTTCTACAGAAGTCAAACTTGATACTGGATTCCAAAGACGATTTGATACTGCCCAAGTTTATGGGTCTAAAGAGTTTTTTGAATTCAAACTCAAATTCAAACACAGTTGACTCAAGTACAATGATTCTAACCCCAACAGATAGTGAGTTCGAAGAAAGCGAACTCTATATTTCACCTTCATTTTTCAACTCTGAAGAAAGGGATATCCGCTCATCACACGACTTTGACCATCAAGTTAGCTTTTATCAATCAGAATCTGATAAATCTGAATCATATCCCACTCCAGTCTACGACTCGTCGTTTGGGTTTGTGTGTGATTCTATCTCAGAGATAAGTCAAGATGTTAAATCACCAGAGCCTTTGAGTATGTATGCACATATCGGTTTAGAAGAAACAATATCACCCATTTTCAACATCTTTGACGATAGAAGGGCTCAACTCCCCATCGATGATATAATTTTAAACCCAAACGGCGACCTAACGACAATTTCACCAAGAACTTTACAAACTGGACCAATACTTATCGGGGATCCAAACAATAGCATAGAATTTAATGAGATAAATTTTTTAAACGAGAGTCCAATTCAGAGAAAATTTTCAAAAATGAGCAAAACGATTAAAGATGATAAAACAAAAACGAAAAAACCAAAGGAATTGATCTTTCAAAACAAATTCAAACCTCAACAAAAAGAGTTCGAGTATGAATCAATAATGGAGAAGATCAATAAGGATTTGGTCATTCTAAAGGCAATACGAAATATAAACAAAAAGGGGAATTACAAATGTACGCACTGTCCAGAAACTTTCAAAAGCTTACTAAACTATGCCCAACATTTGGATGATTTCAAGGTGGCAAGAAAGCACAAATGTCCGTATCAAGGATGTCCATGGGGAATTATCGGATTATACAGAGGTGCTGAGCTAAGAAGACATATAGTTTCACAGCATTACGGCGGACAAAGCAATGATTCACATGATTTGGACTCAAGACAAGAGGGTAAGGTTTTGAGGTTTGAGTGTGAAGTGGATCAATGTAGGAAAAAATTTTGTAGAAAGGATGCATTGACAAGGCATTTCAAATTGGTTCATTTGAATCAAGAAAGTAGGTTCAATAAAGGCATCAGAAGAAATAGGGGCGAATGAGATCAGTGTAGTCCTTTTTATTAATTTATGAGGGTATTTGAAGGCGGGTACTTCAAATCGAATCAGTGTTGTGTTGATATTTTCTCTATAATTCTTCAAATTCATATCATTTTTTATACATACAAAAATTTATCATTAGTATTATAACATCAATTCAAACAATCTCAATATTAACGAAATAACTTTACAACTCATCTTTTATTCTTTGCAGAGCTTTTGGATTTCCCGATGGAAAAATGACGGTATAGGTTATGTATAAATCACCAAAGTCATCCTCTTCATGGAATTTTGGCATACCTTTACCCTTGATTATTTCAACCTCTCCATTCGAAACTACCACTCCAACCTCTCTTTTGATAGATATTTTTCCATCGTAATCATCCAAGAACGGAATATCCCTCTTCCAACCGCCAGTTAATGCTTCTGATAATGATAACACTTCGTGACGGTATAAGTTATGCCCAACTCTAGTATATCCAAAATTGTCTTTTGAGCTTTGTTTGAAAACTATATGCAAATCACCCAGAATAAAATCTGGACTATGATCAGCTTCACCAACCAACGTCTCTGTGAAACCAACTGGAGTTCCTGGCGCCAAATGAATTGAGTTTTTCCTGATTTCACGATAAATACCATGTCCCCTACATTTTTTACATTTATGCTTTATCGTTGTCCCTTTACCTGAACATTTATCACACGTTGTCTGGAACTGTTGGAACATACCTGGATGGATTTGCCTCTTTACTATCTTGATACCTCTACCACCACATTCAGTACATGAGTCTGTCTTACCATCAGACGAACCTGAACCATCGCAATCTGAACAAATGTTTTGCATCTCAAGGGAAAAATCAGAGTTGAGACCATTATAAAACTCCTTCAACGAAAACGCCATCGTGGTTTGAACATCTTGACCCTTTGGCTTACCACGTCTTTGCTGTTGACCCCCTCCAAACATGTTTCCAAACATCCCACCAAAAGGATCATGGTGATGACCTCCACCTTGCTGCCCGCCTCCATTTTTGACACCATCTTCACCATATCTATCGTAAAGTTGCCTTTTCTCTTTATCACTCAAAACCTCGTATGCTTGTCCTACTTCAATAAACTTGTTATGAGCCTCCTCATCTCCAGGGTTCTTATCTGGGTGATATTTCTTGCTCAATGTCCTATAAGCCTTTTTGATATCTCTCTCATCTGCATTTTTGGAAATGTCTAAAACTTTGTAGTAGTCAGCACCTGCCAACACTTCAAAAACAATGAGCAATAGCAATAAGATACCTGATATTAATCTCATCAATTCAAAGTCTATTATTCTACCAAACCGTTGATACTGTATCACTTTTTAGCCAAATCTAACAAGAAACAGGGTGTATTTAATTGTACACGTAATTATTTTTTAACGTTTTCTTTGGCGATAGTGAAAAAAAAATTCAAGATTTGTGGTTTTTGCTATTATTCAAAGTATCTCGAAAGCAAACTGAACTGAAAAATGCATGAAATCATAAACTTATCACTTTCACAATCAGCCAATCATTTGAATACTCATTTTTATAACTCACAAGAAAGCTACTTAGACTATGTTAAAGGTGTAGCCAATTCAAAAGTTGACCCATCAGTTTTCTTGAAACCAACTTTAAATCGGTCCAACAATACACTCTCATATACACCACGATCTTTGATATGGGATGTCAGTGGAGGCTTTGGAGCATTATCAAAATTTGAATATTTTGTGCCTGAAGATAACGAAGATACGAAGTTACCCGAGAACTTTGAAAAAATTGAGGTTAGCAAAAGAATACCCAAGAATGAGTATCAACATGCTTTGGATAATAATTTGCCAACACCCGAGTTAACACCTTCCAACACTACTTACTGGTCAGACTACTCTAGGGTTGTGTTTGATACAAAATCGTTTCATGTACTAAATACATGGAGTTATGATCTGGAGACAAAAAGAGATGTGTTGAAGTCAGGAGGACCCAACCAGGTGAAGTATTTCAAGGATTACGATGTTGGAGTTGAAGAGTTCAAGAATGATTGCACAGGGAAAGATTTCTTGGATGAAGATTTTAGGGTTTTTTTGGAGAATTGTGATACCCTCTCTGGTTTGAACTTAACGACGGAAGTTGATTCATCATGGAGTGGGTTTTCAAGCGAATTGTTGTCCGATATCAGAGATGAGTTTCTACCAAAAACAACCATTTTCACATGGGGCTTGTACGAAAACAAAACAAACGAAGAGCTTGAAAGAAAAAGAGTTTTATCAAGAATCAGGGGTACGTTATCTCTTTTGAAGAACTCATCTTTGTTCATACCGATGAATTCGGTACCAAAAAATATTCCAGAACTGATACACAACAACATTGACTCAACCAGTTTATGGTCCACATCGGCATTACAATCACTAGTTGTTGAATCCTTTGGAGTATTGAGTTGTCAGAAGAACAATCGTGTATCAATGACTGATATAGAAAATGGTTTGACCATGGGGACAAACAGAAATTTGGTCACTGATATAAGCCTAATGATAGGTGACAGCAACATCATGGATTTTTCTTCTTCGTTATTCACAAGTCGTATCAAGCAAAAGCAACCACATATTTTCTCCAAGAGTATTATTGTTAGATCTCCTATTGAACCCACAGCATCATTTGATTTTGAATCCACCGTTAACAAATTCGGTAAATTCGATAGTTTGATTGAATCAGGAACACCAAAGAAAGGTTTGATCAACTACGTTTGTGATATACCTTTTAATAAACCCGATTCGTATCCCAGGGGTATCATCAAATTGGAGGATAGTCTTTCAACCTCGTTGGGAACTTCAACAAAGATGAGGTCAACTTTTAGAGAATTGAAGTTGTTTGTCAGCAAGTTTTTGAGAGGTGATGACAGAGAATCATTGAAAGATGAGTTAGAGACCTACACACAAGAGTATGAGTGGGGTTGGATGTCTGATGAGGAGGACGAGAGTGATGATAACTATTAACTTTGAAATTTTGAGGACTGGCGCTTATTTCTATCTGTGTAACACTTTTCAAAAGCCGCAACGGTAGACATGTATTGGTGTCTCTGTTGAGTTTCGATTTAGAGGCCCGATCTATTCTACCCTACTCTTAATCTTTTTCTTCTGGTGAGTATCCGGTGGTGTGCTACAAGTCGTTGCACTAGACTTTGCGAAATGAGAGTTTTTGCAACGAAATTTGCAAACGGGTTTGAACTTACCTCTCTTTCTATAACTGCCAAAACGCGATTTCATATCAAGCTTCACCCATTCAAGCCTGAAAAAAGCTTGCTCACCCTATAGCCATAGAATAGACCATAACTTGTAAACTTTAACTACGGCGCTTAGGACCGATCAAAAAACATTTGCCCCAGACTTATAGAATCATTATGCGTTCTTTACCACCTCCAAGATACTCAAGACTTCGAACAACAAGAAGAATAGGAAGGGCATTGCGTTCCTACTTCTCAAATGGATATCTTTCAGACTCTACAGCGTTCTCCAAGAGAAGAAGGCAGACAATTTCAAAAATTAGAGTCACAAGAATCTCCAAGAGAACAACTGCAAGAAAGAGAATAAGATCAAGGATAGGCGATCAAGTTGTTAGTACACTTTCAAATAATATCTTGCCTATAAATATACCTGATTATGGATACGATGCTGATGACTTGATAAGAGAGGTTTCAAAATTCAGACGTTTGTGCAATTGGTTCAAGCGTTGGCCATTCTCAAAAAGTGGTAACAAGAAAGTATACTATTCCAATGACGAAGGAGCATATATCAGAAGTGGTAAGACAAGCGGCAAGAGAGTAGGGAGAGTAAACTTGGTTGTTAGTGTTTGAAATGGTGTGTTTTAGTACAATTTTTTTCCCCAAATGTGATGAGTTACAAAAATTAGATGTTTTGCCACGATTAGAACCCAAAGTACTGTTGCTTTCATTAAACCTCATTTCAATTCATCAAGCACTCAATATTAGCGAGAACGCCCACCAATAAGAGAAATATCTACTACTGTATTTATATGTTGCAACTGGATCTCCTATATCAACTTTTTTTATAATATTGATTTCCCCGCTTATACAAAAGGAAAGATTGCCCTATAATGTCAAGATTACTAGTTGTTCATAACCTATCTCCTTTCGAGAAAGGAATCATGTTACCGTTCAATCGAAGTGGATCCCAAGTTCTTCTCAAGAGATTATGCTCCACAACAAGAGGTCCAAAAAATGAGCCGACAGATAAAGAAGAAAAGAGATCAGGCGAGACCCATGAGACTGACTCGATCAAGATGACACGGAAACCCAGGTCAGCCAAGTCTACCATGCATGCCTCCAGCAACTCGTCTTCTAGTTCTTATTTTCAATTTTTCAAAAAAGAGTACAGCGAGGAGTTGAACATTTTGAAGCACTTTCTTTCCAACTCATTTTCTCCACCAACAAACAGATCAAGACTTTTGGACAGTGATCTCACCAGTTTACTCAGCAGTTTCAAAGCTTATTATGTAACTCGATCTTACATCGCCAAGAGTCCGGAGAAGGTTTATCAGATGTGCAGAAAGCTTGGTAGCGATAGCGATTTGTTCAAAAAAGTACTTAGGAGATCCGAGAGCCAATTGTACGGAACCCAAAGTCCAGAAATGAACGAGATTTTGAAAATTTTTAGTAAGCAGCCTGTTTTAAAGAAGGCTGTCCCGGTCAAGGTGGAAGACACTATAATAGATGGAGGTGCTGAATCTCTCAAGCTCGATTCTACTGTCGCAAGAATTCAAGCAAAAACAGCTTCGCCACCACCATCATTTGATGCATCGACTACTATAATATTCCCAGGAACACGCAAGTTCCCTAAAGCACCAATTCCAGGTGAATCGAACGAGAATAAAGGTACAAATATTGATTCAGCAACCTCGACATGTTTGAGATTTTCTTCTGTACGCAAAGGAGGAAGTTCTAGAACACCCAACTCAATTGACGACATACAGAAGGTCAATTATGTTTCTGACCCCAATGAAAAGTTGAATAATATGAAAAGTAAGATTAACAAGTCATCTGATGATAAATTAGAGGATGAGTTCAGATCAAGATTGTTAAATCACACATTATCAGGCTTCAAGAAAAATGTCAATGCAGAAGACGGTAACAGTATGATGAATCTACTAGAGAAAGAGTTTCATTTGAATTCCAAGAATGCCGACTCTACATCGGATGGTGATCTAGAGACTATTTCAGCCGCTAGAATTAGGCTGTCGTATATAAATGCCAACAAATCGGCGAAGAAAGATCAAACGCCGTTAAAACAAGCTCAACAAACATCAAGTGAACCACATGCGCTTGAATCAATTGAAGAGTTTTTGAAAAAGGCAAAGGAAACAAATGATATTGCTAAAGAATCAAGTTTTCGTCGCCAAACTGCATATGAGTGGTCGATGTCCCATAGAAATAGTCATTCATTAGAGGATGGGAACTTCTTCACACCGAGATTAGTTCCACGTACACTTGTTCCTGTTAGTTCTCTTGGAAACCCTACAGATAGACAGAGAGTTACCAAGACTATGAAATCAAATGTATCACCGAGTGATGATTTATTTTTTCCAGAGTTGAAAACTTTGAGAAAAGAATTTTTGATATTAACATCTTCTGGTAAGTTTATCAACTGTAAGGAAGATAATCCATTGGGAGGCACCTACTTGAAGAAGGATATGTTCACAATCTTTAGCGAATTGGAAAATCCAGAATTATTTGTCAAACAAATGAGAAAGTTGCAAAACAAGAATTGGAAGTTGATTGGGGGTAATGGAGGCAAGATTTTAGTTTTTGAAAGAGATTTCAAAAATAGAAATGTCGGAATCATGAAGAGATTGAGAGATATCTTGGCACTGGTTGGTTTTATATTCTTATGCCTCTTTGGGTTGAGTTTCTCCATCAATCATGACGAGTTGAGAAAGTTTAGAACCCAAAAGAAAATCGAAGAACACCTGAAGAAAAACTCGGAATCTTTGGCTGGTTTATATGAGGGTGCTGATACAAAACTAAGCTGGAAGTAGTAGGGAAGTGAACAGTTCAATTCTTTCTTAACTTTGTTTGGGAGCTTTATTACTTTTTTTTTTTTTTTTTTTTTTTTTTTTTTTTTTTTTTTTTTTTCTTTATCTTTTTTTGTTATCAATCTGCATGATATTTCATACTGTTAACTTTCCTCATTGATTTATATTACCACATTCCGAGAAATACGTATAAAACTTATAATGCAAATACGCTGATCAACTATAGTTAGTCAATGATGAGTTTGAATAAACACTTTGTATAAAACGACAAAAGCTACTTTAAATGCAAAAAAAGTCAAAAACTTTCAAAAAAAATCAAACAAATTAAATCTATGCTACACCTCACCATCCAGAAACCAGACTTCTAAAATTTCATAGGATATCGGACCATTCAAGCTTCATCCATCTTAATTTCTGTGGTTGGTAACAGTTCCATATCTCTCTTGATAAATATCTTTGTGATAACACTGGCTCCACCTGACGTACCATTCCACTTTCTTATATGCTCAACGTTCCTCTCATTTGACATATCTGGAATACTCCAACCGGTGGAAAAAACATGCTCCTCGTGTTTTCTCTTTACCTCCAAAAGCAACTGTTTATTATTGGCTGGTCTTCCTGGTCTTCTCAGCAGCTTGAATGCCTCCAACTCTTCGTCATCCCTAGTTATGAAAGCATCTACAAAAACTTTCATTTCCTCCAAATTGAAGCACTTCTGATCTGGGTATGTTTCCGTCAGCAAGGCTTGGAAAAACTTGACAATCGATAACTCGTTATTCTTCTTCAGCAAATGATGAATTTTCTTAGATTGCACCTTATGTTCTCTCAAAGTGGCCTTGTTCAACTGAGCAAACTTACGTCCTTTTGGGTGGACATTCTTATTCTTGGCACTCTTTTGTACTTTTGCTAATGTTTTGCTAACAGGCATGGCGATATATCTGAATCTACGTTGTAGAATCTATCAATCTCTTCTATCTCAGTACAATCAAACCAGATTTTTTTAATTTACATTTTTTGAAATTTTTTGAAATTTTTTTTTTTCACCACAAATCTATGGCACTTAGTCACAAAATGATCGCCAGACCCAACAACACCGCACAAATCGCTTCATTTGATTCAGCTCGTCATTCCACTAGCTACAAACTATATGGAAACTGGATTTAGCCATCCAACATGCTCAAAGTGTCAAGGTATGACAACAATTCTAGTATCAGAGTCGTGTATAAGGCGCGAATGTCCCTTTTCAGCGTCACTCAAATTTTTTTTCTCATTTTTTTTCTGTTGAAAAACCGGAAGTTTATATACATATTAAGTGAATGAAAAGTATAGCAGAGATCATCATTGAAAGTTCACTCAAACGCAAGTAGAAAATGGCTAGATATACTGAAGAAGAATTGCTCCAATTTAAGGATGTTACTACTCTCCCTGAAGGTGTCGATCTTACCGATTTCAACAACATGGTTGAAGAGGTCAAAGCCATTGTAGCAGAAAATGAAGAGTACGTTTTATAGTAAACTGAGTCGAAGAATTGAATTGGAGCTTTTGATGCGAGGTGATGGTGCTTTTTGGAAGACCTCCAGTTTTGTAAAGGGCTGAAGTGAACTCCGAGCTCTTACGCACCGATCTGAATCAATCCCCAAGGTTCGAGTAAATCCGAATGTTTTTCATAGTACTAACAATAATACCAACTTGAAACTAATAGACATTTTGCAAATGGTAGAAGAAGATCATCAGCTGCCTGTAAGTACCTTTATCTTTTTTGTCTATTATCGTCATCATCATCATCATCATCATCATTATAATCATCATTAGGTTTGATGTGTCGCAATAGATGTTTCTGCTGACAGAGACATCAAGTAAAAAGATATTTTAACTTAAGGTTTGATGTCAGGTTTTGATGAGCAAGAACCTATGTGCCAATAGATGAACTGAAACAGTAAAACAATACTAACAATCAAGTCATTTTGTTTTTTTTTATTAATAAATAGTCCGTCCAGTTTTCAGAAAGCTGAAGCACAAGGAACCAACTCCACAACCAGATGCCGATGGATGGATCACCACAAAGGCAGCAAAGAAGTCTTTTGGCGCCGAAGGTGCTGAAGCTTCAAGAGATCTGTTCAGAGACTCATTCAAGGAAACAACTTTCAAGATCAAGCCAAACAACAAAAACATTGGTAGTTCAAAACCAGCTGACCCAAGAGATGTGTTGGATAAGACAAATGTTGCCTTCAATGCATTTGACGCTTTGGTCAGTGATGAAGAAGATGACGAGTAGGGGAAGTACAATCGAAGAGCACGGTCCTGGCTCTTCTGGTATAAAATAAAAGAGATTGGAAAAAAAAATTAGGCATATTAGAAATGGTGTTGGGCAATGGAGGAATTATGATGCCTTTCAAAGACTATTTATTTTTAATCTTGTTTTATAAGGATTTACAATATATACAAAGTTATGTTAAAGCTTCACACACTCCGTATTCATTGAACACTATCTTTTGGTATGGGATAAAAAGTCCCCAGATTCTACATGTGTCACAGAAGAAGACATTAAACTGAGTTTGTTAAAAATATTAGCATTTTTGAAGAACATACAAGGAGGCGAAAAACTATGAATGAATGTCGGGGAGAAAGAGATAAGAAAGAAAGAAATAAATCTGAAAAATGCTATGAAAAAGACATAAAAAAAGTTTACAACAATCAAAAAAAAAGAAAGGGAGGGTACTGATCGTAGTAAATCTAAAATACCAATCTACCACTTTCTTCATCACTACTCAACTTCCCTTCTAAATCCAAATCTGCCAATAGTGATCCAACATCGTCCATAATTCTACTAGACATCATGCTGGTACCAAAATCATACCCAGTATAATCTAAACCTCTTATACTACCACTAGGAACCCCATTATTAATCGCAAATGAATGAGGTTTACGTAGGCTACTTCCACTAATAGCCTTTTTCAAATCTTGGATTTTGGGAACTGGTTTGTTCAATATTGATGCTGTTGCCAAAGATGATGGTGTTACAGACAAATCCCCGATTGTTCTATTACCGTTTGATTTATCAGTTTGAAGATTTTCATAATCATACTCTGAATCCTCCAAACGTGGCGAGATCAACAGTGTGGATGTTTGTAGTAGCGGTGATGGTATAAAATGATCTTGCGATGGTGATGCACTCACAATTCTCAGATTTGATGAGTTGTTGGAGGCTGGACGATCAACACGAGTAAAAGAATGAATTGAATCATTTGTCATAGACAACTTTTTCCAGTAGTATATGTATGACTTATCTGAGCATTGATCCAAAAGTAAGCCTAAGTTTTCTCTTGTCATTATCAAGCTGGTAGAAACTTGATCACTCTTTGGAAATTGAAATTTACAGTTTGGAGTGATTAGATTGTTTTTTTGACGAAGCTCGACCCTGGAGCTGAGGTGCGATGAAAGTGAGTTATTGCCAATTTCAGCTACAGCTAATGATAGGAATATATATGCTGTTGTGTCCTTCAAGCAGCTCATTTCTGTCTGTTGAAAATCATCCTGTTGGAATTGCCATTGGAAAAAATAGTACAAACCATTAAAAACAGCATTTATGCCATATTTGTGCAAAAAGAGAGCAAATAACGGCAGTAAAAAATTGTTCAAAATGTCTAAACTTTCCGAAGATGGGCTTTCTAGAGTTGTGTAATACTGATCAATGGATTGGAAAAATTTCGAGATTGGACTTTCACTATCGAGCAAGTACTTCGAATGATCTGGTTTACGAAATGATTCTGGCGATTTAACTTTCAATGACAAAAAACTGGACAAAATTTGGAAATAGCCTTTTGACAAAGATGAATTTGTAACGAACAAGTAGCCGAATGTATCTTCCCATGAGTCTAATGAAATTCTCTGGTTAGCGGCTTCACTGAAGTGAGTTGAAGAAATGATGGAGCTTATGTCTGAG
Organism: Peterozyma toletana; assembly: GCA_003706045.2. Taxonomy (NCBI): domain Eukaryota; kingdom Fungi; phylum Ascomycota; class Pichiomycetes; order Alaninales; family Pachysolenaceae; genus Peterozyma; species Peterozyma toletana. Next base: position 14,530 of record PPKG02000002.1, on the reverse strand, counting down.
ATTATAATCACCAGAGATTTCTTCAGTAAAGGAGAGTTCACCTGGCTGTGGTAATCGCCCAACCTTCTCAATAAATAATCCATTATGTCAGCTATCTGATTTGGATAATAGATATGAACAGTCAACGACCTAATACAGTTTTGATAAGACTTAATTAGCTCATCAAAGTCACCCTCCCTTTGAACCATGCTCAATTGATCTCTGGTCAATATACCCAAAGTATCAGGAATGGCCAATCCAACCAATGTAACCTTTGACGATAATATGTTACTAATTCTTTTTGAAAGAAACAACTTTTTCTTCAAATCATGGGTCTCAACTGACCAGTTTAACATGCGTTCAAACAAGCGACAACGCGATTGAACTTGGACCCATTTTGCACAAAATTCAACAATCTGATCTACCCACTCTTCTGATTGGGAGTTTTGATATAAGTAATCAGTTAAACATTCTAGTGCCAGTGACATTTCGATACCAACTGATTTCTTGGATGGGGCATCAAAAAGACTTTTCAATGAATCGTATGCTTCATCCTCCTCCGTTCTTTCAGCATTTCCTTGTTTTTCTGCCTCATTGTTAGCCAGAACCTTTTCAACAGATAATCTCTTTGTTGTTGTCCTAACCTGTCTGACTGTTGATAACTTCTTCAACTCTTCGTTCGATACATGAGCGGCAAGAGCTTCCGAGTCGTTGCTGATATTTTGTACGATTAGCGGTACTGATAAACTCAATAGTTGCTTCGATAATGTGATGTTATAATTCATGCATGGGTTAAAACTTTGAATACTTTTCAAGGCAAGTATTTTCCAAGCTCTGCTATTGGAGTTTACTGGATGATACCCAAATTCAAGAAATTGCTTTGATACTTTCTCAAAATTCTCTAAAAACACGATATCTCCACTAAATAAGTTACCCTTGATGGAATTGCAAACTTGCCCATAAATATCAAGACAATATTGACAGATTGATAGGTCTTTTGTTCTCAAAATGTATGAGAATATCGTCATGAGGTTGTTCGCGAAAACGTCCAAATCTTCGGAACACTTTTCAACCAATCCTTGAATTATGGTCAAAGAAACCATCAAGTTACCAATTTTGTTATGATTGAAGTCATGCGACACTTTTTTCTCGATAAAAGTGTTGATTTTGGTCAATTTTGTTCTTCTCGTTGAAGCATAATATAGGAGATATTTCAACTCAGATGGGTTCGCCTGCTTGTCGACATTCTTTCCCGGTGGATAACACTTCAAAATCAAACGTTGATGCTTCGACTTCAAGGAGAGCATCATTTGAGTCACTATCAAATATCTGTATAGTATTGAGTCCGAGGAATGAACAAAGATAAAACTCTCTGGAAATCTTCACTTAAACAAACGTATATGGAAGAAACAACATTTCACTCAACCGAAAGGATGTCGTGCACCTTCTAAAATGCTGAAAATTCGATTGTGGATTCGAGTTATCAAATGTGAGCACTTATTAACCAGTTAAAATTGATTGGGTATGTGAAGAGATCAAAGTGATCACATTGAGAAGCTTCTCATCGGTCAGGAAGTTGCCCTTTGTGATCCATACGTTATGGACGTTGCTTTTCTGGTGATACTTATCACTGCTCCCATACACCATCATGATCTTTTTTTCCCTATTTTTCTATTTTTCTATTTTTCTATTTTCATTTCTGATATCAAAAGGTGATAAATCCCAACCAAATAACTTCAACATCTTGTACACGGGGTTAAAATCAGATCATCTTAGAAAATGGCGCCTTTATATGTGAAAGGTGGTATTTGGACAAACGTCGAAGACGAAATATTGAAAGCTTCAATATCGAAATATGGACTCAATCAGTGGGCAAGAGTATCGTCACTATTGGCAAAGAAAACAGCCAAGCAGTGCAAAGCTAGATGGAATGAATGGTTGAATCCAATGATCAAGAAACTGGAATGGTCAAAAGAAGAGGATGAGAAGCTATTGAGATTAGTGAGTTTGTTACCAAACCAATGGAGGTCTATAGCGCCAATCGTTGGTAGAACTGCCACCCAATGCATAGAAAGATATCAAAAATTATTAGATGAAGCGAACGGTGAGGTAGCTGCAGACCAAGATTCAGATTTGGGGTTCCAATCAACCGGAATAGAAAGTCTTGCTGGTGTCGGTAAGTCTTTCGAGCTAGGTGATCTTCACGAAAATCCAGAGAGTATGCCATCAAGACCGGATGAAGAGGAAATGGATGACGAAGAGAAGGAAATGATTGCAGAGGCAAGAGCAAGATTGGCAAATACACAGGGAAAAAAGGCGAAGAGGAAAACAAGAGAAAGAATGTTGGATGAAAGTAGAAGATTTGCGTTAATTCAAAGGAGAAGGGAATTAAAAAATGCTGGGATAAATATCAAACTCAAGACCAGAAAACAGGAGAAGAACGTGATAAACTACGGAGAGGAGATACCTATATTCATCAAACCAGATGGTCAGTTTGATACGACCGAAGAAGAAAGGCGAAACTTTCAGGAGAAACAATCGTTTGAGTACAATGTTGCAAAATCAGGTATTGAGAATTCAGATTATGTGAACCAGCAGAGGAAAGAAAAGAGAAACAGAGAAGTAGAGAAGAAGTCCATTGAGAAACAAGAGCAGTTGATAGAGTCTGATGAGGTTCCGGATTTCAAAAGAAGAAGACTAGTGTTACCAGCTCCTAACATCACATCAACCGATTTAGATGCAATTATCAAAGAGGGTGAAACAACTTCCCATCTCACAAGAACCGAGTTTACAGATCAGTTCAATCAATATCGTAAGGATGATCCAATAGCAAACAATGAACCAAAAGAGACTTTGGATGAAAAAATTCACAGGGAGACGTTACAGGCGAAGGAGAGATCAGATGCCCAATCAAGTTTATTGGGTTCAACTCTACCTGCCCTTTTTGAGACTCATATCCTGTCTCTGAAGCCTTCTTCCAGATTCTCCAAAGAGAGTATAGATGAGGGTCAAAACACCTTGGATGATTTTGAAAACTTTCAAGATGACTTTGACGATAGCGACAACCTTGGAACTTTTGATCTTAAGTCTAAATTGGAAAAAATTTCCGCTCCGAAAAATGAGTACAAAATTTTGTTGCCTGAGATCAATCACAAATACGATGCTGGAACAGATGAAGAACCCGCAGTTATAGATGAGGGAGAAAGGCAGAGAAAAGAAGCTGAAGCTAAAGAAGAGGAAAGAGTGAAAAGTCTTAAAAGGCAATCTAAAGCTGTTCAGCACAACTTACCTATTCCTGATGTCAGCTCCAAGTCTGTGATATTTCCCGCTATTGCAGAGTCCGATGCTTACAAGCTAGTAGATGAAGAAATGTTCAAATTAATGAGATCAGATTACTCAAAGATAAACAATTTGGACAGTACGATAAGGTTAGATGATTTGGATGATACAAGAAGGTTGATTGTTGATAGTGAGCTTCAACTGGAAATTATCAAATCGGAGAAGATATCATCTTATGAAGCTTATAATCAGAAAATGCTTTCCATCTATTTCAAAAAAGATCATTCGCTTCCTGGGACTATAAGTGATTTGAAGTCATCGTCGTCAACCACCAACTCTTTGATTGCGGAATTGAAGTCCTCTTCATCGCGATCACGTAAAGTTGAGAAAAAGTTGAAGGTTATTACTGGAGGATACAAGAAAATTCACGATTCTTTGATTGAAAAAAACTCAGAGTTAGTCAGCAACTTGATGGCTGCTGAAATTGAGTTGTTGACATATACTAAAATCCTAGAGATGGAGAAGGCTGCCATTTCAAAGATCTCCGATTCTTTGCAAGAGGATGTTGATGCTGTAGTGCAGGCTGAAAATTTTGGACAGATGCGGTATGACGAGTTGAAAAGCTAGCTTTGCTTTGCGCCATAATGAAATTGAAGTTATCATATTCTGTGATCAAATCAAGAGTGGTAACTGCCAATCTTGAATAAATTTTTTGTAAAATTTGAAAACAAAGAGTGCAAAACGATCAAAGAACCTACATACTTTCTTTTATGAAAAAATCATCCAAATTGAATCCCATTCTTAGGATCCCATAAGCCACCCTTTTGTGCGCATTTAGCTTCATTAACTTCTTCCTTGTAAGCCTCTTTCTTATCATTGAAGCTGACACCACTATCTTCATGTACTTTATGAGTCATACTACCAAAACTATCAGCCCTACTAGAAGACCCAGATCCAAATATCTGATTTGTTGTTTGGAACTCTTCGCCCAATCTCTGCTGTTTCATTGGTGACTTCTGATGCTGTAAACGTTTCTTGGAAATATATAACTCATCATCATGTGATTTTTTATCGGGAGTCAAAAGTGTTTTGATTTCAATATCTTCCTTTCTCGGAGAACTCCCTCTGCTAAAACAATTGTTTAAGTCATCTTCTAACTTTCTACCTTCTACTCTTCTCTGAAAAACAAAGTTATCGCATTCTTCCAACAATTGAACAATATTCTCAGTAAGCGTCGAATAGAATGTCTTTCCCTGTTGTATATCAGTCAAGACTGAAGAAAATCCATTGTAAGTATCTTCTAGTGCTTGAAGCGCTTCTTGTCTCAGTTGTGCCTGGTCGCCGGATGATCCACGAAGAGACAAGAATTTTTGGTTCAAATTATCAATAGTTTTCTCCATTTCAGTTTGCTCGTCTCTTATTTTGTAAAGATTATTCAAATCATTATCAAACTGCTTCAAATGCTTTTCGAAACATGGTTCAAAAGTGGATTCTGTGATTTCAACACCCGACACAAGTTGAAGACGTTTGTACTCTGCAGTAATTTTTGATAGAACGTTCAATTCTCTTGACTTCAACTTGACAACATCAATGAAATGATTTCTCCTTTCAATATTGATGTAGGCTTTATTCAAAGTTTCTTTCAATTCCTTCATCACTTTCTTGGTTTCTGGATCAATATCGATCAACTTTGACATTGGAACAAATTGTTTCAAAGCTTCCCTGCCTTGCGAGCCAGCAATCGCAGCATCACACATCAATTTCAAATATGGCTCTAACTCCTTCAGTTCATTTCGGATTGTAGAATCTCCAGCAGCAGCTTGATCCAAATATCGTTCGTAGTGAGCAATCTTCACCCATAAGTCACGAGAGGCAGATTCAGAAGACAGCCTGGTCCACCTCAGAGATCCTTGGTTTGCCTTGAAAGACTCATCTTCATTGGACTCTGCTTCAAGTCTTTCTTTGCAACCTTGCAAAGAATCCTTACTCAAAACCGCTAATTTTGTTACTTCATCAAGCTCTTTCAAAATTGTATGAAACCCACCTCTGTTCAGCAAATCAATACAATGTTGAAGCAAATTTTCTGGAAGTCTTTGTGGCTTGGCAATGGAGTCTATTGAAGCTGGTAACCCTCTTTCAGTAACAAATTTGTTGAACAACGAGGTTAAAGAGTTAACAGGATTCAATAAGTTGGTAGTAACAAAATCATCTTGTCTTTCTCTAAACAGTTGCGATACTTGGATTACAAGATATGGCAATAATGAACCAAATGGCAATTTTCCAGAAATTGAGGCAGCTTTTACTGGATCTAGAATCTCAGCCGATTCTAAACATTTGACCAGCTCGAACTTAGCGATTTCTGGTAAGAATGATGGGACCTCCGCATGATAGATTAAATCGTTTTCATGCTCCGAATTCAGCAAAGCTTTGACAAGTGTAGCCTCAAGTCCGGAAATATCAGTTGAAACAATTGTTTTAAGACCCCTTCCAGCTTTGAGTCCTTTATCAACAGCTACTTTTGCATGTTTCAAATAAGCAATCTGTTCACCGTAGTGGGACTGATTCAGTTCATGCATTGACATTCTGAAGTGTGCAACTGCTTCAAAATGGTACTGCTTACATTTCAAATGAGACAACCATTCTGATTTCAAGATGAAATCAGAGTTGTTGAAACTTTGGAACGACAGCTCATAGTAATGACTGACTTGTTTCGCCACTTTAGCAATCACTGTGTCTTTGGTTGTGCTGAGAGCGGCTTTTTTCCAAAATATTTCTTGTGCTTGTGCCAACATCAAGTTTTTGAGACCTTCAAATTGTGCAATTGAATATTCAGTAGGAATTTGAAAATCTCTGACTGATGGTATAATCGCAGCTAGGATATGGTCGATTATGCCAGCAGACATTTGAAAATACATCAAAGACTTTTTCATCCCTTCTTCATCCCCAGTAGCTTCGACAAATGCCAGTCTTGATAGCAAAGAAGCCATAGTGTATAACACATTCAACTTCTCAAAATTGAATGAACTCAAAGTAATTTTACTTGAAGCTTGGTATGTTAAGTCATTGCTTGTCCAACAAAACTCAATTGCACTCAGTGGAAATTTTAGTTGAACACAGCACAATTGACAATAGTAGTCTTTCAAAATAGAATAATGATCAAATGTATTTGAGTTTGACTCGATAATCTCAACGACCTTTCTTCTCAATACTGAAACGTGTTTTGAGTCTGAATTGAATGTTGCAGAGCTTTGATAGAAATCATCATTGATACATCGTTCAAGAAGTGTATCAATTGGTATATCTGTAGTCAATCTAAATGGAATGAATAGTAGCTTTTCACCTTCCATGATTGTTCAAGTTGTCAATAATGACTTTTGAACGCTGAAGGATGAAATTTTCAAAGATGGTTGAAACCTCTCTGTTGACATGTATTACTATTTTTTTTTTGTGGTGTGTGTGCGGTTTCGTGTTCAGCCAAGCAACAAAGAGACCAGTTCACTATACAAAAAAAGATACGTTTCTTTCTATTTTAGATCTGTGGTTGAGTCAAAGAAGCTCTTGAATCACTATTCTGTTATGATGTGTGAGATATAGATTGAAGACCAGGGATTTTTCTGGATTGAGAATGCTCCATAATTCATATTGATTAGATTGAATAGAAAACATCACTAAATAAAGAACAAAACTTCAGTTTTTAAACGCTTGCCGAAGCATGGCCAAACTAAAACTAAAACAAAGTCAAAAAACACTCATAAACCTATTCGAGGTGAGCCTTCTCCTCTCTCTCCCTGATTGCCTTGAACACAGGATTCAACTTGAACTTGATTTGAAAAGCAAATTCAATGATAAACCTTGGAATCCATGCGATAACGGTAGACACATAAGTTGCCTTGCTACCTCTATATACGTCTAATGGGTCTGATGACGATTCGATATCATTAACAACCTTCTTTGCATACAACTGGGGTGACATTGGTTGATTCTTAACGGCCATCTCTCTACGTTCTTCAAAAGCGACCAAAGTTTCTGGCAAATAATAATGGGAGTCTTCTGTCAACGGTCTCTTGTCAGCAATATCAGTGTGAACCCCACCTGTTACTATATTGAGAACCTTGACACCAAATGGCTTCATTTCCAAGTGTAGAACGGAGCAGTATTGATGGATTGCTGCCTTTGAAGCTCCGTAAATCGAACCCCAGGGAAACGGAGCAATACCAGCTAGTGAACCTGTGAATGCAACACATCCTTTAGCCTTGATCAACATATCTGCAAATTCCCTGGTCATTCTGACCGGTGCAAGAAAATTGACTTCCATACAGTTCGAAGCCTGCTCATCGGAGACATCGATTGCTGGAATCGTGCATGACAGCCCAGCATTATTGTACAAAATATCCAACCTCCCGCCTGTTTTCTCTTGGATTATCTGTTTAACCTTCAAAACATTTTCATTGTCTGTAACATCTAATGCAATCGGCTCAATTCCAAGTTTAATCAAATCATTCATGAGCTCTATTCTTCTTGCACACGCAAATACTTTGTAACCTCTCGAAGCAAGTTCAATGGATACTGCTCTGCCAATTCCCGATGATCCCCCTGTAACGAGAGCATACTTCTGTTCTTGTGAAGACATCTTGTTTGACTGGGAAATCGTCTTTTTTTTTACTGATGTTTTGATGGATTTATCAAAAAATTCATTTGAATAGAGTCGCAACAGAGATGAGTGCTATTGTTTTTCATTTGCGGAGAGATCAAGATGTTAGAAAAATTAACATGAAAATTTTGGGATTTCATTACAACAGTTCAACGAAGACTCAGTCAGCGTCCTCATATATGATACGATTGCTTAATAGGTGTAAAAGAATGATTATAGGAAGTCCGAAGTCTGTTATAACCATTGTAGGAACAACAGGCGTTGGTAAATCACAGCTAAGCATCGAGTTAGCCAAAAAATTCAATGGCGAGATCATAAATGCAGATTCGATGCAGATGTATAAAGGTGTTCCAACAATAACGAATAAGCATCCGACGGAAGAAAGAGAAGGCATACCTCATCATGTGATGAACCATGTTTCCTGGGATGAAGAGTATTTAATCCATAGGTTCAAGGATGAGGCAATGCTGAAGATCAAAGACATTCATAGTAGAGGGAAGATACCAATCATAATAGGTGGTACCCACTATTATTTACAATCTCTATTATTCAACAACAAAACAATAGAAACAAGCGATGAGCCAATCAACAACAAGTTCACCAGTGTTCCAACAGAGTTAACCGTGGAAGAATTGGCCATTTTGAATGGCCCACCAGAAGAATTGATAAATCAGTTGAAGATTCATGACCCAACAGTGGCAGCAAAATTCCATCCAAATGATCACAGACGTATACGAAGAGCATTGGAGATTTGTTTCATAACAAAACAGAAAACGTCAGATATTTATAAGTCGCAGGTGCAGAGTGGTAAAGATTCGAGTGCTTTGAACTTCAATACATTGACCTTTTGGATTTGGTCTGAGCAATCTGTTTTGAACCAAAGACTAGACGAAAGAGTTGATAAGATGCTCCTGAAAGGTGGGTTACAAGAAATTGAAGAGTTGTACAAGTTCTACTCCAACATCTCCCCGGAACCTGATTGTGAGCATGGTATTTGGCAGGTTATTGGGTTTAAAGAGTTTTTACCTTGGCTCAAATCAGACTCAAGGTCGGATGTTCTTTTGGAAAAGTCGATTGAAGACATGAAGACAAGAACACGAAAATATTCCAAGAGGCAGGTCAAGTGGATCAAGAATCTTTTGGCTGACGATCTATCCAAAGAAGCACGTCATGGGTTTCCTTATGGAGGTAAGATGTATCTTCTCGATGCTACCGACCTTGCAACATGGACGGAGAATGTCACTACACGCTCGAGAAAAATAACCCAAGATTTCATCGATCATGGCAAAGTGACTGAAGCGCTTACACCAAATGGCAAGGAAGAGATGCTTGCTGCTTTCCAGGTGGACGAAGCTGAGGACAATGAGGTCAGCGGTTGGAAGCAGATGGAGTGTGAGGTGTGCAAGGACAAAGATGAAAAGCCGTTGGTGTTGGTTGGCGAGCAGTGCGAGATCCACTTGAACAGTAGAAGGCATAAGTCCAATTTGCACAAGGGGAAGCGCAAGAGGGAGTACGAGGAATGGCTAGCCCAGAAACAGGTTGCTGAAGCGAAATAGGGGATCACAAGGCGAGTTGATGTTTCCTTTGCGTTAGAGGATTAAAGGCCTGCCCTTCCAACCAGAACTGAGCGAGAGACTATGAAGAAGAAGAGGGAAAACAAAAGAAAAAAGAAAGAGAAAACACAGATGGAAATGGGCTTGAGCCTAAACCCTTACACCATCAGCAGGCCCACAGACACTTGTGAGACAAAACGGCTTTTTTGACCTTTTTTTTTTTTCTCTTTATTTTTTCAATTTTTCACTTGTTTTGTTCACTACAGCTAAACCAGTAAGTACAGCATTTGCATGGCTAGACAGCCACGCTCACTCCAGCTAACAAAACTAAGTGCTAAGCTTGCTAAGCAAGCTAAGCATGTCTCCTCCCTCTCACTTCTTCGAGGAGACTGGTCTCAGGCTCCTCGCAACACAAAGCCGCCCAGCTCTAACCGCCTCCTACCTACTCCATCCATACACAAACAACAACAACAACCGTTCGCGGGCCAGATACCTGTAGTTCACAAACTTAAGTAAGGAGGAATTTTTGCTCAAAGCAGATAGGCGAAAACACACGATAATCCTTGTTTACGGTATTTTACCTCAATAGCCGTGGATACTCACCCGAATAGAGTAACGTTTGCTACAGATATGGACAAGTAACCAGCGCAACGGGCACATAAAATAAGCAGTAACCAGCCATTTTATGCACGCTTTTCCTTCCCAATTGGGACTCAAAGGGGCAATTCAATAACAAAAAAAAAACAAAAAAACTTGTCCCAAAAAATCACGAATTGTTGTGTCAAAGTTGAAACCCACCCACCCAGTTGTGAAGCGATTGTATAAAAGAATTTGCATACCCATTAAATTTTTGTTCAAAAATTGGTTGTTTGAGGTTTTGACGAATCCTTAGAATCAAATTCCAACTACTTACACTCCTTTGCACTAACTTCATCAAGTTTTTATTTGTTTCCAAGCGATTATTTGAATCACCTATTTTCAAACAAGCTCAAATTTATCACCTAGCCAGTCATTCATTAAGCCAGAAAAAATACTCGTTCAAATCCACCATTTTCAAACAGAAGAAAGAAACCAGAGCTTTGACTAGATTTATCAGTAAGTTACTCGTGTCCACCTACCACCACCTGAATTCAAGATGTACGTCGGTTTGTTTGGCGTTTCGCTGGTCCCGCTGTATCACTCATTCCGCAAGGGCGATGAACGCTGGAGAACAGAGGAGAACCCGCTCGGGCTCGCAGTCCATCTACACCATCTCCAGGCCAGCTCGGGCCAGCGATCTGGCCTGGAGATGGTCTCAGTGGCTCTCACTTTGACCTCGTTGTTGTGATAACCCTGTTCAGCATCTCCCTCTCTTGAATGTTTACGTTTCATATTAGGGGCTGTGGAAATCTCCTTTCACTTCTAAGCAGGCGCAATTGAGGATCTCCCTCCCCCTTTGACAATACCGCGTTTGGGAAAAAAGTTCATATCATTTCATCTCACCGTATATTATCAGATATCGTATTGAATTAATATGATGGGTAATCCACGGTGAAGAAAAGAAATGGCTCTGCTTTTTGTTTGTTGGCAGAAATCAGCAATCCGAACTGGAACTCTTGAATCATAGTGGACTTTGATAAGAATCGAGAAATCGTAATATACTAACTTTGAGTAATTCTCCCTTTTTCTTTTAAAACTAGAATGAAATTTTCAAAAGCCACAATCTTAGCTTTTGCTGCCTTATCAGGTTCAGCATTGGCTGTTCCAACTCCAGGTGCAGCAGCACCTGCTGCTCAACACAAGCACCACAACCACAAGCGTGCCGTTGCTTATGATTACGTTTACGTTACAGTCACTGTCAACAAAGATGGTCAGACCATTGAGGGTACTGCCACTTCGACCGTTGCTGCTGTTGAAGAATCTAGCTCAGCTGATGAAGAAACCACAACTTCTACTTCAACTCATCTTACAACCTCAACATCCACTAGTGCTGAGCCAACCACTTCAAGTACTTCTAGTACTTTAAGTTCCTCAAGTACTTCAAGCACTTCAAGTACCTCAAGTACCGCAAGCACTTCAAGCACCTCAAGCACTTCAAGTTCTTCAAGCTCTTCAAGCTCTTCAACCAAGACTTCTTCATCAGCTTCAAGTACCAAAACTTCATCATCATCATCTGGTATCAACGGTGATTTATCCCTGTTTGTAGATCCAACTGAAACTTTCACAGATGGTACCGTTGCCTGTTCGGACTTCCCATCAGGTAATGGTGTTATTGCCTTAGACCATTTGGGCTTCGGTGGTTGGTCAGGTCTTTACCACGATGACACTTCAACTGGTGGTTCATGTGAAGATGGTACCTACTGTTCTTACGCATGTCAACCAGGTATGTCAAAAACTCAATGGCCAGATGATCAGCCATCAAATGGTGTTTCTGTCGGTGGTTTGTACTGTAAGAATGGTTATTTATACAAGACTTCAAGCAATGACTACTTATGTGAATGGGGTGTCGATAAGGCTTATGTCACATCAAACCTTGATGACTCCGTTGCTATTTGTAGAACTGATTACCCTGGTACTGAAAACATGGTTATTCCAACTGTTGCTACCCCAGGTGACGAAGTTCCATTGACTGTTGTCGATGAATCAACTTACTACAAGTGGCAAGGTAAATTAACATCAGCTCAATACTACGTTAACAATGCTGGTGTCAGTTGGTCAGACGGATGTATTTGGGGTACCAGTGCAGGTACTGTTGGTAACTGGGCCCCATTGAACTTTGGTGCCGGTTACAGCGACAATATCGCTTACTTGTCCTTGATTCCAAATCCAAACAACTATGATGCTGCTAACTTCAATGTCAAGATTGTCGCTTATGATGATGACTCAGTTGTCACAGGTGACTGTGTTTATAAAGATGGTTCTTATAACGGTGATGGTACAGATGGTTGTACAGTTGGTGTTACCTCAGGTAAGGCCAAGTATGTCTTCTATTGAACTTCCTCATAGACACCTACTACTTTTTTTTTTTAGAGACTAAGAGACTTGTAATTTATTTTTTTTCCTTTGAAATATAGTTTTTTACTGTTTTATCATCTACTCGTTTATTGAAACCCTTTTCTATACTTCTTTTTTGTACACTTTTCAAGCTTTCTTGTTTCAATTTCACTGACTTCTCCTTTTAGATACCATATTTTTCACGAAATGTTCTCTTAACAAATTTTGTAAAATTGTAAAGTAATGAATGTTGTGACACAAACACAAATAATATGCGTAGACGAAAATCTGATTACTCGCACAAATGTGATTGGAGTTTTAGTGCCATGCATGTATGACTGGACTTAAACAGCTTCCTTTTACAAAAAACTTGATCATTTTGGTGTGAAAGTGATGTTGCTTATGAAATCATCTGTAATGGCTAAGAAGACTTTTCAGGTGTACAAATCTGAGCTTATATTCTAACTTATCTGATTATTACCCCCTATTTTCTCAAATAAATTCAGCTAAGGCTCAACCAAAAAACAAATCAAGCCAAGTTTCTTCTTCCATTTGCTAATTAGATCAACAATCATTTCGCTATAAGAATTTCACCAAGCAGTTCTATCAAAAATTCACTTACAGATTAGGTGACCATTTTTTTGATCTGTTTTTTTACTACCACCTATCATAGTTACCGCCCTTTTCGATTTTGGCATTCAATGGATAAAGAGAGTAGGTCAATGAGTAATACTTACCAGAACCCAGCTGTTTACTATTCAGATCATGAGATCTCTGCGGAAAAAACGCTTTCACTTCAAAATCACGAAAAGCTGAACGGAGGGGTTACAAGCGATTGTGACAAAGTAGTAAGCTGTAAGAATGAATCAAAAGAAAGCATGTTAAATGCTCTCACACACCAGGAAAACAATTTGGATGATGCAGGTGAACATACAAGAGGCCGGACCCGTCACATTCAACCATATGCAAGAAGAGTCATAGACGTAGATTTACCTCATGGTAGGTCAAAAACTGCAAGCAACGATTACCATGCAGATAATGAATCCACAGATTCTGACGAAAATACTGATTGTGATGAATTTTTCGTCGACCCTCCGATTACTTTGAACGAGAGAAAGAGAAGACCAGCATTTTCGCCATTGCCAGAAGTAAACCGAAGCTTGGCAGATCAGTTAAGACCGACTTCAAGAGGTTTGGAATTTCTAAACTCTCCAGTTTTGTTGAGCAGTTCTAACGAAAAGTTTTCTGACAAGAGCGAAGGCTCCAACGTCTCATTTGGTTACCCATTGAGAAGAGTCAATAAGCACATTTTACAACCAGACGACCCCCATCCATCACCCTTATATGAAACCAGTATTGGGTCTGGTGAAAGTTGCAAATCAACAACACCCTTTACACCACACTTGAGTCCACTTAGCTTTTCTGAATCACATCTCAACAGTCATTATAGGGAAATTGCATCCGAAGCAGGGACTTTATCAGAGCTTACCGATAACGACGATACAAGTTCAACAAACTCTGGTATATCTTCACTCAACTTGCGGACAATTGATGGCGTTTTGATGTCTGATGAAACTGATGAAAGTGTAAGCGGTGAAAAGATTATAAAGCCCAGATCTAGGTCAATTATTGAATCTCGGTTTCGTACACGGTTGCATAATCGACCAAACAACAATAGCATGCATCTCTCAGAAGATTCTGATGATAGTTTGGATGCCAATGGTTCAAAATTTTCTACTCAAAGTAAAATTATAGCTGAGGAATATCTGTGTTCAGAGGTTCAAGACGTAATACAGCAATCAAATGCAATTTTAGATCAAGATTGGGGATATGTGTATCCAAATATTGCATATCTACCACTCTCCAACTCTCCTACGGAAGTCTCGACTCAAACAGAAAACTCGGAATGCCCTCCTTCAAGAATCTGTTTGAACGGATCCTCAACGCAAGCCACATCCACCTTTACTTCAGACTCTGATAGCGGCTTACCACATTTGATTGTTGGTGGGTTCGATGATTCGACCATGACAAATAATAATACCACTCATGCGTCTCAAGCTAATCGGAACGGTTCACTCAACGAAGACTATACTAT